>OU426987.1:47431522-48031522 GCA_911387755.1 Chrysotoxum bicinctum
AGAATCCAAGAAGAAAAAGATAAGGATATTGCCAGACTAAAAATTGCAAATAATATAACGACTTTTCAGAGAAAAATTTCAAATAATACCAAAGAAAAATTTATTCTTAAAAAGTTTTGAAACAACACAAAAATTTATAAAAAAACATAAAAATAAAATAATAGTCACAAACGCAGATAAAGGAAATAAAACAGTTATCATGTATAAATCGGACTACACAAACAAAATGCACATAACACTAGACGACAAAAATACATATAAGACAACAAGGATAGACCCAACAACAGATCTACAAAAAAGGAACAACAACATGGTGAACGACTTATTTAAACAAAAATACATTGATTCGAAACTTAAAACAAAACTCTATTGTTCGGCAGCTTTAGCCCCACGGTTATATGGCTTGCCAAAAATTCACAAACCTAGCCTACCTTTAAGACCTATCTCATCCTCGTACAATGTTCCCTGTTACCAACTGTCTAAACATATTGGTGAAACTTTGAAAACTATTATCTCACCCAACTATAACATCAAAAACTCTTACCAGCTAAAGGAGAAAATATATGATATAGTTTTGGAAGAAGACGACATACTCGTTTCATTCGATGCTATATCCCTTTTCACCAATATTCCTACATATTTGGCCATCAAAAATATAATGAAACAATGGGAAACTATCAAAATAGCAACACAAATACCTAAACCACAGTACTTAAAAATATTAGAATTCTGTTTGAGAGATAATAATTATTTCAAATTTGAGGACAAAATCTACCTTCAAACATTTGGAATGCCTATGGGAAACCCACTTTCCCCTACCATCGCTGACATCGTACTTGACAATCTACTTGACAATGCCTTAGAGGAATTAAAGAAAACAGACACGAAAATAACACTAATTGTTAAATACGTAGACGATATTTTCGCAATAATAAAAAAACAGGATAAGGATATAATATTAAAAACATTAAACAACTATCATAAAAAACTACAATTCACGATTGAAACAGAGTGCAATAGGTGCTTACCTTATCTGGACACAAAACTTCATCGACAAAAACAAAAAATTGTTATGAATTGGTTTTCGAAAGAAACATCTTCTGGGAGAATGATGAATTTTCACTCTACACAACCGATGAGCCAAAAAATTAACACGGCAACGAACTTCACAGACAAAGTTATCGATATCAGCGACAAACAATTTCACAAAGAAAACATAATAAAAATAAAAAATATACTCAAAATGAATAATTATCCAAATTACATAATAAATGAAATAATAAATAATAAAACAAATCGAAATAGTAATACACATTCTAATAATAAATCAACAACAGAAATTAAAGCTGGCAACACCAAAACATTTTTCAGTATTCCCTATATACCTAAACTGACGCAATGCAAAATTCTTTATGAAGTCATCAAGCAAGACAACAACAACATCAATATGACATTTGCTTACAAAGCACACTGCACTTTGAGAAAGCTTTTCTCAAACACGAAAACACCAATAGACAAGGAACAACAACATAATGTGGTATATCAAATTGGATGTTTAGGCAATGCTAATGATAATTGTGAACTGGTGTATATAGGAACGACGAAAAGGGCACTTGGAGTGAGGATAGCCGAACATAAAGCGGACATAAGAAAAAACAAAACAACAACAGGCTTATCACAGCACATCGATGAGACACACCATACAGCTGATTTTGATAATGTCAAAATATTGGACAAAGAAAAGAGAGAAAATACGAGGTACACAATAGAAAGCTTGAGAATACAAGAAAAACTGACGAAAGCAATGAATACGAAAGAAGACAAAGACAACATAAAATATAATTACAGTGTGGCAATAAAGAAAATTCTGTGATATTAGCATTTAAGTTCTTGTCTGTTTAATTTTATAGTGTTTAATGTATTTATTTATTTATTCATTTTTTCATTGTGAGTTTTAAATGTTCAATGTTAAAGTGAAGGATTTTTTATATAAATAATTATCATACACAAATGTAAAAGTAAGTGAAATTGTTCAAAAAGTAAAAAAACCAATTATATGTAATAGAATTTTTTACAGTAAAATAAAAGACAAATCTCTTGAAAAAGTTGGAAAAAAACCAACGAAACGTCGAGAAGGAATGAAATAGTTTTATTTGCATTCGGAAACCACGGATCTGTAAGCCTGTCATTTTTAAAAATTAATTTATTATATTAAACACCAGATCACCAATTCCAACAAATTATTAAATTTAATTAAGTTAAACCTTGGTAATGGTTGAAAATTTTTTTCCAAAAAATGACTAGTTTTGGTACCCCCCTAGGGACCATTTTTTTTTGGTTTTTGATTTTCTCAAAAACGGTACCACCGATTTTGATCATTTTTTTTATGCTAAAGCTTCCCAGCAGTTTAAATATTATTGTGTTTTAGAATTTTCCAAAAAAAAAATTTTTGGATTTTTAAAAAAAACTTTCAAAGTTTTTTTTTGAAAACACAATATTTCGAAAACCCCATGCTCGATTTTTTCCAAACTTGATAAATAAAAGTTTGGAAAATAGTCTACAAGATATGAGAAAAATAAATTAATTTTACCTAAAAATAACTGTACTCTCCATACAAATGTTAAAAAATTTAAGAAAAATATTTTTTTGAACTTTGAAAAAAAAATCAATTTTTTGGTTTTTGAAAATTCAATATCTCGAAAACGGCTCAATACTTCTTTTGTAAATTTAATTTCCTTTCGTACAGTAATAAAAACTTAAAGCTGGCGTACCATATTTTTTTCTTAAAAATTTTTGAAAAATTTTGTATATAAAAGCTTATTTTTTAAAGAAACCACTACAACGACTTATAATTCTTGTTATTGCATAAATTCATATTTGTATAGCATTCTGGTTTTATCTCTTAGAAAAAAAGAATTTAAAAAGTTAATTTTATCCTTTTGTACAGTTTTCTGTAATAACATTCGTTTTTAAAATTCCTGTGAGCAAGTTCGTGCGACCCTGTCGTGTCTTTTATTTTTTTCGACATGTAAATTTTATATAAAAATTATTAATCTTAAGTCACTATATATAGTTAGGTCCCCTATGAGCCAACAAATGTAAATTATCATACATAGTATCTTATTACATAGTTGTAAGCCAAATTGTAAATAAAATGTTCAATAAAACAAAATTGGCATATGTATGTTCTTCCAAAAGCACATGCTAAGTGACTATCCCATGTCAGGGTTTGATTAAAAGTTATTCCTAAATTTTTTACTGTGCTTTTGTAGTTCAACATTGAACCATCAAGCTCAACGCAAGGTAAGCATGTAGTGTCAATAGCAGTATTGCTTATAACAATAGCCTGGCATTTTTTTTGCTTTGAGTTTCAAAAGATTTTTATGTGACCATTGCAATATATAGTACGCATCAGATTTTCATTAATTCGAGAAGTTGCATCCTCAACCATTCCAATAGGGTAACTCAAATAAATTTGTACATCGTCAGCGCACATATGAATTTACCAATTTCTTAGGACCGAGGGTAAGTCATTGTTGAACAGCGTGAAAAAGAGAGCCCCTAAAATTGATTCCTGGGGTACACCAGCGTGAGTTAAAACGAAATCGGATAACTTGGAATTTTCAAAAACCGCTTGAGTTATTTCTGTCGGATAATCCTCAGTGAGAGATATGGCCGAGCTTTCGAAGTAGAAGTAATGCATTAACTTTTTTAAAAGTATTCTGTGAGAGACAGTATCAAAATCTTCAGAAAAGTATAATAAAATCAACGTTGTTGCTAAGTTTTTATCAATTTGCAACCATTGGTCTAAAACCTGATTGGATAGGAGTAAGTTGATAAGTATCTAGAAAGGTAGTGATCTATCGACTAACTACCTTCTCAAATACCTTTAAAAAGAACGGCAGAATATAAATTGGTCGATATTCTTTAGTATTTGAGTTTGATTTTTTTAGGAATTGCAATGATTTTAGAAGCTTTCCAAAGTTAAGGGGAAACGGGAACTGGTTAAAATAGCGTTAAAAATATGTGTTATGAATGGCGAATTAAACGGAAGAATTATTTTAACAAATTTGGGATTCATGTTATCAAGGCCAATAGCTTCCGATTTGATAACAGATATCGCTTCGAACACTTCCATTTCATCAACTCTTCTGAAACTAAAACCTGTCGAGTTATCAGTAGTTAAAACTACATATATCCACCACATCATCATTGGTGTAGGAGCAGGAAGCCACAAATATTTTGTTCAGCTCATTAACGTCGCATACTTCATCAGTACCTACTCTTTTGCTGAGTTGACATACCAAGTGCTTTGATATTTTGCCAAAGTTTTTTGGAGGTTAGATTAGTAAATATTGAAGCATAGAATCATCGTTTAGAATTTTTTATTTCAGCAACTACAGTATTTCGTAATCTTATATAATAACGAAGAATTCTTGGATCCGGAATCGTTTCCAACGCTTATACGCTACATTTCGTTTGACTATAAGTTGTTCAATAGTGTTGTTATCGAAGCTCACTATTTTTTGCTCGAGTTGTTTTGACTGGGACAAAAATATCGAACAGGTTGTTGATTGTGTCGGTGAAAAAATGAACCTGATCATTGACATCTGAAAGAAGATATATGCTTTGAAGGTAAGAATTCAAAATATTTGATACTAAGGCCTGCATGTTTAATTCTTCACTTGAAATTCATTCTATCGTCGATCTGCCACACTGGCACTTGCTGATTACAGTATTGTAGAATCTCGCAGCACTTTGGATTTGATCTTATATCGAATATTTATAAAGATATGTAGATGGGACTTATGGAGCTGCTAGTCCAGTAATCGGGTATGCATTCTTCTACCCATACTTGGCTGATGACAGTATGCATTCACACTACCAAAATAATCCATTCGAAGAGCTTTGTATAGGTAAGCTATCAGCTCCTAAAGTCTTTTTGTCATAAATTTCGTGTATAGTCAAGCTTACTATACAGGGATACTGGAACTACTGATTGCTAGATTTTGTGCGATATACTTAGATATGCTTGGATATATAAAAGAAACCTTTCCGATCATACTCAAAATTGAACGAAAGTAATGAAAAAATATTTATTGATCAGTTTAACGCCAGTTGTAGAAGAGTAAAGTGAGATTCGCTCCTACAGTGGTAAGATGAGTTCTTAGTTCAATATTTAATATCATAATCTCAACAATACGCATCGGTGACTGTTGAACTATCGAAATGAATGCGTGCTGTAGAAATGCCACCAGTGATCAATTAGGTTCTTATTAGTGCTACCAGGGGCGTAGTACCTGCTGATTTACCAGAGCCCTGGGTGCCACCATAGGCCTATTCTCTTCTAAATTTTAAAGTTAGAGTAATAAGAAATTAGTCTATCGATAACAGATCGCAAAGCTCAATTGGGGCGGGTAGATTTTGGCCATGTTATTATGGTGACATCTGTCAAATCTACTTATTATTATTCATTTACTGCTGGCAAGTAACACGATTAAACAGAACAGCCAAGCGAGAAAACTTTATTATCAAAATGAGTGCTCGTTAGTGCAAGCGTGGTGCCCATTTTACGGTAGACGTGATGGCTCTTCCCAATCGACTCCTTAATATTTGGTCGCAAAATT
This sequence comes from Chrysotoxum bicinctum, assembly GCA_911387755.1. Lineage (NCBI taxonomy): Eukaryota > Metazoa > Arthropoda > Insecta > Diptera > Syrphidae > Chrysotoxum > Chrysotoxum bicinctum. The sequence continues at coordinate 47,437,150 of OU426987.1, forward strand.
TGAGACAACCGGTTCGGTTATCAATCAGCCAATCTAGGGGCTCAAAGTTCATGGCCATATAGACACTGCCATTTGTTTGCTTTTGTTTTGGAACGTAGAGGGTCTCAATTTTGACTGAAAAATCGACGAGTGACGATGCCCATTTTTTGACTTTGTAAACTATAAAAATTGCTCTGGGATGATACCCCACCACACGAAGTTAACCAGGTGACAAATATTTCTCAAAAAGTTACCGCTTGGTGTGGAATTCGGCCCGGCCGGCGGCGGCGGCCGCGTAATGGGTCCGTACTTGTACGAAAAGGACGTTGGTGAGGCGGTTACCGTCAATGGGGAGCACTACAGCCCACATTGAACCATGTGCACCTAGACAACATGTGGTTCTAGCAGGATGGCGCTACGTTCCACACAATGGATGCCACGAATGACATTCTGCATGGACGAGATAACCATGCCTTCAATTCGCTTCTGCAAAATGTTTGCTGTGGCGACATCTGTGTGGCACATAACGCCCCATTCTACTCACATTCTCTATATCATCAAATTTTGGAAAAAAAATTGGTTATCATAGATCAGTATAGCCCTCCCCGTTGATGGTGACTTTTCGAAAAATTAAGTAGTGTTGATTGGAACAACTGACATTAAACAGTGAATTCTGCATATGCATTGCCATTCCACAGAGATCGTGGGGATTACCATCGTCCCAAATCCGGCAATTTAGCTTTTTGACGTACCATTCCAAATATGGACTTTGTTGTTGCAGATTATTCTTTTAAGCTGAGATCGGGTACCGCTTCCAACTCTCCCTCATAATTTACACTTATTTCTTCTAAGTGCTTTTTAATTTTGTGACTTTCAATAGTGCCTTGTCTTATAGTTTAAACAATCTTTAATAAACAAGAAAATTAAAAACAACATGGCCGCCATTAACTGTCAAAATCTATCCAATCCTATTGGAAAAACCCTAAGTAGGTACCTATTTTTCTGCAAGCCATCCGGACAAAAAAGAAACGATAAAAAAACAATTAAGTTAATTTTCATCTTCGAACAGAGAAAAGGACTTTTTTAACAAAGATTTAATCCACCAAGTCCTTTGAATGCAACTTAAATGTGCGAATAAAAGTTTATATCCTTGTCTACTCAGCACTTTCGCTCGTCTAACTTAGGAAAAACTTGGCAAAAACTTTACAATATTCCTTCCAATCAGATTAATCCTGCATAGGAAATTGCAGGATCAAAACTTCTCTGCATCTACTTACTATTCAATTTTATTTCTTTGATTATTACTATTAGTTCTTTTTCTTCTTCTTTTCTGTTAATATCTTACAGATAGATCGATAAAGAGGAAAATGAAATTGGATTACTAATCGAAGAAAATTTAAGTACCCAATCGAATGATGGCATATTATAAGTCTCATGAATTGCATTGCTATGAAATGGCGTACACACACACAGAAAATAAAACCTTATTTAACTGACAGCGAAAATGAAATTGTGATTGGGGTAATTGCGAAACTGATTGACAGCCCGGAAGGATGCATGAAATGAGAAGGATGGAGTGTCATCTGGTGACAGATTTTTTTGTGTTATTTATTTTTTTCTTCTGTATTTTTTTCTTTTCGTCCTTAGGGTAACATTCTGATTGGGATGACAGGATTCGTAATTAGAAAATATTTTTATTCACTTGAAATTCATCGTTGTCTTCGTTTTCTTCGTTCGTCGTCGTTTCGTTGGTTTATTTGTAGTCATCCTTCTTATGCTTCGCCGTGCGAGGACTTCTGATTTGTTCTGCTTTGCTTTTATTGGGGTAATTTCCGCTCAATCTTGTTCGAAAAATATTTAAAAGTTTTCAAAGAAACTTAACAAAAGCCAAAGAGAAAGGCACTTTAGTGGTTTGAAGAGATTTTTTCTTCAAACAGGAAACTCAGGGTCATTTATCTGTGTGCAGGGGATGTTTTTTCACATTCATATTTAAGACACTAATTGAATATGTCATAAGAATATGACAAACAGAAAAGTTCCTTTAGTCATAACATCTGTTGCGTGTTTCTGTACATCCAGTTAGTCTAATCGGATGAATGAACTTCCATCAAATTTTGTAAATATCAGAAAGGGTACTGAAGTTAAGGGAAATCTGCGTTAATATGTCATGTTGTGCTATAAAATGTCCGAATTCAAAATTCTGAATTGTGAGCTGATAATGACAATGCATAATGACAAAAAAAAACCTAAGATCTTTTGATCAAATAAACAGTCGTAACGAATAGATATGGACCGATAACACTTCGTCCCGAAAGGAACTAACGGTTTACAAAATAACTCCGATTTTCCACCCTGAAAACTCTAAATTCATCCCTTTAATTAAAGGAATATAAATATATGTACATAGATATGATCCATAGCCATCCTCATTAGGAATAACTTTAAAATTCGGGAACCAAATTTGCTACCTTTTGGGTAAGGACCGCCCGTATAGAGCCATTTCACTTTAAATTCCAAAATAGACAACGTTGATATTTTGTTTCTTTAATTTACTGAGCGAGTCATCCGTTGACTGTTAACCATTACTGCCCTTCTATCTCTCCCAATAATAATTTAACATCACGCAGACATATTCCCAGTCATCTGAAAACTGGAATCGAGAACAGAACATTTCATAGACTTTCTTTTGAATATTTTTCTAATATGCACTGAATATGCTTACTTTCTTCTTTAATCTGCTGGTGCGTCCTTGTTTCTTTGTTTCTTTTGATTTTCCTTTCTTTTGTTTTAATTCTTAAATTTTTAAATTAAATTTTATTTTTAAGTTAACTATGTATTTTCTAAATTATTTTTTTTTTTATTTTTTCACTTATTTCATGTACTAATTATAAGTTTATCTTAATGTACAAATGTACAGTTGATATTAAATAAATAAATAATAATAATAATAATAATAAGTTTAAAGGAACACGTGTGAAAAGCAAATTGTTACGAAAGGAACTATGACAGTAGAACCGAAAGAATGATTTTTGTTACGGCTAATTTTACCGTAACGACGTCGATATTAAGTTTAACTGTGAAGTCATATAAGTTATTATTGGTATACATACGTAAAAGTGATACCATCAGCAAATGCGGTAACTTGAAATTTAAAGTAAATGAATTTACGTATATTAAAAAAAGAAGGGGCTCTAAGACAGATACTTGATGTACACTAATGTTAGTATTTAATTCAGCGCTATGGTTCATATATCAAGCTTCTCTCTAAAATGTACGAATAAGACCATCATCGGTGGTTTATTTTTAAATCATAGGTTATTTTGACAATGACAGATGTTTCCCGCTCGAAATCTTGACAGAAAGTCAGTGTCATACCTCCGTGGAATTAAATAAGTTGCTTTACGCTTGAACAACGTTGGGACTTGGGAAATATTGAAAACTTATTTCCAAAGTGAGTGCTGTGTAGCCCAAACATTGCGTTTTTCTTGAATAAAATGAAGCACCCACCGCGCATGCTGTACGCAAGTTAGTGCCAGAAGTTCGTGAGACTGTTATTGTAGTGGACAACATAATCGTACGGTAAGACGGGAATATGACTGCTATAGCCGAGAGTGTGAGACACTTTTCACGAAACGAACATCAAATCAAAATTATAAGTCTTAGTAATGGTTTCTTAGAAAATAAGCTTTTATATAAAAAATGTTTGAAACATTTTTAAGAAGAAAGTTTGGTACACCAACTCAAAGTTTTTACTATTATACTTTTTAAACTTTTATGAAGCTTCTCTATAACAAATTTCATAAAAATTGGTTATTCCGATAATGAGAAATTCAAAATTCGAAAAAATGGTTCAATGGTTAGTACAGTAATATATTAATTTCAAATTATTTTTTAATATTAAAGATTGCAAGAATTAAACGAAAGTAAAATAATTTTATCAAAATTCTCGGAACTGTTTTCGAGAAAAATACGATTTTCGAAAACCATTTTTTAACATTTTTGTATATGGTGGCTCCCGTGATTTTTATTTAAAACAATTTTTTTTTTCAAATCTTATAGATTATATTAAGAAACACTTATTTATCAGCTTTGAAAAAAATCGAGCATGGACTTTTCGAAATATTGAGTTTCCAAAAAAAAAATTTTAAATTTTTCTTAAAAATCGCAAAAAAATCGTAAATTCTAATACGCAATACTATTCAAACTTTGTAGAAGCTTTAGCATAAAAAACCGTTTTCAAGAAAATCAAAAAGAAAAATGGTTCCAAGAGGGATAAAAAAATTTTTCTATCATCACCTAGCTTTAACGGTACCACCGATTTTGATAATTTTTTTTTGCTAAGGCTCACCAAAAACTTAAATAGAATTGTGTATTTAAATTTTCAAAAAAATTTTTTTTTTAAAACTCAATAGGTATTTCGAATACCTTATGCTAGATTTTTTTAAACTTAAAAAATAAAAGTTTCTCAACATAATCTACAAGATGTATTAAAAAAAAAAAAAACAAATGTTAAAAACTGGTTTTCAAAAATCGTATTTTTCTCGAAAACGGCGGCGCCTAGAATTTTGATAAAAATGTTTTTTTTTACCATAGAACCATTTTTTTAAATTTTGAATTACTCATAACGACATAACGGATTTTAATGTAATTTTTTTGTAGAGATGCTTCTAAAAAGTCTTAGAGCTATTGCATTTCAAAACTTAAAAAATTTAATTTTCATACCAAATTTTTTTCTTAAAAATGTTTAAAAATTTTGTATAGAAAAGCTTTTTTTTAAGAAACCACTACAACGACTTATAATTTTTGTTCTTGCATGAATATATGTTTGCATAGCATTATGTGCTTGTCTCTTACTATTAAAAGAATTTAAAAAATTAATTTTATCCTTTTGCACAGTTTTTTGTAATAACATTCGTTTTTAAAAATCCTAGTCTGTTACATAGGAGCAATTCGTGCGATCTAGTCGTGCATTTTATTTTAATTCTTTTGGACAGTTCTTGAGAAAACAAATATTTATAAAATTTCAGCAAAAAATCGTGGGGGGGGAGGAAATTAAAAATGATATTTACCATGTTTAAGGGAAATCTGCCGAGCCGTTTAGCTGTATTCGAACATACAGACAGACAGAATTGTAAGACCCATTTTTGCGTCTTCGCTTTCATCGTAATGTCAACGTTGATCAAAATCTCGAGTTCGATTTTTGTTTACGAATGCATAGCTTGCTATATAGTACCTACTTGTGTATCGCAAGTAAAAACATTATCAATGGTATAATCTTATATCTCGAAAACGAGTCAATATTTTCATATGAAATTAATTTTTTTACAGTCTCGCCTGTATTTTAAAATGACCTAGTAAATTATTCACTTCTCGTTTTAAAGACCTCATCATTAAGGCTGTCCGATCTGGCCTTTTTATTGAAATTAAGCTTATTCATCGATCAATTTTGCCTTGTTAGTCTATGTATGTGACCAAAGTTCGATAGTACAATATAACTGACAATGGAATTTAATGGGTCTTCATAGCTTTTCTATTTACGTTAAGAATTCTCCATGTTACCTTGGCCATGCACCGATTCAGAATTCTTATTTCGTTTTGCATATGTTCACCAATGAGACGACCACGGCTTGATAAGAAAAAAACTTGAAGACGCTGCGCTGGTGTCTCTTGAGTTTACATATCAATCCTAAAAACATCTGGTGTAAAATTTTTGTTCTTCAATTATTTCAAAATTTGGAACTTAAAAAAAAAAACTTACAAGCCATTTTCAATCCGCTTCGATGGCTTCTCTGCTAGAGACTACCTTATTTTCAGATAGTTCAAAATGCCAATCATGGCGTCCGTTGTGTTTTTTTTTTTTTTTTTTTTTTATATAATCTACTCACGCTCAAGGGATTTTGATTATCCTTTAAATGTTTCAACACTTCGCGTGCGTGAAGTTACGGAAGAGAAAGAAGGATAAGAAAGATGTGTGGCATGATGTTCTGAGACTGAAGGTGGTTGTTTCAGATTTTTTATCTCCAGGGATCGCGGCTGAACTAAAGCGGAGAAATGCCGTGTCTTATTTCTATGTCCCTTATAATTCGCATTATTTTAGTCGTATTCATCCTTGTTGGGCATACTACATAGTTTAACTCAATCACATGTTGTTAGTGTTATGCCTAAACAATATAATGAGTAAACCAGCAACCCATTGATGACAATTTTTAGAAGGTTTTAATGGAATTAAAGACGACATAGACGACGGCAGGGATCGAACCTGTGATCATGAGGTTGAAAGGCGAGCACACAACCATCGCGCCACGGCCACTTAGCGCCGTCCTGCTGGAACCACATATCGTCTAGACCCATGGTTTAATTTGGGCTATCTTCGTTTTGTAGCGCGCGTCATTGACGGTGTCCGTCTTACCAACGTCGAATTCGAAAAAGTACGGACAAATAACAAATACCTCTGCCGCCGCCGCCGGGCGGCCCAAAATCACATCAAACGGTAACTTCTTGTGGATGTTTTGTCACCTGGTAAACCTCGTATGGGTTTGTGCCATCCTTTATAGGCAATTTTGCTTGTTAACACAGCCACTCATCCAAAAATGCACCTTGTCGCTAAAGATGATTTTTTGGCCAAAATTGAGTTCCTCTTCCAAACGCTCCAAAGCCCCTCAGCGAACAAACAGCTTTTTCTATTGCCTTAAGCTTTAAGTTTTTTGGTCAGTTGGGTTTTGCACGGCGAGGAATCAACTACCTCGGGCTCTGCTGTACACGGACTGCGGCGATGTTCTCGGTTGATCTTCGATTCCTTTGACATATGATGTTGGGTGATTGATGACCGAATCGATCGTCACAAATTCAGCCCCCAAACGTTGAAGAGTCGAGCCTGAAGGGCCACCACGTCTACCGTAAAATGGGAGCCACGTACGCAACGTTTGCACTAACAAATACTTATTTTGATAATAAAGTTTTATTATTAGGGCGTGCTGTTCAAATGTGTCAGTAGCTGAAAAATAATCAATAATTTTACCACATCTCAACAATACAACATGGCCGCAAAATCAATCCGCTCCAATTGAAAAACCTTTCAACTTCCCAAATCCCAATTCACCCACAATCAAAACGGTGGACTCTAACACACATTGATTCAACAAGCCATTAGTTCTAACCCACCCAACTTTGAATTTTGAAGTCCCCTCCGGCTATTCATGTACCTATAAGAACAACTTTCCAAAAAGCTCAGTCGTTCTGGTAACAAAGTTGAAAGCTTATTGATTATGCAAAATCGAGGTATGAATAAGTGAAATCCCACTTCTGATACCAATGTAGCCAAACTTCAGATAAAATAAATTAAAAAAAAAACACACACACGTAAACTTTATTCCATTTCATTAATTTCATCAAATATCTAGCTCTTTATTTCAATTCAATTATTCAAGGACAAAATATAGATTCCAAGCTCTAAGCTCTGATGACGTAAGCAGAAATTCAAAACTCATTTCCGCTTGAAATAGTGATGACCGTACGACCTTCTACTACTTCCATTTCAACTAATAAATAACCGAAATACTCAATTTAAAGCCAACCGCGTAAAGCCATTTTACCTATGAAGGCTAGAGGCAACATAATAACATATTTCACTTGAAATCCGAAAACAAATCGCTAACAAAAAAAAAAAAAAAAAAAAAATTACAACAAAACAAACACCACAACATCAAAAACAAAATTCAGAGATTTATACAATTTTTGGCAATGCTTGGGGGAAAACTGTCCATTTTGCAAATTATTTTTCCAAGCCCCTTGAGGGTCATGCAAACAAATAATGACACTGCATATGGAATGAAATATTTTTTTGTGTCCTTAGAAAAACACCAGACACTGCAGTCACCCAAAACAAGTTGTATGCTACACTAGACTTACACACACACACATCGCCTAGTGTGTTTCTATGTGGTACACCCGCAAGGAGAGAAAAAACAACAACAATTGTATCTAAAAATGGAAAACGTCCCATTGAGTTATGCTCGCATGAAATTGGAACAGCGAACAGTTGCATCAGTGGCAGTGGCAATGGCAGTTTGCATTTGCACCACCACCTCATGCAGCCATTACCATCACCACGAATGAATGAACGACTGTTTGGATATGGTGATCCCTACAGAACAATGACCAACAATTGCATTGGGTTTTTGTTGGTCAACGGGTTGAGGAGGAAGGGCTTTGCGAGAAGGAAGGCCGGCTGCATTCTAATGTGAAATACGTGTATAATGTTATATGGATGTACATACCTTCGCCACCGATAGCAAAAAAAAGGTGTACACTGTACAACTTGGACAATGGTTCTATTTACATTCTTGAAATGAACTTTTCCAGCAGAAATGAAAGAAAACAATGGAATACAGGCAGAGCATAAAATATGCAAAAGGACATTGTACCTCTGCTAGCTGTGAAAGGATCCACGACTTTCTTATCCGTCCCCAGCATCACATCACAAAAGTCATTTACATTATCATCATCAACACCAAAAAAGTATTGTACATTGTGTGGCAGGGCTGCGGTTGGATTGGGTCCCCTGGCCGCATGTATTCTTATAATAGCCCTGTCGTCGTGGTAATGGTAATGCAATGGCACATTGTTACAGCGAAATGTATTTTGTGTTAAAGCTCATTTTCGGTTTCGTGAAATCATTCTCGAGACTCAAAATGGCTTCAAGAATAAAGGTTCCAGTCAAACTTAGTTTTGCCATAACAATAACTCAAAGTCAGCTAGACTCTGTGTTTTATTGTTCTTCTCAAGTCTAAAAACAAAAACTACCATGAGACAGTTGGCGTTTCCTCCGTTCCAATGCTTCCATCACTATTCCGTCCTTTAGTTTCAAAAAAAATCTTGGACTCTTGGCTTATTTCTTACTTCTAACCCTGATAAGGAGACCATCACCGTAAACTCTCCATTCGGCACTTCAAACCATTGTGTAATATCAGCCAATTTCTCGTGTTTAATTCATCCAGTTTAAATGAAATATCCCAATAGGACCGTTTGACAGTACGAGAAAGCCAACTTGGACGGTCTTAATAACTTGTTTTCGAATCTTTAACTGGTCACTATGTTTCCTTGATAGTGACGTTGATGCCAGTCCCGATATGATCACATATACGAGTGTAAAACCTTAGGAAAAGTCTTCAATACAAGCTGTAATGATGCTATCAGTTTGTGAGAAGTAAGTTTTCGTTCTTACAAAGCCAACCATACTGAAAAAAATCGGAAAAAGTATAAACAAGTCAGAAACCATTGCAACCCTGTTATAAAAGAACCAAATTCTAAAATGCCCAGAAATTAAGGCAAAACATCCTGCGATGTCCCAAAGGCCCTAAAAATTTGGCATCGCGGATTTCGATCACGTCATCGACAGCCAATCTGCGCAATTTTGCTGAAGAGCCTTTGTTGTCGAAATATCGCGATCCTGCTTACTCGCAAATTCCGTCAGTTTTCTCGAACTTACAATCGAATTCGCCGCCTGCTGGAATTTCCTTCAAGGTCACGACATTTCCCTTGGTTAGTTCACAATTATCCCCAGTTTTGCGCTGGATAAAAAAAAATCTTTAAAACCTCAAGCAAAATTAATAAGGACTCGCGCACATTAGTCCCCACCGTACTTTTAACAATAATAATAATTAGGAAGAAAGGGAAAAAAGAGGAAGCGATCAAGTTGAATACATTTACTCAATAGGTCGTGATTGGCTTCCAACTCAGACAAGGGGGGATGGGAACTCACACTTAACGTTCCATTTTTTACAAATTAATTAGTTTTTAGTTTTAGGTTGGGCATTCGGCCGTTCTGCTTTTAGAGCGACATCTACGTTTGAAGTCCAAGTGTCTTCAACGTTTTTGAATTAACACCTATGAAACAGACCGCCCGTCTGTTAGTACTCATTGACGATTTGTTTGTTTTACGATAATATCGTAAATCAAATACAAATTCAATAGAGACAACTTGCCTGGCCGACGGACAAATCTCAAGAGGAAGTAGTAAAGTGAAAGTAGAAGAAAATTGTAATTAAAGAATAGAGAATTAGGTGAGTGGATCTTGGATTTAATGTGGTATTGTGTGGAGAATAAAAGGTAGTAGATGATGTGTGATGCCAAATTAGGATAAAATAGAAAGATCAGAAAAAACATTGAATATTGAACATGGGTTTTAAGAAATCGCGTGGAGTTTAATACTTCGAAAACTCAATGCTGTCAATTGTCGTCAAAGCAATATGTACCCCCTCGGTCCTTGAATAGCACTTGTAGGAAGAAACCGAAAAGCTCTCAATACTCGGTATGTGTATCAAGGACGATTTTCGTTGGAATGGCAACATTCTCGCGACCGCCGAAAATGCCGCTAAATGCTTAGGATTTCTATATCGATGTAAGAAATTTTTCACCCCTTCTGATCTGGCTATCATTTATAAGACGTTTGTACGTCCAAAACTCGAGGATTAATTAACATCTTTGGGCAGGCGCAGCACAAATTTCTCTTAAGACTGATAGGAAACAGAGCTATCACGGATTCATTACAATCTCTTGAACACCGTCGGAATGTTCCATGCTCATATTTCGTTTTTTGATCGCTTTCACAAGCAATGCTCACTCGAAGTAGTCAGTTGCATTCCTCCCCTTTATCAGTTCAACAGGGATACCAGCTCCGTTAGGAGTACTCATCAGTTCACCCTGGGCCTAATAATAAATCAGAAACAGATTGCTCTTGTCTTAATAATTATTAAAATTGTTTTCTAAAATCTATTTCTCTGACCATTACTAAATCAAGAAATTGTAGAAGAAAGTCTTGTCCTTATACCTGTTTGTCCTTAATTCAAAAAATTTTTACAAGTCATGACCCATTAATTAAAACACAACTATTTCCTGACATCTTTCAAAATGCCTTCAACTGTGATACCTCAAGCTTAAGCTGTGATAATTTGGACGATTTTGCCCAAAACATTTCTCTTACTTGACAGACATTAACTTTAAAATAAATACTGAAAATATACAAAGCTAGACGATAGTTGTATACCAGGACCTGATGGTATACTTTGTGCTATTTTGATAAACTGTGTAAATCATATAAGTCGTTACCTTTGTCCATTTCTTTTAACTTATCAATGTCCTCTTGTGTATTTCCATCTACAGTAGAACGCCGATTATCCGAACGACTATTAACCGAATCGCCATTTATCCGAATCGGTCCTAAGCGTAATATGAAAAATTAAAACCAAGTATGTACATATATGTATACTGTATTAAGTAAGTACATATGTATGTATGTAAAGTAATTTTTGTTTTGTTTTGTTGTAACAAGTTGAAACTCGCAGGAGTCCAGATATATTTCAATTGTTATGGTTGAAAACTGGAGGCAACCCGAATGCGACGGTATACAACTTCTTGCCGTTCGGCGTCTGCGTGAGGTTGCCGCACGGAAACGAGCTTCAACGTCGAGGCAACTTACTCTAATCGAGATGTTCAAGTGAGCGCACGGGGTTTCGTATATTATCCTCCGCGACGCTGATAATCTCTCTCTCTCTCTTTCTTTAGTGCACTACATACTTATGTACATAATGTAGAACTGTGTTTGTTAAACTTAATAGCATTTAGTCTATATGTGTAACAGTTCGTTTTTCTTTATTAACAGTCTATGTCCGATTATCCGAATTTTCGATTATCCGAATCGACCCCGGTCCCAATTAATTCGGATAATCGGCGTTCTACTGTATTTGTAAAAATTCGTTCATAATTTTAAGAAAAGTAAGAAAGATTAAAACAAAAAATTAAAGAAATATTACCATTCTATCGGTAATTTCAAAGCTTTTGGAGGCTACCATTTGTTAATCTATTTTTACTTGCGACTTATAGGTATTATAAGGCAAGTTATGCACTCGTAAAAAATCGAACTCGAGATTTTGATCAAAGTTGACATTACGATGATAGCGAAGACCAACAAAGTGGGTCTCGCAATTCTGTCTGTCTGTCTGTCTTTCTTTCTGTCGGTTCGACTACAGCCTAAACGGCTCGGCCGATTTTCTTCAAACTTGGTAGATATGGGTTTTAATTTTCCCGCCCGGATGTTTTTTTGTGTTTTTTTTTTAAGACCAAAAATAACGGTACCTGTCATTCGATTTTTTTGGAAATTTTATAAATATTTTTTTTTTCTCAAAAACTGTCCCACAGAATTTTAAAAAAAAAATTTGAAAAATTTCATTTGGTTAAAACTACTTAGCTAATGGTTGAAAAAAATTTTACCAAAAATTGTTTTTTTTGGTAGTCCTCCTGGGTCCATTTTTTTTGTTTTTGATTTTCTCGAAAACGGTACAGCTGATTTAAATTATTTTTTTTATGCCAAAGCTCCTCCAAAGTTTGAATATTATTACATATTCAAATTTTCAATTTTTTTTATTTTTGGGATTTTAAAAAAAAAATTCAAATTTTTTTTTGGAAACTCAATATTTCGAAAAAGGTTTTTTAACATCTACAAGATTTGAGAAAAAAAATTTTGTTTTATCTAAAACTAACGGTACCTTCCATACAAATTTTAAAAAATTGTTTTCGAAAATCGTATTTTTCTGGAAAACATTTCCGAGAATTTTGCTAAAATTTTTTTTCTTTTGATCAATCTTTACGATCTACAATTAAAAAAAAAAATTTGAAATTTAGATATTACTGACTGTACCTACCATAGAACTATTTTTTCGAATTTTGAATTACTCATTATCGGCATAACGGATTTTAACGAAATTTTTTATAAAGAAGCTCATAAAAAGTTTAAAAAAACATTGCATTTAAAAACTTAAGAAAAAATATTTTTTCTATTTTTAGAAAAAAAAGTAATTTTTTTTAGAAAAATACGATATCTCAAGAACGGCTTAGTATTTTTTTTTTTGAAATTAGACTTTGATTCGCACAATTATAAAAACTTAAGGTAGGCGTACCAAAATTTTTTCTTAAAAATGTTTTAAAAATTTTGTACATAAAAGCTTATTTTTTAAGGAACCACTACAACGACTTATAATTTTTGTTCCTGCATAAATTCATATTTGCATAGCATTTTGTTTTAATCTCTTACTACTAAAAGAATTTAAAAAAATCATGTTATCCTTATGAACAGTTTTCTTTAATAACATCCGTTTTTAAAATTCCTAGTCTTTTACATAGGAGCAAGTTCGTGCGACCCAGTCGTGCATTTTATTTTATGTGAAATTATTAGTCCCAAATCAAAATGGTTTTACAAAAAGGCGGTCAAATGTTATTTTTGACTGAAATTAGCTGAAAATTGTATTGACACATTTAAGAACAAAAGGCGCAGGTATATTGCGTCTTTACAGTCTTCACTACGGCCAGCGGCATTTGGCGAACTCTTTCAACAAGTCTTGCTATTTACATTGAAAACTATGATTAAGTGAACATTTTGTAATGAGGCTTCAATCTTATTTACATATTTGATAGATCAAACTCGGTACAACGGTTGTTAATGTGGGCGATGTAATAATTTTCAAATTTATTTCAAATACTCGAGATTGTGAAGACCTTATTCTTTGTTTGATTGGTGTCTTCGTAAATGTAAAACTATAAGTTTTACGAGAAAGCTTTCTGTTTCTTCTTTTAACTATTTGCTTAACGGTTTACTCTTGTCACGTGGAAGTGTAATAAATGTCTTTGGTGCTTTATTTGATCTGAAACTTGAATTCATAAAACACATCAACGCCACAACTAGTAAGGCTTATTTAATTCTAGGTTGGATTAAAAGGGAATTAAGATAGTTTGCCCATCCTTTCGGTATCAAACATGTTTTTTTTATCATTTGTTCCACCAATTCTTGAATATGCTTGCCAGGTTTGGTCACCCCATTACAAGTATCATAAACCTAGATTATAACAAGATAAAAAAAAAAAGATTTTTGAGGTTTGCGCTGAGGGGTGTAGGTTGTGAAAATCTCTATGAACTTCCTCCTTACAACAGTAGACTTAAACTTATCGACATGGCTAGTCTTAAGCTTAGACGATCGTATTTGTCTTTTGTGTTAATTCATTCATTCAATTTGCAAAAACTTAAGACCAATTTTTTTCGATAATTCTTTGCGATACTTTCAATGTTTTATAACGAAGCGTCCTTCCACTAACCAGAATTATAAAAATAAATGTCAATACACACCCATCATTTACCTTAATTATACCATCACTCGCCATTCCATCAGCATTTACTACCACTAACCACAAAATGCTCATTTATAACATCTAAGAGCAGCTCCCCACAACCTATTGCACACTTTGACAAATTAATTCAACCTAGCAATCACCAACTTAGTCAACGTCATTACATGCCAAAAATATTTTCTATGTATTTTGGATATTCATTTTAATAGTTCACGCTATTTTTGTGCAGCAAATATTACTTAGGGAATGAGAAAGTCGGAGTGGAGTTTCCAGCTGAAACCTGTTAATTAGCATCAGGAATCGTTTAAGCCTACTTTTTATACCAAAATTCCAGGCGCCGTTTTCGAGAAAAATACGATTTTTGAAAACGATTTTTTTACATTTTTATGGTGGGTACCTTTAGTTTTAGCTAAAATACATTTTTTTTCTCACATCATGTAGATTATATTACGAAACTTTCATTTATCAAGTTTAAAAAATTGGGGTTTCAAATATTTAGTTTTGAAAAAAAATTTTGATTTTTTTTTTTTGAATCCAAACATTTTTTTTTTTTTTTTTGAAAATTTGAATACACAATTCTATTCAAATTTTTGGGCAGCTTTAGAAAGGAAGGATGATATGATACTCGTATGATAGGATCCAAATGTCACGTTCTGCTTAAAGGAAGGTTGTCAGAGGAGTTTGAAATCCAAGGTGGCGTTAGACAAGGTTGTATACTGTCACCAATACTGTTCCTGTTGGTAATAAGTGATTGTGCTGTATGCACCGTTTTCGACTTTAAATGGAGGAATTCAGTGGAATCTGCTATCACACCTGAAACATCTGGACTACGCGAATGACGTGTGCTTACTCTCTCATAGGATCATGGATCTCCATCAAATGACAACAAGGGTGGAGAGAGAAGACGAAAACGTCGGGCTTAAGATCAATACGGCAAAAACTAAAAGGATCAGCCTTGGAACTTCCTCATCTACTCAAATAGATATTTCTGGACAACCAGTAGAGACGGTAGAGAGTTTTCAATACCTTGGGAGTATTGTCTCTACTAATGGCGGGACCGAACTAGACATAACCAGCCGAATCGGAAAGCAAAGGCTGCGTTCGCAATGCTGTCCAAAATATGGAGAAACAACTCTATAAGCCTAAGGACCAAGCTACGACTGTTCCGCTCCAATGTAGAATCTGTGCTTCTTTATGGATGCAGTACATGGAAAGTAACACCCACTGTCACAAGAAAGCTGCAAACGTTCGTAAATAGATGTCTGCAAAACATCTTGCGGAGTTTCTGGCCTAACCGTATCTGCAATGATGAACTTCATGCGAGGACAGGTCAGGAACCCATCGACTCTATAATATGAAAACGTAAGTGGCAGTGGATTGGACATACGCTTCGAAAAGGCCACGAGTGTATTGCGAGTTAAGCGATGCAATGGAACCCTCTCACGCAGCGAGGCAGAGGAGTGGGCCGACCCAGAAGTACTTGGCGAAGAACGGTCGAAGAGGAATCAGCACAAGTGGGGAAGAGTTGGAGAGAGCTGAGGTTCTTCTCCAGAAACCGTACACGATGGTTCGTAGGAGTAGTAGAGGCCCTATGCCCCGCAAGGGGAACAACACGGATGTAATAGGTCCAAGGACCTAAGTAAGTAAGTTTAGAAAAAAATTACGATCAAAATCGGTTGTACCGTTTTTGAGAAAATCAAAAACAAAAAAAAAAATGGTTCTTTAGGGGGTACCCTCAATAACCATTTTTCAAAATTTTTTTCAACCATTGTCTAGCTTTAACTAAAAGAAATTTTTTTGTTTCTTAAATCTGTCGAACAGTTTTTGAGAAAAAAAATGTATAAGATTTCGAAAAAAAAAATCGTACTGCAGGTACCGTTATTTTTGGTCTTAAAAAAAAAAGTGTGGGGAGAAAAATTAAAAATGATATCTACCAAGTTTAAAGAAAATCGGCCGAGCTGTTTAGGCTGTAGTCGAACCGACAGACAGACAGAATTGCGAGACCCACTTTTTTAGTCTTCACTATCATCGTAATGTCAACTTTGATCAAAATCTCAAGTTCGATTTTTTTTGCGAATGCATAACTTGCCTTATACATAGTATGTACCTGTAAGTCCCAAGTAAAAAAATAGCATCACAATTTTCGAAAGTGAGCATAAATAAAGGTAGATTCATATGTATCTTTTTTTATCATCGATACCCCAGTACAATCTTTAATTTTCTCATTTTTAATATAATTATGGGTATCAAGAGCCTGGAAGCCTTATTTTACAAGATCTTCGACATTTTTTTGTTTAAGCGGGTAAAAAGTAGAGGATTTTTGCTACTACTATCGATCTTTTAGCTTCGTTTTCTACGAGTTTCAAAGAATTTTGTTTTTGTTCAAGTTTTTGACTTTCCAGTTGTCTCTATTGTATCATGTACATACTCGTATATTAACAAACCTCATTCGTGCATTTGACTTTTAAGCTCTTAATCTTTCCAAACAGTGCCAGTTCTAAATCTTGAATTTTATTATAAGGTATTTAAGGATATATTTATGATTGATTTAAAAAAAGAAGTGGCCCTAAGCCACTCACTTGTGGCATACTCAATTTGGCAATGTCTGTTCTTCTGAATTTTCTAAAACCTGTTATGGAGATATGAAGAAGAACTTTTAATTTAATTGTGATAATAACAAATGAAATAAATATAAATATTAAACTGCTGGATTTTCCCCAATAAGATTATTGAAATTATTAAATCAATACACACAAAGAGTATCATTTTATACATTTCTTGAAAAAGGCAAAAGTGCTTTCTCTACTCCTGTGAATTAACCCAATTCTGAAAAGAACAACACTTTTACCTTTCTGAAAACTTTTTCTTTAGCTTGTAGAATATCTCCATGTATACATAGATATACATACATGTATACATAGATATACTTAGGTTTCTTATGTTTGTCTAAAAGGATATTATTCGGTCTAAAAACAAAAACTCCTTTTCCTTTATTATTTATATATTATGCAAAACAGCAAATACCGAATCTATCCAAAGGATACGAGTACTCTAGTTCTTCCCAATAAACCCTACCTTCCCCCAACCCCCCTTCACACACCCACACACACACACACTTTTCTAAACTCTGATTGAAACCTTCATGCAAATAATATTATTTTCTTAGGCTTTTTCGTTAAAAAATTCCTAAGCTATCTAACGGGTCATCATAACATTACCTTTATAAAATATTCCGAAATCCAAAACGAACTTTTCGATCAATAATATACCTTTGCTTACCTAAATCATTTCTTCAAGTGAAAAAAAAGTTGATAAAACAAAAAACAACGACGAAAGTCTTAAAAGTTAAAAATCCGAAATCTTTTCAAAAAAGGACTAATAATAATACTCGTAATACGAATACAGGCACTCGTAGAGCCAAGAAAGAAAAATGGATTATTTGTCAAGGCATCTTATTGTAAGCAAAAAAAAACCAGCACTGACTTCCATTTTAGGTCTTTCAAGCAGCAATGCCAAATGATGCTTTTTCAAGTGGAGAACCCTTTCATCCAAAACCATTTGCCCATCAGCATTTTTGTTTTTTTTTTTTTTGCCATGCAAGCCATCGAGCACTTTTAAGTACTTACTCGAATATGCCCGCGTAGCCTCCCGACGACGATGTAGACCATACCTATGGCAGAAAATTGCAAAAAAAAAGAAGAAGACGAAGTCCTTCGTGACGATGGCGACAGAAAATCATATCCTTTGGCATTTTGCGCAGCAGCAAAGTTCATTTGACTTTTGAAAAATTCTGTCCTACAGCTTTGTGCATTTTTTTTTTCCAAGGACTTCTTCTTCCTCCACAGTCTTCACCATTCCCTAACCATCCCATACCATTGAAGAATAAAGGTCCCTTGGTAACATATTTTATTTCGTTCATTCCTTGCTGAATGTATATATTTTTATGCAGATAATTTATGTACATTTTACTATTCCTGGGGAACAAAAATACCACAAAGTGTCCCTTTTTTTATTTACCACCCCCACCACCGCCCAGTGTAGGACCGCGCCTCCACCATGGTAATAGTGTGAGTTAGTGCTTTGGGAAACGAGAAGACATCATAAGATCGTGCCACAAGAATTGCCAAAACTTGCATAAATTTTCAAATTTAGACATTATGAATTATTCAGATATCCTTTATGAATCCTTCCTTCCACAGTACCTATAGCTGTGCTATCCGCTTCGGTTATTTTGGTTGTGTGATGGTTTTGTGAAAGTCCCCTTTGGGAGAACTATATAAACAGCAGTAATCTTCAAGGACAAACAAGACGCGAGTACCACCTACCTTACCTACCTATACTTCACTAAGCTAACAGTGTTTTTCTTCTACACTTCCACTTCTTCACACTATGCGGCTTTCATAGCCTTTAAGTAAACTTTTATAATGAAAAGGGTGTGTTAAGTGCCAGCCTTAACACATCCTTTTTATATTTTTGTTTTTATTTTCGTCTTCATTCACCCATTCTGTTGACAGGCAAAGGGAGGTAAATTTTTTCCCTGGACAAGCACTTTTACACTTTTTTGTTTTCTCACCTTAAGGGACACCTATTACTTTTGAAAATAAAAAGGATGTTAGATACAACATTTTCTTTCTTCTATCTAGAATGATTATCTAATAATATTTTTCAATGAATTTTGGTATCCGAAACTATGTTACTAAATTCTAGTGGTCAGAATTTTCGCCTAATTGGGTCTCACTAAGTGCCAAACCCGCGCCACGTTTTTCTTGCAATATGGACATATGCAGCACGGAAATTCTTCCCAAGGCCTCCGCATATTACTAAAATCGACCCTTAATATATTCACCATTACAAAATGGTCTAGTTCAACTTCTAGAATTTTTAAGACAAGGCACTTATACTTCACACTTTTTATTGTACCTTTGTTACTAAAGGTGGCGCTATAGTTCGGAATGGATCAGGTACTCGATCAACAGCTCGCTCCATCACTAGCTGTTTCCAGTTTTACATACTTTCGCCTTTCAGGTTTTCCGGGTCGTATCTTTGGTGTCTATTCGCACTAAGTGATCCATGATCTATTAAGTTTAATTTTTGTGATTTACTTTTTTGACAAGGTCGGTGTCGGTGTAGGTACAAACTGTACCAATTCGTTATTATATGTTGTGTATAATTGGGCTACAATTTAAAGAAGAAATCATTCAAAATGATTACCCACTGCATTGAGGACCCTATCAGACTCTAATTAATCATCGATCATAGAACGCACTTAATTTATAAGAAAATTGTTCACTGCACGGAGGAGGGCTCACATACTAAATACTTCGGTGTAGCAAAGAACAGATTTTTGCCTCTAAGACTGAGCACAGCTTATAACCTATTGTGTTGATATCTGTACTACTAGCTGCCTACGATAATACAAAGTCTGTTTCGTAAGGCGATTCTAGAGTAGTTTTTGGCTTTTGAACTGTAGCAGCAGGGTCCTTTTGGGTTAAACGGCCTCATGAACTGTCGAGTAAGTTTTGATTCCTTGCATACAAAAAAAAAGGTGGGCAGCACCATCATTAATCATCATAAACTTTCCATCAAGCTAGTTATTATGTTCGACGGTGGTTCTGTCAATCCTCCGAATGACTTATTACGTGTAACTTGCTGTCTTGGCATAAGCTAGATCATTCAGTTTAATAAAAACAAAAAGTAGAAAAAATTTACCTATAAGCATTCTTCACGTAACGGCTAAACACAGCTTTCGATGCTTTCTTAAGTTTCTTCCTGATCGGACTGTTAGCAAATGGCCAGAGTGTCTACTGTATGCCGTAGTGCCCAGATCTTCTATGATTATGCGAACATAAAGTAAATTAAGTAATGTACTCTTACTTGTATGATAGATAAATTCAAAGAAGTATGCACAATTAAAGATAATATTATAAGCTAACATAAGGACCGTCCCATCTTCTTCGTTTCCATAACAATACTCACAAAATTACAATTGACATTACACTTATTTTTCGACTACGAGTATGTCAATATCGTTGGCATCATTCGCACAATTGGTAACGCACAATTTGTTCTTTGATATCAAATGGCATCGCCTTGTCTCAAATGTTTTGGACATCAAATATATCGAAGAATTTGATGGAGCAGCATGGCTTCTTTATAGCCATTTTGTACAAACCAATTACATCTTATGTATAGGAATTGTACTTGCTAGATTTGTCTCTGATAAATTTAATAATATCTAACGCTTTATTTGTTAATTACTGAAATGTAATTTATTTTAGATTTCAATAAAGTTATAATAATAATAGTAATACAAATTTAATAATAAAATAATCTCTTTTTTACTAGTTGAAACTCGATTAACCGGGATGGTCGAGACCGAGCTCATCACGAATAATCGGAAATCCCGGATAAAAGAACTTTTCTTTTCTAAAAAAAAAAATATAAATAAAAAGAAATTGATATTTAATTTTTTATTTTTATTAAAAAAAAAAAAAAAAAAAAAATTATTCCATAAAACTTAACAATTCAGTATATATTTTTGTTTATATAGATTTGTTTCTTTTACGGATAATAGAGTTTTGTACGGATATTTGAGTTTTTTATGTCAAATATTTTCATCACGGATAATAGAGCGTCCCGGTTAATCGCATCCCGGATAATCGAGTTTCAACTGTAGATACTTGTTTTATATCTTATCCTAATCCAAATCCTAGCGCTAATTTCAGCGCCATTACCATACTAGAGTTCGCAATACAAAATCACGCTCCATGATAATACTATAGGTTATATACAAACGTCTTACTAAAGCTAGACATTCATCTAGCCATTTTTATGCATTCGTAAAAAAAAAACGAACTCGAGATTTTGATCAAAGTTGACATTACGATGATAGCAAAGAAGAAAAAAGTGGGTGTCGAAATCTATCTGTCTGTCTGTCTGTTCGACTACAGCCTAAACGGCTCGGCCGATTTTTGTTTAACTTCGTAGATATCGTTTTCAATTTCCCCCCCACACGTTTTTTTTTTTTTAAAACCAAAAATAACGATATAGGTACCTGCCATACGAATTTTTTTTTTTGAAATTTTATAAATATTTTTTTTCTCAAAAACTGCCCCACAGATTAAAAAAAAATTCAAAAAAATTCATTTACTTAAAGCTAGGTAATGGTTGAAAAATGGAACCATTTTTTTGTTTTTAATTATCTCAAAAACGGTACAGCCGATTTTGATAATTTTTTTTATGTTAAAGCTCCCCAGAAATTTCAATATGAATGAATGTACATAATATTCAAATTATCTAAAAAATAATTTTATTTTTTATATAATTGCAAGATATGAAAAAAAAATTATTTTACCTAAAAATAACGGTACTTTCCATATAAATGTTAAAAAATGATTTTCGAAAATCGTATTTTTCTCGAAAACGGTTCTGAGAATTTCGCTAAATATTTTTTTCTCTTGATAAATTCTTGGATACGATTTATAATTTAATAAACAAAATTTTGAAATCAAGATATTACTGACTGACTGTACGTGCCATAGAACGATTTTTTTCAATTTTGAACTTCTCATTATTGGCATAACGGATTTTAATTAAATTTTTTTTAGAGAAACTTCTAAAAAGTTAAAAAACATTGCAGTTCAAAAATATAAAAAAAATATTTTTTGAATTTTTGAAAAATAAAATTTATTTTTTTTTGGAAAATTCGATATCTCGAAAACGGCTGAATATTTTTTTTTTGTAAATTTAATTTTTATTCATATATCTATTAATAAAAACTTTAAATTGGCGTACCAAAATTTTTTCCTAAAAATGTTTTAAGAAATTTTTATATACAAAATGCTTATGTTCTTAAGAAACCACTACAACGACTTATAATTTTTGTTCTTGCATAAACTAATATTTGTTTCAAACACACACAAGTCATCCTGTTTTTAGCTCCAACTACTAAAGGAGTTGTTAAGTCATTTAAGAAACAAATTTTATACTTATGAATAGTTTTTCTCTAATAACATTCATTTTTGAAATTCTAAGTCTTTTACAAAAGGGCAAGTTCGTGCGACCCAGTCGTGCATTTTCTTTTAGATACTATCATAAGCTATCTTATAATTAACGAAAAGTCGATAAGTGTTGGTTTGAAGATCCTAGTTTTTTTTCCAAATATTTCTGTCGCAATTATTTCGCACGTTAACCTATCAGGTAGTTGATAAAAGTTTCAAGGCGTTCAAGTAGTAAGGCACTATAGACAGTATTTCAGACAATCATGTTTTTCTCCAAACATATTTTGCTAATGCTTGTTCATGGCCAATAATAGCTTGCAATTTTGATGATTCTTGAAAGCGGAGCAGCTTTTTTGGACTTAATTTTATATACATTGAACGATCATCACCGGCTCACGTCGACTAATTTAAATTATGCAAACTAGTGCTTCAAGAAAACCGGACATTTCGGATATCTAGATAGCCGAACAGAAGAATTATTTGTTCAGCAAAGGCAGAATAGAGGATTTGAATAAAAAAAAAAACTTATCCTTATACGACCTAAAACTTAAAAAGCATTTCAAAAGTAAATCTTAAAATATCTAGGTTAAAAGGGTTTATTTTAGTTGAAGGAAATTGGGAATTCTTATGATCTGAAGACTCAAAAACTCATTTTGATACAATGTCAACCTATGATACACGATTTTTGTGTAATTTTTAATGCTGAATGTAATAAAATCCAAATAAAAACGATACGATCATTCCAGATAATTCATCAAATTGGATTTGAATCCATATAGCTTGGATCTCAAATGTTTTATTTATATTTATCCAGAAGCTTTGGGTATTGTTTGAAGCACTAGTGCAAACTAACTATCAACAGTGGAGTCCGATTGCTCACCGCTATCGTCAAACACTTTCAAAATGATTTCTCCAAATCTTCAGCACCGACTGCAATTCGCACCGACTGCGATCCTTATAGACTTGATTTTAAAGGAAATGTTTACCTTTTAGTGAAACTCTCTTTTCCCATTCAAGCTATGACCTCGATCAGGTTTTCTTTTTTTTTCGAGAAACCGTGATTCATCTCTCTTCTACTTTTCCCAAAGCTCGCGGCAACTCTGTTTTTTTCTATGCAGCGCCATTTTGTATGCCTCTTGTTTAGCTGCATGAGCTTGTCTGAGCAGAAGCCTCATCTCTGATTGTTTCTTGAAAATGTTCCACTAGTTTTTAAAAATACATTGAAAATGCCGGTATAGAACATTTTTTTACAAAAAAATCGATGGGAAAAGAGCCTGGCAATCTCTTGTAACCATCTATCAAAAAAGGTATGTTTTTGCTTTGTCTATGGTCAGAATATCTTTGGCTACAAAGGTGGTACGTGTCTGCGTTTTTTCTATAAGATATGTGAATATTTGATCGATTGTGGACTTTTCTGGTCTAAGGCCGCACCGATATGGACCTATAGGTTGTTGACGAAAGGCTTCAGACCTTCACATAATACGACAAAAAAGGATCTTATACGCCATGTTCAGTAGACTTATGCCTTTGTAGTTGGAGCAATTAAAAGGGTCTCCTTTTTTGAAGATCGGGCAGAGCAATCAAAAAGTTCGGCAGCGAGGCAGTCATCTCCAGCGGCTTTGTTGCACTTGAGATTCGATATAGCTATCTTCACTTCGTTCAGGTCGGATGGGCGGTATTGTTGGTCTGCATCGCATAAGCCGAATGGTAATATCTCCATAACAGCCAAATTTCTTCTTCACCGACGCGACGTAATAAAGTTTGAAGAAATCGTCAACTACGGTTCTATTACGACGCGACGTTCAGTCGATTGTACGTGCAGGCCTCGGCTCGGATATTGTATCCTTGAGATGATTTGTTTTACGTTTTGACAAAAATTTCGAACCTCATTCCTGATATAGCATCCCTCTATTTTCTCAGTTGAGTACTGCTCATGCTCCTTTATATTCTTTTTTAGAAGGTGGGTGCCTTCTATCCTCGCCCAACGATGACACACAACGTCAAACTTCCTTGTTTTGACTTGAGTCAAGACATCCGCAGCAGTACCTTGACTACAACAATGTAGTGGTCCGAGTCGATGTTAATCTCTTGGAACGTGCAGACATCCGTTATACTAGAGAAGTGCCTTGCGTAGATAGCAATGTGTTCAACCTGGTTCGCGGTTGTTTGATCAGAAGATCTCCATGTCTCTTTGTGAATATCGAGATGTTTGAACTGTGTACTAGCTACCAGAACATCTCGCTCCACAGCTAAATCGATGATGCTGAATCCTTTAGCGGAAGTGGTGTCGTGCAGGCTGTATCTTCCAACCGTGGCACCAAAGATGTCTTTTTCCTAGCTTGGCGTTGAACTCTTATAGAACAATTTTAATGTCATAACTAGGGCACTGCTTGTTTGTTTTGTCTAGGAACTTGTAAAATATGTCTGATTTCTTCATCTTTCTCCGCTATTAGGACATGTGCTTTAATCAGGCTTATGTTGGCGAAGTTAGCCTAGTTCCGAGAACAAATCCACATCCAAATAGATGCTGCTTTTGTTCTCGATAATGACGAAGTGATATCGCAGTATTTAGATTTTCGTCTCCCTGGTCCATCCCATCGCATTTTTTGGATGGCGGTAATATCTGCTTTGTAGCAGTTTAGGGGTTCCGCTAATTATTTATTCGTCTGCATGTGATCTATTAAGCGACCTAACATTCCACGCAGCACGCGGACAGATCCGAAGTTCGTTGTCTTTCCGCAACAGAGGCTTGTTTTTTGCCCAGCGTTGATTCCTCCGCTACCACCTGGATGAAAGAGGAGATGCCTTGGCGGAAACACTTCTTCCCCTCTCTCGGGCTCAGTCTGCAATTGAGGTACTAGGCATCCGATGTTCACTGCGAGGAGTGGCGAGAGTAAGAGTTGATAGACAGAGGTGGGTTTATAGAAAAACCTGTGGGTGCTTGTGTCCTCTATTTGGCCTAAAAGCAATATTCAAAAAAAAAAATAGAAATTGTTAAGGACGTTACGTATCTGTCAAACGACAAAAAAAAATAGAATGCCCTTAAGTTAGTTGAAAAGGAACCGAAAGAAAAATATTACACACGAAAGGAGATTAAATGTGAATAAGTCTGTGCGTGTGATGTAATCATTTTACCATATTGAAAATACACACCTACCTATAGAAAAACCTCAAGTTAAAGCTATATGCCATGACTTTCCCTGGGATCCGACGAGCTCATCTCAATCTTAGACTAAAAGCTCAATTTTTGTTTGTTTTCATTTGTCAACTTAAGTAAAACTAAAGTCCCATTCGAAACTTACGAGCAAGACTTCAAGACCCACAATTCTGTCAATGACTCGTTTCTAAATCCTTCTCTAGCCAAGGAGTAATGAATATTGTCACTCTTCTTTTGATGATTTTGTGTGTACCTATGCACACGTGAACCACATTCAAACGCACACCATAAAAAATCACTTTGCCAACGGAACAAAAAAAATGGTTCCTTCCTGCTCCAGGTGCATGACGACATCATCGTTTTTCCTCCACAGAGGGACAAAGCAAAGATGTTTATTTTGCCTCCTTTTGGAACTATCAACTTTATTTTTAAGGCGCAATATTATCGTCTTGGTAATTCTAAACGTTTTGCCCTTTTGTCCGATCTTCGGCACACATAGTGGTATCATGGCAGCCATCATTTTGTTGTGTTTGTCTTTACAGAGCAGAGCGAGCATGATGGTCCTTAAAAAGAAATCCTTAAAAAAATAAGAAAGGAACTTATAAATAAAAGCCTAGGCAAGTTAGTAGCAAGCCCATAACGAAGCACACGAATGAGAGACTCAGAGCAAAAAAAAAAAAAAAAACATGGAATCCTAAGGAAAAATCAAAATGAACGCATAATGAAGTGCGATTTGGTGTCATAAACTTCCTTTTGAAGGCAGGCGAAATTGTGTGAACTGTGTGAACCGAGAAGTGGAAAGCCTTCAAAACTGAAAACACGGAGCGGCTGAGTGAGTCGAACGAGTGAATTAATGTGAATTGGGGTGCGAGGTGCAGGGCTGTGGCACTGGAGGTTCTGAACACTGTGTCAGGTAGAGTGTAAATATTTAATTTGGAAATGTCCTTATTTTTTTTTTGTCCTTCGCTTGCTTTACGAAATGTCTTGTACATCCTCTGGATGGATATATTTCGCTATCCAGCTTTCCATTGTACCTACGCTTCGTTTAGGGAATATGTCTTGGCCCTACTTGTGTTAAATTATTTTTTCATTAGGTGAATTGAAGGAGCCTTAGCACAAGGACCACAAAGCAAATTTATGGTGTGTGATTACGTGTCGCGTTGGTAAGGATATAGATACACTTAACTCCAGGACATCTCTATGTTTATCCAAAGCACATGAAAGGGAATTTCCCTAGGCTTTCAATTTGGTCCTTTGTAAGAACAAAAAAAAAAAGTTTTTTATTTTTTATTTTAGTATATTTCTGGGAATATAAATGTATTGGGGGTTTTTACGACCATCATGAGGATAATGCTAATCCTGTTGGCAGGTGGTGGAAGTTTTTGGCTTAAATTAACTATTTAAATTTTATACGCACGAGGACCTCAGGCATGGACGAGCGTTTATTTTTTTTTTTTTATCATTTTATTCAATGTTTTACAGAGTATATAGGGGAACCCTTGAGATTGTCTTAATGGTGGCTGCTTTGAGGTTTAATTATGAAACGCTCCAATTGTTTTTTTTTCTGTGTGTGTGCATGGAAGACGATGTTATTATGAAGGTTTAGGTATATACTTTTTTTTGTTTTATTTGAAAGCGATTGTGATTAATTAATGAGTGGGGATTGTTTCACTTTTTTTTTTAATTTTTGTTTTTTTTTTTATGAAATGACTAAGCGCTTGTGAATTTTTAAGCAATGCCGTTGGGGAGATTTGCACAAGGAGGTAGGTGCTAGTGATAAAATCTGAATTATTATACAGCTGTGCGTTGTATAATTTTTGTGTGGCATCGAGGAACATGACAAAAATTGAAAGAAATAAGCCTCTTGAGGGATTAAAATTGGTGGTTATAAAAAAAGTGTTGGGAGGCAACAACATCATGTGGGAATAAAATTTCCCGCTTGCGGAATATACCTAATTCAAGTTTTATTTTAATGAAAAACAGGTTCCACTGAGGGTTCGGATTAAAAAGAAATGTTCACTGTATTAGTTGAACTTTCATTATTTCATATAGCAGCTTTGAGTCACAGTGGACTTATTTCAGGTAAAATGGTTAAGTCACAATTTGTCCCACTCAACGTGAACTAAACGTCTTAGCTCTTTTGCACTTTAGATTGATATACCTTCCAGTCCTCAAATACTCCTGCGCGCGAATAAGCGGCAACAATGAAGAGGATCTAAAATTTTCCACCGAGTCCGAAAGTCTAAGGTGAGAAGTACTTTTCATGACAAGAGTTCCTTTTTGGCGATTTTTCGCTTCTTCCAAACCGACTTTGCTCTTGAAAAAAAAAAATTTTTTAGGTGGCAGCGACTGAGGATTGAGCCTAGACTCCTGGTATAACAGTTGAACGCACTAATTATTATGCCAACGTTTAACAAGGGTAGGCAAGGGAGCCGGTTTTGAGTGCCAACAGGGACATTTTAACTGTCATTTTCTTTCCGAACTCTAAGACTAGCAATTCATTGATAAAGTAATAAACCAGAACTTGAATCCATTAACTCAAGTCAACAGCAAATCCCCGGAGATTGACTTATACTGCTTATATTAAATATATATTTTAAATATAAGACTTCTTTCAGGGAACGTCTAACAATTAGGTTCTGAAGGCCTTTTCCTTATGAAGTTTCAATTCAATTCAATTTTGTTGATGTGTTAACTCGGTAGGTTAATCCAAAAATGTTGGTCTGTAGTACGTTACCTTCTGGAAGATTGCATTTAAGACCCAGCACAAGCACATTGGGAATATTGCAGGTACCGTTATTTTTGGTCTTATAAAAAAAAACACGGGGGGGGGGAGATTAAAACCCATATCTAGCAAGTTTGAAGAAAATCGGCCAAGCCTTTTAGTTGTAGTCGAACAGACAGACCAACAGAATTGAGAGACCCACTTTTTTGGTCTTCGCTATGAAGAGGCTGAGGTAGGCTCGTCGGTGTCCAGGATTTGTCCCAAAGAAAGCAAAAAACTTGGGTAGAAGTTTCCAAACTCCAAATCAATTCAATTTTTATTCATTTACAGTTTCGATTACAGCGTTTACAATTTCTTTAGTTACTTATCATTATTTAATTAACAAAGTATTTCGTATAATTAACAATGAATATTCTTATTATAAATAACATAGTATTTCATATACGGCTTTACGGCTTAATCATGCATCCGGCAAAAGACCGGAGGAAAAATCGGGGCTTCGTTCGCGGCAACAAGCTTGTCTGTGGTACCCTTTGAAGAAGGGTAGCCACAGAAATAATCATTTGGGATGACGGCCCTGCTTCTAGCAAAATACTAGAAGAATAATCTGTGCTCTGTTCGCGGCAACAAGCGTGTCCGTGGTACTCTTTGAAGAAGGGTAGCCACAGAAAGAATCGGTGGGGATACGGCCCTGCTTCCAGCAAAAGACTTGAAGAATAATCGGTGTAGGTCAAGCGTTGTCCACGCTACACTTAGAAGAAGTGGAGCGTAGAAATAAACGTGGGGAACAGGTCAGGGAAACAGGTCAGGTTAAGCGGCAGGTAGTGGTTCAGAACCCAAAATGTTTTTCGGAACTACTATCTAGTACACTTCGCACAGCTTGGTTTTCTCCCTTTATGTACACTTTATTGGTACAAAGCATCATGCAAAGGTAGAAGGCGAATTTGTATTGCTTATTCACATCTCCTTATTAATATTTCAGTTAAAAGGCAGTGTGAATTGAAAGAAATAAACAAACTACCAACAGCGTCATACATGATACATGTATACATCTTATGACACATCTGGTTGTCATCATTCCTTATATGGATGTAGGCAGTTAAATGCTCTCGGAGTTCGGTATGAAGTGAAAAATAACCCAGGGTTCGGTGGCATAGTATAAATATATGTTAATTTGCTTTTGGTAAGACGGCTTGGTAGTATGGTACGGCAAAGCGGTGTGATATGTAAAATTGATATTTTTGGTAGCCCCCTTGGAACCATTTTTTTGATTTTGATTTTGATTTTCTCGAAAACGGTACTGAAGCTCCCCAAAATTTTGAATATTATTGTGCATTCAAATTTTCAAAAAATATTTTTTTAAAAATATTTTACCTAAAAACATCGGTACCCACCATACAAATATTAAAAAATGTTTTCGAAAATAGTATTTTTCTCGAAAACGGCTCCGATAATTTTGATAATTTTTTTTCTTTCAATTAATTTTAACGATCCATAATTTAATAAAAATAATTTTCAAATTAAGATATCTATTACTGACTGTACCTGCCATGGAACCATTTTTTCGAATATTGAATTTATCCCTATCGGCATAACGGATTTTACTGAAATTTTGTATAGAGAAGTTGCTTAAAAGTTTGAAAAACATTGCATTTCAAGACTTTAAGAAAATATATTTTTTGAATTTTTGAAAAAAATACATATGTATACAACATATACATTAGGGTGGCTCGATTTTTTTTTTTTTTAAATTGAGTTTTCGGACACTACACAAAAGTTGTATTTATATATCATGATGTTAGGTAAATTATTAAAGTTTTGGAAAAAATATTGCGATCTTCTACTGCCCCAAGGTCATAGAATCTTCTCATGAAACCAAAAACAACCTAGAAAAAAGAAAAATTTTCTGTACCAAAAAAAAAATTTTTTTTTGAAGTTCAGTGGTATTAAAATTTATTATTGATGATAATGAAGAATATTTAGCAAAAACAAAAAATGAAATATAAAAAAAGTTAAAACAAACATTTAAAAAAGTGAAAGTTTAAAAAAATAGACAAAATTTTGAAATCTTTTTTAGAATTAAAAACCGGTATTTTTGTCGCGATTCGATTCTTGTTCTTATGAATCCATCACGTCTCATCGGACTACAGACCAACATTCCAGTCGATTATGTCAATGTACTCCTCAGCATTAAAGTTGAACTTCGGCAAAACGAAAGACCACACCGAATTTAAGGATGTTCGAAGCTGCTCTCGTGCTTTCTTAACTCTTCTTAAAGCTAAAACTCGAATTGTTTCTCTCTCATCTGCAATCATTGCTAATCATAATATTTTCCGGATAGCCGAAGAAGCCATTTCTCTGAATAACAAGATCAACTATTGATTTTAAATTTCGAGGCAGTTATCTGGTCAACATTATAGTTTTGTGAAGGTGTCGAGCGCCAACAATACAGTAAGTTCTAGTTTTTATTTGGAACCACATTGGCACATAGACTTGCATTATAAAATTGAGCAACAAAGGCATATTTTCGGATGGAGTCACAGTAGAAACATATAACCTTAATATTCGATTTCCAGTTGTAAGCCACCTTGAATGAACGACTTTTCCCGGATTTCTTTTTCTTAAACCGTCACTACAAACACCTGAACTGATAGCTTGACAAATGTCAAACAAATATCGTTGATCAGTGCTGAGATCATTAGTGTTTGATATTTCTGGAGGGTTACATTGAAAAGCTTGAAATGGCGCTAACAAATAATTTTCATATTCTTTCAATTTGTTTCCCAAAGGTCCTGTGAAGCTTCGTGATCTGGTTGCACTCGTAGTTCCATAAAGATGCTCAAACATGTGTCGAAGATTTTTTTTTTTTATAATGCACTCGCGCTCAAGGGTATGTTTATAGACCCTTATAGTGCTAAACACAGCACGGGCGATGGGGAAATTAGGGAGGGAGAGAAAGGAGGTGACGATGAACATTGTTTTTGAATGTTTGCAAATTGAAATGACAAGGGAAAACTGTGCCGGGTAAGTTATTCGATAATCGTGTTGTGCGACTAGAAAACGAATCTCTAGATTTGACGGTACGACCAAAGATTGGCTCAAGAGTGAACTGATGAGC
The DNA here is from genome assembly GCA_911387755.1 of Chrysotoxum bicinctum. NCBI lineage: Eukaryota > Metazoa > Arthropoda > Insecta > Diptera > Syrphidae > Chrysotoxum > Chrysotoxum bicinctum. The sequence continues at coordinate 47,468,303 of OU426987.1, forward strand.
ATTCCTAGCGAAGCGGGTATCACGGGTGAATTGATAAAGGGGAGGAATGCAACTGGCTACTTCGAGTGAGCATTGCTTGTGAAAGAAGCTATAAAACACAGAAATACATAAAACATTCCGACGGTGTTCAAGGGAAACATGTGTCGAAGAATAAGTTCATTTGCATGTAACTGGCATATGAACCATTGCAATGGTGTTCCTAGGTCTAGTTCCAAACGACGGATAGCACCTCCCTTCGATCCTGTGTTTAAAACTGTGCCATCACTTCCAATAACCACAAATTTTGATTTATCAATCCCCTTTTCATCAAAGAACTCCTTCAATTACTTATTCACAGTTTCAAATTTTCCATTTGGAAGGGAGAGATGCCCTATGTATTCGGATCCAGGCTCTTTCACTAAACTTATATGCTCTTCAACAATTGATAGATAGATATATTTATTGTAGCAGAATTTACGATACATTGTTTTCTTAACCTATATTGCACAATTTACAGAGTTCTGGTATATAACTACCTTACTACTGACAATATTACAGATTATTTGGAAAGAAATATAAGAGGAAAAACTGTACGAAGGAAAGGTAGGTAGGTAGGTAGAGATGGTAGTCGCCAGCCAGCTGGCCCGCGACTCAATTAGCGCTGGGTTGCGCCGTTTTGATACCATTAAACTCGTGTCAACCTAATAAGGATTAAGTACGGAAGAAAATGGCTTTTATATACTTTAGCGGAGCATTACTAAAGCCATTTTGTCGCATTCAGAAAGATAATCAGATCTTTGATTTTCTTCTCCGAAAGTTCGCTGGGGTCATCGAGGAAGGCTTTCCCAAAGGAAGCCATCCTGTAATTTGCTAAGGCGGGGCAATCGCAAAGAAAATGAACCACAGTTTCTTTTTCTTGTGGATCTCCACAACTACGGCAGTGTGGGTTGAAGGGGATGCCTAGCTTTCTTGCATGTTCACCTATGGGCCAGTGCCCGGTGCATATTGCTGTGATCCTGGCTATGTCGCGCCTGGGTCTGCATATTAGATCGTTGGAACGTGAGTTGTTGTAAGTAGGCCATATCTTTCTTGATATGACACAGTTTGTGAGACTGCTCCACCTACGGTTGGATTCATTGAGAAAAATCGAGAAGATTTTTCTCTTCATAGCACCAAGAGGAATATTAACTTTTTCCGCCAGTGAGCTATGTAAGGTCGAGCCTTGCCGAGCTAAAGCGTCAGCCCGTTCATTACCCTCTATGTCACTGTGACCCGGAACCCAGATGAGAGTGACCTGGAGGTCAATGTTCAGACTCGCCAGTTCGTCCCGACATTGCTGGACAAGTACTGAGGTTGATGTAGATGATTTAATGGCCTTAATGGCCGCCTGGCTATCTGAGCAGATAGCTATATTTCTGAATTGGTTTTGGTTAGATTGGAGCAACTTGCATGCCTCCTTGATTGCTAGTATTTCGGCTTGAAATACACTCGCAAAGTCTGGTAGTCTGAGTGACTTGGAGATGTTAAAGGACTCGGAAAAAATTCCTGAACCAACACCGCACTCCATCTTAGATCCATCAGTGTAGATTATCGAATCGAAATCCTTTGTGACAACGTCATTCTTCCAATCCTCTCTGGTGGGAAAAATGGCTTTGAAATCCCCGCTTGGACCAAGAGGAGGTACGCAGTAGTCGGTGTTCGATAAGAAAATATCCGGAGGAATCAATTTTGTTATGTTTCCATGACCATAGGGTTTGGAGAACCAACAGTTAGATTCTTTAAGTCTTACAGCACTGCATGCCGCTAGGTATTTTATATGAAGGTCGAGTGGTAAAAGGTTCAGGATAACGCTCAGGGCATCTGTTGGGCATGATCTGAGAGCCCCCGTAGTGCCGACGCTAGCCGTTCTTTGAACCCTTTTAAGTTTTCCGACGTTATATTGCTTGCTAAGTGCAGGCCACCAAACAATCGATCCGTAAGACAAAATTGGCCGTACCACTGCAGTGTACGTCCACAAAATCATCTTCGACTGAAGGCCCCACTTCTTACCAAAGGTCTTTCTGCAGGCATAGAAAGCTATACAGGCTTTCTTAACCCGTTCTTCAATATTTACCTTCCAATTCAATTTGGGGTCGAGAATAACTCCAAGGTATTTAGCTTTGGAAGATAAAGAAAGAGTTTGACCGTTAAGTCGAGGTAGGGTGAATGTAGGTATTTTAGTCCTGGTAGTAAAGAGCATCAGTTCCGTCTTACTCTGATTAACTCCTAGTCCACTACTAGTGGCCCAGTTGCTAACTCTTTTCAGAGCCAATTCAGTGATTTCACTAATCACAGTGGTAAACTTACCTGATGCCAATAAAACCAGATCGTCAGCATACGCTACAGTTTTTACACCACTACCTCTGAGCTTGACGAGAATTTTGTCCATGACTAAGAGCCATAGAAGAGGGGAGAGAACACCACCCTGGGGAGTTCCCCTACTAACATGCTTAGTAGAAATTGTGTTTCCTAACGTTGCTTGGATCCTTCTGTCACTGAGCATAGATACAATCCATTTGGATATGAAACTTTCTACACCAAAGTGAACAAGTGACTCGCGAATGGATTCAGTTAGGACATTATTAAAAGCACCCTCCACGTCCAGGAAGGTTGCTAGGGTATATTCTTTGTAGTGAATCGTCTTCTCTATTGTACGCACTACTTCATGCAGGGCAGTCTCCGTAGACTTGCCTTTTAGGTATGCATGTTGCGATTCATCAAGAGGACGACCCTCTAGTAAAACTCTGATGTGAGTATCAAGGATGCGCTCTAGTGTCTTTAAAACAAAAGATGTCAAACTAATAGGCCTAAAGTCCTTCGCGGATTCATGACCTCGTTTGCCGACCTTCGGAATAAAGACCACTCTTACATGTCTCCATGACTCGGGTACATGATTGAGATAGAGACAACCTTTGAAGATCATTTCTAGCCATGGTACTGCCAAGTCTTGCAGTTTCTGCAGCATAACTGGGATTATGCCGTCAGGGCCAGGTGATTTGTAGGGGGAGAAAGTATTAATCGCACATGAAATACTATCTCCTGATATAACAGAATTGATTTGCTCCCTATGAGCTATACTGGTATTTGTAGTGCTAAGCGTTTCGGGGTAGCTATTCTCACAACCCGGAAAATGTGTTGTCATAAGCAGTTCCAAGGACTCAGCTTGAGAGGCTGTTCAGATACCGTCACTTTTTCTCAGAAATGAAGGGCTGCAATGTTCCTTTGACAGAACTTTACTTAGTCTAGCAGAATCCTTAATATCTTCTATTGAGTGACAGTATTCTTTCCAGCCAAGCTTCTTAGATGCTGCTATGGCTCGCTTGTACACTTTTAGGCAGTCTTTATATGGTTGATAGAATTTCTCCTTCTGACATATGTTGAAGATCTTTCTGGTCATTTTTCTAAGTGCAGAAAGATCTTCATTCCACCAAGGAGGGAACTTTTTGCGGCTGTATTTAACTGGACAGGAGACCTTAAAGGCAGTGTTAATCGCTGCCTCGAAAGTCTTTACCTTAGATTCAAGAACTTCCACAGATTCTACACTAATTAATGGTAAATTGCCTAGTTTGGATTTTGCGATCTGACTGAATTTCTTCCAGTCAGTTCTCTTGGGATTTCTATATGGAGGGGGGGTTTCTACCTTGAAACCTATGTTGAAGAGGATCCATCTATGATCCGAGAAGGAATTTAAAGAGGAAACTCTCCAGTTTTCCACCACCACATTACAGTTGTTTGCAACAGTGATGTCAAGTACCTCTTCCCACCCGTCGTAGTTTTCCGAGCTTGGAAAAACGAAGGTGGGTGAGTCACCTCTGTTACAAACAATTAGGTTATTTTCAATAATAAAATCAAAAAGAGACTCACCTCGTTCGTTGATTTCAGAGCTGCCCCAGAGAGAGTGCCGTGCATTCGCATCGCATCCAATCAGGAGGTTCGTATTTTGCTGATTAGCTGCTTCAACCAATTTCCTCACCTCCTCAGGCGGTGATTGCCGGTTGTGGTCGTAGTAGCCAGATGCCACCAGTAGTCCCTTTGCATCTTTATCTTCCAGCCTGACGACTGTCAAATCCGGAGTGCTAAAATTAGGACACAAAAAAGCTTTTAAGTGTTTTTTAGCTAAGATACAAGTTCTGGGATTACCTTGTTCTTGGGTTACTGTTTTGTATAACAGGTCGTATTGGTTGTCTTGGAGGCCTTTTACATTGAGGCCATTTACCCATGGTTCTTGAATAACGCCAATGTCAATGTTTTCCTCACTGAGGAAAACTCTTAGATTATCTGAGGCACATTTAGAGTGCTTCAGATTAATCTGAATGACCTTCAGCGCGTTTTAATTGGTTGAGGGTCCTGCGGCGCCAAGGACAACCGAACCGTCGACAACAGCGCTGATCTTAGCGCTCTCATCCACTTTATCGGTGTCTGGTCCCTGATCCTGCAGGATTTTTATTTTAACATGCCTGATGCCAAAACGGAGTTTATAATCAGCCTTCTCGAGTGCCCCTCTGCTTTCTTCCGTGATCCTCAGAAGATATGAAGTGCTGGTTTTTTGCGGTTCTTCCGCCTTGATGACGACCCAGTCGTGCATGGGGACCAGCGGGTTCAATCTCTGAAGACCCCGGATCAGCTCCAGTCCGCTCGGTTTGATGCCCATGAGGGGCAACCAGATGCGGGCCTTTGGTTGTCTAGGGATCTCCTTAGCTGGGATAAGCTTGAGCTTCAAGCCCTCCCAGTCATTGCTGACCTTAGCAATGCTGTCTCTAAGGAAGTCCCTTGAAAACGCGTCCTCGCATTTGATCACCCTGTATCCCCTGAGCATTTCCCCAGAGTCGAAGCTGGGGTAGGGTCCTTCACTTGTAGATAGGGTGTACGTGAAAACCATCTCAGAGAGCTTGGCTTCGATTGAGCTCCACACCGACAGCAGACCTTTGCTGTTGGTGGAGAGTTCATCTACAACCGCTACCTGGAGGTCATCCCTGACGACCTCGCTTAGAGTAGGCGGTTGCGCCGCTCTGAGAGATGTGGCTTTTTTCTTCTTTATATTGCCATCAAGTTTCGTCTTCTTTTGGGAAGGTAAAGTCTCTTCCTGAGACCTGTCTCGCTTGACGGCTTTTTCTTTTTTTGTCAGGAGGTTATTGTATTCGTCAATAACCTTCTGGTACTTGATTTTATCCTCGGCATCCCTCTCGTGACAAGTTCCCTCCGCCTCATTCTTGGCAATCTTGCTAAGGATAAACGAGGCATGCAGGAACTGGTTCTTTCGAAGAACGCCAGGAGATTTCTTCTTACCACGATTAGCATTGCTATGGCTGGCATTGCTACCCGATGGCTTGGCAGTATTGATCGGTTTAGGGAGCAAAGGAGTACTATGGCTGGTACTCGCTATGCTTCCTGAAGGTTTGGAAGTTATCTCAACGGCTTCTATGCCGTGAGAGCTTCCTGTCAATGTCTCTTGGCTAGAGGCCAAGAGTTCGTCTTCGTTGTCAGTTGTGTCGCTATTGTTTGTCGTTTGTTTGTTCATTTTATAGTTTTTAAAAATTTTGGTCCCACGAGTAGGTCGGAAAAGAAAGGTCAGCCCCGGCAGAGCCGATATACCGGGGTAAGGCAAGTATTAAGACGGACCCGGCCAGGGCATCCGAATGAGCTCGTTAGTGACTGGTTTTCCCCCCAGCCTTCCATTTCTTCGGCACGGATTATGAATAATCGCTCACACCACCACTGAAAATTAGGGACCTGTATCTATGGTAAAATCGCATTGTTGAGGGTTGAACTATTGAGGAGTAAAGGAACCTTACAACATTGCGACCTGACCTTAGCTGATCCCCATCTTGACAACGCACAAGATTTCTGTGGTGATCATTACCGCCCGGCACCCACTAGGAGGGTTTGATACGAGGATTTATGCCGAGCGTACGAAGGAAAAGCTACAATGAAAAACCTTCATTAAAATAGTATATTGATAGAGTAGGGATAGGTGGGCGGTGCGCATTTGACACAAACCAAACTTTACATTTTTTTAAATACACAAAGAAGATAGTAAATAATTAATTAAATGAAAAATAAATTAAGAAGTAAACAAACATGTAATTTAAAAAGTGAATAAATAAATAAATCAAAGAATTTAAATAAATATATAAATGAATAAATAAATAAATAAATAAATAAATAAATAAATAAATAAATAAATAAATAAATAAATAACTAAATAAATAAATAGGTAAATGTGTAAATGTGTAAATAAATAAGTAAATAAGTAGTAAATTATATGTTTTGTATTAAATAGTAAGGTTTGAGATCAAAGTGTTTTCTGACATAATACAAGAACTGTTATAACGCTCGTAAAGCCTAGATATTCTGGCCGAAACTAATTCTATATTTGCAATTTGGTGCAGTTCTTCTGTTGAAAAGGACCATGGTAGTTTTAAAATCATTTTCAATACTTTGTTTTGGGCTATTTGGAGCCTACGAATATGACTTTTTGAACAGTTTCCCCAGGCAGGGGACGCATAAAACATTATTGATTGAAATATGACCTTATAAATCAACATTTTGTTTTCATTGCTTAATTTTGATTTTCGATTAATAAAAGGATAAAGAACTTTGATAGTTGTTCCGAATTTTTTAACTACTTCTTGTACGTGCAAACCAAACGTCAAGGTCTTGTCGAGGTGTACCCCAAGATATTTAGCACTCGAACGCCAATCTGTACTCACACCACATATTTGGATATTATTGCTTGGCAAAAAACAGGGTTTTCTTTTTCGTGTGAAAAAAACAGCCTCAGTTTTTGAAGCATTGATTTTAATTTTCCAATCATTGCAGTATCTTTGTACTACATTCAATGCAGATTGCAGGTTGGTTTCAATAGTGAAACCAAGTGAATCTGATGAGTAGATGCAGGTGTCATCTGCGAAAATTGCTTTTTCACAGTTTGTAAAAGACGGAAAATCATAAGTGAATATATTATAAAGTAAAGGACCAAGAACGGACCCTTGAGGCACTCCTGCAATAACTCTACGGGTTTCCGAAAACCAATTGTTAACAGAGACCCTAAATTTTCTATCTGTCAAAAACGATTGTATTATTTTGATAAGGTACGATGGAAAATTTAACCGTAACATTTTGTGCAGTATGGCATCGTGCCAAACTGTGTCAAATGCTTTTTCAACATCGAGCATTACCATGCCAGTGCTTTTTCCTTCTCTGAAATTATTTTTTATGTATCTTGAGATCCGATGCACTTGATGAGTTGAACTATGACAGGCTCTAAAACCAAATTGCTCTTTTGGAAGAATGTCAAACGTATCAACATGTGAAATAATTTTATTTTTCAAAATTTGTTCAAAACATTTACCTACAGAATTTAGCAGACTTATCGGCCTATAATTACCCGGCATGTTTGGGCTTTTGCCTGGTTTTAAAATTGGTACAATTTTGGCTATTTTCCAATTGCTCGGAAAATAGCTAAGACTTAGGCAGGAGTTAAATAAACTTTGCAGATACTTAACTCCTGATTTTGGTAGATTTTTAAGATAAAGATTTTTAATTTTATCAAAGCCGGCGGATTTCCTACATTTAAGAGACAATAATACTGCACCAACATCTTTCATCGAAACTTCATCATGAGGTAAATACCTACTAAACGAGTTTATAATATTGACAGAGTCAGCAACTTCTGACTCTACCATATAATTTCGAGCAATACTCCCAGTGACAGAATGAGTGTCAGAGAACGTTTGGGCTAAAGCATTAGCTTTTTCAACATTAGAGAGAACCATTGTGTTTCCCATATTTAGGGCTGGAATATTAGGGATTTTCTTTTTTATAACTTTCGTTATATTCCAAAATGGCTTACTGCCTTTGTTTAAGGTCTGGAGTTTTAGATTCCAGAGTTGGTTTCTAAATGCAGAAATCGAATTTTTAATTATAACGTTCAGTATATTAACTTCTGAAAGATAGAAAGGGTTTCTCGTTCTGATCCACTTATTGCGATTGCTGTTCCTAATTTTTATCATTTGCACTACATTTGGAGGAAGTGTATTGGCTGAATCGCATCGAGTTTGCTTTTTAGGGACTGCTGTGTCTATGCTTTCGATTAAAGCCGTCGTAAAACATGAAATACTACGGTCAATTTGTTCTATATTCACATTCTCATCGGTAACATTTGGAATATTTCTTAATTTGGAACGCATTTCTTTTTTATATCGCGGCCAATTCGCGTTTTTCATATCCAAAAATACATTTCTTCTTTGTAGTGTCGAAGTTAAAGTACTAATAAGAACCGGTAAATGGTCTGAACCAAGTTCGTTAATAACCATAGCTTGATTAAAAAGACCTGAAAAATTTGTTAAAAATAAATCCAAGGTCGATGGACTTGCCCTGCTATCAGTTGGATAATATGTTGGATGTGGAGTATACAAAATATTAAAAGGATGTCTGGAGTTTAAGTTTTCAAGAATATTACCCCATGTATTTGCTCTTACACAACCCCAACTCCTATGTCTACAATTTAGGTCACCCCCAACTAAAAATAAATCATTAGAACTTATAAGTTTTCTTAAGTCATTATTAAAATTATAGCGTTTTTCACTAGAAGCTGCACCACCAGGAAAATAAACAGAATATATATTTAAAGTAGTACCATTAGCAAAAGGTATTTTTATACCTATGTTTTCAATTACTTTAGTATTGATAATTGGAATAACTTCATGACGTATAGATTTTCTTACTAACACGGCAACACCGCCCCCCATACGCTCTACTCTATCCAAACGATAACAAAAATACTCTTGGTTTGTCAATCTATCATTATTACTCAACCAAGTTTCCGAAACTAAACATATATCTACATTATGCTTTCTAAGGAAAGCAAACAATTCTGTTGATTTACATCGAATGCTTTTAGCATTCCAACATATTATATTCATGGATGTATTATTCATGGCTTATTTTTGTATAGATACTTAATTGCTAATTGTGCAATAGTATTAAATTGTTCAAATTTGGTATTACAATTACCAAGCATAGTGATCATCTCCGCAGTGAGTTGATTGATCTCTTCCAAGGAAAATAGTTCTCCCGAGGTTTTGCTCTCGGCATTGTTCTTCAACAATTGATTTTCGTCTGTTATCTATCATACTGAGTGTTTTTTCTTCCGTCAAAATATATCCCAAACTGGAGCTCTTGAAATGACATTGATAGTGACAAAGATGATAACGATGCCCTCTCTTTCTCACGGGCACGTCTGATTTTGTGCCTATCTACAATATTGGTAAAATTGTCCTTTGAAATCATTCTAACATCTTGAAGAGTATCTGAAACAATTGCAGCTCCTGCCCTGTCCGAAATTCCAAATGTGTCGAGAGTTTTCGCAACTGTAGATAACTTCTCAATTTTCTGATTTGTTAAATGTTCTGCATCTGCACCAATCGGAGTTTCAGATATTTCAAAAAAAGATTCCAGTGATGATACGGGTGATAAGGTTGAGTTTCTTCCTAGATGAGGAGGACGGCGGCGGCATTTCATGGTTTTGAATTTCAGATATGAAAGCCCTACTAATTGAAGGTGTTTGTTCCAAAAAGGATTGTGATGTCGATGTGGTAGTTCTTATTACCATTACTTACTTATTACCATTTTTAATTTTAATGGATTTTAAAATGTATTTGGAGCAATATTTAATCCCATAGGTTTTTCCAGGAGATTTGTTCCACGGAGAGGGGTTGGGAGGGGGCAAACAATATAGATTCTAACAGAAAAAAACAAAAACCAGTCGGAATTTTCAAAAAGACATTGTAAAAAGCAAAGGATGTTGGAAATGTGGTATTTTCCTGATCCCCTTGCCCCTTGCCCCTTTTATGTGGGCATCTTTGGATAAGCCTGCTGATTTTTAAACAAGGTTTTATATTTAACTTATGAAACATAAGTCATTTTTTTAACGATTTTATATAATGTTTTTTTAAGATTTATGTATCTATTTCGAAAATCTTTAAAGGTCAGTATTTAAAATTGGAATTTTTTAAAAATATTTTGGATTCCTGTTCAAGAACTGTTATTACTTTTGTATACCGCAGGAACACGATCAAACAAAAAAAAATAATTTTTTCTTACAATCTTTTTATCAATCGAGCTAGCCTAATATACTCGTACATATGTATATTTTTTTTTTGGAAAATTCTATATCTCAAAAAAAGAAAAGAAACCACTGCAACGACTTATAAGCTTTGTTCTTGCATAAACCAATATTTGCTTGAATCACACGGAATCCTGTTTTTAGCTCCAACTACTAAAGGTGTTGTTTTAGTCATTCAAAAAATTAATTTTATGCTTTTGAACAGTTTTTCTCTAATAACATTCATTTTTGAAATTTTTTTACATAAGACCAAGTTTGTGCGACCCAGTCGTGCATTTTAAAAAGAAAAAAAATTATCAAAATTATCGCAGCCGTTTTCGAGAAAAATACGACATTCGAAAACCATTTTTTTACATTTGTATAGTGGGTACCGTTATTTTTAGGTAAAATATACACAATAATATTCAAACTTTTTGGAGAACTTAAGCGTAAAAAAAATTATCAAAATCGGCTGTACCGCAACGTGCCCTATAGAACCTATAAGTCGCAAGTAAAAATTGTTACACTTTTATAAAAGTGTATGCTGTTTACTTTTGGTTACATAAATTGACTGAATAATAAATATTTGGTTGCGAAAAATGTGGTCCTTCTAATTCTGTCAGTTTCGAAAATTAAAAATGAAGATCTAGTGAGATTAGAGTAGTTTTTGGCCTTAATGTAGACAGCAATTTTTGCCAGAAAAACTCTCAAATTATGTTTATAAATTGAATTTTCAAATACAAAATTTTTATTTTTGATGCTTGATCTGCGAAATCAGCTATCATTAATAAAGTTTATTGTCCCGAATCAATAATGAAAGCTTTAGCGTTCAACAACATGCTCCAATTATTAAATAGTTTTATGAAAGTTAGTCTTCTGTTTGAGCAACATTTCGGGTCTTTCGTGCGAAAAAATCATAGTCAGCGACCAGGGCCATGCCTGGCTAGATAAATGGGTTCGTCAATCAGCAATTTTTTTTTAAATTTGGAACCATCATAATCATCATAAAAGATCCACCAAGATTGCAATACATCCAGTGAAAGTAAATGTTTGGTGTAGATTTCGGGCTACAAACCATAACTTCTCTGAAAGTCAACATAATAAACGCCATAGGTTATATTTAATCTGAAAATTGGACGTTTCGGATGCATTCATGGGCCTTCTTAATCAATACAAAATTTTGATTATATCATACTTACAGTTTGTTTTGTTCAAATTTAAAGATACAAAATCCTTACATCCTTATTTATTAGATTTTACTAAACATCAGCGAAAATCTGCAACCCTCAGTGTCAAGGGACTAGAACGAGTCTTGTGCTCCTTCTTCCAGTTAGAGCGTTTTAAAAAATTTAAATAATTTATAAATCCAAAATCAATCCATTTTCTCTGAGTAAAAAAAGGAAAGAAACTTGTTTACACTTCTTTTCGTAAATTGCAAACGATGTCATGTCAAAATGAGATTTAGATACAACAAGGGCTTTAAACCTCTTATGAACCAGTTTTAGCTTACTCCGCCTCTATTCCTCGTGTTTTTTTTTATAAATAAGCTTTTCAGGATAAGAGACGTTGTAAAGTCGTAGAAATCGAACTCGGTCGCTAAACCGGGTCAATAAATAAGACTGTCAATGGATACCTCTTAAAAGGTTAAAAAATAATAATAATAATCCCTATTTTCCTTTTGCTTAAGAAGCTGTGTTTAATCATTAAAAGGGTAGTCGAAATCCCTTTAGAACCAACAAAAATAAAAACAATTACAGCAGTAATTTTTACAAAAATGTCAGTTAAGAAGTGTGACAGTTGAGCTCGCATGGACAGAACACCCTGTCACATCTTTTGTTCCTTCTGTTTACTACGTATCTACGAGTAATACTAAATAGGTACTACCCACCTCATCAGAAAGTTTTGAAAAAATCCTCTCGTCTTCCATTTTAAAGAGTTCTTTCATCAGTTATTAAATTTCCTGTTTGAAGTCACTGCCATTGTTTTTCATTCCAATTAAAAAAGCATTCCACAAAAAAATATTTCTACAACAAATTTATCAAAAAAAAAAAAAATTAAAACTTCTCAAACCACCACTTACTCGTACACACCCGTATAAAGAAACACAAGTAAAAATATCTGTCAAAAGCAACTCTTAAAAGAATTGAAGGAAATTGCTTTCTTCCGCTAACTTTTCCAAGTTGGTAATTGCCAACTTCAGCCACCTATATGTGTAGTCGTATCTATCTGGCAAATAAAATACATACAAACAAAAAACGGCTAAAAATACAGAAATATGAGAAGAGCACAGTCGAAGAAGGATATCCAAGAACCAAACGTGCATGAGAATGTTTCAAAATTAAATCATACCACGAACTTACCCCTTTTCCCACTTCCCAATGCCGGGGCCCTTCTGAAATGACAGTATAGCAAAAGAAAGGAAATACGAGTATTACTGCCGAAAAAATTGAGAACCAACCAGAAAGGATAAACAAACGGGAATAAGAAAAAAAGCAGAAGGCACAAACTCAATCATTCCATTAAAGTGAGAAAAGCAAAGTTCGTCCTGTGTTTCACTTATTCGTCCTCCCGGTAAGGTTCTTCCACATTTTTTCTATCTCAACAAAGCCCATTACTTCAGCAGCTTCTGGAAGGCCTTTTCAAAGCAAATAAAAAAAAGTATTTTTTTTTTCACAAGTCCGGGCCTCGAAAATATCCTTGTTTTACTTTTTACTTCTTTCTTTCATACTTGCTACATAGCACGAGTGTAATGTCCTTTTTTTTCTTCTTTGCAGTACTTACTACCGGCCTATCCATGACAGAGATTCGAATTCCCAAACACATTATGCGCTATGAGGATGCAGTACTTGGATGCAAATATGATTTGGACGGGGAAGCGCTGTACTCGGTGAAGTGGTACAAGGACGGATATGAATTCTATCGATATGTCCCGAGGGACATGCCACCGGCGCAAGTGTTTCCACTACCGGGTGTTGATATTGATGTAAGTTTTGTTACATTATTTCTTTTTTATTTAGTTTTGTTTTTTCGCTAGAAATGCATCCCGTGCTATTTCCGGTTGATTCGTATATTTCTGATTTGTTTTTCTCTCTGTTTCCTGTTAAATGAAATTAAGTATTCTGTTTTTTTTGTTCTATTCAAATGTTTATGAAAATATTTGGAGAAAACCTTCCAAAAGGAGATATTCGTTGGCAAAAAGAGATACAAAATTGAAGACGCTATTTTTGTTGTGAAATATTTCGAGGAATATCAATTCGAGAATTCCCTTGGCACAATTCCACTGGTTTATTATTTTTGCCTTTTATTTTTTTAAGGAAATGTTTCTTTGGAAAGAGCACAGTATTAGTTTTCTCTTTCAAAACATTGTCCAACAATCGGCGCGCCCACTGTAAATTAGGACTGGTGATATAAGGATTTTGAAGGCCATACGCTTAGTCTTACAGAGTTTTAAATTGTCTTACCGAAATTGGAGTGCCAGTGATTTCCTGGGGTAATTCATCATCGGATCTTCACTAGAGTGGTGTTCATGAGTTAATGACTACTTCGAAGTTGCTGCTTTCAATAGTCATGTTTTGTCCAAGTCGGTGGACAGATGCTTATTGGTTTAATAGAATGACTTAGGCCAAGAAGTTTCACTCGATCTTCAAGGGGTGTGAATGATTCTAAAGAGTGAAAAAATAGCAATGATTGCTTATTTATTATAATCCGTTAAACAACTAACGTTAAAGCTTAAAACTAATTTTACATTACATTCTTAGAATTAAATAAACTACAATACCTATATATTATACAATATGGAATTTTGAACTAAAAGCTAAAGAGAATAGTTGAAAAAATTTTCTTTAAATGCTTTACTTTTAAAATTATCATCAAGGGAATAAATTAAGAAGTAGTAATCGTTATAAACTGAAATCATTTGGTTGATAGGGTTATTCTTAGCATAGTTTGTTCTACTTGATAAAGGACGTAATGGAATTTGTCTTCTTATATTTGCTCGGCTATAAGTGAAGTTTATGCGACCCAATATAGATGGCGATGTGATTGACCCATTGATTAATTTTATAATAAAACAAAGCTGAATATATTGTCTGTGTTTAGATAGCAATGGAAGATTTATGAGTGTGAGCCTTTGATTGTACGGTGGAACTTGAAATCTATTGGACCATGGAAAGAAGTGAAGACAAAAGCGCATGATTCTTCTTTGAATTCCTTCTATTCTGTTTATATGAACTGAATAATAGGGGACCCATACTATGCAGCCTTATTCTAATATTGGTCTTACAAACGATATGTAAAGAAGTTTAAGGACATACAGGTCGCGGAAGGCATGTGAAAAACGTTTTATAAATCCGAGTGTCTTATTGGCTTTTTTAATGATAAAGTCGTAATGATCTGTAAAAGTTAATTTAGAGTCAAGAATAATACTTAGGTCAGCGAAAACAGGGAGTTTAGTCAAGTAAGAGGAGTCTAGTTCATAATTGAAAGTCAAAACATTACGCTTGCGTGTAAAACACATTGCCTTACATTTGTCTATGTTAAGTAAAAGCTTATTTATGTTACACCATTCCCGAAAACTATTAAGATCATCCTGTAGCCGTAAGCAGTCGTCAATTGAGTTTATACATTTAAAAATGTTTATGTCGTCAGCGTAAATTAGAACGGACGAGTGTTTAATAATCGAAGGTAGATCGTTTACATATAAAATAAATAGTAAAGGTCCTAAATGGCTTCCTTGTGCTACGCCAGAGTTGGTGTAAAATTGAGATGACCGCACATTCCTAAATATGACGCTATACGATCTGTTATATAAGTACGAAGAGACCCATAAAATAAATTTATCATTAAAACCTAGCAGGGCCTTCAGTTTGATAATAAATTAATGTCCTATGGCACAGTTTGTCAAAGGCCTTACTGAAGTCTGTGAAGATACAGTCAACTTGCTTTCGTTTTTCGAACGAATCAAGACAAAAAGAGGTAAAATGAAGGAGGTTGGTAACTGTGGACTTATTTTGAACAAAACCATGTTGACTGTCACAAATTATAGATTAACAATTAAACGATAGAACTTTACAAATAATGGATTCAAATAATTTGGGAATAACGGAGAGTTTTGCAATGGGACGATAATTTTGTATTTCGTTTTTACTACCCTTTTTATGGATTGGTGTTATGTAAGAGCTTTTCCAAAGTTCTGGAAAAATTGAGGATCTGAGCGATTCGTTGAAAAGAACTTGAAGAGGATAGGATAAATAGGACACGCATTTTTTTAATATATAAGAAGGTACACCATCTGGACCAGGGCTATAACAAACTTCGAGTTCTGAAACCTTGTTAATGATTTCATCTTCAGAGATCACAAGACTGATTGTATTCAGATGTGCAAAGTTTTGTGTAAGGTCCAATGATTCCGACGTTTCGCAAGAGTTCCTAACCTCAAAAGCATCTTTGAAAAAATTTGCAAACATGTTTTAAATCACTTCAGAGTCATGGCTAAGTTTGTTATTGAAAGATATGCAATTTGGATACCCATCGGTATTTTTTTTACTGTTAACATATTTCCAAAAGTTTTTCGGACTCTTTTTTAATTCGGCTTCAGTGTTTGAAATAAAGTCACGATAAAGAATATCTGAATAGTCAATAAACATATTTTTCAACTCGTTATAGATTAGTAAGTCACTATCTGCTTTTGTTTTATTATATTTAATCCAGGCCTTGTTTCTTTTATTTTTTAGGTTTTTTAAGCAAGAGTCAATTCATGGTGTTGATTTAGAAATATTGCGAGGTTTTCTCATTGGCGTGGTCTCATAAAGAAAATTAAAGAGGGTATTGTAGAATGTAGAGCACATAGAGTTAATTTCAGAATTCATAAATAAATGATTCCAGTTTACATTACATAAAAGATTACAGAGTTCATTTAGTCTACATTTTTTAAAATTGAATTCTAAGTTTTCACTGGAGTAGCTAGGAATATTGTACAAGTTTAAGTTAAGTGATAAGTCTAACGCTGGGTGATGACGGTCTTCTTCGACTAATAGGGTATTGGCTGGATTTATAGCAATGTCAGCTATAATTCAAATTGTTGTGAATACCATTAAATTGGCTTAGTCCACATGCGGCAAGACCATCAATTGTCAAGAATTCGTTGGTAGAGGACAGGTTAACAGGAGAGTATAGCTATGAGTATTGTCGTTCAGGCGATGTCTGTCACGTCTGTACACTTGATAATTTGAATCGAAAAGTTCCATATCTAAGAAGGTGTTGCTTAGCCAAGTTTCTGATAAGATGATTATGTCGTGAGAAAAATAGTTAATGTTTTTGGAGACCTTATTAATCTTCGTCCTTAGTCCGTTTATATTCTGATAATAGATTAGTATTTTTTGAAGCTACCTCTTTGATGATGTGGCGTTGTCTGGATATTGCCAAAAGGGTTAGAAGATGATATTCTTGTGTTGAACTGCTTGTTTTCAAATTCGTGAACAATTATACCACTTGGCCACATAGAGGCGGAGTTGAGAAGTCCGAAGATAGAGTCAGGCAATCTTAGCTTGAAAGATGCATATTTTGAAAAGTTGCGGTGGATCAATTTTTCTACTTTCATAGTTGTCGAAAGACCAAACTTATTAGAAATGTGATTTTTTATATCAAGAGCATTAGTTGAGGAGTCGAGTTTTGAAATGAACAAAGTGCGATGTACTTCGACTACTTTCAATCCACGAGAGATAGTAGATACGAGTATGTTTTGAGCTTCCTGCCCAACTTTATTATTCGTAGCAATTGATGTAGATTGTAATGACAGCTCAGTATACAATTGTTATGTTTCATCAGCTGTCAAAGTTACCAATAACATCGAGCTGTAAAAAGAAGGGTTATCGGAACTGAAAGAAGGAAAGAATTTCTTTTTACTTTTAGTCAAAAATATGACTTCCCCTTTGGACTCGTTTTTGTTATGGGAAGGATTACTTTCCACTTCGAATCACTCGGGAATGTTTGATAGCTAGCAAGTAGCAGAATACCTAGCGGAAAGTTTTTCTCGGTTTTCATTCTCTTAAATTTTCTCTGTATTCGGCCATTGAGTGAGTGTAAAATTTCGTTGAAAGTCAACAAGGGAGGTTTTTGATGAGAGTACGTAGCTTTTAAGAAAGCCTATATTCCGTCACTGATGATCAAGAAAACGATTGGCTGTTTATGTGAGTGATTGGAATGGCCGAACCAGAGATTATTTTTAAGCTAGGAAAGTGAACTTTGGAGATATAGATACAAGCATCAAGTGATAGACAGATTCAAGGAAAATCGAGAAAATGGAAGTACTAGAGAAGTTGAAGTGATAGAGGGAGAAAAGAGACAGCGAGGAAAAAAGAAAGATAAATACAGTGTGGAATTTTATAATTACTTTAACTTTGGAATTTTTGTATTTGACGAACAAAAATTTCTTTCGCCCACTTTCAGTACAAGTTCACCCTGTGCTCACAGTTCCTTTTTTACTTTTTTTTTAATTATTTTTATTAATCGAATTTGATTAAGATAATTAAGATTATCTTCCGAACTTACTTATTTACTTTAGATGGCGTTCACAGTCCAGGGTGGACTACAGCCTCAACCAACGAGCCCCTCCAGCTAGCTCGGTCCCTAGCTAGCTGCCTCCAGTTACGCACTCCAAGTTGGTTGAGGTCGCTCTCCACTTGTGCGCGCCACCTGAGGTGGGGTCTTCCTCTGCTGCGCAGACCATCAGGGGTGGATTCGAAGATTCGCTGGTGCGTCGGTGTCCATACGCTCCACGTGTCCCAGCCATCTCAGCCGCTGTATTTCCAGCTTTTTGACTAGGTCAACGTCCGTCGCTGTAAAGCCCGTACAACTCGTTGTTGAACCTTCTCCTCCATACTCCATCGATACAGACTTGACCGAAGATCAAACGAAGAACTTTTCTTTCAAAGCACCCAAGCAGATTTCCATCCGTTTTAGACAGTGTCCCTGCTTCTGCTCCATACAGCAGGACCGGGATGATGAACAAGGTCCCCTTGGTTCTTTGAGATAGGGCTTTATTACTCAAATGCCTTCTTAGCCCGAAGAAACAGCGCCAGCGGTTGGCACGAGTAATTCTTCCGAGTCCGAGTCGGCGATGTTGAGATTCCTTTCGCGATGATAACATATACTACGTCTTGTCCTCATTAACAGCCAAACCCATTTTCTTCGCCTCCAGTTCAATACTTGCAAGCGCACCGGTAGCAGCTCGCTTCGTCCTCCCAATGATATCAAAAATTTGAAAAATTGTACCTCTATTGTTGACGTTTGAGTTTTGTACAATTGCTTCAAGAACGATGTTAAATAGTTTGCATGATAGCGCGTCGCCTTGCCTCAGACCTTTCTCGAGATCAAAGGGTTCGGTGGTGTTCTTACCGACCTTGACGGAGCAGCGAGATTTCTCCATCGTCATCCTGCACAAGCGGACGAGCTTGGCAGGGATTCCGAGATGAGACATGGCTCTATAAAGTTGTTCTCTGTCCACGCTATCATACGCGACTTTGAAATCGATAAAAAGGTGGTGTGTATCGATTTGGGACTCCTGGGTTTTTTTCCAAAATCTGTCGAAGTGTGAACATCTGATAGGGGCCGATCAGCTCGTTTTAGGCGCTCACACAGTACAGACGACAGGATTTTTTATGCGACGTCAGAGCATCTCCTTTCTTGTGGATGGAGCACACTATGCCGAGGTTCCATTCATTGGGCATAGTTTCATCTGACCAAATTTTTGAGATGAGTTGGTGCATGCTCCCTACCAACTCATCCCCACCTGCTTTGAGAAGCTCAGCTGGCAAGCTATCCGAACCAGCAGCTTTGTATGCTTTCAGCTTTTCTGACAGTGCTTACACAGGTCCTCCGTAGGTGAAGCTGGAGGAGGGCTTGCTGAGATATTAAGAGAGACTCGGTCTGCAAAAGTCCTGGCGACCTTCTGCGATTTTAAACTCTCGACATTGAATCTTTTCACAGCATCCGTCCGTCGTTGTGGCGTCATGGATATCCGCATCAGTACTTGGGCTACCACCAAGTAATGATCCGAGTCTATGTTGGCTCCTCGGAATGTTCGGACATCCAGGATACTGGAAGCATGTCTCGCGTCTATCGCAACATGATCAATGTGGTTGACGGTTAGTTGATCCAGAGACCGCCAGGTCCCTTTGTGTATATTGAGGTGTGGGAATCGAGTGCTAGCTAAGATGACATTTCGCCCTGCCGCAAAGTCAATCATCCTGAGTCCGTTACGGGAAGTGTTGTCGTGCAGGCTGTGTTCTCCGACTATCGAACCAAAGATGCCATCCTTTCCCGATCTTGGCGTTGAAGTCGCCAAGAAAAATCTTGACGTCGTACTTGGGGCACCTATCATACGTTTCCTCGAGAAGGTCGTAGAATTCTTCTTTGGTTGAGTCATCTTTTTCTTCCGTTGGGGCATGGACGCAGACCAGCGTCACATTTTTGAATTTCGCTTTGATGCGGATTGTGACCAGGTGCTCGCTTACGTTTCTGAAGCCCAAGACTTCTTGCCTAAGCCTTCCCCTTACCACAAATCGACATCCAAAAAGCCGCTGACCCTGCGCCTTGTAGCACTCGCCGAAGTAGATATAACACGTTTTCATCCTTCGTATGCCCTCTCCATCCCATCGCACTTCCTGGATGGCTTTAATGTCAGCCTTTAGCCTATCCAGGCTCTCCACTATTTGCTCGGCAGCACGTGGCCTGTTTAAGGTCCGGACATTCCACGTGCAGAACCGAAAATCATTGTCCTTGTTTCGTTTGCTGGGGTCGTCAACATTAAAATCATCCATACCCGAGGCTTGTTGTTGTTTCGGAACCGTGTAAATTTTTACGTGGTAGGGAAGTTGCCCCGACCTGGAGGACCAGACCCTTAGTATAACTCCAAGGGTAGGGGGCCCGACGAATCCGCTCCTTATAGGCCTGAGCTACGAATATGTCGTAGTAGCCCATATAAGGTGTTCACCAAGTAGTTCATCCTAACTGGAACTGTAGACGGCACAGTTGAGTCCATCTGGGTAATTCTTGAGCTGCCGTCTGGGTAAAAGGAGAGGTGCCTTAGTGGGAACACCTCTCCCCCCTCTCTCGTTTGCTACCCCCAACATCTTTCCACTGGGGTTGAGACCCAATCTCCAGTTGAGGTAATAGGTACCCGATGTTCACCACGTTGAGGTGAGAGTAGGAGTTGGTGGCCAGAGGTGGGTTTTAAAAAAAAACCTCTGGACGCTTGTGTCCTCCTGGGTGCACGTTTCCACCATTTGAACATCTTACTTCATTCTACATCTCTCAAATAATGCCCATTCTTTCCTTCAATCAAAGCTGTTGCTTGGTTCTTGGCTTATTGGTATTTAGCATACTTTTAAAGTAGTCCCAAAGAAAAAAGTCTAGCGCCATTTAATGGGGTGAACACGGTGCCCAGTTAAAAGCAGAAAAACGCGATATTATCCAATCACCAAAAGTTTCCTTCTGCAGAGCAATACTTGAATGTGGACACATCTTGTTGGAACCACAAATCTGAACTGCTCTCTTTTGTTAAATCTTTTACCGATACTTCAAGTCATCCACATTAACCATAACTTTTCCGTGGTTTTCGAAAAAATATGATCGAGTGATCCTCTCCGAGGTTATTCCACACCATACTGGGAATCTAAGTGGATGCATTGGACGTTCAACAATTATTTTTGAATTTTCTATGTCCCATATTCTACGAGTACAATTTTGTTTATTCACGTTACCGTTGAGATGGAAATGGGCCTCATCGCTCATTATTAGTTTGTGAATAAACTCGTTGTTCTCTCGGAATAATTCTTGAAAGCCGGGTATACTGAATGCGTAGGTACTTATGGATCTTTTGCTTTCTTCTAGTGAACCAATTGAATATGTTTTGGAAAAAGGAGTAACCTTGCAAATACTGCCTAGACATCACCAACTGCTGAGCGTCGCCTGGTGGAAGTTTCGGTGGTTTTCTCAATACTTAATTGCACCCGACTAATGTTCACGTCATTTCAAGCTGCACGAGGTCTTCCAGCACGCAGAAGAAGACAGACAGCCCCTTATTGCTGTAAACTGTGGGACACTCCGTAAATTGTTTGAGTACTGGGCGCATGTTGAACATGCAAGAAATTTCAATATGACCTTTGTGTCTGAATGAGTGAGTGATGACTTTCAAAATTAGATTGAACTACTTCAGTTCTTTGTTCTATGCTGAGTATCTCCATCATAAATTTCCCAAGTTTTTCAAAGTTAGTTCTGAAAAAAATAAGAAAACAAAAAGGTTATTCAATAATTAAATCATGACGTTACTTATACGCCACCCTATATGAACAAAAATGTCACATACATATCATACTGAATTCAGCACCACATGACCCACCTGATCCTCTACAAGTGGCCAAATTCGGTACCTTCATAGCTTTCAATTTTAAATCGCTCGAAACGCAAAATGTAAATTTCGACAGACGTACCATGGTGTCCCCTGAATCGTTATAGGTAATACCCCTACATAAAATTCATATCTCGCTGAAGCTTTTTAAAATAAATGGCTTTTACAGGGTGGCGAGAAAATAAATTTCCAACTTTATGCTGCAGATGACAATTAAAAACGTTTAAATATTTTCTTATTCTGTTTTCTTTTTTTTTACCATCAGCCATAATAATTATAATTTATTTCTTTTCGTATATTTTTTTTATTACAAAAAGCGAGTGCTATAGTTGCATCCTTCCTTCGCTAGGTCCCGAGATAAAGCTACCTACGTAAATGGTTTATTTTATTAATTTATTTATTTTCCTCTTGCACCTTTCTACTTAAACGCTAAATGTGGACGATGGAAAAAAGTGTATTTAAGTATGTATGTATAGTATATATATGTAAAAGCCCACGATAATAGGCCCTGAATCTTATTTGCCTCTTTCTGGTTATAAAACCACAACTGATCTCATACCAACCACCTGAATCGCATTCCCGAGCGAACACAAAAAAGGAACTTCCCAACAACTATACCCGGGAATGGGATGGAAATTACTTAACCGTCCAGCATCCAGCCAGCCAGCCAGCAGTAAACATTGAGCCACTGAGAATGAGTGGGCAAGTTGGTTGAACCATAAAGCTTAACCAACAGTACTTTGTTGTATGCCATTAGTGTTTGGTTGCAGAAAAAAATATCGAACGGAAAAGTTTTTCGTTTTTCGGCCCCCAAAGCTAGCACAGGGATATATAAATTTAATAAGCATTCGCTACTACGTGCCTTTTGTCACAATTCACTGCGGGAATTTATCCTTTCATCCTGCTCACACAAGTCAAACATCTCCCACCTCCAGCTCCTCGGCCACCATACAGCACCACCATGATGCAATACTTTGCTTCTTCAAATCAGCTGACAAAAGTTTGGAGTCCTTTTTCCTGTTGTTCTGGTGGATTGTGGCGTGGCGTGGCGGTGTGGTGTGGTGCGGTGGGGCTTTCTCACAGGATCACAAGTGATTCCATTCCGATAATATCGGTTTGCTTGCTGCTTTCCAAGATCTCGCACATTTTGCCAGCACGGATTCTCTGGTATACTTGTAGGTTTGTAGGTAGGTATAACACGCAAAGGACTTTCCGGTTTCCTTCCGATCCCCCGAGGGCAAGGTGAGGTCCTTGAATAAAAAGTGTGAATGGATGGCAGGAAAAAGTTTTGTTGATGCTTCCGCAGGACACAAGGACAACTGCGGTGGCGACGACGATAACAATGAACGATAAAAAGCATAAGTTTCCTCTTTTCTACTTTGCTGTTTTGATAGTTTTGTGGGGCTGAGGCCCCGGCTAAGTAATATGCTCTCTGTGAGAAGTTGTCTTTGCTTTTTCGACCGTGACGGTTATCCTTTTGGTGTTGTTAACTTTTTCTAATACTTGATTTTTTTTTTTGTTGGTGTTGTTGTCATCTTTTCTTTCCTTCCCTCATCCTGTCGTTACTTTACTTCTTGTTTGTGTTGTTTGCGTTTATTGAAAAGAAATTGTGAATGGACGGGCAGTTTTGTTGTGTTTAGGGGGAAAAACAACAATCTGCACAATAGCCACTTGGAAAAGGACAACAAGCTTAAACTTCCTCCAAATAAATCGAAAAGTTTGCTTCAAGAAAAGTTTTTTTTCCTGTTGTGCTGTTGTTCTTGTGCGGAAAAGTTTTCCTTTGTTTTTTTTTTTAATAAAAATATTTAAATAAATGACGAAAATGATTTAAATAGTTCTCATTTATTGCAGCCTGCTAATTCCACGGACAATGTGGTCCTTCTGAAGCGAGTGACACTACAGTCGACAGGTCGATACAGATGTGAGGTATCAGGTGAAGCCCCGTCGTTCCAGACCGTATCGGGCCATGAAGATATGACAGTTGTTGGTGAGTATATGATGGTGGTTTCTTATTCGTGATACAAAGATTTTTTGTTTTGTTAAATTGTGTATCCAAGCGCTGAGCTCTTCTTAATAGGCACAAAAGTACTCATCGATTCCCAGTAATTTCGGAGACCGATTCGGTGCTATAGCTATTTTGCGATAGTAATGTTTTTAATTGAGTTGATAACTTATGGCTTTATCGGCAGAATGTCATGAAGTTGGGTGAAGCCTAATTTAATTCCTATTAATTCCGTCGTGACGCATTGTCTGGTACCGGTGTGCTTATAGAATTCAATGCGAGATCTAGCACCAATCGAATATGTTAAAGCCGGTTATGCCACCACATCATGAGTTTCTTGTAAATTTGGTCCTCGGCACTAAGTGCCATATTTGGATAAAAATATAAGGACAGTCTTAAAGCTGCGTAATATAGCCCAATTCGCAAACTCTTGGGTACTATCCAGGCCTTTCTTTCTAGTTGGATTAAAACTCGAGTTTGAAAAAGAGGTACAATAGCTTGAACAAAACACGAATGTAGTTAGTCCACAACTCTAAACCATTCCTGTGTCCGTGTTGTCAGTAGAAATGGAGGGGACTAAAATTATCTACCGAGTCCGAAAGCTTATAAGCACTTCTTACGACTAGATATACACTTAAGGGATTTGTAAAATACACGCACGGGGCAGTATCCCTGAAAAAAAATATTATTTTTGTTTAAAGTTGTCAGCAGCTGAGAATTTATTCCAGACTTTGCAGGTAACAGCCCTTCCCGTGGTTCGTGGTATTAATCAGAAACTTTTAAGTATTTCGATATTGAAATACCAGAAAATTGCCCTTAAAATTCTCTACAATAATATCACCAGAAGTATGTGAAGGGTGTTTTTTTGACGCCTGTGGCGGTCATTTTGGTTTGATGACATCTGTCAAATTTGTTGTTTAGTATTCAGTTACTGATGCCAAATCTTTACATTGTATATTATGTAAAAACAAATAGTAAAGAAGCCACTCGGGCAGACGGCATAGATGCCATGTCCTACTTAATTCAATTAAGGAGTCAAAATGTAAAGAAACTTTTTTAGGAAATAAATAAAATTATCTATCTATCTATCTATCTATCTATCTGATGCCAAATCACCACGTTCAAACAGCTCGTCCAAATGATAAGACTTTTTTATTCAAATAACCTTGGACCTTCACAGTCGACTGTCCAACGTTTAGTGGCCAAATCTTAGATGACCCTAACGCAAGATCGACCGGGAACAAAGCCGCGGTCCGCGAAAGCGTACAGCAGATCTGAGGTAGCGGATTTCTCCCTTTCACAGAATTCAACTTGGCGAATTTTGCATTAGGACTCGGGGACTGCACCCGTGCAGGACCTAACTGATCGAGAAGAGAATGTCAAAATTTAAGAGTATAGACAACGCCTCCGTTTGTTCGCTGACTGGGCTTAGGGAGCGTTTAGAAGAGAACTCCAATTTTGGCTGAAAAATCATCTTCATTAACGAGGTTAAAATTTGGATGAATGCCTGTGTTAGCAAGCAAAATCGCCATATATGAGACGATACCAATCCACACGAAATCTTCAAACATGAACTGTTTGTGGGAGGTTATCTATAGCAGAGGTGAATCGAATTAGCTATAATTTTTTTTTGTTAGGTTGTCTGAAGTCCAGTTCTATGTATATTAGGGTGGGGTGAAAATTTTTGTCTTTGAAATTCAAAAATATACCCCTAGGGGTCGCACAAGGCAAAGAAAAAATTTTTTTTTTTTTTTTGAGTGTATGAGGTGTTCTACAACTTTGAAATGTATTAACGAGTTTAAGAATGCCCTTTTTTATAAAACTGACCTTTATTATTCTAGCGTACGGTGTTATTTTCCCAACATTTTCTTCTTAGCAACAATTTTCTATTAGTTACCTATATTTTAATTCATATAGAATTTGACGGTTTTTGGTTTAGTATCATAATCAATGTTTCTGAAAGGCTTCTTTCGTTATTATTATTATTAGTAGTCAATTTTATTTCTGCAGTCTGCACTTCTGCAGTATTACAAAATTTAATTTGAGAAAAGAATCGAAGAATCGAAAAGAAGAATGCTTGAAATAAAATTTAAAACCAAAAACATAGTTGCCCGGCATTAGAAGTCATTTTAATAATTCTAAAGAAACCTAATTGCTTTTCACTCGTGGTCGTTACTCGTGTTTTACAAAAGAAAATTTGATTAACGAATTACTTAACTGTCCCTTTAATTATTTTCTACAAACATTATTGTTTAAAAAAAAGTAAGTTTGTTGAGATGTACGACTGCCTTCAAAATCGAAAACAATATTTTACTGGAATTTTCTTCCAGAAATTAAAGTCAGAATGGATACTCGCTCACAAAGAAAAGTTTTCCAAATATTTGGAACAGGGAAAATGGAAAAATGAAAAAAGTTATCGATGCGTCTGTTGCCAACTAACGAAGATGTTTGTCGCCACATTTTCTTCTTCGAAGAAAAAGAAAACTCCTCGATGAAAAGAATATCACTCACTGCTTCGAAAATCATGCAAATCTACATTATGTCTTCAATTCCAACGGTCGGTAAGTTCAGTGTTGAGAAAAAAAAAAAACGAGAAAAGGAATGCCCTTCTTAAAACACTAAAAAACAGAAGGTCCGGTGCATTTGAGCTGCAGTTAAGTGAATTTAAAAGCGATGGTAAAAAACTCTTTGACATATCAGCTTGTAAGTGCATTGATTTGAAGTGCTGCTCCTGTTCAAAAGAAAAAAAAGTTCCAGTAAAAGAGCGTTCCTTTCTTGAAGATCAAAGGACTCAAAGAAAAATGGCCATTAACGCAGTCGATGTTATTGAAACCATTAAGCTTCAAAAATCCCTTGCGAGAAAGTTGACGAGTTCTTCAGCTTCAAGCTCTTTTAGCAAGCCAACGCAATTCATCTTTGAAACAGACAATACCGAAATCAACTCTTCAGATGCCGAATCTGTGATTTTAATGCCACTAGAAAAAAAAAACACGGCTAGGCAATGACGCTCTTTTCAACGCAAACCGAAAATATCACCCTAATGTTGCGAAGGTGGCAGACAGATTCAGGATGTCTGCTAGAGCAACAGCTACAATCGTAACGGCAGTTTTAAGAGACTACGGTGTTATCCATGATATGGAACAATCAAATATTGCTGATAGAAGCAAGGTAAGGAGGGAAAGGTCAAAATCAAGGAAGCAATTGATTAATGCATCTATCCAGGAACCCTTAGGTATCTATTTTGATGGTCGCAAGGACTCAACAAAAACGCCTCGTGGTAATGTTATTAAAGATCATATCGTATTGATTGCAGAACCAGAATCCAAGTACCTTGGTCATATTTAACCAGAAAATGGAAAAGGCGAAACTGTTACAAATGCCATAATCCAGTTTCTTGAACAAACTGGTATCTCAATGCATAATATTAAACTTATTGGGTGCGACGGAACCAATGTAAATACCGGGCTAAGAGGTGGAATTATTCGGCAAATTGAGGTAAGAACTCAACGCCCTCTGCAATGGTCTATTTGTATGCTCCACGCAAATGAACTGCCCCTTAGACATCTATGTATTTAAGAAACTTTATGGAAAAACATCAGGACCAAAAGCTTACTCTGGTGATATTGGAAAAGATCTAAAGAAAAGAAAATGTATGCGTTGTTCAGTATCAGGCAGTTCAAATAAACTTACCTGATCTCCCATTGTCTTGCCTGAGCTCGGATTAAAAATATTTTTATGAAATATACGAAGCTATCAGCAACAGTGTCCGTGAAGGATCAATTTTTGAAAAGAATCCTGGAACGATGGTTCATTCAAGATGGCTTACGACAGCTAACCGCATCCTTCGAATTTATGTGTCAAAAAAATATCCAGAAGAGCCATTGAAGCAGATAGTCGAATATATTGCTAAAGTTTATTCTGTTATGTGGTTTGAGATACAATCTCAGCCTTCCTTCGTGTATGGTGCCAAGCACTTTTTTAAGACCATTAAGTTGGCAAGGTATTTGCCAAATGATTTAAAAAAAGTAGTACATGCTGTCTTCGCTCGGAATGCATATTTTGGGCACTGTAAAAACATTTTAGTGGCTGCTCGTATGTTGTTTGATGATCGCCAAAATATTCGAGAGCTAGCTCTTCGCCGTGTACTTAAAGCAAGAGCAGCATCCAATTGAAGAAGTTGTCCTACAATTTCAGCTTCCAGATGAATACTACGAGTTAATAGATTGGTGGGAAATTGAAAGGAACCGTTTGACTGAACCTCCTTAACTAGTGGGTTTTACTGAAGAAGACCTTTGGTACATTGTGCAACAAAATGAAACCACTAAGTCAAATCTGTTAAAACAGCTTCAATGCCACAGCCAAGCAGTTGAAAGAGCGGTTAAGTTGGTGACCGAGGCTTCCCAGACTGTTTGTGGGTTTAAAAACAGAGATGGACTTATTAAAAACACTTTGATGTCTCGAAAAGAACTGCCATATTTAGAAACCAAAAAAAAATTATATAAAATAAAAGTTAAAAAAAATATATATACATATACATATACAATATAACTACTCTCCTGTTTTTTTATATAATAAGATGAAAAATTTGAATGGTTTCTAAAATTTTTAAACCATTAAATGTTTTATTTAAATGTGTTTAGAGATCTTTACATAAAAAAAAACTTGTAGAAACGACCTTCTTTTTAAAAATTAAAACAAATTAAAAAAAAGTACCCAGTAGTACCTGAATCTTTGAATATTGTTTAAAAATTCGTTTTTTTTTTTAGTTTTTAAAGGGATTGCCCGACCCCTTGCGGTCAATTAAAAAAAAAAATAATAAAACTAAAAAAAGTCTAATAAAACTACCCAACGAAACTTTTGCGCGAGGTGTGTTTGTTTTTAGACTCTTAGTCCTTTTTTAGTTTTAAATTGTGATGCGCGACACCTAGCGTTTGTTTTTAAAACTAAGAATAATTTTTTTAGTTCATAAAATTTTTTGCTGGGGGTAGGTTTTTCAAATATTTTATCAATTTTTTTTTCGTTTTAAATTGCGATGCGCAACCCCTAGCGGTCATTTTGAAAACTAAAAACAAAAATTAAAGTTATTAAAAGAACCCTATACAACTTTTGTGGGATGTATTTTTTTCATATTCTCATTTATTTATTTTTTTTTCATATAAGATCACTCCACCCTAATGTATATACTTCTGTAGCACCTGCCCAAATATGGAAATTATACTCCAGCTTTCGATGAATAATAGGCCTTATAGATTAGAGCCAAATTGGAAGAGGTGAAAAATATATTGCAACGTCAAAGGAAACCTAAGCACTTGGCAACGCTTTTGGCGATGTCGAATATGTGATCAAAAGATCATTGATGAATATGACAAAGAGAGTAGGCGATAAAACGGAGCCCTGTGGCAAACCAGCATTTGTTTTATGAATTCCAGACTTAAAACCATGCAAAACAACTTGTTTTAAGCGGTTTGAAATGTAGTTTCTAAGAACTCGCTCTTTTTTAGGGACAGGATGGAAAAATGCAGTTTTCCTTACGTAATGGCTTAAACCACGTTGAAGAACACCTCTTAAGAACAATGGAAGGGATACTATCAAGGCCAGTGGATTTGGGTACATCTAAATCTTTTAGTACTCTTGCAACAACGAGTGCGAAAGAAGATTCGTAGAAATAATGACACTACCTGGCAGCTTCGAATCAACATTAAACTGTGCTGCAAGCGAATTAACTTTTTCTTGGGAGCTTACAATAGAAGTGACTTTTGGACGAGATTTGGAACCGAATACCAATACCACTCTTGGGATATTGTAGAATTTTTTGCCTAAGCTCTTGGTCATGTTAAAATTTTGTTTGTTGAATATGATCATTACATGTTTTTCTGGCTTGGAAGAAAAGAGACACTTAGTTATAACCAGGCAGGCTCAATTCCGCGTGATCAGAGTTTTCACCCATCTGGGTTTCGCTAAGTGCCAAAACTGATGACTTGCTTATTGCAGTATGACATAGCACAGACATTTTTTTTAAGCCTCCGAATGTTGCTACAATACACTAAAACATCCAAAATCAAATCAGACAATGAACTATGTTGATATCGGGTTTCGGCCCCAAAATATCTTCACAAAACAATCTACTTTAAGTGTCATACCTTAATAGAAAATCTATTGATTTGCTCCTGGATTCCCAAAACAGAAAATAGCAATTCATCTGATATTCAGTTACACACAACCAGGGTTCACAATTCATTGCATAACTCAAACAATGCATGCAATCATAAAACCAAAGAAACTATGAGTGATGGGAGAGGAGAAACACTTTTCATTTTTTCTGCGCTCTCATTGACACTGTCATTGTTTTTTTCGTGGCGTGGGGGAATTGTTTTTTCTGCTCCTCAACTCGTGCGGTCATTAATATGGTAGACTCCTTGGCATAATGGTAAGTGCGTCAGACTGTCATGCAGAAGGTTTTAACTAAGCGTTACACTTTTTCTCATTCCGCCGTAAAATCTCCCAACCGCCGCAGTAGCATATAGAATCATAACGTTAAAATGGCTATTTATACACCGCCCGAAACCTGGTCTTAATTACCGAACTGATGCTAGCTATCATTTTAAATCAACCGCTGTATCATTCTGCCGAACCCTGGGTTTCTTGGTATATATTCATACTATGCCTTCGAACCCTGGGTTTTTATTCGCATCATACATCACAACCAACTCCGAGACACTTTAATTACCAACATCCATATAAGGAATACTGGAAACCAGATGTTATTAGTTTGTTTACTTCTTTCAGTTCACACCCACTTTCGACTGAAAAATTAATATGGAGATGTGGAATATTAATACAAATTCGTCTTACCTTTGCCTGATGTTGTGTACCTATCAAGTGTATATAAAGGAAGAAAACCACGCTGATTAAATTCAATTTGGAAACCGAATAATTTAATTAACAAAAACTATTTTCTTCTACTACTACTACCTTTGTATATATAACCTAAAGTATTATCATGGAGCGTGATTTTGTACTGCGAACGCTAGCCTGGTGGTGGCACAGAAATTAGCGCACGCTTTTCCGGTGGAGAGTAGGATAACATACAAAACAAGTAGCAAAGACAAATCTAGCAATTACATTCCCTAGCCTTAAGATGTCGCCACAATCTTTCGTCTTCTTGATAGTACTATAAGTTTTATATACAAAGTTTTATATATAAAGCCTAGGAACTGCAATTGCTAGATTTGTCTTTGCTGAATTTAATAATAAAATATTCTCCTTTTTGCTACTTGTTTTGTATGTTATCCTACTCTCCACTCTAAAAGCGAGCGCTAATTTCTGCGCCACCACCACGCTAGCGTTCGCAGTACAAAATCACGCTTCATGATAATACTATAGATTGTATATACAAAGCTACTACTTCTCCTAAGTGCAGCGTGGAAAAGGCTTGGCCTAAACTGATTTTTCTTCTAGTCTTTTGCTAGGAGCAGGGCCGTATCCCAAATGATTATTTCTGTTGCGAACCTTCTTCAAAGAGAAGAGTAAAACAGACAAGCTTCTTAACGCGAACGAAGCTCTGATTTTTCCTCATTGCTGCAGGCATAATTGAACCCATATATGAAGTATCATGTAATTTTAAAAAAATGATAAGAGCCAACTGAAGAAATTATAAACGCTTCAAAGTTGTAAATAAATAAAGCTTGAATTGAAAAAAGCCTACCTCAGCCTTGAATAAAAAAACATCACAAGGTCGTGGGTTAAATTTTCAGCCGCTACAAAAAAAAGAAGGTTTTCAGGGGTATACCGCCTCTTGCTAGGAATTGACCAATCCCTTAAGAGTATCATTTGTCATAAAAACTGCTGCTCATTAGTCGTTCGGAATCGGCAGATAATAATTGTAGGTCGCCTCCATTCCTGGTAACACGCACACAATACATGTATTAGTTTTAAGTTCGGAGAATAAAAGTTGACAGGTGGATTATTTTTATCTTCGACTTTCTTGACTTTGTTTGAAAAACGAATTCTTTTCAAATTCAAAAGAACAAAACAAAATTTTCTGAATACTTCTTTCGAACTATATTTTTGAATTTGACTCTCCATTGTTTCCGCTCTTTCTTTCTGTAAAATTGTGACATTTTGTCGCCGAAATAATTTATCATCTTAATTCATTAAAACTACAAACAAACAAAAGCACACAAAAACTTACCAAGATTATTCCCCACAAAACCCATATTGCAACCGCAAAACCGACTAAATGTGATCAATGTCACATAAATTCCATTTGCTAATATTCCTGATTAATGAACAAATCCTTCCGCAGGGACATTATAACCTCGAGTAGCTCTTCTTCGTAGTGTTCTTCGTCCCTGCTGCTGCAACCTTGTAATGCTTCAAATGATTCCTTCCTCCTTCTCTTATCCCAAAAATACGTACAGTATTTCTTTATAAATTATTTTGCCAAGTAAGTGCATCCCTTGCACAAAAAGTTATATCCGCAGTGTAAGTATTAATTTTTTATTTTTAGATTTTGTATTCAAAACTAAAGAGTAAAGGATAGAATAATATTGAATTCCCCTCCTCCTCATGGTCTTTCAGTCACCGCCGCCGTCGACATCGTCCTTTAAAGGCCTTAGGCAACGGTTCATTGAGAAAGTTTTAAGAAAACTTTATTAGCTTCGAGAAACCTAATAAAATTATAATTGAAATAATTTCACTCCTACCCCAGCCCCAACCCATCGTTAACAACCGACCCAATCCGAACGACAACACCGACTTCCCAACAACCCAGTCCATGCCAACGAGAATTTTCTTTTGATTTACGGATAAAAGTGAAGGCAACAAATTTGATACAATAAAAGAACATTAACATTTTCCAGACGTGAGATACTAAAAATCAGTCAGATCTAATAGAATTATTCCAAGAGAGATCCGACGCGCCAGATTGTTGTTCAGACTTAAAAGCCGTTAGCAGGTATTTCCAATCAATAATTCAATACGTCAAATTGCTTCTACTTGGATGATTTATGTAGGAGGTATCGAATTTGTTTTTCTAAAATCGAAGGCCAAGGCCTAGAAGTCCAATGAAAGTATGTATATCAGAAATGGTGAAAAAGATTGAAACATTCCGACGCAAATGGAAATTTGTAAAGCCCTTTCAATAGCCGTTTTTTATTGGCAATTTCATAGGGAGCGCAGTAAAATTTTACACACTTAATAACAACAAAGGGATATAACAGATAAATTAGACTGTAAAAATAGTGCAGATAAAATTTTGGAATACCTGGAATAGAATGACTCTCAATCGGGTTGCAGAAAAAATATATTATAGGTACATTACTAAACCTTGTTTTACGTGGATTCCTAGTTACTACACCTTTACCCCACGGGTGGCCTAACACCATAGGAGATAGGAGCCAGATTTAGTCCTAGCCATTAACCCCTCCGTAGCAAGCTACTTCGGTAACAAAGTTGTGATATGTTGCAGCATATTGCACCATTATCTCATAGTTCTATTTATGATGCTCACATTAAAAATATAGAGTACATTTCAAAAAATATTGTAGATGCGAAGTCATACTGGATAGTTTTGGGTGATTTCAATTTGTCGGATATTAAATGGGTATTTTCTAACGATGAGAAACTTATGTTTCCTTATAATGTTAATAAAAATTTTGAATGTAACGTTATTGACAGCTTAACTGCATTGAATATGTATCAAATTAACAATATTTATAACTCCATTGATCGCATTTTAGATTTAATTTTTATTGATAAAAATCTTGAAGCTCACTTAGATGAAGCCAATTTTAATTTACTTGAGAACAGTGTTCATCATAAAGCACTTGAGATCAATTTCAATTTGTCAGTTTTAATTGAATTAAATTGCTCCTGTAACGTTGAAATGAAATATGACTTTAAAAATGCCGATTTCATATCAATGAATAATTATTTTGAATCGATTGATTGGAAACTTGTTTTTGATTATAATGAATTGGAACTAGCTTTTTCTGTGTTTCGGAACATTTTAGATTCTGCCATTTCACGTTTTGTTCCTACTAAACATTTTAAAAAATCGAAAAGACCAGTTTGGTTTAATAAAAGTTTATCGAGGTTGAAAAATATTATGAGTAAACTATGTACATAAAAAAAGTAAGATTGCTGCTTCTTTTCGACAGCAATTTCATCAAACCCGAAGAGAATATGAATTTTTAAAAAAATTTGTTTATAGACAATATTTATGGTCTCTAGAGTCGAACATTAAATCCAATTCTAAATGTTTTTGGTCATTTTTAAACACGAAGCGTAAATCTTTAGGATTTCCATCTAATATGTCGTATAAAGGCATCTCATTTGACAATCTCAATGATATTTGCAACAATTTTGCATCTTTTTTTCAAGCAAATTTTTGTGATTTAAAAAAATTGTTAATAATGAAATTGGAGATAACAAAAGTTATAATTTCGTAGCTGGTTCTCTTTTCTTGTCTATTGAAGATGTACAAGAGGCACTGTCATCTCTTGATAACAGCTTTTCTGTAGCACCGGATAATATTCCACCACTTCTTCTAAAAAATTGTAAGTTATATCTTGCTTCTCCATTGTGTTATATATCCAACCTTTCTTTGAAACAAGGTGTGTTTCTGGATACCTGGAAACATTCCTTTATAACACCCTTGCATAAATCTGGCTCAAAATGTTCCATTGAAAATTACAGACCAATTGCCAAACTTCAGCTTATACCTAAGCTTTTTGAAGCCATAGTGAAAAACAAGCTTTATAGTCTGGTTAAAAATCTTGTATCAGAAAACCAACATGGATTTATGAGTGGAAGATCGACTGCTACTAACCTGTCTTTATTTACCACTTACTGTCTTCATTGTTTGGAAGAACGATATCAATGTGATGTTATTTACACTGACTTTTCCAAAACTTTCGATCGTGTGCAGCATAACATTTTTGTAAAAAAACTTGAACTATTTGGTTTTCACTCCTCACTTTTAAACTGGCTTCAAAGCTACTTAGTAGGGCGTAAACAGTATGTCAAGGTTGGTAATGTCTTGTCAAAAGAAATTGAAAATTTTTCCGGGGTACCCCAAGGCAGTCATCTTGGACCACTTCTTTTCATTCTCTTCATTAACGATTTGCCTAATTGCATTTCAAATTCGAACTTTTTATTATATGCTGATGATCTCAAGATTTTCAAATGTATAAAAACACCATTAGATGCGGCTAGTATTCAAATGGATCTTAATAATATAATTAACTGGTGTAACCGAAATGGATTATTTTTCAATGTAAATAAATGCAGTGTTGTGACATATTCAAGAATTCATTGCCCAATAAACTATGAATACAAAATTGATGATAACTGTCTGCAAAGATTTATGAACCAAAAAGATTTGGGAGTTATTTTTGATTCCAAAATGACTTTTTCAATTCAAATTGATCAAGTAATATCTAGAGCAAATTCGATGCTGGGATTTTTAATGAGAAATTCGAAATTATTTGAAGATCCATATACTCTTAAGAGTCTTTATTTGTCGATTGTCAGACCAATATTAGAATATTGTTGCATAATTTGGAGCCCGTATACGCAAATAAGTATTTTCAGAATAGAAAAAATTCAAAAGCTATTTACCAAGTTCGCATTGCGAAAAACTTTTAGAGGAGTTAATCTGCCGCCTTATGAGACTAGATGTACTTTAATTGATTTAAAATCTCTTGAATTTAGAAGAAAATTAAGTTCTGCTCTCTTTGCGTTTGATGTCTTAAACTCTAATATTGATTGCCCGATGTTACTTTCTATGTATAGTATCTATGCTCCTTCTCGTTTTTTGCGACCTAGAGATGGAATCTTCTTAAATGTTCCTTTCCACAATACAAATTATGCTAAAAATAACCCAATCACTAGTTCTTGTGTTGCTTTAAATGATTTTTATGTTGCCATAGATTTTAATAAAACAAAATTTAATATTAAGAAAGATATATTGAATTCATTGTAATTATTATGTTATTGTTATTATTTATATTATTTTTCTACACAAGTATATTTTTAAATTAAAATTATATTAAATTAAAATTATGAGAGTCACTATAAAGTTTTTGTAACTTGATTGGCAAATAAATAAATAAATAAAGCATATGCACATCTCTTGTTTTAAGACGAGGCCTACCAACACCTCTTGAATTCAAGAAAAGAATCTTGAATCCCTTTCGTTTCCGCATTTGGATAAACCACGCCACCACGATCTCCAATAGGGGGCCGACCTCAAGATAGCAGAATAAAGAGAACTGACACACCCGAAGATGTGCACTATTGTTCTCAATATCCCGGGCACTATCACCCGTGGTACCAGTATCAAGCTACCGGTGGAGCCTCGCAACTTCATCAAATCCCCCCTAGGCGAAAACGGAAAAGAGGACATGGCCTAATTCCTACTCAACCTAGGGGTTATGGATATGAATCAGACACTTCCAGATAGGTTCCTGCAAAAACCCTGGGCCTAGCAACCCTAGGATGCACATATTGAGAGAAGTAAGTTGAGGGCGGTCAACAAACAACTCATGCACATCCTAGTCTTATTTAGTTCACCTTTCGGGAATCAAGGAAAGACCCCCCTGTCTTTAGCCACCAGTTGGTGAGCAAGGAGAGACGCTCCTGTCTTCTGATAAATCACGGGTGACGCCCCGGTCTTTAGCCACCAGTTGGTGAGCAAGGAGAGACGCTCCTGTCTTTAGATCCCCTTGCGGTTCTCACGGGTGACGCCCCGGTCTTCGTTCTGAAAAGAACAGGATGACGGTCCTACCCTTTATTTGCTACTGTACAACTCGAGAATCGTTAACTAACTAGGTTAGAAAACTATCTCACCAATTCACTTCGTTTACAAACCTTTTTACCTCCTTTACTCCTTGAAGAACTCATGTCAGGGGGCCTCCGACCAAAGCCTTCACTTCCTTTACTCAAATTACCCTCGAAGACCTTAGCTGTTGTGTGACCAACTAAGACTTCAGTTCGTGTTCGTGAGATTTTCGAAATCCCTAGCCTTAGCCAGGGAAGTTACTAATCTCAACCGCCTGTCTCCTCCTCCTGGGTTTACTTAGTTGTCCATAACATCAGCTGGGGCGTGACAGCTGAAGTATGGACGTAAGCCCCCCCACCACGACAAGGTGAAACCCGTCGAGGGGGATATTATAGGTACGAGAAGGTTGGCAAGGTTTAATTGTTTGAAGATTTGTTCGTTGGTATTTTTCCTATTATGGTTATGCATTAACGTGTTATCTGTAGCCAGATGTTATCGCTTCAGACTTCAAATATGAAATTAAATAAAGATGAATTTTCTGTTCGTTTGCTTTTACACGATAGCTGAAAAAATTCCGTACAATTACTCGGATACGCTAGTGATGTCAGTAGCGAGCTTGTGAGCATTGAGACTGAAGCTCATAAGAAAGAATTAGCGATCACTTGCGTTTAATATTAACGAAACCCTTATTTTTCGCATTAGAAATTACCTTGTAGATCGTTTACTACATATTGTATTGGACGGTTTTAAGTCTGATATTCACAAAATAAATTCTGGTGTTCCCCAGGGCTCCGTTTTATCTCCAACACTCTTCTTTAATTTCATAAATGATCTCTTGTCTAAAACTTCTAATACACTTCATTATTTTGCCGACGACTCTACTCTTAGCTTCTCATACTCGTTCCCAAATTCACGTCCATGTCCTTCGGAAGTGGAATTGCTACGGTATAATATGATTAGCTTATTAAACTACGATCTTTACAGCATTGTTAAAAGGGGTATAAGAAATCGTGTGGAGTTTAATGCTTCGAAAATTCAATGCTGTCTATTGTCGTTAAAGCAAAATATTCCCCTTATGCCATTGTCCTTGAATGCCATCAAAGAAACCGAAAAGCTCTCAGTAGTCGGCATGTATGTAAACGACGATCTTCGTTGGAATGACCACAATCTCGAGACCGCCAAAAATGCCGCTAAATGCTTAGGATTTCTATATCAATGTAAGAAATTTTTCACCCCTTCTTATCTGGCTACAATTTATGAGGCGTTTAGACGTTCAAGACTCGAGTATAACTCACATCTTTGGTCAGGTGCTGAACAAACTTCTCTTCATTTATTGGATAGAATTCAGAACGGAGCGTTAAGACTAATAGGAAACAGAGCTATCACGGATTAATTCCAATCTCTTAAACACCGTCGGAATGTTTCATATATTTCCTTGTTGTATCACGTCTTCCACAAATAAAGTTCACTGAAAGTACCATTTGCATCTCAACCCTCAATCAGTTCACCCTTGATACCGTTTCGCTAGGAATGATCATCAGTTCCCTTCACCTTCGAGCCCAATGGAATAATCTACCCGCAACGGTCCTTTTTTGCCATTTCAATTTGCAAACATTCAAAACCAATGTTGCTCGAAACCTCCTTTCTCACCCTAAATAATTTTGCCATCGTTCGTCCCATATGTTATGTTCAAAATAACATTTTTTTGTTAAAAATTGTGTATATAAAAACTTTTTTCTTAACGCTTTTTTTAAAGATCAAAAATAACGGTACTTGCCATAAGAATCTTTTTAGAAATTTTATAAAATATATATATATTTTTTTTTTTCAAAAAAACGGCTCTATATATTTTTTTTTTTGAAAAATGGTTATTAGTGATACCCTCTAGAAGCATTTTCTTGTTTTTGATTTTCTCAAAAATCGATACACCCGATTTTGATATTTTTCATGCTAAAGCTTCCCAAAATTTAGATAGTTAGTATTGTGTATTCAAATTTTCAAAAATTTTGTATTTAGATTTTCAAATTTTTTTTCAAAACTTAATATTTCAAAAACCCCATGCTTGATTTTCTTAAAATTTGGCAGTTAAAGTTTCTTAATACAATCTACAAGATTCGTGAAAAAAAAATATTTTTTTCTGAAAATAACGGTACCCAGCATACAAATGTTAAAAAATGGTTTTCGAAAATCGTATTTTGCTCGAAAACGGCACCTAGAATTTTGATACGTTTTTTTCGATTACTTTTTACGATCTACTGGGTGTCCCTTGATCCGTGTAAATTATTTTAGAGCGTGATTCTTGGACATATTCTAAGAAAATAAATCGTTTCACAGTGAGGGCCTATATCCAATTTTTATATCATCGTATATCGGGGATTTCAGAAAAAGCTGTTTGGGCTGTTATTACTAATGACAAAAACTTCGCTTATGCCTTTATTTATTACCCGTCAAAACTTTCATTTCCTTTCTCGTTTTCTTGAAAATTGTTAATAAGCGTTAGGTTTGCGGTAAAAGCGCATATTTGGAAAAGCGCATAATTCATCAGCTTACGTATGCAACCTCAATGCCACAATTAGTTGCTGTCCGGAAAGTAGAGGCTCATATCAACAGACTGTTGGCTTTTTACAAGAAATGTTGCATCAAAATCAATACAGACAAATCAGAGCTTTCTGCCTCAGGAAACCTCGTGAGGGTAGATCTTGCTCAGTAACTACCTGGAAAAACTTAGTTCTGAAACTGACAGATGAATCCACCATTTGCATCCAAAAAGAACGTCAAGTACCTGGGTATCAACTTCAACTAGTTGCTAAGGTTCAACCTACACCCTTTGATGAGGAGGAGATCAGGACTTAGGTAATCATTTACAAGCAACTCCTGCGGTTATCAGCTGTTGCTACCCAGTCTGGTTTACGATCTCAAAGACAGCGACGAAGGAACTCCAAATCTTCGAGCAGAAGATGCTAAGAATCTGCACCTGACTCCACTTCGACCGGCAGTGAGCAAAACATTACAGGAACGAGGATCTTTACAAAAGACCAAAGATAATACCGCTGGACTAATACCTTCTAAATTCGGCAAAGAAGCTGGTGCAGAATACCATCAGTTACCATAATCAACTAATGAGAAGGATGGTCACCGAGAAACAACATCCCGAACCGAGGTACCTCAGTGTGATGGAAACTCTGGACGACACTATTTTCACGGACAACCAGACCAAATCCGAAACTTCCACTGGACAACTGGTACGCAAGACCCCGAGAACATCAAAGTGAACCACCTTTTAACTTACGTAAAATCGGTAATTCACTAGTTTAATTTTTAAAGCAAAGGCAACTGTTGATTAGAAACGCTGCTGTTTGAAATGTCTACATTTCCAAACCAAAAATACAATACGCAGACATTATTTTTTGTATGGGCTGTGCAATGAAACAACAAAGATACCAGGAACTTTATCTAAACCGACGACTTCCTAGCTTACGGGTAAATGAAAAATCATGTTGAAAACTTCAAGAAACAGGAGCAGTTTTAAATAGACGACCTAACGTGGAAGCTTCACAAATAAGAAGACTCAAAGAATATTGGAAATTGTTACAAATGAGCCATCAATAAACATAAGAGGTTAGGTTTGCAATTCAACGTTTCCAGAAGTGGCATTTCAGATGCCGTGCATGGAGAAAATCTTTATCCATATCATCACACACCTGTGGAAGAACTGCTTTCTCTTTACTTACTTTACTTTAGCTGGCGGGGTGCGCCTGGGCCTTAAAATAGTAGATCCCGCCAGCAGTCTCGATGTCTAGATTGCTGCCTCCAGTTTCGAGTCGCAAGTTGCCTTAAATCTCCCTCAACTTGATCACGCCACCGGAGATGAGGTCTGCCTCTGTTTCTCGTACTCTCTGGCATAGCGTTGAATACCTTATGGGATGAAGCATTGATGTTCATTCGCTAGCCATCTTAACCCCTGAATACGTATTTTCTTGACTAGGGACACGTCGCACAGTGGATCGACCCCATACAATTAGACGTGAAAAAGTCAATGTCTAAAATTCTAAAAAATTCTATTTCTTATCTATAACGGATAACTATTTAGTCTGAAAACACCTTTTTTTTCTTCTTTAAACCAGTTTAGCATGAAATAAATGACCTCCGAACTTGAAAGTGAAAAGTCTTTTTTTGATCTGGTGCGTTTACGTTTTTTAGAAAAATAATTGTTAAAATTACAATTTTAAGTGAAATTGAAAAAATAATAACTGTAGATGTTCGTGAAGGTATTTACTTTTATAAATCTGTATTGAAATTGTCTTAATGTTTGTTTGTTGAATAAAAAAATTGTGTTATTCAAAGAACAAAAAAAAATTGTTTTTAACGTGTATTTTTTGGAAAATTTAAATATGTGCCTAAGGTTGCTTTAAAAATAAATTATTTGTTTTGGATAGCGATGGACGTCTACTTTCTGGAAATTTATGCCATAAACCTCGCAAAGACTTGCAAAGCCCTTTTTTTGCCCACTTTTTAGGAAAAGATTTCTGCGTCCCAAGGAAGAAATTTTTTTATGTTTGGTGTTCGAATTCCAAATCGACTCCGACAAAAAAAAAAAACATATAACATATTTCGAACTAGTTTAATTCATCAGAACCAAGAAACTGTTAAAATACTAAGCTTAACAGAATCATCAGTTCAAAATCAGCCAATTTTGATTTAAATTGGAAGTCGGCTGGAACGGTTTATTCTAAAACATAAAAATTGACTAGAGGTTTTCGAAATTTTTAAAGACTTAAACAATGCAATAGAATAGAATACTTTTCTACATTTATGAACATTATAGATGGAGACAGATATTTTCCAAGAAGATTAGAATTTTTCACGTCTAAATGTATGGAGTCGATCCACTGTGCGTCGCTGTCGTCGTCTTCGCCAGATGTTATTTTGCCTTTCGACCAAAAATTGTGCCTAGAACCTTTCTCTCGAAAACACAAAGAGAGCTTTCATCCGCCTGGGAAAGGGTCCATGCTTGTGCACCACATAATAGCAAAACCGCGATGATCAGGATTTTGTACAGCGTCTCTCGATAAGGCTTTATTCCGCGTATTTCTCGATAAGGCTTTATTCCTCAATTGATTACTTAGCGCGAAGAAACAGTGATTAGCAAGAGTTAATTTACGTTTGATTTCAGCACTGATGTCATTTGCAGAGTTCACAGCGGTACCCAGGTAGACAAATTCTCTGACCACCTCGAAGTTATATCTGACCAAGTCTGCGGTGGGAATCGGCTTTATTTGATGACAGCATATACTTCGTCTTCTCCTCATTGATCACAAGACCCATTTTGTACGCTTCTGACCTCATACTAAAAAATTTACCCGTAACTGCTCGCTTGGATCTTCCCATTATGTCGAAGTCATCCGCGTATCCAAGATATTGAGTGGACCTTTGAAAGATAGTGCTATTGGTGTTGGCCCGAGTATAGCGCACTACTCTCTCAAGGACTATATTAAAACAGCTACATGAAAGCGCGTCACCTTGTCGAAGTCCTCTGGTGGTTTCGAAGGTTTCGGTTGAATCTCTCCCAATTTTGACAGAGCAATGGGCATTTTCCAACGTCATTCTGACAAGGCGAATCAGTTTAGCAAAATTCGACATGGCAGAATACAAGTTTTTCAAGACCATTTCCTAAACACATGACTCTTCGCTTATTCAAAAGGATCTAGACAGTTTTTCAGTTTGGTGTCTAAAAAATTGCATGGAGCTTAATGTCGTCAAATGCCAATCAATTACTTTTTTACGCAAACGTAACAAATCTCCTCCCCGTCTCTACCTGCTCCATAATCAACCCATACCCACAGTTGATATTATTCGTGACCTTGGCATTATATGTGACCCAGAGCTTAATTTTCTCACTCACATAGACGATATCATTCTCAAAGCAAACTCAGTGCTCGGTTTCGTCAAAAGATGGTCCAAAGAATTCTCCAACCCCTATGTAACCCGGTCCTTATACATATCGTTTGTTCGTCCACTGCTAGAATACGCCTCTCAAGTTTGGAGCCCTTACCAAATTACTCATATTTCCAGAATCGAAAGCATCCAACGTCGATTCCTACGCTTTGCTCTTCGAGGTCTATCATGGAACAATCCTCTGATTCTGTCTCCCTATCTAGATCGACTTAAACTAATCAATCTGAATTCGTTGGAAGAACGAAGAGAGATATCAGACATTCTCTTCATTCATCGACTACTCTCCGGTTCCGTTGACTGCATGTCGCTCTACAACTCCATCTCTCTCAATACTAATCCCCGTAATACACGAAACCCTCGTCTCTTTTATATACCCACCCACCGAACCTCTTACGGCTCCAACGAACCTGTCTCTCGCATGCTACGGGCTGTTAATTTAAACATATGCTTCTTCGACTTTAACCTGAGCACTCCTTCCTTAAAACTCCTGCTTCTGAACCGTCCTCCCCCTCACTAACCTTAGCTTAAGTTCTTAGTTTTTAAGTTAGATTAAGAATTAGCTTGTATTAAGCCGAATAAATGGGGGTTTTGCCCCCACCAAAATTAAATTAAATTACAACTCTTCTTTATTAACGCTGCGCTGTCATAAGCTGCTTTAAAATCGATAAATAGGTGGTTTGTATATGAAAATTAAATTCTTGGCCTTCTCCAGGATAGCGGCCAATCAGTTCATCATTAAATGGCTTCAGGCGTTCATATAATACGGTAGACAGGATCTTATATAAGCGATGTTTAAAAGGCTAATGCCTCTATAGTTGTTGCAGAGAAGGCGGTCACCTTTTTTGTGGATCGGGCAGATGGTACTAAGTTGTTGAAAAGTTGGTGTATGCTCCTAACAAGATCATCCCTTCTCTTTTCAACGTAGAGCTGACGGGAGGCCCTTGTCTTCTTTCGCTGCCACAACCTATACGCCTCGGTTTTGGCTTTGTTTGCCTGAGCACATTCGGAGTCAAACTTGGCGGCGGCTGCGAGAATCTTATCACCTCTTCCACAGCAGCCTTGATGGCATGTTGGCATTGCTGCCAGTGGTCTTCTGGGCTCATCTCGTCTGTACTAGGGTCCCTCGCAATCTCTCGGGATATTTGATCGGCATAGGCTTTCGCGGTATTTTCCGATTGCAGTCTACCAACGTTAAATTTCCTCCTCAGGATTGATGTTCGCCTAATAGCCTCCATGGATATTCGCACGCGCAGTTTTGCACCAACCACGTATTGATCCAAGTTTATGTTGGGTGATCTGTACGTGCGTGCGCCCAGTAGGCTAAAGGAGTGCCTTCCGTCGATAGGAACATGATCAATTTGGTTGCACGTTAGATCACCAAGTACCCTTGTAAATATCAAGGCGGGGAAACCTAGTGCTACTCAACACCATGTTATTTCCCGCTACAAAGTCGATAGGCCTGAGTCCGTTTCTGGAAGTGATGTCTTGCAGGCTTTGTTTTCCGACTGTCCTGCCAAAGTTGTTTTCTTTACCAATTTTGGCATTAAAATCTCGCAGGAGTATTTTGCTATCAGTTTTGCGACATTGCTTATAAGTTTTGGCGAGGAGCTCGTAGAATTCTTCCTTAGTAGTGTCATACTTCTCTTCCGTAGGGGCATGTCGTTAATATTGCTCAGGTGGTGAAATTTGGCTTTGATGCGGATTGTAGTCACTCTCTCACTGACGTCACGAAAGCTTAGAAATCTTTGCCTAAGTTTTCCTCTGACTGCAAATCCACACCCAAATAATCGGTGGCTTCTATTGAGTAAGCACTTCCCATAGTAAAAATCGCATCCTTCAATCTTCCTCTCACCCGGTCCATTCCATCGCATCTCCTGGAGCGCTGTTATATCAGCTTTGACTTTGGTTAGGGCATCGGTAAGCTGTTCTGCTTTGCGTGTCCGGTTAAGGGTACGCACATTCCATGTACAGAACTGCTTCCTTATGATTTGGAAAAGAGACTAGAGTTCTCTAACTGGTTGTTGAAGTAGAGCTTGCATGATAACGAGTTTATAAGCAGAATTCTTTGGATGGACGAATTTCAATTAACAAGAGATGTTATTACGAGCAGACGTAATTTGAAACAAATTCATCGGCTCCTTCAAACTACCTTCTAGGCTGAATTCTAGAAACTATCTGGGCAATGGTTTACCAGAACTATTGGGGATATTCAACTTATTCAACTAGCTTCATCATATTTCCAACAGGATGGGGCTCCAGTCCACTATGGTCGAGAGGTTAAGAATTGGGTAGATGAAAAGTACGGTAATAGTTGGATAGGAAGAAATTCACTCGAAATGACAAATTTATGTGAATAAGATGACCGTATTCTCCAAGCATCATCAAAAGTGAAGCAGCAATTCCGCAATTCGCAGTGAATTCCGAAAACACACATAAATTTAAAAATATCTAAGCCCACACAGGTAGGTATGACCTATCTTACTACGGTAATATGTATGTTCCTTGCCAAATGATATACTTACTTATTTAAATAGAAGCTTTTTACTCAAAATAGCTACGTCTTAAACTGCGACTTGTTACCTCTACCATAAC
This sequence comes from Chrysotoxum bicinctum, assembly GCA_911387755.1. Taxonomy (NCBI): domain Eukaryota; kingdom Metazoa; phylum Arthropoda; class Insecta; order Diptera; family Syrphidae; genus Chrysotoxum; species Chrysotoxum bicinctum. Next base: position 47,513,166 of record OU426987.1, read on the forward strand.
GAAGCTAAAAATAAAATCTATCATCTCAAGACGCTGTCCTCCTTTTTTTTAATACCATTATATTTCACCTTTGACTTTTCAGAATAATTAAAACAGAAAACCATCCGCTGCAACGCTACGAAAATAAAAACCCAAGATGCATAATTCAATTGCAAATAAAGTGCTATGCAATTTTCCATCTAAAACCGAGAAAAAAAAAATACGATATTTTCTATTTTACACTCACTGTAAACAATTCAAGTGCAATCATCTTCAAGGATCCTCTTAAGTCTGTACATTTTTCAACGCTGTTTTTTTTTTTGTATTCTAAGAAGGATAAACAAGGAAAAGCACTCACCACAAAGACTTTATACAAAATACCGTCATCATCGTATTGCATCTTTTTCATTTATATTAGAGAACGTAGTTGAAGAGGGTGAAGAAAATAAAACAAAGCAAGGAGTAAAAAAACAAAAAAAGAAAATCAAATTAATTGCTCCATCTCCTGTCCTGTATTCTTCGTGAACCCACCTTGTGTGCACCACAAATCACTATCATCTCTCTGCTCCGATTTCTGCTCAGGAAATAATACATCCTTTTGCTGGTGGTCCTCCTGTTAGAGCCTGAGAATTCAGACAGGACAAGAGTTCTTAGAACTGCCAGTAGAAGAGCAGCGCTGAAGTGTCCATTAAGACCGTCGGAGCTGGGAGATAAGCCCAAGAAGACATATATTACAAGTGGCTGGACAGGACAGTAGTGGTAGGATGATGAAACAATGTGTGTTGCTCACGAAGATTGATTACAAATATAGCTTGCGAGAAAAGCGTAACTCCCTCCCACAAAAACGATCTCAAAGCCAAGATATTCCCACATTCGATTCACCTGTACGTTATGTATGGCCTGACGTCCTTATTCAAAACGCAAATTCATTTAGATGAGTTAGGTAGGTTAAGATTACATCTTGGAGAGGTCCTTCACTATCATTCGCAGGCCTTGAAGTCCACTTGCCTACATTCTAAAGTGCCTACATCGTATAATGTTGCTTTTTAAGCTACTCGTGTATCTGTATGCAGCTTTCAATTCGTGGTCCTTAGGAATGCGTTATGTCGTTCATCCTGAATCCGATTGTTTCCAAGAAGGTAAGATCTCTATTTTTGCTCAAGAGGACTCTCACTCTCCACCGTACATTTCACCTCAATTAACTTGAAGTGAACGAAGTGAACTACTATCCTGGGAGTGCTTTCATATGTGTTTCAAAATTGCTGCATAGTGACAATTATGCAGTGCAGAAGTGTGTGTCCTTGCTGCAGGATAACGACGCCAACGACGACGACATACGCTACGCGTGCACTTGAACTCGATGGAAATCGATAGCGATGCTAAGAGATTGTGTCCTTGTCAACCGCTTTCATATTTTCCTCCCCGGCTCTTATTTAATTCCTTTTTTTCGGTCTTGACAATAGGAGGACACACAATTTTGCAACATGAAAAACTTTAAAGGAAAAACCATATAAACAGATACCTACTCGTGGATCAGAGCTCAGAGCGAGGGGAATCATTTTCAAAAGCCAAAAATAAAAAACAAATAACAAATTTTCCGTGGACTGAATTTCCTTTAAAGACTTATAGTCTTGTCCTTTGGTGTGGTTGGGGTTGGAGATATGTTTTTGTTGGAACCGACAATAGCTATAATCTTTCAAATTGGATTGTGTTTTTCTTTTTGAAGTTGACAAGGACCAAGGGAGGATGTGGGGCAATTGGTGTGAGTTGGTTTTTTCTTTGTTTTAAGGAAACGAAATAAAAGGAAAATTCCAACAGAGCGGGAAAGAAATGTTTTATTATTATTATTTTTTTTTTGATCTGCCTATTCTTAATCTGAGAGTTCATTAATCATAAATTGCTTTGAAGAAGTGCTCAGGGCTTTCGCTTAATAAGGGAAGATCAAGTCTATGAATCAAGGGTGTCCGTTTGTAAGAGATAAGGAATATCCACATAATTCAGTTTTACCTTTTGGGGGGAGCTTTTAATTAGACCAGGAATGCAAAAGTTTACTTTTTTGAAAACAAATTTTCATTGAAATTCTAAGTCTTTAAAATATGTTCGCGGATGTCTTTGAAGTTTCAAAATGTAGAACTTATTTCTTTACAAACCTGTAAGTATATAAATTTTTGTTGTTGGAAATTTTAAGGAATTTCGGAGTCGTCTTTATATCATAACCAATGGTGAGGTGATTCCTAGTCTTTCATTTTATTTTATTTTCATTTACAAAGTTCATGTAAATTTAGCTCCAAGCAATTATGGAATTTCGTATTAACTAATTTTACCTAAGAATAAGAAAAAAAAATATGTACTTTAATATATCAAGTATTTTGATGTGCCGCTGCGCTGCCACTAATAAGGAAGACATTTTTTCAGACCTTATAAAAATAAAGATGCCTTAAAGAGAGTATATTTGAAGCCTTTAGAAACTTACTTAGATGGTGCTTACAGTCCAGGATGAAATACGGCCTCAACCAACAAGTCCCTCCAGCCAGCTCAATCCCAAGATAACTGCATCCAGTTACGCCCTCCAAGTGGTCGTTCTCTACTTGTGTGTGCGACTTCAGGTGGGGTCTTCCTCTTGTCGGTGTCCATACGCTACACAGGCGTCCCTGTCAGGTCAGTCACTATATTTTCAGTTTTGTGGACAGGTCTACGTCGCTGTAAAGCCCGTAAAGTTCGTTGTTGACTCTTTTCCTCCATACTACATTCATACATACTTACTTACTTACTTAGGTCCTCAGACCTTTTATGTCCGTGGGGGACCCCTAGTAGGGCGTCCACAATGCCAGCTCGCCATCGTGTTGGGTTCCTGGATATGAGTCGCAACTCCCTCCAACTCTTGCCTATTTGGGCTGACTTTTCCTCGACTTTCCTTCTCCATGAGCTTCTCGGTCGTCCAGCTCTTCTCCCTTCTTGAGTGAGCGGATTCCACTGCATTGCATGCGCCGTAATACAGTTGTTGCCTTTTCGAAGCGTGTGTCCGATCCATTGCCACTTTCGACGTCGTATAATAGAGTCAATAGGTTCCTGACCCTTTTTCCTGAGGAGCTCTTCGTTTGATATACGATTGGGCCAGAAAATCCTAAGGATGTTTCGTAGACATCTATTAGTGACACCTACTGTTACTTTCCAAATGCTGCAACCGTACAACAGCCGTAGCTTGGTTCTTAAGCTTAGAGAGTTATTCCTCCATACATTTCTTGGCATATACCGGAAGCAGCCTTTACCTTCCCGATTCGACTGCTGATGTCCTGTTCGGTGCCACCCTCGGTAGAGATGATACTTTCCAGGTATTGGAAGCTCTGTACTTTCTCTACCGGTTGTTGAGAAATATTTATGAGAGAAGATGACTGGGTTCCTAGGCTGATCATCTTTGTTTTGCCGGAGTTGATTTTCAGCCCCAAGATTTCTGCTTCTCTCTCCACCCCTGTTGTCATGTGGTGGAGATCCATGATCATATGAGAGAGCAAGCATACGTCGCATAGTCAAGATGGTTCAGGTGAGACGTCAGAGTCCATCGAATTCCTCCGTTTCCCGTCAAGGCCGCTCGCAGGATATCTCTTATCAGCAACAGAAACAATATTGGTGACAGAATGCAGCCCTGTCTGAGTCCATTTTGGACTTCAAACTCTTCTGACAGCCTCCCTTTGTGCAAAACGTGACATTTGGATCCATCATAAGGTGCTTTAATAATATCTATTAATTTATCCGAGATACCTCTCCTGCGTATAGCATGCCGAAAATAACCCGAAGAATCTTCGTTTCAAAGCGCCCAATCAGATTCTCATTCGCTTTTGACAGGGTCCATGCTTCTTTCCCATATAGAAGGACCAGGATGATAAGGGTCTTATATAAGGTCTTCTTGGTTCCTTGAGAGAGGACTTTACTTCACAATTGCCTTCTTAGTCTGAAGAAACAGTGATTGGCGTAAGTGATTCTTCGTTTAAACTCTGCACTGATTTTATATTGCAAGGGAATAGTATATCCCAAGTAGAGGAACCCCTTGAGGACTTTGAAGTTTTAACTATCCATAGTGACGTTTTTCCCAAGTCAACGGTGTTAAGATTCCTTTCTCGATGATAGCATATACTTGGTCTTGTCATCATTAACAGTCAAAACCCATCTTCGCCGCTCCCGATTCAATACTTACAAACGCGCCAGTAACAGCTCGCAACATTCTCCCAATGATGTCAATATCATCTGCAAAACCAAGGAGTTGAACGGATTTTGAACAATTGTTCCTCTAGTTTTAACTTGCGAGTTGCGTACAATTGCTTCAAAAACGATGTTAAAATTCGCACGATAACAAGACGCCTTGCCTCCAACCTTTCTTGACATCAAAGGGTTGGGTGTTGTTCTTACCGGCTTCGACGGACCAGCGAGATTTCTCCATCGTCCTCCTGCACAAGCGAAGGAGTTTGACAGGGATGCCGAGGTGCGATATGCCTCTGTATAATTCGTCTCTGTCTACGCTTTCATATGCAACTTTAAAATCGATAAAGGGTTGGTGAGTATCGATTTCAAACTCGTGGGTTTTTTCCCAAAATCTGTCGGAGTGTGAACATTTGTTCGAGGGCCACACTGATAGGCACCGATCAGACCCCTGACAAAGGATTTTAAGCGATCACACATTACAAGTGACAGGATTTGTACGCAAAGTTGAGGACACTTATATCAACCTTTGTATAAATGGAACAGGTCAGAGCATCTCCTTTCTTGCGGATGGGGCACACTATACCGAGGTTCCATTGATCGAACATACTTTCATCCGGCCAGATTTAGGGGATAAGTTGATGTATACTCTCTACAAAGTTATCTCCCCCTGCTCTCAATAGTTCGGCTGTAAAGCCCTATGCACCAACAGATTTGTACCATTTAAGCTTGAAAAAGTTGAAATTACGATGAAAGCGAAGGCGAAATAGATTGGTGTCGCAATTCTGTCTGTCTTTCTATTCGACTACAGTATACACGGCTGGACTGCTTGTTCGTTGAATCAACTATACGAATTTTTTTTTCGAAATTTTATAAATAATGTTTTTTTCGAAACTCAATGTTCCACAAATTAAAAAAAATCAAAAAATTTCATTTAGTTAAAGATATATGTAATGGTTGAAAAACAAATTCGATGGTTATTATTGGTACCCCCTTTGGAAGCATTTTTTGGTTTTTAATTTTCTCAAAAACGGTACAACCGATTTTGATCATTTGAATAGTTTGAATGGTATTATTAAAATTTAATTTTTTTTTTGTTAAAACTCAATTTTTTGATTTTTTTAAACTTGGCAGTTAAAGGTTTTTTATTATAATCTGCAAGATGTGAAAAATAAATTTGTATTTTACTAAAAAATAACGGTACCCACTTCTATCTTTTCTTCCTTTTTTATGATGTGGAATAATTAAAGATTTTTTCTATGCATAAAGAAACTTACACAAAGACAATGAACAATTAAAAAGAGCACCAAGAGGGATAGACAAATCATTCACACATTGTTTCAAAACAGAAGATGGTATTCCATCTGGACCAGATATGTCATTGTCGTCTACATTAGATATAATTTTTACTTGCGACTTATAGGTACTATAAGACAAGTTATGCATTCGTAAAAAAAATCGAACTCGAGATTTTGATCAAAGTTGACATTACGATGATACCGAAGACCAAAAAAGTGGGCCTCGCAATTCTGTCTGTCTGTCGGTTCGACTACAGCCTAAACGGCTCGGCCGATTTTCTTCAAACTTGGTAGATATGGGTTTTAATTTTTTCCCCCCGGACGTTTTTTTCTGTTTTTTTTTTTTGAGACCAAAAATAACGGTACCTACCATACGATTTTTTTTCGAAATTTTATAAATATTTTTTTTCTCAAAAACTGTCCCACAGAATTTTTTAAAAAAAATTTCAAAAATTTCATTTGGTTAAAACTAGCTAATGGTTGAAAAAAATTTTACAAAAAATTGTTATTTTTGGTAGCCCCCCTGGGTCTATTTTTTTTATTTTTGATTTTCTCGAAAACGGCACAGCCGATTTAAATCATTTTTTTATGCCAAAGCTCCTCCAAAGTTCGAATATTATTACATATTCAAATTTTCAATTTTTTATTTTTTTGGATTTAAAAAAAAAAATCAAAATTTTTTATTGGAAACTCAATATTTCGAAAACCCCATGTTCGATTTTTTTCAAACTTGACAAATAAAAAAGTTTCTGAACATATTCTACAAGATTCAAGAAAAAAAAAATGTTTTATTTAAAACTAATGGTACCTTCCATACAAAAGTTAAAAAATGGTTTTCGAAAATCGTATTTTTCTCGAAAACGGTTCCGAGAATTTTGCTAAAATTTTTTTTCTTGTGATCAATCTTTACGATCTATAATTTAATAAAAAAAAAATGAAATCTAGATATTACTGACTGTACCTACCGTAGAACGATTTTTTCGAATTTTCAATTACTCATTATCGGCATAGCGGATTTTAACGAATTTTTTTTATAAAGAAGCTCCTAAAAAGTTTAAAAAACATTGCATTTAAAAACTTAAGAAAACATTTTTTCAATATTTAGAAAAAAAAGTAATATTTTTTTTTTGAAAAATTTGATATCTTAAGAACGGCTTAATATTTTTTTTTGGAAATAAGACTTTTATTCGTACAATAATAAAAACTTAAGGTTGGCGTACCAAAATTTTTTCTTAAAAATGTTTTGAAAATTTTGTACATAAAAGCTTATTTTTTTAAGGAACCACTACAACGACTTATAATTTTTGTTCCTGCATAAATTCATATTTGCAAAGCATTCTGTTTTTATCTCTTACTACTAAAAGAATTTGAAAAATTCATTTTATCCTTATGAACAGTTTTCTTTAATAACATCCGTTTTTAAAATTCCTAGTCTATTACATAGGAGCCAGTTCGTGCGACCCAGTCGTGCATTTTATTTTAATATCGTCAGTAGCTACATAAGCGTGTTGGTGGTTTATTGTCCAAGAATTTAAATTTGGTGCGAAATTTAGTCATAATAGCTCGAATAGCCGTCTCAGTAGGTCGATTAAGCTGACCATAAAATGGAAGAAGCTCGCGATGAACTTTCTTAACCGAGCACGCATTTTGATAATAAATTTCAATAATTTGAAAGCGTTGTTCGTTTGTAAGACGATACATGGTTAAATTATAGACCAAACTGAAGATGGTTGACAGTGACACAAAACACGAAACGTGCGTTAGCTGTCAAAACCAGTGTTGCCAAAAAGAAAATAGCGAAAAAATCACTCATTATAATGACATGACCAGTTGATTAAAGATCATTAGCTATTCAATTTGGCATAATCAGTTTTCTTGACATTAAAGTTATAAACTTTGTCGAAATCTTGATTACTATTTATTTCGGAACCATGAATAATAGATATGGTGAGTGCTGGATGTTGAGAGTCTTCGCTGACCAAATGTTCGGTAGATTTTTTAAATTCAATTTCACTATCCAATGTTGTGAAAACTATTTCAAGAATCTTGGCATTTGAGTTGAGCATATTGTTTATTTGGCGCAGACCAAGAGACGATATGTTAACAATAGTCTGAGAGTCATTCATTGAGAGATTTCCTGTTGGTGTCATAGCGTTTGTATCTGGAAAACGTCTTCAAGCCACGTTAGTTAGAATGAAATCACCAAGGCTCTCTAATCGCACAAAATTTTGAAGTCTGAATAGAAAGGAACACTTTACGGTAGTGATCAACGATATCGAGCGTAAAAATCCAAATCACCGATTACTGGGTAGATGCAGATTGGTACTCCAGGGACTTTGACATCAAACTTCCATGAAGAGAAAAAAAGCGGCCCAACTTCTTTGCAGCAGACTGTATTGCGGGTTCTTTTATCCAGGCAGTTCGGGAGAATGACACCTTTCCCAAGGAGGGAAGGAGTTCTTGTCAAATTACAAAAAAAAAAATAAAGAACCACAGCATCGCGCTTGTGCTATCAGCGTGTTTTTGAAATTGATGGCAACTATCATTCTTAAACGATTTCGGAGTGGGACTATAAATCAATGGTCGACTTTGAGAGGAACTTCAATGGGGTAAATCGTGATTTCATCTGGAGATCGGTGAAAAAATTATTGTCATTATTAAAAAATTGTACAGTAACACAAGTCTTGTCAGCACTTTAAATGCAATGAGGAGGAGGAGGCAAGTAGTAAATGTAATGTCTCCAATATCGTTTGAAATTGCGATGATGTTATTAACATACGAAAAAGGCTTGGTACCCAATACAACACATTTGATCTGATAATCTATTTGGATGACGTTTTTACTACAAACATCATTATTGCCTTTACCTAAATGTAGCATTCGTTCCACCAGAATAGTGAGGTGTCTTGCTTAAGGGTTATCGCAAAAAAGTCAATAAATAATGCACCACCAAGCACCCAAACAGAAAAAAGAAGGTTAGCTTAAGACATGAAATGGTTGAAGATGTCACCAAGATTAACTATCTGGGTAGAGTTATCTATCGTTTATTTATTTAAGCTTAATTCAAGTAAGGATCTTAAAACTAAACAACAAAGTTTTTAAAACTAGATTAATTAATAATAATAGTAATAATAGATTAAGGTGCAAAGTTGGGTTGGGAATTGAAGGGATAATTATTGGAGAGCATGTAATATGTTTAGAAATACGCATGTCATCACCGTAAATCTATAGGCCAGATACTTCTATAGTAAGCTCAACGTCGTTTATACTTAACAAGAAGAGAAGGGCGCCAAGTTGATAACCTTGGGGGACGTCTGATGTTGAGCGTACAGGGTTGGAAGTACTATACCTCTGAACAAAACAGTGCATAGACGGTCACATAAATAAGACTGAACCGAAGATATAAAAGATTAGATGTAGTTGATCTACCTTTAAGAAAGCCATGTATCTAATCGGAAAAGAGTAATTTATAATGAAGAAGTTAGTAAACGTTAACCATACTCTAGAATTATTTAGGAATATATGTATGAGAGTTTTGCTATTGGCCTATAATTTGAGACATCACTCTTAGATCCTTTTTTATGTATAGGGATAATGAAACAATCTTTCCATTGATTGGGAAACACACAGCAAGAAATGGATAGATGAACTAGAACAGTGAGTGGTTGAGCAAGTTTAGAAATGCATTTTTTAACAACAATAGGAGGAATGCCGTCAGGACATGATAAAAATCGTCCTTAAGCAAGAGTATCTTCTCAATCACTGATACGAGTAATTGACATATGTTAATCGACGTCAAAGAGGTCTCGGCACAACCATTCATATAACTAAAAAATCGGCGAAATAGTTAGAAATTGTTTTAGGATCAGCGGATGAAGCATTGTAATATTTCAAGGTGGAGAGATAACCATCTGATTTTCTTTTAGAATTAATAAATTGAAAAAAGTGTCTTGGGTTCGAGATAAGATCAGATTGAGTTTGGATGAGATGATTTGAGTAGAGTGACTCAAACAAGCTGGAAAAGTTGTTGAAGGCTACAACGTAATTGGAAAGATCATTGTTTGATTTTGACCTGAGAAATTTTTTCCATAGGTTATTTCTTCTGTTACGAAGAAGGCGAAGTTCTTTAATGTACCAGCAAGGAGAAGCTGTAAGATTCTTTTGAGGCATAATTGGAGTGGATTGTGACAAGCAGTTTTGTATAAGGGAGTAAAAGGTGGTTATAATAATGTCAATATTCGAGTCCATAGTGATAAAGTCGAAGTTAATTTTACCAATCAGCTCGTTAAGTTTATCAAAGTTAGTCCTACGGAAATTTTATTTTTGCGATGTGAGGGAGTAAGAAAGAATATTTTCGCAGTCAAGGGCAAAAGAAAGTGAAGTGGGTGTGTGGTGGTTGTCGAGTTTTGAAAGGATGTGTTTATTTTTAATTACTTCAGTATTCAGAGCATTAGTTGAAAAAAAACCAAGTCTAATTGTCTTTCCCAATAATTTTTTACTCAGCTAGTCTGAGCGAGATTTAAAGACAGAAGTCTATCAACAAATAAAATTTCTTTTTCAGATACTGCATTCGTAGAGACATAACAGGTCTCATCTTCAGAAACTTCTTGGAGTCAATATGATCCACCACATAATCAATAGCATCTATTAAGATTTGCTATGCACTAGTAGGCTGGGATGGGGGTATATAGCAGCACAAAAAGTAAGGGAAATATTTGGATACACGGACTTTTACACAAATTATTTATTAGGATATTAGGTATGATAAACAACGATGAGTCCCAATTAGAACTTATTGTCAGGAGAACACCACGGCCTAATGAAGAGTTACCATCTGCGAATAGGATATCCTTACGATAGACGCTAAAATCGGAGGTAAAAAGTTCCCTGTTATTAAAATCAGGTGTTCGATTTGTTTCGGTAAAGGAAAATATGTCCACAGAGAGTTTTTGACAATTTAGGTAGATGTCGGAAGTTTTCGATCGTAGACCCCTTACATTCTGATAGTAGACAGTTAAGAGCTGAGGCTTAGGAGGTTTTAAGAAATGACTATTAGGAACGAAAGGTATTTTTTGGACAATTTCTATTTCTATTTCTCGTATCGTGCTCCTGTCGGCTTTCTTCAGAAAGTTTTGTTATGGGATCTGGTTTTCTTCATTAACTGGTATTCGGTATCGGGTTACTCTTTTACAAGTACGGACTACGCTCTTGGCGCTTACCAGATCAGCAGGTCTAAAGCCCCTGGAAGGCACTAGATCGGCAGGTTTAAGGCCCCTGGTAGGCACTAGATCGACAGGTTTAAGGCCCCTGGTAGGCACTAGATCGGTAGGTTTAAGGCCCCTGATAGGCACTAGATCGGCAGGTTTAGGGCCCCTGGTAGGCGCTAAATCGGCAGGTTTAGGGCCCCTGGCAGGCACTAGATCGGCAGGTTTAAGGCCCCTGATAGGCACTAGATCGACAGGTTTAGGGCCCCTGGTAGGCGCTAGATCGGCAGGTTTAGGGCCCCTGGCAGGCACTAGATCGGCAGGTTTAAGACCCCTGGTAGGCATTGGATCGGGCAGGTTTAAGGACCCTGGTATTCACAGCCAATGTATAAACACCGACAGATCAGCAGGTACCAAAGCCCCTTGTGGCAATTAGGACGTTTATTCTTCGAACCAAACTGATGGAAAGAAATAGCTGGACAATTTCAGTTGCTTTGTTATCTAAAATCGAGCTCGTCAGCTTCGACCGTAGCAAACAAGTGACTTTCCTTCCCAAAAGGAGGTCCTCTTGTTATATTTTTTCTATAAAATGTGTCTGAACTATATACTGGTCGAATGCAAATTACCAAATGTGTTTAACCGGCTGTGACGTCATGATCTTACAGTGACTGTGTATTATATTAAGGAATGGTATAAAATCCCTTATCTTGCCGAAGTGACTGGTGTCGTTGGTAGCTGCAGCGTCGTATGGTTTCGTCGGTCGGTCGGTAGCTGCTGCGTCCTGCGTGGTATGGTGTCGTCGGCCGTTGCTGCGGCGGCTGCGTAATCATGGTTGATAAATGATTTATTATTGATTTTGGTGGAAGCATGGAACGCTTCGTTACACTACAAAAAGGTTGTGATGGGCTGAGAGTCTGGGAATGAGTGAAGTTAGGATGTTAAGATAATGAAGTTGTAGTTTGGTTATGGTTAGTTGAAAAAGAATTACAATAATATTGTTTGAAAAACTTAGGTCTAGGCATAATTATAAGATTGTTTTACGTTCTATTATGACTTATGTTTCACTCGATGATCGAAAGGAATAGGTGCTGACTTCCTGGTCCGTTTTGTCATCCATATAACAAATATACATCATAGTTCAAACTGTTTGAATCCAACGTGAAATCTTTCCAGCTCTACATGTCTTTAACAAAGAAATGCTCGGCTACAAGCTTTTGTGAATCGTTTTCTGCCATACATCCTACATATGCGGTGGCCATTAACGATTTCCAACAATGATTTGCGACTTACAACTGGAATTTGGATGTTAACAACAATAAAGAGAAAATATCCCTAGATTGGCCATAAGCTGTGAAACGAGGTAAGAACGTGGTGAAACAGTACTTCGAATCGAATCATAAGGTTCTAGAAAAACGTGACGGAAAGATAAAGATGATACGATAAAAACACTCATTTGGATAATTCGTGGCCACAACTAAAGTGTCGAGCTGCTAATGAAATAGAGATAAATGTTGGGATTGGCAGTCGAACGTATGCTAGAGCTTGAGGAAAAGTGTTTTACCAACAGATACTTCCGAAACTCAAAAACAGACAACAAATGCTGCTTCACAGACCTAAGCCAATAACCCCTTAAAAATTATTATCGTTCTAATTCCTTCAAAAATAATTGTCTAGCTTAAATCTTCACGACATAGCAATAATACAACAAATTATCACTAAGCTTTGCTGAGCTCTTTTTTTTTCGTCTTAATATTCGTCTCATTTGCTCTTTAATTAGCTGGAAGCCGAAGCGCAAAAAGGGCGAATTACACTGTTTCTTAAGCAAAAGCAGAACAAATTCTCAGAAAAATCACAATAGAAATTAAAATTAAATTTTCCTCGTCATTAATACAAATTACAATAGCAGAACCCAGCACCAGCAAAAAGAGCGCCATCTATAACAGCCAAAGGATCCACAAAAACATTATTATTTTTGTAGAGGAGTAATAGAAGCTCTAGCATCGGAGCAGTGAAAAATTGAAAGGACTAATATAAAATTTTAACGAGAAACATCCTTTAAGCTTGCTGCCAATCCTAAGGCTAGACCAACACACACAGTCCAGAGGCGCGCACTCAGTGAATTATTTCATATTATTTCCATAGAAGTCGGCGATAACTTAAAACACACAACGGACACCTAGTGTTATAAATTATTGTCCGCCCCTCTGATTGCCACGACCGATGTCCTTCTTATTAGAGTGGGTTTCTTTGAGGACCAGCAAAAGTCACTGTCTTGAACTCATTCGTCATGATAAAATACATTTTTGCCGGACTGGCTCTGCTTGTTTTTTTTTTGTTTTTTTTGTTTTGCTTATTAATTTGTGTTAGTTATTTCCTTGCAATTTGATTCTTTTTCGCTTTGTGTGTTGGGGCAGAGCAGCGCATTAGTTGCCTTAAGAGCACATAGTCAGATTTTGCATTTTTAATGGCGCCAAACTGGGCGCGTCCTTGCGCCTTCAATCTTTATAAACCCCGTGCGGCAGATGTAGGAGATGTTTGTAACACGTCGTCCTTATTATTTTTCAAGGAAACTTCTTTCGCCCTTGGTCGCGTCGCGCCGCACCGGCAGTATGGGCCACCTCGTCCTTTCATCTGTTTTGCAGGATTTAACAGAATTTTAAATGAAGATTTATTCATTCAATTAAAAATCTCTGGGAGCGGTTAAGGATTGTGTATGGATGGGCGGGAACGGGAGGAGATGGATGAATTGTACACCACCCTATGCTTCCTAGTAAAGCGAAGAAAAATGTTTGCAAAAAAAATCACTGAAATTTATTAGAAGTACGCGAGTGAATCCTGTTACCGCCTACCTATCCTCTCATTTATTGTCAGTGTAATTCTGTTTCTTTTTTTTATATTTTGTTGGTGTATGCTGGCTGTTGTGTCCTTTTGGGGAAATCAGAAAAAATCGTCTGGATATAGATACCCCCGCAAAGTGTGTGTGAGAGAAGGATCTGTGTAACGTCTGTTATCTGTTATTTTGCCCCTTCCTCTCAATCCGGCAGTCATTTTTCTCTTCTCTTTAAATGAATTAAAAATTCAAAAAAGGATATGGAACGGGAAGTGATAGAACGAGCTGTTAATTTTCAACCTCCACAAAGAAAAGTCGTGCCTTTTTGTTGGTATTATGCGTCGCGTTTGGTGGCAAAATGAAAAACTTCACACACACACATTTAAATAAAAAATAAAAAAAATGTCATTTTTCACCGCCCGCTGCCGGCGCACGCCGCACCATTCCAAAAAAAAAACATCTGAATGTGTTTCATTTTATTTAACTGGCATCATTAAGAAGAGTGAATGTATACGTCTTTGCTCATTGTCCTTAATTTTTTTTTTGCATTCTATAGCCTGGATAACTCTGTTCTGATTCAGATGGAGAGGAATTAAAAATCACAAATGAAAAGAATTTAATTAATAAAAAGCCAAAACCGGATGCAACCAAAAAAAAATTATACTAAATAAGAAAAGCGGATAGGAAGTCATCTAGCAAGGTCTTGTTCTATATTTATAATTTTTTTTTATTGCATGTCCTTAGGTGCTCTACTGTGCGGGTTGTTGGGGATACTATTTATTTTTTTTGTTTTAATTTTTGTGAAAGCCAAAGGACGAATTGAAATAAAGGATTTCCTTAATCTAAAGTTGATTTCTTTTGGAATTTACTGTACGTGAATTATATTAAGCGGTCGTTCAATGGGTGCCTTTGGTTTGTCGTTCATGGCTGGGCTTTTGTAATGAGGAAACACTTTTGATCTCAGAGACTCACAAGCACAATTGAATTATTTTCGTAGTAAAATTAACACGGTTTTGGGGTCGTAAAAACTTTCTACTTAGTTTCGAAAGTTTAAATCTTATTTATGTAGCTACTTATCAGCGAAATCAAGCATCATTGCGCATGGTTAGTACTTGGATGGGGGACCGTTCAAATACCAACCGTGTGCTGTGGACATGTGTTTCTTCTGTTGTTTTTTCTTTCTGTCTGTCTTCTCTGTTGTCGAAGCCGATGGCCTTAGTTGCCAGTGCTTTAAGTGTCTCTACTTCGTAGATTTATTTACGGAGTAGTGTAATATGTAATGTAATGTATGTAGCTACTTCTTAAAGCAGGATACTCACTTATATCGTGTGGTGTGGTGTGGATTTTGGTGTGTTGTATTTACATCGTGATTGGTAAGCCCAATAATCACGATTTCACGATGTTGTACAGTCTTCTTATTAACAAAGTTATTTCAATTTTTCGGGAGAACTATCTGCTCTAGTGTGTTAGTAGAATTTGATAACGACTAGTCGAAAAGCTGAACCCACCGAAGCTGTATCCAATCATGAAACTTCATCCGTGCGAATCTTAAGACTGTGATAACTGATAATGTTTGTGACGAAACGTTTTGTTGCAGATAAGAGATGATGAAATCTTGCGACACTCTAAGTGAAGCATTATCTTGGAAAAACCGAATAATAATCTCGTAGCAACAGACAAAATTTTGAGTGAATCTAAAATCTCTACAGAAACTCTTCTAGTACCAAATTGTGGGCAAAAACGATGCAAGAAGAATTTGACTCATTCTTTCAAAAGAAACCTGGTCCTTAACTGAGTTACCCATAAGTAGGTAGGTAGGTAGGAAGGTAGGTAGAAATGGTATTCACCTGAAGTCTTGCTCAGTGATCCAAATATCTAGCGCTGGAGTAGGTATTTCGTTTCGATAACATGTTTGACCTAAGGATTTAATAGGAGATGATGAAGAATTTATGAGCTCTCTTCTACCTGAAGGTCACTAGTTTATTGTCTTAAGATCGAAAAGTATTCATTGCAGAAGTCGTGGAAATTCATCTCAGAACGACTTCGTTGTTTTAAGATAAGGAATAGTTCGTTAAGGTCATCGAGGAATAACTTTCCGAATAGTTGGGATCTCATTCTTTCCGGAGCATGACATTTACAGAGGAAGTGAGTGCGTGTTTCGTTTTCTTGTTGATCCCTACAACCAGTGGCGGCTGTACCTTAAGTGCGCTCGTGCGCTGAACCACCAATTCAAAAGATTTAAAAATTACAAAATATTACTGCATCCTTATTTTTAGATTACCATGCAAATATTTATTTTTTAAACATACAAGAACATAAACAAGTAAAATTTCCAATTATGACGAAACAATGTAATCGCTTTGCTTTACTATTAAGACTTACTTTGCCTGCAAGTAAAAATTCTCGTGCGCTTCGGCGAGCGCACGAGGACTGCTAATATAACTTGTATGAGTTACAAGCTAATATCCCTGACGCGTGAGACAAAAGATATTTCATTGAAATGTACTAGGAATTAGCCTGCTCTCGTGCGCCGCACGAGAACCGAAGATTAACCGATGTTTGACTAGAATGCGCTGCGCCTGCGAATATGTACTGTTGTTTCGCTCTATGGGTGACTGGTTAAATAGTGTTGGTTTGTAGGAGTTAGGTTAGTAATTGTTTTTTATTAACTTCCCATAGGGAGTTATTGTAATCGGTCCGATTTGTCAAATTGGAATTTTTGACATTTCTCGACGTTTCAAGGTCCCTAGAGGCTATATCAATCATTTTGAGAGATATGTCTGTGTGTGTGTGTGTACGTACGTTCGTACGTCCGTACGTTCTGGTACCATTTTTCGTCGTCGATATCTCAAGAACGAGTAAAGATATCGACTTCAAATAAATTTTGTTTAATAGATAATAACTTCGAAAGAAGCTGAAAGGGCGTTTATTAAAATTCAGTGAGTAGTTTTTTCACTATAACGGTTTAAAAAAAAAAGTAAAAAAATTTTGGTTAGTTTCAAATATCTCACGAAAAAATAATGCTATTGATTTCAAATAAAATTTAATGTACTAATTATAAGGTCATTCAGATTTGGTGTGAATTTGGAAAAAAATGAAAGTACCGTTATTTTTTTTAAATAAAAAAACTGAAAAAAAATTTCATAACCCAGATATTCTAAGAACGGAAAACAATTTGAAACCCAAAACAATTTTATTTTACGAAAAATAATGTGTTTGACAACTGGTGAAAATTTAAAAAAAAATCAGCTTACAGTTTTTTTACAAAAAATAAAAAACTATATAAAATTCTATTGAAAATTGGTAAAAATTGTTTTTCGACTCAAATTTCTCGAGAACTAGTAGTGATATTGACTTCTAATTTAGTTTATTTTATACATAGTATAATTTTGTACAATTGGTAAAATGTTGACAAATATTGAATTAATAGTTTTTTTTTTTTAAATAAAAAAAACTATTAAAAATTCTACTGAAAACTAGTTAAAATTGTATTTCAAGTCGAATTTCTTGGGAATGAACACCGATAGTGCCTTCTAAAGTATGTTGTTTTATTACATCGATACCTTCCCGTAAGAATGTATACTAAGCGACATTTCTAAAATTGTTCAGGAACGAAAAAAACGAAGAAAGTTCTAGTTGAATCATAGTGTGCTAAGAGACAATTTTGGTTAAACTAAGTGACATCTAACAAAATTTTTTGTTGCTCACGACAATGAGATCTTTATTAATGTCGGCTAGCATAATTTTTTTGGCGGATAAAGTTTGTTTCGCTGAAAATTTGGTTATTTGAAAAAAACTTAATATAAACTTTTCAGGACCACAAATGGGAAGTTATCAGTGTGGGTCGCACCCAGCCTCTTTTTTTGGTTTTGGTTGATTCTGTACTGTGTACAGTGTGTGGTGTGGGATAAAATGAACAGTGATTAGGTATATTAAAGACAGTAACAAATCTTTTTAAAATAAAGTTAATATAAAATTAGTCGGATCGCCAAGGCCCTTTTTAAATTTTACATGCAATATTTTTGGGGGAGAATCGATTTAGACAGAAACCTGAATCCATGATTTGACGCATTTAAGTGAAAAAATAAAAAACATGATTCCTTGCTAAATGTAATAAGTGTGTCAGTTTTATACATGGTCGAAATTCTTCGAGCAATTATACAAAATAATAAAAAATGAACATATACATGTAAATTGTTGTTTTTTTGCGGTTTCTAATCTTAATACCTACTTAGTGAGCAAGTAAAGTGCACCACCTGTTCAACAACCCACCAGCCGCCACTGCCTACAACTCGACCAAGAGCAGTGTAAGGAATGCCCAGCTTCGCTGAATGTTCCCCTATTTGCCAGTGCGCAGTGGATGGTGCAACTATAGCTTGAACCAATTCAGTTGGCCAACGGTCGATTGCGCAGAGAGAGGATTTAAGAGAACAAAAATGGTGCGCAAGATATTTAATGAGTAAAGATTTTTCCTTAAATCTTACAGTGCCTAACTCAACTTTGCTTTGATAAATAGTTAAGGGATTATTGTTTATTTCTATGTTTTATGATTTGTGGCTTAGCAACAGAAAGGTTCCGAGGGCGTTATGTTTATATTTATTTTATGGTGTTAGTGTTTATTTGATATATGTATGTATTTATTATTTTTTGACCTGTTTGAATAATTTTTACCTACGAGTTTTTAAGAATTTATTTTACCCTAAAATAATTATTATAAATTTGTACTTCAGAAATAAATATAAAACATAATAATAAAATAAAAACAATATAAATAAGAATAATATAATATAAATAATAAATGTTTATTTACATATACTTAGTTTTAAGAACTAATGTCGCTTTCATAGTATGGTCACCTGGATTAATTATAATTGAATCCGAAATTGTGTCCCACGTCAGGTCGTGAGAAAAGTATTCGTCCTCAGTTCTTATGGCTTTTTCACGCACTTTTCGCCAGTCTTCAGCCTTTATTTTTGAAAATTCTTTCTCTGCTAATTTTTGGACATCCATATGATAGGGTGGTAAACGTAGAACCTCATGTCCAATGCCGTTAATGGTGATCTTATGCTTTGGGTTGTGTGTAGTTCGGTGTTCTTTTATTAGCTCATACAGTTCAAATTTCAACATCTGTATAGTATGCGGAATATTGTTTTCGGTTAGCCATTGTATCATCTCGGATTTCTTGCTAGCGCTGTGTTGAAACATGTAAAGGGTTATCATAATCCCTTGAGCGCGGGTAGATTATAAAAAAAAAGTAAAGCAGAAGTAATTTGTTTTTCTTCTAATTTATTGTGGTACGAGGCGTTGTCCATTACAATAACTGAAGGTTCTCCAAGTTATTCAAAACTTGTTCTTGGATCCATTTGCAGAAAGTTTCGAAGTTCATGTTGTCGTAATAGTCTCCCGTTTTCGTTTTTCACGAAACCTTTTCCACCACCTGCATGCGCCATTATCAGCCTCTGTCCCTTTGAAATTGGCGTCTTCAACCCACTGCTACTGTCATCAGTCCAAGCCCGTGACCTTGTATGTGAGCTATGAATATAGCTTTCCTCCAAATAAATGATGTCATATCATTTTGTAACTCGCAGGATTTTCAAGAAACGAATTCTTTGCTTCTTCCAGTTTGTCATTATATATCTTAACAACTATCTTACGCGCCTGGCTTCCAGTAGGTTTTCCTTTTCTAAATGGATCCATTAAAATTTATTTTAAATGTATTTCAATGTATTATTCTTGGTTGTTTTTTTTAAACTGAATTGCAAACCAAAGCAAATTCATTCTTAAAAACTCGTACGTAAAAATTGTTCAAACTCGTAAGCACTAATCTAACTAACTAACACTAATCTACAATTAATCCCAACCCCACAGGTCAAACAAAAATATATCAAATATACACTAACGCCAAAAAATAAATATAAACACAACGCCCCCGGAACCTTTCTGTTACTAAGCCACAAATCATAAAACATAGAAACATAGATGCACTGAAATTTGTCCCACTAATAAAAACAAAAATTATTTATTTTATTTTTTCGAAGTAAAGTTTACACCTAAAAATCTTTTCCTTTTATCTCACCAGAGATGAAATAGTTTTTTAGACATCAAGCTATGAAAGAAAAGTAAACCATGATCATATCTTATTCAAAGAAAGTCCATCACTGGAAATTCATTTCTATTTTACTCTGAGCGAAGCTATAAACAAAACTCACCCTCCTAAGTGCTTCAGTCAGTGATGCCATATCGTGGGTTTTATCCCTTTTTGTGGGTTTTTTTGGTCTAAAAAAAGCAAAAAGGGATAAAGGGTTTTTTTGAAGCTCGTAGAACAGAAAAAAGGGTTTTTTCATAATGAGAATTTTCGTTTTTCGTTTGTTAAAAAAAATTCTAAATTAGAAATCACTTCCACTTTTCCTTCATCTAAACATAGTATTAGGATGTTGTTCAACTTTTTTCCGCTGCACCTATTCACCTTCCACATGTTCTTTTTCACCTCAGTGAAATTACCATAGAATACAATTACATTCTACAATGTTCAAAAACTCACTGGCTTTCTGTGCATCCCTGCGTGATTAGACTTTTAGAAAATTGGAATGTTTTAAAATTGTTTTTTCACTTAGCTTAAAAAAAATTATGAGCAGCTCCTTCAAAATAAAGTTAAATCTTATTTCTTTTTCTTGAAACATGTTTTGCCGATTTTTAATCAATTTAATGCCCTTTTTCAAAACAGAAAAGTTTTGGTGCATTGAATAGTTCAGGAATGCAAAATTTAAGTTCGAAAAATGTGTTAATTTTTTATAAAAGCAGAGTTTTTCGAGCTACAGGGGGACGCTCAGCTCGCAATTTTTAAAAATCCTACTAATTATACGTTGGATATTACAGAAAATATATTTTTGGGTCAAGAATGCGAGGATTCCTTGATCTCGTTGGACAGCGCCGAAAGAGCAGATTTAAAAACAAATTGTTTGAATTTTTATAAATAAGAAAAAAGCTTCACTGAGGAAACTTTCTATCGATGAAAAAATGTGGTTCGAGATCTGCCACATGAAGGATTTCAGCGACGAACTAATTTTCCCAAGCTTAAATTATGTGGTCAAAACGGCCTTAAGTTTTCCGAACTCAAATGCAGAAGCAGAGAGAAAAATAAATTCAATTTGCCTATTAAGATCATGCTTCAGGCCAAAAATATTTACTGCTACAATTTTGAAATTAAGGAGGAGCACTTAGCGTACATAATTCAAAAATGTACACATAAAATATGTAAATGTAATAATGTTCATATATGTAGGTATAAGTTCTTATAACTGCATGTGATTTTTTTATAAGTTAAGTGTGAAATAAGTTTTTTTTTTTGTTTTTTTTTTTATAATTTAAGTGTGAAATAAGTTTTTTTTTGTTTTTGTTTTTTTTTTTTTATCAGACTGAATGTGTTTCTATTGTTAATTTTATTTTATTTTTAAGTTTGTTGAAGACTGAATAATAAATAAGTATGTTTTGAATAATAAATAAGTATGTTTTGTTATAAAAAACTTGCTTTGTTATAAAAAACTTGTTTTTTTTTTTTATTTTAAAATGGATTATAATGAAAAAAACTATAAATTTTTGTTTTTACACTTCGTGGGATATTTGTGGGTTTTTTCTTGTAATACCGTGGGATAAAAGGGTTTTTTTCTATTCATTCTGGGATTTTACGCCTTAGAAGTCTGGCATCACTGGCTTCAGTATGATCGCAGCAGCGTCATTGACAACAACGCCGGCATGTACATCTTTTTTTCAGTGATTTTTGTGTCTCTTTAAGAATTAAAGAGTAGAGCAAAGAAATTTAAAGAGACCTGCGCAGTAGAATTGCCAACTGAATTGGTTCAAGCTATACCATGGCTATATTTTGTCTGGGTCTGCATATTAGCTAATTTGTTCGGCGCTTACTATAGGTGGGCTTTATTTTTTTATATATAATGTAAGCTACTTAACCTGAGATTTTCCAACTAAGGTTGTTCAATAAGTTTTGCCGTTCGATAAGAGAAGGCGTTGCTACTAGCCCAATTTTTTTTGTTTTGTTGGTACACTCTTCATATTAACGTATGTGAAGTTTCATTTCAATCTGTCAATTCATTCTTTGTTTAGAAGCCATTTAGTGTCGCCGTGTCAAAGTATTTTTTTACGATGGAAAAAATTGAATATCGTGCAGTGATAAAATTCTTATTTTTGGAAGGTGTAGCACCAAAAGAAATTCACGAACGAATGTTGAAAGTGTATAATGATTGTTCACCTTCAATGAGAACAGTAGAAAGATGGGTTGCTGAATTTAAACGTGGTCGTACAAGCTTTGAAGACGATCCACGTGAAGGACGTCCAAAAAGCGCATCAACACCAGAAATCATAGCCAAAATACAGGATATGGTTTTGGAAGATCGTCGATTGACTGAGAGAGATTTAGTAGAGGCTCTACACATCTCATTAGGCAGTGTGAGCCATATTTTAAGTGAAATTTTGGGCTTTAGAAAGCTGTGTGCACAATGGGTGCCGCATTCGCTAACGATGGAACAAAAACACATTCGAATGCGACTTTCTCAGCAACATTTGGAGCGTTTTAAAAAGGATAAAGTGGATTTTGTGCGTCGATTCATCACTATGGATGAGACTTGGGTCTATCACCATGATCCCGAATCAAAACAAGAGGCTAAAGAGTGGTGTGAACCTGGTTGTTCGGCTTCGAAACGAGTTCGTGTCCGGAAATCGGCCAAAAAGGTTATGGCATCAGTTTTTTGGGATGCGAAAGGAATTTTGTTTGTGGATTACTTGCAAACTGGTAAAACAATTAATTCTGAATATTATTGCAACCTTTTGGACCAGTTGAAGGAAAATATTCGTGAAAAAAGACCCGGTTTGCAGAAGAAAAAAATCCTTTTTCATCAGGACAATGCACCGTGTCACAAGAGCATTTTGACAATGGCTAAAATCCATGAATTAAAGTTTGAATCGTTGGAGCATCCACTGTATTCACGAGATTTGGCCCCCAGCGACTTCCATTTGTTTCCAGAACTCAAAAAATTTATGCGTGGCAAGCGAAGAGGTCATAACGGCTGTTTTTTTTTTTTTTTTTTATAATCTACCCGCGCTCAAGGGATTATGATTACCCTTTAAATGTTTGAACACAGCGCGGGCGTGAAGTTAATGAAGAGAAAGAAGGATAGGAAAGATGTGTGGCACGATGTTCTGAGACTGAAGGTGGTTGTCTCAGATATTTTTATCTCCAGGGATGGCGGCTGAGCTAAAGCGGAGAAATGCCGTGTCTTATTTTTATGTCGCTTATAATTCACATTATTTTATTCGTGTTCATCCTTGTTGGGCATACTAGTTTAACTCAATTACATGTTGTTAGTGTTATGCCTGAACAACATCTAATGAGTAAACCGGCAACCCATTGATAACAATTTTTAGAAGGTTTTTTTAATGGAATTAAAGCGACATAGACGACGGCAGGGATCGAACCTGTCATCATGAGGTTGACAGGCGAGCACACATCCATCGCGCCACGGCCACCCTAAAATGTTGAAATGTTGAAGCATATTTTGCAGACCTTCCGGATTCTCACTTCAGGGATGGGATCCACCGATTGGAGGATCGTTGGAGCAAGTGTATTAATGTTCAAGGAGATTATACTGAATAATAAAGTGTATTTTGAACCATAAAGTTGTGTTTTTCTTATCGAACGACAAAACTTATTGAACAACCGGTATAACACTAAGAGGAATGTTAACTCTTTCCTCAAGTGAGGGCTGATACTTCCCTGGCCTGCTCCTCAGATGGTTCATTTCCCACATGGGCCCGAGTTCGTAAATAAGAGTAACATTAATGTTCAGGCCGAAGCTCATTCCATCATTGCTGGATCAATATTTAGATATTTAGATATTTAGAAGATGAAAAAATCCAAATCAATGGCCTTAAAAGCCACCTGGCTGTCAGTAAAAGAAGCAGTTTCCGATATTCATTTTGATGTAGTTTAAGTATTTTGCATGCTTCCCTTATTACCACTACTTCAGACTGAAAAACACTGGCAAAATCAGGTAGTCTAAAAGACGTACCTCTTGAACACTGTCTTAATGTTTTATCCCTTTTTCACAAGCAATGCTCTCTCGAAGCAGCCACTTGCATACCTCCAAATTAATTCAACAGTGATACCCGATACGCTAGAAATGCTCATCAATTCAGACATCTAGTACTCTACTTCTACTGTGTTACCGGAAAGAGTTAAACTGTAAAAATAGATAACTTCACTTATTTATTGGTGATGGAATGGAATGTCCCCTTGCTCCTAACCATTGGACGCCTATGCTAAAGTAGAACAAAATCAAATTAACTTCAGTTTTCCTTCAAAAATTTTTTTTTTAAGTGGAAAATATTTGAGTTATTCAATAAAAATTACTTTTTGTTACATTTAAGATGGCAGCTTAAGCTCCAGCATGAGTTTCTAGAAAATCACCTCATATACTCTCAAAGAAAAGCATGCCAGGTACTCAGACATGCTCCAAACTAGAACCGGAATACGGCTATTATCATTGACTGTCAGGCAGCTATTGAGGCCATTAATTCTACGATTTTACTCACCTGTCATTAATCCCGAACACTTGATCTGATATGCAGACTCAGGCAAGACATAGCCAAGATCGTAGCTACCTGTAAGATACAATAGGAGAGCATATAGCGAAGATAGGCATTTCTCACAACAATCACTGTCATAGCTCTGGGAACCAGAGGGAAAATGTAACATTCCATCACTTTCTCTGAAAGTTCCCTGCTCTCGCCAAATTTAGAGCAGAATAATTAAGAAGGGCATTTGTTGACGACATTGACGAACTTTCGGAAATGAATACCAAAGACTTCATCTCTTTTCTCAACCCGACGAAATGGCTCTATCTAACGAACTTCGGTTACTTCTGTGCTGTGCCCTTCGTTTGATGTCTTAGATTCCGAGCTAGCGGACTGAAGGCTTTGACCTAGGCCTACGGTGCGGGGGCCGAATAACACTATTAGTTATTCTATTGGTTTGAAAAAAAAATTCGCTTCTTATGCTATTTCTTTAGTTTTGTCATAATTTAATGATAGAAAACAGATTGTGTATCTAAATAAAACATATTAGAACTTTATCTCTCTTCTGTGGAGTGTTCCACAACGATCTATTCTTGGTCCACTACTATTTGGAATCAGCATAAATGATAATGTTGCTGATATCTGTGTGCGGATAATTTGCAGTTTCTTTAATTTTATGCTCTTGGACTCATAGAAAATTGTATTTGCTTCTTAAGCTGAGGTCTACAACGTCTTTCAACCTGGTATAAAAATAAAAGAATTATTTATCAATATATCCAAGTCTTAATGTATTGTTATTTCCAAAAATGTTCTTGACATATATCTTATTATTCTCACGTATGTAATTCTAAAAAATATTTCCAAAGATTATGTTGACAATGTGAAGAAACGAACAGAACTTAGACTTGTAACGATTACATCAATTTGATGATTGGAAAGTTTTATGGTGTTCTAAGACTGTTAAGGGCATCTAATGACTTCGACCCTTCTCCCCCTCTCGGCGGCGCTTATAATCAGCTGATTATAAAAAGCCTTTTAAAAACAATCTGTCGTTTTTGTCATATTTTAGCTTTCACGAACTTAAGTAATTAAAAGAGTTTTGTTTTTCTTTAATGTTACATGATTCTTTTAATGTTATTCTTTTCAATTTATAATTCATTTTTTTTTTTTAAGATTCTTCGACCCTTACATTCTAGACTGACTACAAACATTTTTAGGTCAATGATTTGGTTGTTAAAGGGTTTATCATTTTGAGACCGAATAAATAATAAATTGCTTTCTTTAAAACACTTCCGTTTGAGTGAGGTTGCCTTCAAATTCACATCATTTACTATGGTCCGTTGAATTTAAAGAAAATTATTATGATTTGAATAAAATTTTCCATTAAATACGCTCGTTAAAATGGATCGGAGAAGAAAAATGTTAACTCCAATTAGGTATTGGTTCAAAAAATATATAAAGGATGTTTAACAAAGGGATTATCTACTGGGGACGAGTTGATGTCAAATAAATGTGAAACAAATTTGAAAAGCATACCTATCAATGACATTTATTTGCGTCGAAATGGCCGATGGGTACCGCTCATTATAGATAGATAGATAGA
This sequence comes from Chrysotoxum bicinctum, assembly GCA_911387755.1. Taxonomy (NCBI): domain Eukaryota; kingdom Metazoa; phylum Arthropoda; class Insecta; order Diptera; family Syrphidae; genus Chrysotoxum; species Chrysotoxum bicinctum. The sequence continues at coordinate 47,538,858 of OU426987.1, forward strand.
TAATTTCTTTATTTAAAAAATATAAATTATTTACAATATTTTTTCTTTAAGAATAAGGACATGGCAATTCTGCCGTGTGCCTGAACGACATTTCATAACAAAATACAGTTTATATATAAAGAAGTTAAATTCAAATAATAAACATAACATAAGTTAATTAATTATAGAAAGTTTAATTTAATAATTTATTAAAGCATCAATAGCGTTTTCAACAATTTTGAGAAGATTCAAAAAACAAAAATAGATGTATTAATGATTTGAAACAAAAAATTATATCAATTTTGAAATGATTTGAAACATAAATAAAATGCACGACTGGATCGCACGAACTTGCTCTTATGTAAAAGTACTTTGGAATTTAAGATTTATTTTATAAATACAAAACATGGATTTAATGAGATAATAATGTTCAAATGCATAAAATTGCCGTCTGGTTTCCGGAAAAGTATGAATTTATGCAAATAAACCTTAAAAAATCGTTTTATTATTAAATAAATTTTTTATATAAGAAATTTCTCTAAATTTTTTCAAGAAAAAAATGTGGGATGCGAATTTTAAGTATTTAATAATATTGGTTTTAGGAAATAATTTCAAAAAATAATCGTTCATAGGTTTTGAAGATATTGATTTAAAAATTTTTTTTTTTTTTTTTAAAACCCAATAAATATTTTTTCGAATATTTTTATATACAATATTATTTTTAACTTAAGGGGACTCCTGCTAAAAATGTTGGGTTAAAATCCTTAGAGCCGTTAATAAGAAAGTCGAAAATCAAAAAAACGGGTCTATGGCAGGTACCCCTAATAACATTTTGCCCCAAAATTTTGTTTGACCAAACTGTAGTCCATGTCCATAATATCACACTTAATTTTTTTTATCAAAATCGTTAGAGCCGTTTTCGAGATAAATAAGATTTTGCATTACGGGTGTATGGGGGGTACCCTTAGTTTTGGAGCTAAAAAAAAAATTTCAATTTTTTCTCTAGGGAATCACCGAAGACCCTTAACTACCGAGATTGAAAGAAATAGGTCCAGGGGTTTAGGCTGTAGTGAGAGGTACAGACATACAGACACACTGAAACATGTTTTTTGTGTACTAAATTTTCCTTAAAATTTTTATAAAAAAAATTGATATGCAAATTGTTAGTATTTAATAAAATACATTTTAAAACGTAATTTAAAAATTTAATCGTGTATCGGTTTTCAAGATATTGAATTTTCAAAAAAAAAATTGTATTATTTTTTTAAAAATCCAACAACTATTTTTTCGAAAAAATTTTTAGTTTATATTTTTTCAAATGCAAAGCAGCTCCTGCATAAAAATTTTGGTTAAAATCGTTAGAGCCGTTGGTGAGAAATTCGAAAATCAAAAAAACGGTTCTATGACAGGTACCCCTAATAACATTTCCCCCCAAAATTTTTTTTCACCAAAATATAGTCCATGTCCATAATATCACACTTAATTTTTTTTATCAAAATCGTTAGAGCCGTTTTCGAGATAAATAAGATTTTGCATTACGGGTGTATGGGGGGTACCCTTAGTTTTGGAGCTAAAAAAAAAATTTCAATTTTTCCTCTAGGGAATCACCGAAGACCCTTAACTACCAAGTTTGAAGAAAATACCTCCGGCAGTTTAGGCTGTAGTTCGAGGTACAGACATACAGACATACAGACATACAGACATACAGACATACAGACATACAGACAGACAGACGGAATTGTCGGACCCACTTTTTTCGTCTTTGCTATCATCGTAATGTCAACTTTGATCAAAATCTCGAGTTCGATTTTTTTTCCAAATGCAGAACTTGCCCTATAGTACCTATATCGCAAGTAAAAAGTTAGTTGATTGTCTCAGTACATTTTCATCGATAAACTGAACCTTTACCTCAATCGGAAGGTGCGATGAGAAATTCGCCACGCCTACTTCAAAATCTACCGATAGTTTAAGCCATTCAAAAGATATCGCTGCAATATCAATAACAGATTGTCCTTGACCACTTATGAATGTAAACTCTCCTGAAGCGTCATCTTTAGAAGCCCCATTTAACACGGATAGTCCGAAGTTTTCAAAGAATTCCGTAAGCAGCCTTCCATTTCGGTTAAAGGTGTCATCTTTTGAGTTTCTGGTTGGATTGAGAGTGTTTTGCGAGAATGTGTTGAGTACAGAAGGATTTTGATAGTTCCCGATCCTAGCATTTAAGTCTCCAATTATCATAATATTATCCAAATTGGAGTTTTGAACGAAGTCAATTAGACTAGCAAAATCATGCTGCCAGTTATTGCAATTTAAGTATGTTGGGAAAATGGTGTAATTTAAGTTATTAATAACAATATTAGGCGCGTTTTATTGGTAATCTATATCTAGCGCAGTAATACAAGTACCAAAAAAACGCTTTATTCACTCTTTAACTCACTCTTCCTTGTTCCTCCTACTTGTGGAATTAAGAATTAACTTACTCGGACTCGGATGTGTTCGAAAGATCTGTATCTCGTTTTTAAGCTGGAGTTGAAATATTCATGAAAATGCAGTTTGAGTTGAAATATTCATGAAAATGCAAATCGAGTTGATTTAGAGTTCTTCTCACTGTTAGGCTAGTCGCGCACTGGCAACTGTGATCGAAATCAAATAGTTTAATCACCAGTTGAAAGAGAACCGCGCACTGGCAACTCTTTACTCACGCTCACACTCTTTTCTCTCTTGCGCTTATAGAAAACAGCTCAACTGTTGCGAAGGCAATCGTTTAGTTTGTGTCAAAACACACACTTTTTAGTTTCGAGAATCGAGTTGCTCTAAGTGTGCGGTGTCCCATATAAGCACATATGTTTCATTTTAGGAACCAAACAGTTGCGAAACTAAAAATTGAATGTGCGCGCCTAGCCTTATATTTGATTTAAAACTTAGAAAAGTGCGAAAATATATCGCATATATATACTGAGTATTGGAGAAAAAAAACATAGTACTCAATAAAATGACATTGGCGCAAAATTTTAAACAGCCTCTTATTAAGGTAGTAGTATTATACTTCTTATATATTTCCTAACTTTAAAGTAGTTTTCTAATTTTGAACATTTTTTAACTAATATCGTCTTAAGGCTGGGAGCGCACATTCAATTTTTAGTTGCGCAACACTGTTTTTATACTTATAGAAAACAGATGAACTATTTGGTTGAATGTCCGCGCAGGTGCATATAATTATATGTTACACAAAATAGCGAAATCATTTTAGGCAATCATTTAGTTTGTGTCAAAACACAAACTTTTTAGTTTCTTAAACCAAACAGTTGCAAATCAGCCTAGCCTAAGGCAATTTCTTTTAATAAATTGATTCTGAGCAACCTTAAAACAATAGTAGTTCGTGCAAAGAACTAAGTAAACAGACCTATTTTGACGTTTTTTAATGTTAAAGAGTCATATGAAGTTATAACGATACTAAAAAAATAAAATAAAAAATAAATAAAATAGGTGTTCTGAGAGTTTAGCTTTAATTTTTTCAGTTGTTATATAAATTCAGCATAATGCCGCAGTTATACGACATTTTTGAACAAATGCCAGTGAACTGATAAAACATATCAATCGAATTCAATATTTCAATATTCAATATTTTATGACAAAATTAGTGGCAGTAGTGTAAAGCCGGAATTATGGTATGAATTAAAGTTTTGCATTTGAAAAAATATTTGTTCTATAAATTTCGGAGCGATCACACTTTGGATTATCAAAGGCAAAGTATAACAAAATAAATACCAACGAACACACCCTCAAGTATGCCACATATATTTTTTCGGACACCACCTAAACACCTCCTACACTTCAAAATCCGAAACTCCATCTTCACTAAATTATCCATTTCAATTACTAGCTTATTTTTATTCACTAATCGTTTGTTGTTGTTTTCCATGTTAAATTTTGCGATGTAGTATATTCACTAACCAATAAAACACGGCTATTGAATATAATTCTGTTTTCAGAGTGATACGAGTAAATTTTAGCGAAATTGGAGTTTAAAGTCTTTTTTACACTACATAAAATCCCCCCACTGGCTCTGCCATGAACATTTGATCTTATTGCGGGTGACCATAAAATGTTGAAATCCTTAAAATATTTCAAATAATTGTTTTCATTTTGTTCTTCTACAAAAGTTTCCAATAAAATGATAATATCATAATTTTGAATGAAATTAAAAAAATCGGGTAATAAATTTGCTTTTGAGACCAGTAATATTATAAGATAAGATAGATAAATTTTTAAAGTTATTAATATTAAAGTTATTTAAATTATGGCAGACGACAGATTCATCCTATTGTGACTCCACCCTTAAAGGTGGTCGATGTTGATTTGAGGTTGACGTATAGGTGGCGCGCGTCTCGGATGAAAGTTGGTAGCAGCAGAAGAAGAAGAAGATGATGAAGGAGATGAAAGATCGCTGTCATCGAAGAATTCGGAAAATCTGTCACCGAACGTTTGGTTGACAAATGACATTTCTGTTTTCGTTTTGATAGCCAAACCTCGTGAATATTTGTAAACAAACGAGTGACCATTAATTAGTAATTTATCGCCTTTTACAATTATTTTTACGTTTTAATTTATTTCAAGCTACTTGGATCTTATTTCAGCGAGTGTTTGTCTTCTCTTTCGGTACATAAGAGATTGTTCGCGGAATACACTTATCCCCGAGCCTTTAAGCTGGTGCGCCGCGGCAATAATCTTGTCAACCATCTCTGAGGAAAGAAGTTCAAAGATGACAGTGCCGCGCTGAGCATTGTTGTTGCGAATTACCCGGGAACTTTTGATGGTCATATTTTCATCTTCGTTTATCTTGAGAAGCCCTTTGCAAGTCTGTAATGCGACCGCTCATTATATAACCTCATATTCAATGAATCTGGCTAACAGATCACACCTAAGTTGGGCGTATGACATGGCTTATGTCGACTTGGAGGGTATACTGGTCGTTTGGCACTTATTTGCATAGACCTGCGACTCAATAATTGAGCAGTAGATACCCGTAATGGGGTAATAACTGCCACCTGAGAAAACTGAGTTTTAGGGGAAATGACAAATCCTCTATAGAAGTTTATGTTGTCATTGTCATTAAAGGTGCTTCTCTTCTTTGACGCACAGCCCCGGCAGAGAATTAAAGATCTCTGTTTTTCTGCTGACAGAAATGGTTGAAAGTCGTCTTACAAACAAACAACGCTTGCAAAATGCAAATTATTAAATTTTATTATCAAAATGATTGCTCTGTTAAGAAAGTTCATCACGCGCTTCTTCCATTTTATGGTCAGCCTAATCGACCTACTGAGGCGGCTATTTGGGCTATTGTGACTAAATTTCGTACCAAATTTACATTGTTGAACATTAAACCACCAACACGCTTACGAAGAGTGCGAACTGAGGAAAATATCGCAGCTGTATTGGCCAGTATTAGTGATGACCGTGAATTATCGATTCGGCGCCCATCGTTCGCAGCAATTGGGTCTCTGTTACACCACTACGTAGAACATTTTGCGGAAGGATTTAGGTGTGAAGCCTTTCAAAATACAGTTGGTGCATTGCAAGAGCTACCAATGCATCCAGAAAAGGTCACTGTTTGGTGCGGATTATGGGCTGGCGGAATCATTCGGCCGTATTTCTGCAAAGCTGTTGCGAATCGCAACGGTACTGTGAATGGTGAGCGCTACAGTGCGATGATTACAAACTTTTTTTTGCGCAAAATGAAAAAGCTTGACTTGCATGACATGTGGTTTCAACAAGACGGTGCCACATGCCACACAGCACGCGTAACAATCGACCAATTGAGAAGCGAGTTCGGTGAACAATTGTTCGCCTAGATCGTGCGATTGGACGCCTCTAGACTATTTGTTGTGGGGCTATGTTGAGGCTCATGTCTATAGCGATTGACGCACTGGAAGCCAGCATTGAAGTATTTATTCGTGAGATACCGGCCGAAATGTTAGAAAGAGTATGCCAAAATTAGACTAAGCGGATGGACCATTTGATGCGCAGCCGTGGCCAATATTTGTATGAAACAATCTTCCAACATTAAATTACATCGGCCGTACTATCGATTCAAATAAAGATTTCATGCATTTCTCTGAATTTTGTGTTTTTTTTTTTAATTTTCGATATAGCTCTTAAAAAATCACACTTATAATAAGTGTGGTTCTCACTAAAAGAAATTATGTACCTACATAAAATAAAGAGCTTTTTGAAAAGCCATTTCTCAAAAATTAACCTAACACCATTTTGTTAAAAATAAAATGCACGACTGGGTCGCACGAACTTGCTCCTATGTAATAGACTAGGAATTTTAAATACGAATGTTATTTGAAAAAACTGTTCATAAGGATAAAATTAATTTTTTAAATTCTTTTAGTAGTAAGAGATAAAAACAGAATGCTATGCAAATATTAATTTATGCAGGAACAAAAATTTTAAGTCGTTGTAGTGGTTTCTTAAAAAAAAAAGCTTTTATATACAAACTTAAGAAAAAATTTTGGTACGCAAATTTAAAGTTTTTATTATTGTTTGAATAAAAATTAAATTTGCAAAAAAATATTCAGCCATTTTTGAGATATTGAATTTTCAAAAAAATAAAAAATAGATTTTTTTTCCAAAAATTCAAAAAATATTTAATTTAAGGTTTTGAAATGCAATGTGTTCTAGACTTTTTAGAAGCTTCTCTATAAATTTTTTTATTAAGATCCGATATATGGATAATGAGAAATTCAAAATTCGAAAAAATGGTTCTATGGTAGGTACAAGCTGTAATATATTAATTTCAAAATTTTTTTTATTAAATTAAAGATCGTAAAAATTAATTGAAAGAAAAAAAAATTTAGCAAAATTCTCGGAACCGTTTTCAAGAAAAATACGATTTTTGAAAACCATTTTTTTTAAATTTTTAGCATTTGTATGGTAGGTACCTTAATTTTTAGGTAAAATAAATTTTTTTATCACATCTTGTAGATATTATTGAGAAACTTTTATTTATCGAGTTTAAAAAATCTAGCAGGGGGTTTTCGAAATATTGAGTTTTGAAAAAAAAATTTTGAAGTTTTTTTTTAAAATCCAAAAATTTTTTTTTGAAAATTTGAGTACACAATTCAATGTTGTTTTTGGGGAGCTCAAAATCGGTTGTACTGTTTTTGAGAAAATTAAAAACAAAAAAAAAGAGTTCCTTGGGGGGTACCCTCAATAACCATTTCGCGGAAATTTTTTTTCATCCAATACCTAGCTTTAATTAAATGAAATTTTTTTGTGTTTTTATTCTTAAAATCTGTCGAACAGTTTTTGAGAAAAAAAAATGTTTATAAAATTTCGAAAAAAAATCGTATGGCAGGTACCGTTATTTTTGGTCTTAAAAAATCAAATCAAAAAACATCCGGGGGTAAAAAATTAAAACCCATATCTACCAAGTTTGACGAAAATCGGCCGAGCCGTTTAGCTGCAATCGAACGGATAGACAGAAAGACAGACAGACAGACAGAATAGCGAGACCCACTTTTTTAGTGTTCGCTATCATCGTAATGTCAACTTTGATCAAAATCTCGATTTCGATTTTTTTTTACGAATGCATAACTTGCCATATAGTACCTATAAGTCGCAAGTAAAAATATAGAATAAAAAATCTTGTAATAACATTTCCGATTAGTGTCTCTTATAATAATAATCAATCTTTAGTTATTTTTGGCCATAATGTTAAACCTACATCTGTCAAATTAGTTGTCCATTTTACAGTAGCCATAATCGTTTTTCAAAGATGTGAGAAATTAATTGAAGTCGGAACGTTTAGTGAACAATTCAAATGTACGTCAAAAAAAAAAAACGCGAAATCTGGCGAAAATATCACTTGTATCCGTGAAAGATTGTAGGAGAATCCGTAGCAATAAATTCTACGCCGTAGACCTAAACTTGAATTTCATGCCATGTCCTGAGCCTAACCGTATAAAATCAACTGACCCAATAGCTAGGATTTAAAGACCATAGAAAACGACATGTGTTCGTTCACTTGACTCTGGATTAGTTGGAAGTTGAACCCAATTTCTATCGAAAAATCATATTCAGTTAATTTATCGAACTTGGGACGATGACAATCCATGCAAGATCCACCAAATTGCAATGCTTTTAGAAAAATCACTGTCTGGTGTGAATTTTGGGCTGCCGTTTTCATCGCTCCAAATTTCTTAGAGAACAACGTTGGTCAGCCCATTACTTTCAACGTAGAGCGCCTTCGGTCGATTATAACTAATTTCTTTTGGCGTGCAATGGATAATACAGACTCCGACAAATGTGATTTCAACATGACGTTGCTACGTTTCAGTGTCACACAGTCAGTGCCACAATAAAAATTTAGCTATCGAGCGATTTTCGAACGTGGGTATATCAGACGGAAGCGATGTGAATTGGTTCCAAAGTAGTGCCATTTGACCCAGTTAAGCAAGGCGCGTACTGAAGTATAGTGACGAGATAGAGTAATAGTGGAGTGGCGAGTAGCAGTGATGCGGTGAACAAGTGGTATGGCGGCGCAGGGGAATGAAAGTTATTTAACGCGAACTGCAGTGGCAAACTACGTATGGTACCATTATCATCAGTTATCAATGTCGTCCTCAGAAGACGAAGACGCTCCTTTAGTTGTACAACTTTCTGACCTTTAGCATTGAGAAAAAGAAGAAAAATTATTAGGTTCAATCTCTCTGACTGGAACTTAATTTTGTTTATAAATTTCGTAAATAGTATCACAATAATTATGATTATTAAAATAATATAATATATACAAAATAATTAAGTATGAATTATAGTTAGTCTGGCAGACGGCGAATGCCATGCATGAATAGAAATTACTTAATTACTAAGTTTTCTGTTAAAAAAATACACATCCACCGTAAAAACTCTATACTTCCTCACTACATATACATTAGGGTGTGTCAAAGTGCTCAACTATGGTATTTGCAAATGTAATAGCTTTTAAAATTAGCATTGCTTATCAAAATTAAATCCTGCGTTTACAATTTTCATTTTAATTAATATCTTTGGCTCGCTCAAAAATAGGATGAAATCCAAAAAATTTTAATTTTTCTAGATTTTTGAAATATGTGTTGTTTTAAATTGCGCCGTGTGGATACAAAAAAATTTAAAAAAAATATTTTTAGGCTTCCAAGTCAAAGATAATTCCAAGGAAACACTTTTGAGCTTATATGTGTTTAAATTGAACACTTGATAAAGAAGCTATGAAATAATAAAAGAAGGAAGAAAAATCATTTTTTTATGTAAAATCGTTTTTTTTTTACAAAAATAAATTCTTAAAAATCAACGGAACCACCTACAATATCATGGTGTATCTTTTTGTAAAGACAACATTTTTGTCTGTATTTTGGTTAGTTTTTTTTTTTTAAATATACGAAAAAAATAAAAAAAAATTTACTGTAAATAAAATTTTTGATTTCAATTTCAATTCTTAATTTTTTTGTACATGTTCTTAAACCTCAGACCCTAATACAACTTTTGAGCACTATTACATTTAAAAATTAGAGTACTTTTTTTCGGCCATACGAAAGTGACACACCCTAATATACATATAACAATGCTACCTGCCACTTAGTCACCCGCCACACTATAACAATGCCACTCGGTCGCCACTTCAATGCGCGCCTTGCCTTAGACTTATTTTTGTAGGATTTTCTTAAGTCACAAGTCCAACTACAAATCGAAATTCAGCCTGATTAATAAGCCAGAGTAATGGAAAATTGGATGTTTCGGATGCGCGCCACCAGCAAAGCGATGGTGAATATTTGAATAATTTTATTTTTCACACATAATAGCATACATGCGTCTACTTTATAAATACATATAAATAAATTTCAATGCTACTTTACCCAAAATTTGTTTAACTTTAATGTTTAAGCAGGCAGCTATGTATTTGAATTTTTAACGAAAGTACAGCTACTCAAATATACTTATAACTTTTGGTTGAAATTAAATTTTTGTAAACAGCGAAAATATTAAATCATCCAATTAACATAAAATTGATTTTAGACAAGTCTTAAAATGTTTTGTTCATAAGTACAAGTTCAACCGGGTGTACCTATAAATACAAATATTTCAATTAAAACGAAGCTAGTGTTTGCTTGTGCATACAGTAAACCCACGAAAAAAGAAACCCTTCATAACCAAGATTTATTTATTAGCTCAGTGATTGCTTCTTTTCCAAAAAGGACTTTCAGACCAATATTTTTGTTTTTGAAATTTTTAATGTCATTAAGTTTACTCCTGCTAACAATTTTCTTGGAGCTATGGAAAAATAGGTTCTTGCAGATCTTTGCGTTTAGTTTTGCTTCTTGTAAAAAGTTTCGCCCCTAATAATTTAATTCTTACGTTCAATTTACCTCTTTTTAATATAAATCTCTTGTAGTGTTAAATTTAAAATACCTAGCCACGATGGTTTCCCACGGTTAAACTTTTCTCTTGATTATAGGAAAAATTTCATTAACAGTGCCCATTCAGGAACAGAGAAAATCAGTCTCGAAAGTCTTAACATGATGTGTTATATTATTTTTCACCCAACTTGCACATAACTTTCCTCGTAAAAAATATCAACCAAGCCATTTTATCGGTGGGTTTAAAATGGCCTAGTCTCGGGTAGAAACTGCTTAGTGCGTATTGCTGAAAGCAACGTAGTTAACTTGAATAAATGAAACTGTTTTGTATACAGATCCCTAACCGCATTACCGAGCAAAACGCTACGACACCAACGACCTCTAATCATATTACCGAGCGAAACGTTACGACACCTACATACCATCTTATTAAGTAATCATATTGCACATCCAGTGTTCAGCCGAAGTAATGTGATCAATACTCACTTGGAATCACATACAATTTTGTCTTTTATTAGTTTCACTTCACACTGACTCTTAGCCGCAGATTTGATAAGTGGAGGTTGGGAAAACGACAAAATTGTCTTTTATTCTGGTCCAGTGTGGATACCAATCTAGTGTATAGAGAGTTTAAGATCGGTCCGCTAACAAAAACCTTTTATAAGGCATTTCTGTGACAGAGATTCATTTTTCCTTACTGTAATGGTGATGCTTTATTATTATTAGGAGTATTAGCTAGACTGGGGCAAGTTTAATTATTATTATTAGGAGTATTATATATTATTTACTAATCCATCCCGTTTTTTCCTTTGATCTCCTCTTCAAGGTATCTCACTGGACAGGTTTTCTTTTAAGAGTCCCACCTATTTATTTCTCTAAATTGCGTGCTAGGGACAAAGGTTTTCTATAAGAATTCCCGACCGTTTATTTCCCTTGGGTCTCTTCAAGGTAGCTCACTCAACAGGTTCTCCTCCGAGAGTTCCAACCGTTAATTTCTCTAGATTGCATACTAGGGACATAGGGCTTCCGATAAGGATACCGACCGTTTCTTTTCTTCGTGTTCCTCTTCAAGGATAGCGCTGGACAAGGTTCTCTGCTTAGATTTTCCGACCGTTTTTTCCCCAGGTTGCATGCTGGGAACACTTTAGGATTTAAATATTCTATTATATGAAATAATGTGTTATTTATTTTAAGAAAATAAGTAATATTGTAAATAAAATTATATGAAATACCGTGGTAGAAATACAAAACAACGTAATAAATTGATTGAGAGTTTAGCAGTATTAAAATACTTTTTTTTATTTAGAGCTTTAGACCCTCCAAGCCCAAGTCTGTTGCTTCTTTGCGAAGAACTCTGGAAACCGACAAGCTTACCTCAGCTAAGCTCCGACGCAAAATTTGCCGAGTTCTGCTCTATGCTTTTACGGACCGCGTCGATGCTCTTGGGCGATCTTACGTTCGTTTGAAGTACGAATGCTGTGTGATTGATAACTGAACCGTTCTTCTCAAATCCTGCCACCAAATGTTGAAGAGTCGACTGTGTCGAACATTCAGTTTGATAATTGAGTTTTATCATTTAGACGTTCTGCTCAATCGTGTTACTTGCCCTGGCGATCTGACTTTAGTAATTGAATAATACTCAACAGATTTGACAGATTTTACCAAAACAACCTGCCCATCACAGGCCGCCAAGATCTACCAGCGCAAATTGAGGGTTTCTATACTTCGGCAATGTACTTCAATAGTTTTATAATGTTTATTAAAATTAGTTCCTCAGTTTCTCCTATTTAACAACTCTTTCCTCGCCGAACACCTTCAATTCTTGAGTCTGAGTCTCCATCTTTTTTGTGTCTATCGGTTATTGCAACATCCCCAATTAACACATCTGCCTGAATTTGTGCTGGTTTCTTTTATCGATACCCTACTGTATCTCTATTTGCAAACGAATAGGAGAGGTGTTTTATAGATACTGCCTACATAATAGAAGATACACAATATATTATAAGCCTCATTATGTATGCCATCCGTCGAATATGAAACAATTTGAAATTGATTAGCTTATCATAAAACTGTTCACGTATATCCTGCGACATGGCCGAGTAGTTCACCCCCCACCTATGTGTATCTCTCCAAAGCGACAAACAAAGCGTGTATGCATCCGTTTGCATCATTGACCACGAAAAAATTTAATTAATTTCAAACGATCCAACTCATCAAGCCATAAAATCCGGTCAGGTCAACGTTACCAAAAATCTATCTCCTTTCATACCACCACATACAACAGTCTAATACAATATTGTACCCACCCAAAACACACACTGATACAGAAATTCCTTACTCTAATAACAATAATAATAATAATCATGACCATAATGCCATTTACTAACACTTGTGTACTAAATAATTCATTTGCAGTTACCCCAAAACGTGGACCCCAAATCACTGGTGGCCAGCCGCGATACCAAATCGGAGAAACAGTTCGGGTCAACTGTACCTCGGCACCATCGAAGCCCGTCTGCCATCTCAGTTGGCTTATTAATGGTGTCCATGCCAATCGATCACTCCTTCGACCATACGACAACATTATTGTGGGACGTGAGGGATTGGAGGTGGCAAGACTAGGTCTGGAATTTCGAGTACGTGGATGACATTTCAAGCATGGTGACATGAAGCTCAAGGTAGGTTGCAACATAATACTCTTTTTAACCGATGTGAATTCTGAATGGGTGGGTTTGTCACCACTTCAAGCTTATAATAGGTACCAGTTACAGTAGTGACATCTGTGTCTAATTGTTTATGCTGGTTTTTGTGGGGTTTAAGAGTCTTGAGAGAAAAGTCAGGATGCAGGGCTATAGTTAAACGATACTAAATGAACTCAAGGCTAAACAAGTTCAGAAAGGCGTGCAGGCAATATGTTTCGCAGGAACACCTTTTGATGTAGGTATATAATAATCAATTATATAGAGTTTATTATGAACGTAAGGTAGGGTATTATTTCAGTCTTTATTTTCATGCTTTTTGGTGTTTCGAATTTTGAATGTATATATGTATATTTTTTTTCAGTTCCAGGAATTCGTAAAAATGAAAAGCTAAGTTAAATTATTTTTATATAAAATTTGCATGACGAAAACAAATTTAGAAAGTCGGTTGATTTTATCGTGATCAGGGTGTTCATTTCCGGTTGTCAGTGTAATTTTTCGTAGGTAGTGGGCAGAGATGTTGTCCGTTATTACGTTATCATCCAGAGTCTCCATCACACTGAGGTACCTCCTCGGTTCGGGATGTCGTTGTTCAGTGGTCATGTTTCTCACAAGCTGATTCGGGTGGTCATTGATGGTCCGCATAAGTTTCTTCGTTGAATGAACTAGATATTTGTCCAGTGGGATTAAATTCGCTTCTGTGTAGATATGCTCGTTCCTGTTGTGTTTCTGCATTTTTCAGTATCTTCCTTTCGAATAGTTGAAGGTCCTTATAGCTGTGTTCGAGATAAAAATCCATACTGGGAAGGGATAACTGATTACTGGTCGCAGGAGCTGCTTATAGATTAGTATCTTTGTCGGTTGGCTAAGACCTGATCGTCTTTTCAGCAATGATTGCAAACGACTAAAAAACCAGCTGGCCTTCTTGAGCACGTTTTTCAAGTGCAGGATAAACTTTAACAAGTCGATGTAGTGCACTCCCAGGTACTTGACATTTTACTTTGCCGCTATGGTGGATCCATCAACGAGTCTAAGGAACAGATTTCTCTTGGTTGCGGTGCGAATGCCCCTAGTCGAAGGTTTTCTGAAGCAGGTAAGCTCTGATTTGGAAGTGTTGATTCAGATGCTCCATTTCTGGTAGAATTGGAAGGGTCTGTTGATGTGGATTTCTACTTTTTGGACTGCTAATAGTGGTGACATTGATGTGGCGTATGTGATCGAGTCATCCGTATACAGAAGGTTCTCTCATCGAATTAGAGCTAGTTTGCCGGAAGTCATCAAGTTGTAGAGGAAGTTGTCTAGTTTTGAGCCTTGGGAGACTCCAGCTCTGATGGTCTTCATGTTTGACTTGCAATTATCCAGTCGGACGATGATTTTATGAAAGATAGGAAAGAAAAGAGAATTTTTATTAATAGCGGAGGCCCGAGGTACTTGAATAAGATGAAGCTTGTGGATTAGGCTATCTATTTACCCGCTATCGAATGGTTTCTTGACATCCAGAAAGCATCCGACAGTGACAAGATGACTGTTGAGGGCTATGGTGATATCGTGTTGGAATTTTACCAGTGGATACAAGGTTGAGTATTTTTCTCGAAAGCCGAATTGCATGTGTCGGGGACGATGGAATTTTCACTGCAGAATTTCTTCAGTCTTCGGAGTATTACTTCCTACAATAATTTGCTGATGTTGTTGAGAAGTGATATCGGCTATGTAGTTCTAAGCTGAGTTAGAAGCTACTTTCTTCGGAATGAAATAAAATGCACGACTGGGTCTTACGAACTTGCTCTAATGCAATAGACTGTGAATTTTAAAAATGAATGTCAGTAGAGAAAAATTTTTATCACCATAAAATTCTTGTTTTAATTGAATAAACCACCTTCCTTACTAGTTGGACAGGATGCCATGTGATTTCTCAAGCAAATATTAGTTTATTCTCGAGCAAAAAAACACCTGCAGTTTCTTAAGAACGATAAGCTTTTATTATAAAATTTTTAAAATTTTTTTAAGAGAAAATTTCATACCCCAACTTTAAGTTTTTATTATTGTACTAATGAAAATAAAATTTTCAAGAAAATATTGAGCCGTTTTCGAAATATCGATTTTTTCAGAAAAATAATGATTTTTTTTTTTCAAAAATTCAAAAAATAGTTGCTTTTAAAGGATTGAAATGAAATATTCTTTAAACCTTTTTAGAAGATTCTTTATAAAAAATGCCATTAAAATAATATGTCGATAATGAAAAATTCAAAATTTGAAAAAATGGTTCTATTTATTTCAATACTTGTTTTATTAAATTATATATTGTAAAAAATAAATTGAAAGAAAAAAATTTTTTTTACCAAAATTCTAGGCGCCAGTTTTAGAGAAAACTACGATTTTTGAAAACAACTTTTTAACATTTGTATGGTAGGTACTGTTATTTTTAGATAGATAAGTTTTAATTATAAAATATATTTTTTTTTAATCTTGTAGATTATATAGAGAAAATTTTATTTTTTAAGATTTAAAAAAATCTAGCGTGGGGTTTTCGAAATATTGAGTTTAAAAAAATAACTTATTTTTTTTGGGGAGCCTTAATATAAGAAAAATTATCAAAATCGGTTGTACCGTTTTTGAGAAAATCAAAAACAAAACAAATAGTTCTGACGGGGGTAGCATTAATAACCACGTTTCGGAAATTTTTTCAACCATTAGCTAGCCTTAACCAAATGAAATTTTTCGAATTTTTTGAAAAACATCTGTCGAACAGTTTTTGAGAAAAACATAAATGTACTTATAAAATTTCGAAAAAAAAGTACGGCAGGTATCATTATTTTTGGTCTTAAAAAAAAAAAACAACGTTTGGGGGATAAAATTAAAAATCTACGAAGTTTAGAATTGTGAGACCCACTTCTTTCCCCATCATCGTAATGTCAACGTTGATTAAATTTTCGAGTTCAATTTCTTTTACAAATGCATAACTTTTGTCATAATTTATTACTTATGAATACATATCTACATTTATAACGCAAGGCACAGATTTTTAACAAACCAAACCGAAAGGAGTAAGGCGATGTGCTTGGAATTTGGTACAGTTTGCGAGAATTTTTGGTAAAGCTCATCGTGAATGAGTATCTTAGGCAGCCCCGGATCTAAGGGGGGGGGGGGGGGGCAAACCGGGGCACTTGCCCGGGCGGCAGTTTCATGGGGGCGCCAAATCTTTGAGACAAGAATTCGAAATATCGAACATATGAAGCCTCTTTTCCTACAATCTCCTAGGTTTTTATCAAGTACTTGAATCTTAATATAATATGTTTGAAAAACAAGCTTTTCTTTTTCCATACGCCCAGTTAGTTTTTGAACACATATTAAGTGATTTACGAACGCATCTTAACAGATCAAGTAAATTTTATAACGCGTGCATAGTGTCCGTGATCTTTTTGCCAGGAGAATCCCCGTCACATTTACGTATACGAGCCGAGCCGAACAAATTCAAACAGTCGAACGTCAAGTGACAACACTGAAAGTTGGAAATTGAGCCGGTTCTGAAAAACAAACGAACTTCCAAAAAGAAAAAGCAACACGACGAAATCTGTGAAGACGAAACAAGGATGCTAGATCCGATTAGGCTATTTTCCAAAGATATAAAAGTAGTGTTTGACAAGATTTTAACAGAAATTGGGATAAGGGTAGAGACGGCAAAGAGTCTACATGAAAAATTCGCCTTCCTCAGTGGCCACGCCTTTTTAAATATGTCGACAGAAGATCTGCAAAGAAATGGGGCCGAAAGAGTCAAAAGACTTGAATGCAGTTGGTTTTTGCCAGGAACTTTCCGTATTTAAAGAGCTAGTACATGAAATTAATGAAAAATCAAGTTCCTTCGACCTGTTACAACATCTGTACAAGCCTTAAGAATTTATTGCACATTACCAACAACATCTGCAAGCTGTGAGCGAAGCTTCACCAAACTGAAAATAATTAAAACTTATCTACGTTCTACAATGAGTCAGGATCGTCTAGCTGGCCACGCGATCCTAGCCATTGAAAACAAAACTGCCTATGCGACGGACTTTGAGGAGATAATAGTGTAAAGTTGTAGTCTTTCCTGGTTATATATTTTTTCTGTGTTTCTGTTTTATGTCACATACGAAAGTTATTAGTTATTATCTATATCATACAAAATTTAAATTTATTAAAGGATTATTATTTTAACAAATAGTCACAAAAATGTTACTCATTGGCAGTTTTAACGGTTTTTCGCAAACACTGAAGGGAGGGGGCGCCACTATCAAGGTTTTGCCCCGGTTCGCAAAAATCGTAGTGCGTTGGATTTTGTAGCATTGGGTCTTGGGTTTGATTCACAGCCGCTCCAAAAGTATTTTTCAGACAGAGACTTTACATTCTTAAAAGTAATGGACAAGTCCTGAGTTACGTCTCAGACGTCACCCACAACGCTAATCTTGTTACCTCAAATACGACCCTTTTATTAACAGTTTCCAGACTATATTTGGAAACCTTGCACAAACAAGAACTCAAAATAAATAACCATATATCATTGCAGTTAAATGAAATATGAATATTTTAAAAATAATTTAAATTTTTCAAACGTAATGCCTTTTTCTCCGAACTTAATCCGTGCCTTCAGCCAACCTCATTATTAGATAAATATTTGTATGTCAGTATTAAACCAACAATCTTATAGCGAGATGCAGCCTAGCTTAGGACAGAGGCCTTCTATTAGAATTCTTAATAATATTAAAAATATGTAATATAATAATATATTATGTGAAATTAATGTAACCAATCAATACAAACAAAAGAAACGATTAAGTTTTTTTTTTAATCAAACCCATGGTCAAAGATTTGAATACTGCAAGATTATGTTTTGTCATGAACTTGCTACTCTTTAGCCATTCAGAATCGGCAGAAAATTCTAGCTACCTTTCATTCCTGCCAACATGCACATAGGAATGGTTGAGAGCTGTTACTCTCTAGGCTCAAGCTCTTTTGAATTCTTTCCCAAATATTGACCTTAAAGCTAGAGCCAAGTATCCATCCTAAATTTGCAATATTCTCTTCCACAAATATCGACTTTCTTATAATTGTGGTAACCCTTCGAAGCCAGTCCATTTACGTTGAATCCTATGAACTTGCAATAGTTGGGCTTGTTCATAATAATAGGACTTTGTGACCCCCTTGATGATATCGTACTCTTAACGTGACTTTAGGCTCCATAATTTTAAATGGACCACATCTAGCGATGAATCATTTCATTTTTTAACTTCCCATAGGGAGTTATTGTAATCGGTCCGATTTGTCAAATTGGAATTTTTGACATTTCTCGACGTTTCAAGGTCCCTAGAGGCTATATCAATCATTTTTAGAGAGATGTCTGTGTGTGTGTGTGTACGTACGTTCGTACGTTCGTACGTTCGTACGTTCGTACGTTCGTACGTTCGTACGTGCGTACGTTCGTACGTCCGTACGTTCTTGTACCATTTTTCGTCGTCGCTATCTCAAGAACCAGTAAAGATATCGACTTCAAATAAATTTTATTTAATAGATAATAACTTCAAAAGAGGCTGAAAGGGCGTTTATTAAAATTCAGTGAGTAGTTTTTTCACTATAACGGTTTAAGAAAAAAGTAAAAATTTTGGTTAGTTTCAAATATCTCACGAAAACATAATGCTATTGACTTCAAATAAAATTTAATTTACTCATTATAAGGTCATACAGATTTGGTATGAGTTTGGAAAAAAATGAACATACCGTTATTTTTTTAAATAAAAAAAAACTGAAAAAAAATTTTCATAACCCAGATATTCTAAGAACGGAAAACAATTTGAAACTCAAAATAATTTTATTTTACGAAAAATAATGTGTTTGACAACTGGTGAAAATTTCCAAAAAAATCAGTTTACAGTTTTTTTTACAAAAAATAAAAAAACTATCTATATAAAATTCTATTGAAAATTGGTAAAAATTGTTTTTCGACTCAAATTTCTCGAGAACTAGTAGTGATATTGACTTCTAATTTAGTTTATTTTATAAATAGTATAATTTTGTACAATTAGTAAAACGTTGACAAATATTGAATTAATAGTTTTTTTTTTTAAATAAAAAAACTATTAAGAATTCTAGTGAAAACTATGTAGCTAAAATCGTATTTCAAGTCGAATTTCTTGGGAATGAACAGCGATTGTGCCTTCTAAAGTATGTTGCTTTATACATCGATAACTTCCCGTAAGAATGTATACTAAGCGACATTTCTAAAATTGTTCAGGAAACGAAAAAAAAAACGAAGAAAGTTCTAGTTGAATCATAGTGTGCTAAGAGACAATTTTGGTTAAACTAAGTGACATCTAACAAAAGTTTTTGTTGCTCACGACAATGAGATCTTTATTAATGTCGCTTAGCATAATTTTTTTGGCGGATAATACAAATTTCAGGGGGCAACATTATTTTAATGAGAAAACATGGCAGTTGATAAATTTTTTTATTTGTACTCTAGTTTTCTTTTCATGCATAATAGGTTGGCGAAAGCCAGGCCAAAACTTGGCCCTTAACATATAGTATATTTCCTCATCAAAAGTCATTTTCGAAAAAAGTGTCGCTTAGTACATTCTTACGGGAAGGTATCGACATAATACAATAAATTATTAACATATGGTTAAATTTTGACAAGTATCGAATTGACAGTTTTAACAAAAATATAAAAAAAATCTACTAAAAAGTGGTAATATTTGTTTTTTGACTTGAATATCTTGAGAACGAGAAATGATATTTACTTTGCCATTATTTAATTTTATACATAATACAATTTCTAACAAATGGTTTATATTTGACATATATCTAGTTTTAGAGCGGATATATTTTGTAAGTACCCTTCCATCAATAACCAAACCATATCTTTTATATTTGAATATTTCGTTTTTAAATTTTTTTCAATTAAAATGTTTGGAACCAAAATAATAAAGTAATTTCTATAATATAATGCATAATTTTATAATTTTATTATCAACTTAGTTTTTAGAAGAATGTATGTACTGTACATACGTATATGAATAAGGTTGTTCAGTTGTACCCAAGTCCCACATATTCAAATTCCATTAATAGCTATGGTAAAATTGAAGAAAACGTCACAATATGTTTTTATCTAAATATAAAGTTTTCAAGACCACAAATGGGAAGTTATCAGTGTGGGTCGCACCCAGCCTCTTTTTTTTCTAATCATTTCCCATCTCTGCAAGGGAATGTCTCTTCATAGGTATCCTTGCAGATCCATCCCTCTCTCAAGTT
Source organism: Chrysotoxum bicinctum (assembly GCA_911387755.1). Lineage (NCBI taxonomy): Eukaryota > Metazoa > Arthropoda > Insecta > Diptera > Syrphidae > Chrysotoxum > Chrysotoxum bicinctum. The sequence goes on from OU426987.1 coordinate 47,559,211, forward strand.
AATGACATTCCAAATTTTATGGGTAAGTAGCTAGAACTAATTTTTGCAACAGATCCCATCAACTTCAGTATTACCCAGACTCCTTTATCTATTTCCTACCAGCAAATATCATCCCCCTTTTTATCTTACTTTTGACTATGATTCTACTGTACAGACCTCTCCTCCAAAGATTTACCTTCTTACAATTTAAATAAATTAATAAACCAAAAGTCTTCCCAAATTAATGAAAATATCCACGGAGTTTTCTTAAATATTGACAACCTAACTGTTAATGATGCATTAGACATATTTTACGGAGAAATATTCAATTCAATTTCACTTCATGTACGTACCTTTTTCTCGACGTAAAACTTCGACTTCTTCACCACCTTTGTATAATCACAGGCTACAGTTGTTGTGAAATAAGAAGAACACGTTTTGGGAAATTTTCCTGCCTTCTCAATTTCCAACTGACTACTCTCATCATCTTGGTATTTCACTTTTGTAAACTTTACAATTTCCTCTTTCAACGCCATATATTCACAAGACAACCCAAAGAAATCTTATTCATACCCTAAATCCTTCTTCCAATTTGCCAACTTCAGACCAAAATGCGATGGCTACCCCCCAACTCTCTATCAATAACGAAACATAAAACGAAGCACAGATAATAGCTATATATTTTTTTGCATCTTCTTTTTAAACAATCTTTTATCGAAGACTCCATTGTACCGTATTCTAATTATTTCAATTATTTGTAGACATTTTTCATTTCTCATATAAAATAAGCTTAATTAACTAAATGGCTATTTTATGCCCGGCTCAACCATATTTCTTTAAAAACATGGTCTTTCACAATTTCAATTCCGCTATCAAAAATATTCTTCTCAAGGAGAATTCCATCAGTTATTCAAGACCTCCTAATAGATTTACACATATTTTTAAAATATTTGAAAGCTTTATGCCTTTTAGGTTTTCGTTATAAGTTGCAGTAGCCATGGAATTGTCTTTCATAACACCGCTTGCCTTACAAAGAATCTCATTTCCGCTAGACAACACGGTTTTGTCAAATGTAGATTTCGTATTATCAAGCCTCTCAGCCTAGGAGAACAAAAAGGAAGCCAGCGCACGACGACGTGGGCTCAACCGATTTCACTAAAGCCTTTGATTAAATTTCACAGAAGCTTATTCTACCCAAACTGTCTACTCTTTTGCTCGAACCTATATTTTTAAGATTGATTTCTTCTTATCTGAAAAACTATTACTACAAAATTCTATTTAGATCTACCTTCTCCAATGATTTCTTAGCTACTTCCGAGGTCCCACAAGGCAGCCACTTAGGACCTCTACTCTTTATTCTTACTATTAACGATATTGAGATGTTCATTAAACATTTCCCTATTCCACTCTGCGCCGACGATAAAGACCAAGATCAAGATCAAGACCAATTCTTCCACACATGATGCCACTCTTCTACAGATTGATCTCAACAGTTCCTCTGGCAGACTCTGCACAAGGTTTTGTGAAACGATGGTCCAAATAATTCTTTGATCTCTATGTGACCAGATCCCTTTATATAAACTTTATGCTCCCCTTCTTGAATACACCCGTGTAGTATGGCCCTCTTATCAATTCATATATCCAGAATCTAGAGCATTCAACATATCGTTTCCAACATTTTGTCCTTGTAGTCTGTCTTGGAATAACCTTTAGATTCCAACACCATATCGAGACCGTTTTCTAGTGATTCACTTGAATATGCTTGATGAAAGAAAAGTAATAAGATAAAATCTCTGCTCTTCCTTCAGGATCTTTTGACTTCACAATTCCATCTCCTTTCACACTAATGCCCGTATTCTAAGAAATCCTCCTCTTTTCTATCTGCCCATACCCACTGTACATGTTATGGCTCTTACGAACCTATTACTCGCATACTTGAGAGGATTAATTGTAACATTATCTGTTTCGACTTTAACATTAGATTATCCTGCCTTAAACTTCATCTTCTAAATAATCCAAACCTATATAATTATATACTCGTATTTAAGATAGATTAAGAATTAGCTAGAATTATTAAGACTTAAGTGGTGCCCCAACCAACAAATTTACGAGCCATCTGTAACGAAGCGTTACAATTATTAAACAATTTAATCACATTACCGAGCAAAATGCTGCGACACCAACGACCCCTAATCATATTACCGAGCAAAACGCTACGACGCCTGCATACCACATTATTAAATAATCATATTGCACATCCAGTGTGCACCCGGAGTCGTGTGATTACCACTCAATCGGAATCACATGCAATTTTGTCATTTATTTCGTGTAATTCACACTGACTCTTAGACGTAGATTTAATAAGTGGGCGTTGGAAAAATGACAAAATCGTCTTTTATTCTCGTCCTGTGTGGATACCAATCTAGAGTATAGAGAATTTTAGATCGGGCCGCAAACAAAAACCTTGTATAAGGCGTTTCGGTGACAGATAGGCATTGCCGCATTGGTGAAGCTAATCTAAATTTTTTTTTATAAAATAGTAGGGTTTCATTAGCTAGAGTAGGGCAAGTTTTACGATTATTAGGAGTATTAGCTAGAGTGGGGGAATATTTATTATTATTATCATTATTATTAAGAGTATAATTATTTACTAAACCAACCCGTTTCTTTCCTTTGATCTCCTCTTCAAGGCAGCTCATTGGACAGGTTCTCTTTATAGAGTTCCACCCGTTTATTTCCCTAGGTTGCGTGCTAGGGACAAGAGTTTTCTATAAGAATTCTCGACCGTTTATTTCCCTTGGGTTCCTCTTCAAGGAAGCTCACTGGACAGGTTCTCTCGTTAGAGTTCCACCCGTTTATTTCCCTAGGTTGCGTGCTAGGGACACAGGGCTACCGATAAGGTTCCCGAACCCGTTTCTTTCCTTTGATCTCCTCTTCAAGGCAGCTCATTGGACAGGTTCTCTGTATAGAGTTCCACCCGTTTATTTCCCTAGGTTGCGTGCTAGGGACAAGAGTTTTCTATAAGAATTCTCGACCGTTTATTTCCTTTGGGTTCCTCTTCAAGGAAGCTCACTGGACAGGTTCTCGTTAGAGTTCCACCCGTTTATTTCCCTGGGTTGCGTGCTAGGGACACAGGGCTTCCGATAAGGTTCCCGACCGTTTCTTTCCTCTGATCTCCTCTTCAAGGTAGCTCACTGGACAGGTTCTCTTTTTAGAGTTCCACCCGTTTATTTCCCTAGGTTGCGTGCTAGGGACACATTATATGAAATACCGTGTTAATTATTTAGGCTTATGAATACTGTATTATATGAAGTACCGTGTTATTTATTTTAAGAAAATAGATATTGTGAATAAAAGTATATGAAATACCATGTTAAAAATACGAAGCCACGAAATAAATTATTTGGAAGCTTTGCAGTGTTAAAATACATTATTTCATTCGGAGCATTAGACCCTCCAAACCCAAGTTTGTTGCTTCTTTGGGAAGAACCCTGGACACCGACGAGTTTTACCTCAGCCACGAAGAAAAAGCATCATTTATATATTTTTAGAATGAGCTGCTTTGTAACATTTGTAAACTGGGTTTTTCTTGTAAACTGAGTTTTTTAGTTGTCCCTAAAAATGCTCATAACGGAATGAGGATGTTTTTGAGAAAATTATTTTAATTTAGCTGCCGTAAATGGTCTAGCATATTGAAGCCTTGGTCCGTAAGAGCAAGTTCGTATGAACCAGACAAAGAAATAAACCATAAAAGCTTTCCAGTTATTGCAATTCCATCCTTTTTTTAATAATAAATTCGCAAAGAAATACACGAAATCCCAATCCTTCTTGAATATTTTTCTTCTTAATAAACTTGAAAAACAAATTAATGAATGTCCTAACTTGCATTTTCAGTGCGTGGCAAAAATATCATCAGTTTATTGGCAAAGCAATGAGGAGAGTGTCGAAAGTGATAAGCATCAAAGAATACCAGTACTCGAGTCGAGAGAAACAGTTGTGCCCAAATCTCGCCTCCTTGACAAGACTCTCGAAGGTGAGTGCCCACTTAAGTTAACAAAAGAAGAGTCCCGAAATAAAAGCCCCAATGACACTTCTTCATGATTCAACGACTAATCATCCAATTTAATTTTTTTCCCTTTTTTCACTCATAGATGGCACGATAAAGGATAAAAGTGGCAGTGGCAGTAGTAGTAGCAGCAGCAGCAGTAGCGGCAGCAGCAATAGTGGTTCTAGCAGCAGCAGTAGTCTATATTATAGCAATCATTTATATTTAACCATCCCAAGGATGTCCTTTTACGCTCTGCCAATTTTAATAGCCCTCTCACAGCATGACATTATGTCTTACCAATTAATTAGTCTCCATCGAAGATAACAATAAATTTGTAATCGATTCGAATTAAGTGAAATTTAATTGTAGCACAACGGCTGGCAGGACAGCACATAGCTCATATAGACATAAAGCCTTTGTCTATTCATCTACATACATATATACGAAAAGGAAGAGAAGATGTGTGCTTTGTGAAATTACAGGATACCTGGTTAGAAAAAAAATAAAAATTAAATTAAATGTATTTGTAAATATTGTAATTGTTATTGCTTCAACAATGGCATTAATAAAATTGAGCCATGAATGAGTTTAATTATTAAAGAGTAACTTATAGCTCTAAAATAAACGTGACGTGATGCTGAAGATTAATGCAAACATTTTGTGATGACAGATGCGAGTCCGAGTACGGAGACGATATAGAATTAGAATGTTATTCAATTTATGTTGTTACTTAAATTAATCTATAGAAAAATATATTAATTCATTTTGTATATAAAGAGCCAGAATTAAGAGAAAATTATTTAAGTAAGACTTTTGTATGTGCGATTGCTAGATTTGGAAATGTTAGACAAGTTAAAAACTTTCATAAAAAATTAGTAAAAAAATAAGATCGAGTAGTTGTCGAATTATTCTCTTATCGATTTGCTGAACAATAAAATCATCTCTTTCATCAAACTAAAGGAAAATTGATTCCACAGGAAAATCGATACTTTAGTTGTTTTTTTTTAAATGAATTTTTGGAAAAAATATAAGAACTTGTCAAATAATATTTAATAAAGAGTAAAATTGCGAACTAAATGTAATATACATATCTAAACCCAAAAGCTTGACTCTGATGTTCTGAGAAATAAAAAAAAATACAACTACTGTAAACAGCTATGTTTGATTTTCCAATTAAAAAAAGAAAATACTAAAACTTTTTTCGAAATTGTAAATAAAATTAAAATGACATATAAATATAATAGTGAATGAAAAAAAAATTGTTATATTTACTAAAATCTCTCATAAATTCATATCTTATCTATTTAAAAAAAAAAAACAAGAATAGCTCTTCGACTATGACTATATTAATTAAAATAGCAAAAATATTAGTAATTTATTTATTAGTGTAGATAACATATCAACAGATAGAACATAATATCAGAAAAGAACGTTAAATAACTGGAAAAGACTATATATAAATAAAATATAATATAAATTAAAATTGATGCATAATTTAATTTTTTATTTATGAAATAGTATTTAATGATTTAATTTTGTAAAAATGATACGACAAGCAAATTGCAAACTCAAAAAATATATGAAAATTCTTTCGGACTTACTTATGATAATGGTTTATTTTTTTATTTAAGGTTTGTTCTACAAACAGGGTAAGTACTGATTTCAAGCTCCATGTTCTTTAGAGGCATTGAATTAGGAACAGAGAAGTAAGTTTGTGATGTTATAAGGCCAACCCTACTAAGGAAAATCGGAATAAGTTCAAACAAGCTAGAAAGATCTGTAATGTATCATGTTAAACGAACCAAGGCCAACAATTAAGTAGTAACTTTTGGTATAATAGTAAGAGTATTGGACTGTCATGCAAGTCTTAGATTTGATTTTGAGCCGCTGCAAAAAAGAAGAATTAACAAATCCTCTAAAAGTATCATGTCATGAAACGTGCTGCTCATTAACCGTTCGGAACCGGAAGAAAATTCTACGCTCTCTCCACTAACACGCACTTAGCAACAATGAATGAGAGTTGTAAGTCATTAGGTCCTAGTTCTCTTGGAACTGTGGCACCACCAAAATTATTCAACAATTAAGGCCCAAAATACTTCCATGTACCAAGTGAAGTATTGTGAAGGAATAACAAAGAAAAAAAACTTAATGTCCAAGCACAAACAAAGATATAATGACTGATTGAATAGAAAGAGACTACCACAACCGGTTAGGTAGAAGAATATATACTGACAAAATAAAGACATGATCAGTTGTTATAGATCTGTGAAAGTGGAAAGACGTTGTTTTATTTTGTGTACCGAAGTATTTTTATTTCTAAAGCAAAGGTTGATTGCTTACAGAATTATTATATTTTATTTAATCAAAGTTTAACTGCTTACAGTACCTAAAAGTTTTTGACCAGTTGTAAAAAATATATGAAATACTATTTCGTCTTCGGTACCTACTCTCGTTTTTAACGACACTCCTTATGTCAGCTAACAAGAAAAAGCGAGTTTTCTTTTTTATAGGGCAAATATTCTTTCACACTCGTGCAGTCGCAAGAGTACTGAAAAATCTCGACATACACAAACCCGCATGCCCGAGTATTCCACAGTTGTTCTCAAAAGGTGTCCTTCAACGCTGGCAAGACCATCACTTCAGGTTTTTCATCTGTCGTACTCTACAAATCTCTTTACGAGTGGATGAAAAATAGAATTTATCCAGCTTGTCCCTACAAATTGCGAACCTTCTTCCCCCTTCAACAATCGTCCAATTGCACTAATGGCCCTTCTTCTAAGGTCATTGAAACACTACATTACATTACATATTGCACTACTCCGTAGATAAATCTACGAAGTAGAGACACTGAAAAGCACTGGCAACTGAGGAGTCCATAGGCTTAGACAAGACAACAGAAAGAGACAAACGGAAAGAATGACCAACAGAAGAAACACATGTCAACAGCACGCGGTTGGTATTTGAACGTTCCCCATCCAAGTACTAACTACGCAGAATGATTCGCAATGAAGCGATGCTTTCACCAAAGCCAAGGCCGTTGACTCATTGAAACACTGATCCCAAAAATTATCTTGAAAAACGAAACCTTCTGAATGACCCAAAGTATAGCTTTCGTAGCAATAGGTTCTCTGGTGATCTGGATCATCTCACCAAACAGTGGCACAGATCATAACATCTGTTTGGAGAAGGTAAGTATAATATTGTACGTTATATTTCAAAAGCATTTGATAGAGTTTGGCATCAAGATCTCTCATCGAAAATGCTTCCCTTTCGTAACGATGAAACTCTTCTACGTTTGATAAGAAATGACCTTCTGGACCGCTCAAAATAAGTTTCGTTAAATGGTTTCAAATCCGATATTCATAAATGAATAAATGCTGGTGTGCCACAGGGCTCCGTCTTGTCTCCGACTCTCTTTCTCATAATAATTAACAACCTGAAACTTATAATCTTTTCAATTGTTTTGCTGACAACAGTAGTCCTACCTTCTTATATTCATTTCCAGATGTACGGTCTTGATATTCGGAAGCGGATTAAGAGCAGAAGCGTTTGATGAGTACACTGACATCCAGCAATGAACACCCTGAGGACAATACAACCGACATTTTAAATTTAATTTTTTTTTCGTCATGTAAATTTTATATAAAAATAATTAAACTTAAGTCACTGTATATAGTTAGGCCCCCTATGAGCCAAAAAATGTAAACTTTCATACATATTATGTCGTATCTTATTAGTTGTAAGCCAAATTGTAAATAGTATGATCAATAAAACAAAATTGAAATTGAATTGCGTATGATGAGCTCCTTAAATTCTGATCTTGATAACATTGTCAAATGGGGAACCATAAACCATGTACAATTCAATCCTTGAAGAACACAACCCATCCCCCTTGCCACTTTTCATGAGTAACAAGATATTTGTCACCACTTCCGATCTGGCTGTAATCTATGAGGCCTATTATTAGTCCCCAGCTCTAGTACAATTCCTATATTTTGGCAGGTCTTCCAATAACTAATTCGAGTATCTTGAATGTTATTCAAAGAGGAGCTTTTAAAATGATAGATAATATAAGTATAACAGAAACATTTGAATCTCTCAAGCACTACTGCAATATTTCTTGTCTTTTATCATTTTACCATTATTTGTATAACCAGTGATCTACTGAAATAGAAAGTTCAATTCCTCCACCTAATAATTTAACATTTAAACTCGCGCAATGCCCATCACTTGACCCTTGAGGACATCTTCGATTTTACTGTTTAATTCAGAGACTCTTTCCTTAGCCGTACTGCACGAATATTTGATGCTTTATACGACTCAATATTTGAGAATCGTAAGTCACTAGGCTTAGAGCCAGTTTCAAAGGTTCTGGTTAAAGTTTTGGATAGTTATCCGACACATAACGCTATCCATTAGATAAAGGTTGCTGTTATTTTTATCTGTTTCAACGTCAAAGTCTAAACTAAATGGTTTTAAGTTTGAATAATGTGCCATAGGGCTCCGTTTTTTCTACAACTCTTTTTCTCATATTAATCAATGGCCCTTTGTTCATATCCAAACATGAGTGTTGGTGAGTTATCTCACCACGGGAGTTTGAAAGGAGAATAACGCCATCCAGATATGGTCAAAGCCTGGACGCGGCCACTTCTTGACTGACTGAGGATTTTAAAAAATTGAAACCAACTTAAATATTAAGTAGAAGAATTTTCAATAAATTTTGTGACAAATTTGTGCGCAACATTGGAGCATTGTGGGTGGAAATAATAGGCAGAGAGAAAAAGCTTAGTATTGCGCGGTAGCTAGTTGCTGTATCATTCAAAAAAGAAATTGATTGTTTTTAGTTTTGAGTAACATACTCAATTAAATCGTTTTGTTTTGCAAAATCTCAAAAACAAAACTCGTGACCAGTTAATTATACCTCAGAGTATATCTTGACCGAGTGTCAAGGGTCAGTCTTATTTGCGGTACCTATAATAGATTCTCATTCGGAATCATTAATACTTTTTTTTTGTGTTCTCAATATTTTCGCCATTTGATCCGCATCAAAAGATGATTTCCTCTATCAACAAAAATAAAATTGTTGGCACCCTCAGTTCCTTAAAAACTTAAGCTTCTTTCGAAACATACCCAAATCTCCTCTCAATAACTAGATTAGGTTTTATAAAAATCAAAAATAGTCTTATGTTCCACTACTTACTAATCTAAAATTATTTATACGCAAATTATACATTTCAAATTTCTTACTTGAGAAAAATACCGCTTTGTTGGAAAAAGTTTCGGTTTCTCACTAATTATTAATTAATTTTATATAAACCACAACCTTAAGATACTATTAGCAGAATACCATTAAGCTTGAGTCTAAGGATAGAGAGTGGATGTAAATATGGAAAAAGCAATGGACTAAGTACAGAGCCTTGTGGTAGTATATTTTTAAATGCATTGCACTACTTAAAACTATATTGTTATTGACCCGTTGCTTTCTGCCTTCTTAATACGATTGAAGCCACCGAAAAATATCACCTCGAAAACCATCATTGTATAATTTATTAATTTATGAGTCATGATCCACCAGGTCAAATGCTTTTGCAGAATCTATAAAAAGATCCATGGTTTGATGTATTCAAATTTAAACTCGCATAAAGTTGGCTACAGCCAACACAAATACAAGATGTCCACTTGATACATCAACAGTCGTGCGTGAATTTTTATTTCTTAGACCCATAATGACATCATCCGCGGCAAACTTTACGTTGCCTGATAGAGATAGAGTTACACCTGTGCTTGAGGACGTCACCAATCGTCTTGAATGTGTTCTTCCACTCTGGCTTACCTTTCTTTTAGACTATTTTCCCTCTGGATGGGAAACCACTAACTACGGACCAATTACTCTGACATAAATTATTTCCAAGGTCATGGAAACGTCGATCACGTCGTCCGCTCATGAAATATCTTGACCAACGAAAGTTTCTCAATGACCGTCAGTACAGCTTTCGTTGCAACAGATCCACTGGTGATTGAATATCTTTTCTCACCGAAAAGTGAAATGAATCATTACATCGCTTTGGAGATAAAAAACTGATTTCTAAAGCATTTGATAGACTTTTGCATTAAGGTCTCTTATCGAAAATACATGCTATTGGTGCCTATGGGCTTACTTAAAATAAATTCTGGTGTGCCATAAGGCTCCGTATTGTATACAGCACTATTTTTTATTTATATAAATGAAACTGCTAATCCACTAAATTACTTCGCTGATGACTGCACTCTTAGTATTTCATACTTTTTCCCTGACACTCCTCCCTCTTCTCGAATGCCGAGTTGCGACGGCAGAATATGTTGAGCTCATTTAAGTCAGAACGGTATTGTTGTATGGCGTATTAATAACCATTTAGAATTTAATGCTTCCAAAACTTAAAGCTGTCTTAAGTCGTTAAAATAGAATATAACGTCTTTGTCACTATAAATAAATAGAACTCAAATCGAAGAAACTGAAAAGCTTTCGATTTCTGGTATGTGCGTTACTGAACAACTTTTGTAGAACGATCACATAACCGGTATGGATTTAACCTAGGTTTTCTCAGACGATGTAATCACATGTTTCTCCTTCTGATCTAGCAATTATTTATGAATCATTCATATCCCTTAAACTACAGTATAACTCTCATATGCGATTAGGTGCATCCAAAGCATTACTGCACCTACTGGAAGGAATTCAGAATAGAGCTTTAAGACTGATAGGTGACAGATCTATTGCGGAAACATTTCCTTCCTTGGAATAACGCCGAAATGTCTCTTTTTTTTAGCACCGTTTTATCGCTTCTTCTTCCAACGTTGCTCTAGTTGTATTCCTTCCCTTAAACAATTTCAGAGGAATACCCGCTCTGATATGAATGCTCATCAATTTACCCTATCGCATTATTTCGGACTTCGAGTATAGAGATAATTATTTCAGCCATACCATAAGAATGTGGAATTTCTTATCCAACTCTGTTTTGTCTTCCCATTTTATTATCCAGACATTGAATACAAATAACCATTGTTATATACATACTTCTCAATTCTCCCTCTATATCCTTAACTCTCGCACAGTTTTAAAACATTTTAAGGGAAGTCATAACCCCGATTTCTTAGTCGCAAAAATAGAACACATGAATTTAAATGAGAATGAACGCACTTGCTACCAACAATTCATGACGATTTAAAAGTCGCAATTTGTTTCATTTTTCTTGCGATGCGATTGTCGTAAACTTAAATGGAACACATGTACTCAAATGGATATGCACACAATTGCGATTTAAATTACTAAGATTTAAAAATCGTAGTCGCAAAGAGAAATGGGCATGCACGCACTTGCGATTTTTAATCCACGATTTCTTAGCAGCAATGAATAAGACACATGGCGTTAAATGTGAATGCACGCATATGCGACTTACAAATCGTAGCGATTATAAAAATGAAACAAGTTCTATTTTTTCAAGCGATTTTTTTGTCGCTACTTATTTGTAGCAAATGCGTGCACTCACATAGAAAGTATTGTGTTTTATTTTTCGCGATTAAATAATCGCGCGCCAAGTAAATCGCAAGTGCGTGCATAACAATAATTTGTAACAACTACGACTTTTTAATCGCCTCGACGAAAAATCGCAAGTGCGGTCCTAGCCTAAGACTTAAAAATCGTAGTCGCAAAGAGAAATGGGCATGCACGCATTTGCGACTTTTAATCCACGATTTCTTAGCCGCAATAAATAAGACATATGGCGTTAAATGTGAATGCACGCACATGCGACTTAAAAATCGTAGCGATTATAAAAATGAAACAAGTTCTATTTTTTCATGCGATTTTTTTGTCGCTACTTATTTGTAGCAAATGTGTGAATGACAATAATTTGTAGCGACTATGACTTTTTAATCGCCTCGACAAAAAATCGCAAGTGCGGTCCTAGTCTTAGAGGGGGCGTCTTTTATAAAAAAAATTATAAATTTTGTTCGCGGTTATCTCTTCAAAAACGAAGCTGATGGCTTGAATATGTATCTTGAAAACCTAAAGGAAATGACGAGCAATTCAGCTTTTACAGCCGTCAATTACTGGTTTTAGTGTTTCGGATATTTCTGTAAGGTACCCGGTAAATTTACTAGAAATATTGTAACAATCTGATATTGTGGCACCGTCAACTTCTATATTTGCAATTTTAACCCGACTTCCTAAAATTTTATCAACTTCTCATGATTCTTGAATTCCCATCAGCTCGTGCAAGCCCATTTCCAATATTTAAACTCTGAGTGTACTCGTATTACAAAATCACAAAACTTTAGAGAAACTTTAAATAATAAACAAATCATCCAACAATTAAATGAGGAAAAAATCATCTAGATACAAACAAAATTAAAAAAAAAAAAGTGTCATTAATGAGAATTTTCAATAGCAATTACGGGTAACCGATGATAAAATTATCAAGCAATCGTTAACAATTAACCGAATCCAAGGCTAGTGTTGGGTGGTGGCGTCCATTTATATTTTTTTGTTTGTATTTAAAAAAAAATTAAATAACCAACCAACTATTCACCCGGGTGAAACAAAATACCACAAATGCGTCACCGCCCAATGTGCCTCAGTGAATATGCAAACTCAACGCCATTATTCAAAAAACAAACATAAAAGATAAACACTGACCCGGCCCGAAGTTCAATGCATACATGGACTGCGTCTATAGACCAATCCAACCCCCAACCCCCACCACACACTCAAAAGCCAACGAAATATTTCATACAGCCTCATATAATTGTGCTCATTATTTTACTCAGTTAATTGATGCGAAGAATGCCGCAATATTTTCATAAAAACAAAAAATATAACATTATATTAAAAAAAATCCTATTTTAATGGACGACAATGATGGTTTATCCCTCGGTTTGGCCGGGAATAGCTTTGACTATGCCATAACTGACTGTACAACAATTTGCAACCTGTGTTACTGCGAAAGATTAAATCAACAAAAATACTTATGATAAAAAATAATGTGCAACAAAAAAACAAAACCAACAAGGACCAAGGGAGCACTCTCTTTGCATGTGTGATCGAAGGCTGATGGACTCAAGCCTGTTGTGTGCATATTTATATGACTACCCGCATGACAGGACTTCAACAATCAACAGTCAGTATGTGTACCTTCCCCTTGTTCCTCATTCTATAAGCCACAGCCCGGAGTATTAACAATAAAAATGATTACCGTGCGCATATAAATCATCGGCGGCGATAATATTAACTACGGATGACACTCGGGCGTATACGCAATGTATTAAAGTTTTATTGGTTTACATGGGGTGTTTGCTGTGCTGTGCACAGTGTTGAATGTGACATAATAAATAAAAACAGTTATTGTTTGAATAATGCCATTCGGCTGTGTTTTATTTTACTGTTTTCTCATTTTTATAATTGGAATCCGTTGGGCAATTGCTTGAACAATTGGCTCCTCGTGCGTCGTCGATGGAAGATGAGAAAATTCGTTATGTCAACTCCGTTGGGTATCACTGTGGTTGTGTTTCGTTTTTTTTTTTTTTTTTGTTTATTTGAGTGTTTTAATTTGTATTTGTGGATATTTTTTTTCCTCTTGAGGACGTTTTGTTAACATCCATCCATCCATCCATCCATCGGGGCGGACGACGCACGGGCGGGGCGTTGATGGGAAGGAGTATAATTTCATGCTTGCAGAATTTTTTATTGTACATTATCCAGATGCGTCACGTCCGCTTAATATGTAATCCTCGTCCATTTTGGCAAATTTCACACAACACTGATTGCAAATTTTTCAATTTTCTCCCAATCGTATAATTTTTATTTCTTATAAAATATTCAAAACATGATTATTATTTTTTTTTTGATTTGCGGGAAGATCATAAAAGACCGAACTTTGAATAATTACAAATAAGATATTTAACATTCTCTTGAGGCTTTGCAGGAATTATAATGAGTAAAGACCGTGTGAAGTGAAGAAAATGACACATTAAAAAGGTATGAATCAGCACTAAAGACCTTAGAACTTTTTTAATGCAACCTTAACTACACGGCCCTAGTAAGATTAAAAATAAAATGCACGACTGGGTCGAAAACTGTTCATAAGGATAAAATTATCATAATTTTTTTAAATTATTTTAGTAGTAAGAGACAAAAACATAATGCTATGCAAATATGAATTTATGCAACAAGAAAAATTATAAGTCTTTGTAGTGGTTTCTTAAAACTTTTAAAATATTTTTTAAGAAAAAATTTTGGTACGCCAATTTTAAGTTTTTATTATTGTTCGAATAAAAATTAAATTTACAAAAAAATATTGAGCAGTTTTCAAAAAAAAAGAAAAAATAGATTTTTTTTTTTCAAAAATTTAAAAAATTATTTAGTTTTGAAATGCAATGTGTTTTAGACTTTTCAGACGCTACTCTATACAAAATTTCATTAAAATCCGTAATGTGGATAATGAGAAATTCAAAATTCGAAAAAATGGTAAGTACAAGCTGTAATATCTTAATTTAAATTTTTTTTAAATAAATTAAAGATCATAAAAATTAATTAAAAGAAAAGAAATTTTTTCAAAATTCTAGGCACCGTTTTCGAGAAAAATACGATTTTTGAAAACCATTTTTTTTAATTTTTTAACGTTTTTATGGTGGGTACCTTTATTTTTAGGTAAAATAAATTTTTTTTCTCACATCTTGTAGATTATATTAAGAAACTTTTATTTATCAAGTTCAAAAAAAATCTAGCATGGATTTTTCGAAATATTGAGTTTCGAAAAAAAAATTTTGAAGTTTTTTTTAAAAATCCAAAAAAAAAAATTTTTGAAAACTTGAATACACAATTCTATTTAAATTTTTGGGTTGCCTTAGCAAAAAAAATGATCAAAATCGGTTTTACCGTTTTTGAGAAAATCAAAAACAAATAAAATGGTTCCATGGGGGGTACCCTCAATAACCATTTTTCGGAAATTTTTTTTCAACCATTCAACCTAGCTTTAACTAAATGAAATTTTTGTTTGTTTTTATTTCTCAAATCTATCGAACAGTTTTTGAGAAAGAAAAATCTATATAAAATTTCGAAAAAAATTCGTATGGCAGGTACCGTTATTTTTGGTCTTAAAAAAAAAAGAAGAAAACGTGTGGGGGGAAAAATCAAAACCCATATCTACCAAGTTTGAAGAAAAGCGGCCGAGCCGTTTAGACTGTAGTTAAACAGACAGAGAGAACTGCGAGACACACTTTTTTAGTCTTCGCTATCATCTAAATGTCAACTTTGATCAAAATCTCGAGTTCGATTTTTTTTACGAATGCATCACTCTCCTCATAGTACCTTTAAGTCGCAAGTAAAAAATACTCAATAATGTATTTGAAACCAAATGCCTCTCAACGTGTATAGAAAAGACCAATGCGGAATTAATCTTAAGTAAATCGAGATATGAATTGAGAAGTGACGAATTAAGTTAGGAGAAAGTTCAAGCAAATTTTGAAGGGGTAAGAAGAAGAAAAATTGAAACAAATATAGGGTTCTTCATTTGGTGCGGGTAGATTTTGGCGGCCATGTTGTTTTGATGACATCTGTCAAACAAATAACACGATTAAATAACTCGTCCAAAAGATAAAACTTTATTATCAGAATGTGTGTTTTTTAGTGCAAACATTGTGTCCATTTAAAAGTAGATTAGGTGGTCAAAAAGGGCCAACCTGGTAATTAATCAGCTCTCATTCGTATGTCAAGGAAACGCCAGATCAACCGATACCACCGACACGGGCCGTGAAAGTGTACAGCAGAACCCGAAGCAGTCGATTCCTCACCGTGCACATGAGCTCGGCTGCCATTCGCAGACTTAAATTTGACGAATTTTGAATAAATGGCAGTGGTAACAAGCAAAATTACCGTAAATGGAAAATGATTCACTATGTGAGAGTGAATCTTCAAAAAGTTACCGTTTGGTGTGGATTGGTCGGTACTTTTTGAAAACGACGTTGGTCAAGCACTACAGATCGATGATAAAATTATAAATTGAACCATATACAGCTAGATGGCTTGTGGTTTCATTACGATGGTGCTATGTGCCACACAGCGGAAATCACGATTGACATTATGAATTAACGATTTTAAGATGAGGTTATCTTTCGCAGAAGTGACGCTTTTATGGGGGCTTTCCTGAAGTCCCAGGTCTATGCCAATAAACCACAATCGACTCTTAAAATGAACATGATAGACCGTGTCGCTCCAATTCAATCGGATCTATGCAGAAGAGTCATTGAAAATTGAACTAGGACGGTCTCAACGATTTCTTCGGGAACTTTGACTGTCACTGTGCTTCTTTGATAGGAACGTGCACCTACTCCAGGGTAGATATAATTTCAAATTTAATTTTTTTCGGAATGAGAAAATTTATCTTGAATAGGGAAATTTCTATCAAACCGAAGGAGGATTCATGGTTTGATTCGATCTGTATGGATGTTATTAGGATTAGACAAGTAAGTTTCCGATGACATAAGTTCAACCCTACTGAGAAAAACCGGAATAAGTTTAAACAAGCTATAAAGAGTATATTTGAAGAACCAAATTTGTGTAAGACCTAAGGAATATTTTATCCGACTCAATATAGTCCTCCAATAATGGTTTTCAGACATTCAAAACCAATGTGCATCGGTATCTCCTTTTCAGTCTTCTCTAACTTGCACTGTGCTCAAACATTTTAGGGGTGGTCAAAATCCCATTAATGCTCGCTGAAATATAATAAAAAAATAAAATTCCCATGTACTTTGTTGAATACCTGACTTCTACTTCAGTATTGTCTGGAAACTTGGCTTTGATTAAATCATAGCGTGTTACAAAAGCTCGTCTTTGAATAACAGTCACTTGTGTTCGGAAGCAGATGAATTTTTGTCTTTACGCTGCTCATCTTCAGTCCCGATTTGACAGTATTCCCCTAGGTTTTTATTGTGCTCCTGCACTCTCCTGAAATCAATTTCTAGAGAGCATAAAGCTTCGTCTTTGTTATTGCTATGGTGTCTGGTCGATCGGCAGTAGGTGTATATGTTAAACAGCAGATGTCCAAATTTTGATCCTTGAGGCAACTCGGCGTTGATTCCTTTTGTTGAAGATTCTTATTTTACTACCTGTCCAAACAAAAGGTGACTATGGTAGACAATCTCTACTCCATATTGCCGAGCTTAACGCTTTAAGATTAAGGGTGCGCTGCCGGAGAGAATCTTTAAGAACGAAGAGCTAATCGTTTCCAATTGTTGAAAGACCAAAGTCCAGATGTGTTTATTGCCAGAGAAACAAAGCTGAACCAGAAACATAAGCTGACTCACAATAATTACAATATCGTAAGAAAAGATCGACATAACTCCACACAAGGAGGGGGCGTCGCGTCGCAATCTTCATACGAAGAGGCATCGATCATAAAGCTGTTTATAATAGTGACGTGCATAGATTTTGTTTGCTGTTTATAGCAGAGTCTGAAAAACTTTTTGAATGTTTGCGATTGGATTTCGAAGATATCTAAAATCTTATGGCCGGTGATTTGAATGCCGAACAACTAAAATGGGGAAATCAAATACAAAATGCTAGATGTAACCATCTATACAAATGGATGGGTCAGCACACCGCTGAATACGGAATCGAACTCCTGGCTACAGAAAGGCCATCGTTTCCAAAAGTGGTGCCTATCTGGATTTATTTTAGAC
This sequence comes from Chrysotoxum bicinctum, assembly GCA_911387755.1. NCBI lineage: Eukaryota > Metazoa > Arthropoda > Insecta > Diptera > Syrphidae > Chrysotoxum > Chrysotoxum bicinctum. The sequence continues at coordinate 47,576,954 of OU426987.1, forward strand.
ACAATACATTGAAAATTACAGACTCTGTGGGTCAGTAACCAAGAAACTGCTTACAAACCATTGAGGACGACAGTAACAGTTCCCAACGAGCTTATGGAGTTGGAGGAATATGTGCATGTTCATTCTTACAATTATAGTAAGATGCGATGGTCACGGTTTACCAATGCATTATCAAGGGAACTACGTTCCCATCGACGCACAAATACTACGAACAAATGGACAATAAAATCAAACGAACAACCACCAGAAAAATACCAAAATATAAAGAACGTGACTCTACCGACATGTACCGTAACGCAACCATTGACGCCATACACAGATAAAAAAGTGGACTACTGACAAGACTTAAAGGCTTGTACCGACGGTTCACTTACACCCACGATCTCGAGATTAGGACACTGAAGGCGTCAATCAAGAACATCAACCAATTGATCAATGAGAACTATAAGTTGTCCATTAATTTGTTTTGGGATAAGAGAATTCAGGAAGTTAATACTAGCCACCCGAGTATGTGAACGCAAATTAATGATATCTTTTGGAGGAATGATCAAAACGATCTTCCGTGCTTCAAGCTTCAAAGACCGACAGAAAACAGAGACATACTTTTGACAGCAGGTGTAGATCCGGAGGACACCGACTTAGACGACGAACTCCTTAATGTCGAAGATCACATGGTGAGAGTGGAGACGGTGGGGGCTTCTTTTCAGTAATTGTACAAGGTGAATGCTAGCATTCGCCCAAATCACGACCTGAAAAATAATGCTCTGCTTCGCCATTTTTACCTTCGAGATAAAATGACGCAATTGCAATCGGAGAACCACTGCTCCGCCAGGTTGAATGATGATCATTTGTCAATAAACGCTATCATCGCCGAGCAAAACGGTCCCCGTTTTTTCTTAATAATTTCGAAGATGGAACCCCAGCTCATCTTCGACTTATAAAAGAAAAAGAAGTCAGCAGAAGAAGTAGATGGTATGACCAACGTTGTACTACAACATCTACCTTGGGAGGCAGTGGACATTTCTACCAAGAAAGTGATCGTAGGGCAAGATGGATAGCGAGTAAAGTGTACTAAAGTACCTTGGCTCTTGGCATCTGGTTGGATCAATATTTTTATTTCGACGGACATATAAAAGTTGCTCTGACCAGGGCTATTAGAGACTTTTGACAGCAAGTTAAAGGTAATTTGCTCCAGGGCTCTCACCTAGCAGATGATTGCCTATGGTGCCCCATTTCAAATGGAGAAGATTCGGGTGTTCGAGAGGCAGATGCCTTGGATTACACCGAACACCATAGTCGGACTACAAACATTATTATTCTAACCAGGTTCATAACAACGGAGCCAACATAAGCAGAATTGATAATTTTTTGTAAAAACTGATTCGGTGTCACATTGTACGAGCGATTGTCTTCGATCAACAGCTTAATTTTTTGGGACTTACTACCCTAACGATGATTATTTCGCGAGTGTGCGTCTAAGATAAATTATCCTGCCCCATACATTCCTCTTATTAGACAGTCGAGGGCTGGTCCAGGATAGAATGGCGATTCCGCTAATCTATTACGTCGGCTGTAGAGCTGTGAATAAGCGGCTCCTTTATAATCGAGACGTTCTCGTACAAAACGGTGCAGAGCGCCTTCGGTTAAGTAGGATCGCGACTGGAAGGACAGGGTGAGAATGTAGAACTAGTTCTGATGGTTATCTGAAAGTTGACTAGGATACGAAGGTATGAGTATGTCGTAGCCACAACTTACATAGATTTATAGATTTGTGTAAGATTAGGGACAAACAGTGTGTCCCTACACATCCTCTCTGAAAGGTACCCCAATACAAACATTTCTACCAGAAATAGATTTGGAGGAAGAACTGTAAGATGAGCATAAGCTTATCCAGATTCAGGCAGAGAAACAATAGATCTCTGGGTCGCAATGCAATACCCCCAATAAATTATTCATTCATTAAAGGGTTTCGACTTTTGAAGTTATTTAAAAAAAAACACAATTTTTAAGTCCATTTGTGGTCAAGTTCCAAGAAATTAAGTGTTTCAGAGTCATTGAATAGCTTCGGCAGCACTACAGCTGATATTGACCCGTAAAATCTTCATTCAAGACTTTCATTTTTTCAAAAATTTTCCATATAACATTATCGTAATTACTATAAAACTATTTGAGTTAACGTATCTATACATTTTAACAATTCTAAGAAATCTCGACTGGGGCGTGATATTCTCCCCAACTCAACTTTTAACTAAAAACTACTTGCATATACTCTTACAGACATAAACTATAAACCCTTCCATACATTACTCTTTCGCAGATTCATCTTCATATATGCATAATCCAAGTTTTGTTTAAAAAGGAAAGAAATCTAAAAGGATTTAATCCACTTTAAAAGAACTTCTCATCCCAAAACGAATTTGGCAAACGAAACTTTCAACGAAAAAGCATAGAAGTACAACTTTTTGTTATAGATGTGGTGAAAAAATAAATTCTTAGTCGGAAGCCGGGAGATGGGAGATGGGTGCTGGGTGCCGAGTCATGGGAATCGGGCAACCCTTTTTCACTCTGCTGCATTTATTTCAGGCTGTTTAGAGTGTGTTGAGTTTGAGTGGTGCAGTATATTCGTAGTAGGTGCCCTATAACTGTTCAGTCTTACTTAGGATGTAGTTTTAAAGGAAATTTGATTTTCTCTTTTTCCAAAAAAAGAAAAAAAAAAACAAAATCTAAAACTAAAAGAGTTTTGATATTTTCAGTCCTGATAAAATTATATGGAGCAGAGATGTTAAGTTTACACTGAAATGAACTCAGAAGTGAAAATAATGTATTTCAGTTAAGTTTCCAGAGAGAGGAATCTTTTTTAACTTTCCGAAAAATCCAAACGAAACTCACTTCCTCAAAAGTGAAACATTTTAATTATTTAACTTTTAATATTACAAGCTATCCATTAACTTTAATACAATTGACGTACTCTCTCATAAATGAATTAAACCCTTTTTGTTTTGTCAGTTAAGGGAATCTCGATCGCAGGCTATCCTTTCTGGAGTTCATCGCTTTTTAATGGTCAACAGACTCACCATAAGAGTTGAAAGCAGCACATTTTCCATTCGACGACGACTATAAAGGAGCAGCTTTTAATGTAAGTTCTTGTGTAGGAGACATTCTGGAAATAGGTATGTATAGGTTCCTCTGGGGATATCTTTATTTTTGCCTAAATCAAAGTTGATTGTGTGTTTGGGGAATAAGCAAATGACTTGTATTAGTATAAATCGCAGATAATAACTCACAGAAGGTTTTTTTTTGTTCTCTAGTGTACATTATTTGTTGACTTAATAGGACGACGAGTATCCATAGGGAAACTCTGAAGAAAAAGAAAAAAAAAACGAACAAAAAATAAGGGAATCATTCTGCTTGATAGATAGATTCGAGAATATATTAGGAAAAGCAAACGACTTGCTTTGAATTTGATTGATGTAACTGAGGAGAGTTTGTCTCGAGGGCTCTTGAGAGACTTCAATTGCCATCATTCAGTTCGAAATTCAGAATTTTAATTTATTCTAAATTTTATTTTTTCGAGTGAGAGAGAAGTCTTAAAAAATACAAGCTATATTTCTTCTTTTTTTTTATTTCTTACTTATTTACGAGTAACTTGTGATCCTGAGAGCCTTTTTTTTGTGGTGTTGTTGTTGATGTGGGAAATTTAAAATTTTTCGCACCAAACGATACTTAGAGTTGTTTTTCTTATCTAAGTTTTTTTTTTTTCTTTTTGTTTTTCTTTCTAAAATTCCAGTCTAGTGGGAACAGAAGAAGAAAACTGGTGATATATCAATGACGTAGAAAGTAAATATTTTTCAAAAGACTTCACAAATATCTATGTAGCTTGTATGTATTGTGTTTTCTATTCTGTAGTCGATGACTTGGTCTTTCAAGTGTCAAGTGTTCTTCCAGAACGACAGTATTTGTACTTATGTATTTTCAGAATTTTATGTAACGAAAAGCATTCTCATATTCGTATTGAGATTACGTTTTATGCTGGTATTATCCTTTTCTAGGAACTATCCCGTTTTCGTGTTTTTAAAAAATAATTCCTTGAATATTTTTCAAATTTTGGGTTATACATTTGAATATCATCTTTTCTGTCACAGAAAATTTGAAACCCGCATAGGAACTTGGCGGAGATCATTTCTTAGGGTTAATCATGAGTTTACCAATATGGACGAGTAATTTTTGACAGTTCATGGCGGCCATGTTGTTTTTTTTAAATTTTGAAACACTTAAAAGAAATGCCCATGACAAGTAACAGTTACCAGAGGCAGGAAAGTGGAACCGGATTTCAGCAAAAATTATCTTTATAGTGACATGACACATTTTGGAATAAATGAGTACTTCAATAATTTAATTTAATTTTGTTGCGGGCAACACCCCTATTTATTAGGCTTAGAACAAGCTTTTTCTCAATCTAACTAAAAATAGCTGTTATTACGTAAATCTAGGATTGGTGTTAATTTGTCGAATGATTAAGAAGACGGAGTTTTAGGCAGGATGAACCGAGGTTAAAGCCGTAATACTTGATTTTACAATTAATTCTCGGAGGCATGCGAGTAATAGGTTCGTGGGAGCCATAAGAGGTACGGTGGGTGGGCAGATTCACGAGACGGGGATTTTGTAGATAACGGGAATCAGAGTTCGAACAGATGGAATTGAAGTCAGTTGAACAGTCAACAGACCCTGAAAATAGTCGGTGAATGAAGAGAATTTCGCTTATTGCTCTTCGTTCTTCCATCAGTGCATTCAAGTTAATTAACAGATTAATAGGTCTTAATACGGAGGTATAATCAAAGGGTTATTCTGACACGATGAAGGGAAAAACGATTGTGAATATATGCAATTGTTGATAAGGAGACCATACTTGATAGGCTACTGAGCGGTGAATATGGGTTGATAAATGGAGAAGGTATAAACGGAGAGGAAATTGGATGCGTTTTCGTTGAAAAAGTGATTGAATAACATATGGCAATATTTAGCTCTAAGAAATTTGTCAGGCACCAGACAGAGAAACGCCAATATCAAGTTGAAGAAGAGTAGAATCATGTGCCAAAGAAATGGTGTTAATAAACTAATTACCTATCATCAGCGTAGAATGATATATAGGAATATTTGGTGACCATTTAAATATCGTTTGTATGTAGTAAGAATAAAAAGGAGAGGTCCTAAGTATCTGCCTTGCGGGACTCCGGAGATAGTCAAGAAATAACCAGAGAAAGTAGTTCTGAATCAAACTTTGTAGTAACAATTTTTTAGTTAAGAAGAAATCCATCTTAAGAAGATAGGTTTAAGCTCCAGAGTGGACAGTTTAAATAGAATAAGCTTATGTGAGATTTTGTAAAATGCCTTATTGAGATCGGTTGAGACAACGACGACTTCCTTTTTATTGTCTAAGGCTGAGAGGTTATAGAGTACAAATTCATAGAGGTTAGTCATTGTAGACCTCCATTTTACAAAACCGTGTTTTTTACGGGAAGTGAGAAACGGACCTGGACCTCTTTTTTCATGGGTATTGCAAACTTTCACCGAAATCTTGAAATGTAGTACAAATGCTTTCAAATATTTTGGGAATATGTGAAAGTTTAGCTATTAGATGTAACTTGTAATTTCACACTTTGGGTCCTTCTTATGTATTGGGGTTATAAAAGAGGTCTTCCATAAATAAGGGAATTCTTCTTGAAATAGGAAAAAATTGAAGATTTATGAGAGGGGAAGAGGAAGTGAGGAACAGTATTTTTTTGGATAATACGACGTGGAAACCATCTAAGCCAGGAATACATTCATCATTGAGTTGATTAAGGTTATTTTCTATGAAAAATGGATCAATGGTCTTGGAAGAGGTTGTTGTAAAGTTCGTAAAAAGTGAAGATAAGCCTCGAGATAATTAGAAAAGACGGTTGGAAATCGATAACGAAGGAAAATTGCCCAAAACTTCGTCACCCCAGTATTGGAGTGCTCTAAACGACAAACACCTAGTTTCGAGAAAATGACGTTTCAAATTTGAATTTGAATGCCAGCAAACCATGGACTTAAAAAAGGGGTATTTGTTCATAAGGTTCATATAAAATTATGACCTTAAGGGTAGGTGTCCATTGAAAAAATAGGTTAGACTTTTGCGCTAAGCTGTATAACTTTCACAATTTTACGAATATTTCAATGAAATAAACGGTCATCGATTAGAAAAATGTTAGTCAAAATACTTTTGCAGTTTTGAAAAAAATATAAAAATATTGTGTGCCTTAAAACTGCCACACAAGTGGAAAAATCATACATTTTAGTAAGGTCCTTATTCAAATGATAGGGAAATTCCGAAAATATTACTTTTTTATTTTTTTTATATTTTTTTTATAGAAACAACATATTTTCAAATCATGTATCGGTCTTCTTTTTTTATTCTGTTTTATTATTTATTCAAAAAAAAATATACAAAACTATGAAAAACGAAGGAAATTTGCATAGTGGTATGAATGATCCACTGGATAAAACTTCATAAGTATAAAAGATAACGAAGTAAAATTCACTCTTATATAAAGCCAATAAGTATGTGCAATTACGTTAATATTTTTTTTTATTTTTTTTTTATTTTTACAGTAACTTTTTACTAACAAAAGTCAAAAAATATACATTTTTTTACAAATATTTTGTTCTCTACCCTGGGAAATTGAGAGTTATATTTTTTAATTTTTGGAAATAATTTTTTAATCAAAGATTTATATTCTCTGAACAGCGTATCGGTCTTTAAAATTTAATTAAACTTATCTAAAGTTCATAAAAATGCAATTCAATATGACAGTATTTGTAATGCATTTGCAAGAAAAGTATTGACAATACAGTTCTCACATATTTTTTTTATTTTTGTTTGATATTTTATTTACTAAATTCAGAAATACAAAATACTTTTTTCACTCAATATTTATTTAATTTTATTTTTATAAAAGAGGTCTATTTTGCATTTTTTAACAAAAAGTTCCTTTGCACACGCACACAAGTAAGTTTTCAGTTCACAAGAATGCCACTGCAATATCAGCGCTTTGAAAGAGAAGGTTTCGTATTCTCTGTGCAAAAGAATTTTGTCCGCCCATCCGCTCTCTTGATTCTTTTTTTTTGTCTGGGCTCATTTAGTTTTTTATTCTTGTTTATGACTTGTCATCTTGCATCTCGTATTACAAGAACAGAAAAAATAAAAAAACGTGTGAGAAATTATTGTTTTTAGTAGGTATATGATGCAATGACCATTCCACATTTTCGGAGGTAGGGTGGAAAAATGTTCTTTGTGTATGTATAAAAAAGAATAAAAGTAGGTTATCACTTATCACACATTCGCAGTCATAAATTTTGTTTTTTTGTATTTTTTTATTTGCGATCTATCATCATTCTACTGGTTTTTTTTGTTTCTTCTATGGAAAGCCATTTTAGGTACACACATAGTAATAAATTGCGATGCATAGTGATCTTCATCTTTTTTTTTTAATTGCTAAAGGGTGTGTACATGATGGAAGAAAGGAAATCTGCGATGTTGTGTATAGAATAAGATACATATGCATATAAGTATCTACAATAGATTTTGTGTTATTTTTTCCGATAGGTAGGTTCATAGGTAATGTAGAGGTGCAACGCCTTGTATTGATTTGGGTATCGTAAGGATTGTTTTGATTTAATTTTGCGTAAGTAGGTAATGGATGTATCAAAAATATATTAGATTAGTACATGTTAATCCTGTGAATGAACGCAAATTGCATTTCACTGTAAGCGAATACGCAACAACCAAGGGATATGGCCAGTGGATGGCGCCAAAATATTATGTACAATATTATGCAGGTATCTATTAATCTAAATACCTATGTACATATTTATATAAATAAGTTAAGAAGGAAAATTCGATCACTTTTTGTTTTCGGTGGTGACGTATTCCACTGGTAGAAGAATGGTGAAAGTATGTAGAAAGAATATGGGAAGTGCGCTTCTTTTATGTATTTTTGTTGGTTTTACATAGGAAGAGTTGTCTCCTTTATTTCAATATGTCATGGTGATAGATAATACTCTCGTTACAGTTATTTTCTGTTGTGTTTTTATTGTGCAAATCTATTTTGTACATACCTATAAATATTTTTTTGCAACAACTGCCTCCAAAAACAAACAAAGGAAACAAAAAACTCAAGCAAAAAAAATTGATAAAAAGTAAGCAAATAGAAAATACATACATATGTAATACCTACTTCGTTTTCATAAGGCCACATGATGTAATTTCGTTGAAAATTTCGAAATGAGATAATTTTTAACAAAAGGACAATAGGCAAATCTGGCCTAGTTCTAATAAGAACGACCTTTATACAGGGTGATTTGCATAAGGTGTGACAAAAAGCTAGAGCGTGTAGGTTGGACTTAGACAAGAAAAAAATCGTATGTGAGGGGTGGTCTATTTCCCCCCCTTTAGGCGGGAGGGGCAATTTAAGAAAAAAATTACTTAAAACAGAAAAAAAATTATTTAAAAATAACGGTGATACCTACAGAGTAATGCTATAGCATTTTGAAAAGCCAGAAATACGTTCTTTAATTTTGTTTTTAAATAAAGTTGTTCGAGTGAATAGTTTTTGAAAAATTAATTTTCAAAATCAAAGTTTTGAAAAAAAAAAATGAAACATTTTTTTTTTAAACATTTTTTTTTCAAAATTTTACGTAATTAAGTATTATTTTTTTATTCAATACTCAATGCTCTTATTAATTTTTGATCAAACACAAAAAACCGGATGTCAAAATGTTTTGTAGTTTTTGAGAAAATCAAAAATAACAAAAACTACTTTTGTTTTAAGAAAAGCCTTTTATTTTAGTTTTTACGTTTTTGGATTCTTAGGTGAATTTACGATTGAAAGGATTTACTTTCTTTTTACTATTTTTTTAGTTATCGTCTTATAAGCATACAATAATGTGACAAAGTACTGTATTAACGATATTTCACACATTTTTTCATTGAAAACACCTGCGTGAGAGCATTGGTTTAAAATTGACCTCCCACTTTTTTATTATGGTGGGGTCGGCTTGGCTTAGGTGCATTTACGAAAGAAAGGATTAACTTGTTTTGTACAATTTTTTTATTATCAGTCTTATAAGCATACAATAAAGTGAAAAAGTACTGGATTAACACATTTTTTCATTGAGAACACCTGCGTGAGAGCATTGGATTAATATTGACATGCGAATGTTTTTTAAATAATGCAACGTTACACGCCCTAACTAGTGACTTCGAACTATGTGTACGAAGTGGAAATAGAATATTTGGAACAACTGAAACAACGGATTGAAGTGGCTGGAGTCAAATTACAGGAAAATTTATCAAGTATAAATTTATGTGCAGCAATAAGAAGGCGCTATAATCTTTGCCTTCTACAAAATGGGGATTTTATCGAAAAATTTTTGTAATAAGTTTAATTAAAAAATAGTTAAAAATTTAAATAAACATTAATTTTGTATTTTATCTAAATATGCATGTATTTCTTATTTTAATTGATTTCAAGATTCAGGAACATTTGTGTTCTTATTTCGCAATTGCATTTTTCTGTCACTAGTTAGGGCGTGTAACGTTGCATTATTTAAAAAAACATTCGCAGGTCAATATTAATCCAATGCTCTCACGCAGGTGTTCTCAATGAAAAAATGTGTGAAATATGGTTAATCCAGTACTTTGTCACATTATTGTATGCTTATAAGACGATAATTAAATAAATAGTAAAAAGAAAGTTAATCCTTTCAATCGTAAATTCACCTAAGAATCCAAAAACGTAAAAACTAAAATAAAAGGCTTTTCTTAGAACAAAAGTAGTTTTTGTTCTTTTTGATTTTCTCAAAAGCTACAAAACATTTTGACATCCGGTTTTTTGTGTTTGATCAAAAATTAATAAGAGCATTGAGTATTGAATAAAAAAATAATACTTAATTACGTAAAATTAAAAAAAAAAAAATGTTTAAAAAAAAATTTTTCATTTTTTTTTTTTCAAAACTTTGATTTTGAAAATTAATTTTTCAAAAACTATTCACTCGAACAACTTTATTTAAAAACAAAATTAAAGAACGTATTTCTGGCTTTTCAAAATGCTATAGCATTGCTCTGTAGGTATCACCGTTATTTTTAAATAATTTTTTTTCTGTTTTAAGTAATTTTTTTCTTAAATTGGCCCTCCCGCCTAAAGGGGGGGAAATAGACCCCCCCTCACATACGATTTTTTTCTTGTCTAAGTCCAACCTAGCTTTTTGTCACACCTTATGCAAATCACCCTGTATAATATACATATGTATGTTCATATATTCATTATCACTTAGTTTTTAATTTGTAAAAAAAAACAAGTATTAGTTTTCCAATAATGTTGTTGGTGTCAAAATTAAAAAATGATATAAAAATAAGAGCACATTTTTTGTTTTTTTTTTTCGATGAAGATTTTGACATGTTTGAAAAACCAATATTAAGTTCGTTTTTATTAAAGCTTAGCCGGTTGTCTGGACATATCTGCCCATCAACATTTTTTTTAACACGTTTTACTTACGACCACCAATTGTTACGTTGGTACATAGTTGACAAATTGTGAATATGTATGTAATTTCGAAATGACTTAATGAAATTCGTTTTTTTTTAATAAGAACAGTTTTTATATAAAATGCATTTTTAGTTTTTGCTTAATAAAATAGAAGCTTAAAATTAGTATATTAGTAGATATACAAAGTAAAATTAAAATACAATGATGTTATTGGAAATAAAATTGACAAACTTTTTCTACAAAATTTGTTTCAGCTAATGGGAACCAGTGGCACCATTTTACTTCAATTATAGTAGATATAGTTTTTTTTTTCAAAATATTTAAAATCTACTTCTTACTTCGCACCATCAGACAAATACTGAAATCTATCTCATTTTAAAAATCTCTGTTTCAACCTACTTCAATTTTACAAAAAAAGTCCAAATCTACTTCTTTTTCTCTATTTCACTCTAGGTAGTATTTTTTTTATATTAAACGCGCACTCAAGGTCAAGGGGTTATGAATAAAATCAAAATGTTAAACACAGTGCAAGAAATTAGGAAAGTAGGATAGGATGAGAAAGGAAATACCGATACACATTGATTTTTAATGTCTGCACATTACAATGAGTGGGAAATATTGAGCCGGGTAAAGCATTCCAGATTCGTGTAGTGCGGCTAAAAAAGGAGTCACTGTACTTGACAGTACGTCAGAAATTGGGCGAAAATGATGAGCAGTCCTAGAAGTACGGGTATTACGGTTGAATAGTTTGAAGGGGAGAACGCAACTGGCTACTTCACTAGAGCACTGTTTATGAAAATTGCGGCGGTGCTCGAGAGATTCAAATGTTTCTGTTAGACAACGGTCGCCTATAATTTTTAGAGCTCTCTTTTGAATTCTGTGCAAGAGACTAAAGAGGGTTTTTAGAGCACCTGCCTAGTGGGAATTGCACTCGAGCTTTGGACGAATATAGGCCTTATAGATTACAGCCAGATTAGTAGGTGTAAAAAACTTCTTGCATCGGCGGAGAAAATCTAAACACTTAGCGGCGTTTTTGGTTACGTCAAACATGTTATCACTTCACAAATGACGGTCTGTGATGCACATACCTAGAAGCTGTTCAGTCTCCTCGATGCAAGTGCCAAACAGCATTGAGTTTTCGAAGCTTTGAATTCTATACGTTTTTTGATTCCCCATTGGACAATGCTATCAAGATCAGAATTTAATGAGCTTATCATACGCTGCCGTTGGTAGTCCACATCCGAAGGACAAGCATGTGAATCTAAAAACGAATATGAAAAGCTGAGGTTACTGTCGTCAGCAAAACAATTAAGCGTAGCAACAGTTGTAGACAGAAACTGTCGGAGACCAAACGGACCCCTGGGGCACACCAGCATTCGCTTGCATATGTGTTTTTAATTTAAAATTAAACTATATTTAAATATAGTAATTTTAATGTTATTTTTTATAAAAGAATGTTTTATTAATTAAATTAAATTAAATTTTTGTACACAATTTTCTTTAAAATTAAAAGAAAGGTATTCACAATTTTAAGTATTTAAAAGTATATATTTAAGGAAAACATTTGTCGTATACAATATTATTTCAAAATCAAAGAATCTGCGATGTAAAAATTTTGATCGAAATTGGAAGAGTCGCAAATGAAAAAGTAGAAAATAAAAAGAAGGTTCTATGACAGGTACCGATAATAACATTTATTTTTTACCAAAGTGTGGACTGCATTAATGGTACAGTTATCTATACATAATTTAAAAAAAAAAGCATTAAGCGGCAAATACACACGACACTTGTGTGCACACCGGTGTCGGTGTACGGAAATGTGTCCCGTCTGTGGGCTGGTGTGCACACCGATTTTCGGTGTCCGACACCGTGTGGGTAAAATCAAAAGTTTTTGATTTTTGGTGTCGGTGTCTCGATCGGTGTCATGTGTATTGCGATGTGCGCGCACATTTGCTATTCAGTATTCACTATTCACTATATTCAGTTGCAGCCGAATCGTTGTGCGGTAAAGCACGTCGAAAAATTTACTTGCAATTTATAGGCAGGGTTGCGAAAGCTTATGTCAGTGGTGGGTGACTTATGAATTAAAAACAATGTAATTCAGCATCTAGTTACTGACTTAGAAATTAAAAACAAATAAGTCATGAGCAAGTGACTTAAGAATTTAAAAAAAAAATAAATTTATTTAAAAGCTTCCTAGTGACTTAAAAAAAAATAATTCATAAGCTAATGGATGATATCTGATTAAAAAATTATTAATTGGAAAATTTATGAGCTAGCATGATAATTTTATGACACACAAAAGCTTGAAATCTACTTTCGTTAGTAATTAAATAATTATGTAGCTTAAGAATTAAATTTTTTTTCATTCATAAGTCACTTAGTAGGTTGTGAATTAATGTTTTTTTTAATTCATAAGTCACTTAGTAGTTTATGAATTAAATTTTTTTTAAATCATAAGTCACTATCTAACTTATGAATTATTTTTTTTTTTAATTCACAAATCATCTACGGACTTATTACTTATGTTGTTTTTTAATTCAAAAATTCGCAACCTTGCTTATATGTACTATAATTAGATTATAATCTATGTATAATAATACCTAATAATAATTTTGACATTACGATGATAGCGAAGACTAAGAAAGTGGGTCTCGCAATTCTGTCGTCTGGGCCGATTTACTTTAAACTTGGTAGATATTATTTTTAATTTTTCCACCCACAGGTTTTTTATTTTTTTTAAGACCAAAAATAACGGTACCTTTCATACGAAGTTTATAAATATTTGTTCTTCTCAAAATTTGTTCAACAGATTTAAAAACATTTTCCGAAAAATGGTTATTGAGAGTACCCGCCATGGAACCATTTTTTTTTTTTTTTTTTTTGATTTTCTCAAAAACGGTACCACCGACCACACAGAACCATTTTTTCAAATTTTGAATTACATACTCATTATCGACATAATTGATTTCAATGAAATTTTTTATAGAGATGCATTCATTGCATTCCAAACTTTAAAAAAAATATTTTTTGAATTTTTGAAGAACAAAAAATAATTTTCTTCCATGCAAGAAGCGATTTCAATTAACGCGCCAACCTCATCATCCAATGGACGACGTCCATATCACTCATGGTTAGATTAGATCTCTCCAGTATGAGATCTCTTGCACAACTAAAGTGTGCACGATTCGGTGTGCCGTGTGTAGTGGAATGCTACACCGGTGTAGGCACACCGGTGTGCACACAAGTGTCGTGTGTATTTGCCGCTTTAGAGCCGTTTTCAAAATAATTATAATATTTCATAATGGCTGTATGGAATGAACCGAGCTAAAGTAAAACAAACCATTTCAATTTCTCCTCTAGGCTGCAGATTGAGGTACAGAGTTGCAGATAGACGGAATCATTACTCTTTTGTGTTGTAATGTCAACTTATGAAAATTCCCAGTTCAAATTTGTCTAAAAGCAAGTAAAAAGTCATTTTAAAATCTACTTCGATTTTTCCCAATTTACTTCACTTTTTTCTTCAAATCTCCTTCCATTTTTTTCCGGAAGTGGCAACGCTGATAGGGACTTCAAGTCTAAGATATGTAACAAATGCAAAACTATGAAAATTGTTATCATTGTTTTTATTTTGATGATTAGGTACATAATATTCAGGAACAATAGATAATAAACAGTTTGATCAACCAATTTCAAAATTGATAATCTGTTTGTTTAAAAAACAGTTTTCCACTTTTCTTAAATGAACGGTCAATTGTAAAAAATCAATTATGTATCTCCATAAATTGTTTCAATAAATCCATTATCTATAACGAATTAATTCATGTTTTCAAAACTGCCCAATTTACCTTTTATGTTGTCAATTTTTACATGTAAATTAGTAGTCAAAGATGGAACCACTTTTTAATCTGAAGCTATATTTTTTTGCACTTACATATTAATTTTATTAAATCATATATAATCTCAAGACAATGAAGCTCTTTAAAAAATAAAAATTTAAAATGTTTAACTATGGATATTTTTTATTTTTAGAAACTCTGAAACAAGAAAAAGAAATATTTAAAACGCTTTTGGTTTCATCCCAATACGACCACTTTTCGCAGAGTTACAGCCCTTTAAAAAAGACTCAAAAGAACATTTATAGGTATACTCGTAGGTACATAGTTACTATTATTATTTTTGAAAGTGTATTAATTTACTTGGGTTAGGAAATTTAATAATTTTTTTAGTTGAGCCATTTTTGAATTGTGAACTTTTTCCTAAAATTAATTGTCTACATTAAAAATGAATTATAAATATCAGAGCAAATTCCCCGGGTTCCTAATGTCTAAGTCTGTGCTCCCTTTTCTTTATTTTTTAAAATATCCTGAAAAGTAAAAGTCCTAGAACCAACAGATTAACCTTGTATAAATACGCAAAGAATAAAAACGCTATCTACCTAAATGCAAAAAGTTTCAATTCACCTGCAGCCAAAAATAAAACAGAAAACAAACCGTCTATTATTGTGTCTAATTGTGAGCGCTGAATGCAAAAAACTCAATTTGCCTTTCCTAAACCTCAAACAATCACGATTCACGAAAAATTATTTTTTCTACCCAAAATACAAAAGGAAAAAAAACTTTCATTTATCTTGTGCGCAATCCGAGTCAATTCAAAATCAAATGCTTGTGCGCTGCCTGTGCGGCTTGCCAGCTTGCCACTCGTGCCTTGTTCCCGTTTTCTGTTATTTTTTTTTTGATATTCTATTCCATCTTTCTCTATCTCTATGCGTGATAAGAAAAAAGAGGTATCCTGAAGAGACGAGACGAGCTAAATTTATTTTCTTAACACAAAAATTCTTAACTAAGAGAGCCATATTTGTGCACCAATACATGTACACGTTTTTACATGAGATTTGAGTTTGCTTCTGAGGTAGACCTACCCTTAAGTGGCAAACCAATACTAACCATTCTTTCACAAAAGTGCATTTAGATCACTTGGAACACTGATATCTTTAGCAATAGTAGGGATAGGAGAGATTTAATTTCACCAATAGAAAGATCTGCTTTTTGTCAATAAGAAACCATTCCTAACTCAAATATGGTGAAAATGAATATGTATCACTCCAATATTTGGGGTGACAACTTATTCATCTTTTTTCGCAACGATCACAGTCTCTAATTAAATCAAAGTATGGAAAAAGGCGAAGTTTAACTTAGAGAAAAGGGAACAGGAAGAGAAATAGAATCAAATATTTCTTTATAAAATAGGTATATTCTCAAAAATTAAAGGAAACTCTTTGATATTTTACTCAATGACAATACTGAGAAGATAGATTTTTGGGGTGAGAAGTCTGTATAAGACAATTATAATAAAAGATAAATGAAGAAGGGGATGATAGTTGTCGATAAAAGATAGAGAAAGAGGTCTGAGTGAGACTGAAAAATTGATGAAATCTGTTGCAGAAATTGGGTCAAGTTGCCTATTCTTAAAATTTGGATCGTCACTCGCTTGGCGGAGGTTTGAATCTACAAGGCTATCTATGAAGAGACATGATAGGCCCATTTAAGATGAGGAAGGTTAAAGTCTCCGAATATTAGGATATCATAATGGGGGTCACATATGGTGAACTGCAGCTTTTATAAGTTCATAGGATTCAAAAGCTTATAAGAGCAATGTATAACGTAAGGTGATTAACGAGAAAAGACTATCTTTATTGAAACCTAGTCAATATTTGGGAAAGATGATATTGCAACTGGGGATGAGCCAAATGTGTTTTGGATAGCTAGTGGTACACTTCGACAAGGTGAATCATCAGTAGGTCGGTTATGATCGTCATCACAATACATATTAAATGAAGATGGAACCAATTCCTGATTGTGAATACTAGAGTTCAGATTTGTTTCGGTTAGGGCATAGACTTCAAAGGCGATGAGCCTGTTGCAAGAGTGCATGGGTGTTAAAATTTTTTTTTTCTCAAAAACTGTCCCAACGATTTAAAAAAAAATTTTTAAATTTTAATTTAGTTTAACCTAGGTAATGGTTGAAAAACATTTTCCAAAAAATGACTTGTTTTGGTACCCCCCTTGGGACCATTTTTTTTTTGTTTTTGATTTTCTCAAAAACGGTACCACCGATCTTGATAATTTTTTTGAATATTATTGTGTATTCAAATTTTCCAAAAATTTTTTTTTGGATTTTTAAAAAAACTTTCAAAATTTTTCTTTTAAAACATATAATATTTCGAAAACCCCATGCTCGATTTTTTCAAAACTTGATAAATAAAAGATTGAAAAAATAATCTACAAGATATGAGAAAAATAAATTCATTTTACCTAAAAATAACGGTACCCTCCATACAAATGTTAAAAAATGGTTTTCGAAAATCGTATTTTTCTCGAAAACGGTTCCGAGAATTTTGCTTAAATTTTTGTCTTTCTATTTAATTTAATAAAAAAAAATTGAAAACAAGATATTACCTCCTGTGCGGACCATAGAACGATTTTTTAAAATTTTGAATTTCTCATTATCAGCACTCGTAGAGAGAAGCTTCTAAAAAGTTTAAAAAAAACATTGAATTTCAAAATTTAAAAAAAAATTGTTTTTGAATTTAAAAATAAAATCAAGTTTTTGTTTTTGGAAAATTCAATATCTCGAAAACTGCTCAATACTTTTTTTGTAATTTTTATTTTTATTCATACAATAATAAAAACTTCAAAAAATGTTTTCTTCTTAAAAATGTTTTAAAATTTTCTTATAATAAAACTTTATTTTTTAAGAAACCACTACAAAGACTGATAATTTTTGTTCTTGCATAAATCTATATTTGCTTGAATCACATAGCATCCTATTCTTACCTTTAACTACGAGTACTAAAGAAGTTTTTTTTAATTATTTAAAAAATGAATTTTATGCTTATGAACAGTTTCTATAATAACATTCATTTTTGAAATTCTTAGTCTTTTACATAGGAGCAAGTTCGTGCGACCCAGTCGTGCATTTTATTTAAGGTATTTCCTTCAAATCTATGCCAGTTAACAACAAAAGTCAACTGTCCTTAAGATATCATAGTCCATGTCATCGCTTACATTCAGCCTGATCTATGGTCCAAAGTAATAGATAATAATTGGACCTCTCGAAGGCACCTCAATTTTTACATCTATACATCCCCATTGAAAGTGTTGTGAACTGGTATGAATTTTTCCTAGATGCCCGTAAATAAGTAATAGTAAGTTATCCAAAATGCTATAAGGTGGTGTTTTGTAGCGCGGGTCAGAACCTTATATGTTAATTTCACATGGAAAATTACTGCTTTCAGTCATCTAGGCCAAGTGTTCTGGCATCAGCGTTTTTAAACCTCCTTGTTGCCTCAAAGATGATGCCTGCGATTCAAAGACTCTCTAGACAGAAGCATTGTTGTACATTCTCTTGACGTGGATGAGTCAATACATTTGATAAGTTTGGGTATTCTGGACAACATTCACATCTTAGAAATGTCATGTTTGTCTAACATTAAGCAAAATATCCGCAGAAAGCTTCGTACTAAGCTCTATCAAATAAAATTAATAAATAAGAATCCATTAAGGCTCATAGAGAGCCTAAACCTAGTGACTTATAACTCCCTTCCTTCGTATTCTTCTTCACGGATAGCGCTGAAAAAACTTCTTTTCAGAGAGTTTTCGACCGTTTTGTTTCCCAGGGTGCGTCCTGGGGACACATTATATGAAATACCGTGTTAGAAAAGAAATCCAAGAAATAAATTAATTGCGAGCTAAGCAATATTCATAAAAGCTATTTCATTCGCAGGTTAGACCCTCTAAGCCCAAGTTTTGTTGCTTTTTTTGGGAAGGATCCTTACTACCAACGATCTTACCTCAGCCATGAAGAAAAAGTATCACAGATCAATGTTGACATTACGAGGATAGAGAACACGAAAAAGATGGGTCCCGCACCGTGGCGTAGCGTACCATTTCGGCGCCCGGGGCGGGAGACCCATTTTGCTGCCCCATTCAATACTTAATTAAAATTAAATTTCGAGAGATCATTTCACAGGCAATGAGGTATCTTTTATTGAAGGTAAAATAGGATCAGCGGTTTCACAAACGGATTCTACGGGCCTTATGAGCAGCGAAGTCAGAAATAACTTTGTCAAAATCAATATTTGCAGCCAATTATTGTTCAATCGACAATATAGCAAAGTTTGATAGTATAGTGGAGCTCATAGTGGATCTGAGATAGTTTTTGATTAGCTTCAACTTCGAAAAACTTCTCCCAAAACTAGCGACACTAATTTCCAAAGTCAAATATATAAGAATGAAGATGACTATATCGATACCTTCCCGTAAGAATGTACTAATCGACATTTTAAAAATTGTTCAGGAAACGAAAAAAACGAAGAAAGTTCTAGTTGAATCATAGTGTGCTAAGAGACAATTTTGGTTAAACTAAGTGACATCTAACAAAATTTTTTGTTGCTCACTACAATGAGATCTTTATTAATGTCGCTTAGCATAATTTTTTTGGCGGATAATGCAAATTTCAGGGGGCAACATTATTTTAATGAGAAAATATGGCAGTTGATAAATTTTTTTATTTGTACTCTAGTTTCCTTTTCATGCATAATAGGTTGGCGAAACCCAGGCCAAAACGTGGCCCTTAACATATAGTATATTTCCTCATCAAAAAGTCATTTTCGAAAAAAGTGTCGCTTAGAACATTCTTACGGGAAGGTATCGATATGTATTTGGAATCGAAATTCCCAGATTCAGTTTTTGAATGAACTGGAGTAGCTCCAGTGGTCCTTTGCCCCTTATATCTTCCTCTGATTCAGAACTGGCGACAAACTGCTGGAGACGCTTCCGCTCCATCTGAAAATCGTCCTTGTCGATGTCTTCTAATACATGGGAAAGATCACACTCGTACTTGCTGTCCAAAAGTTTCGCTGGCGTAAAGAATCCGAACTTGTCCGATATTTCTTGAACTTGCTGGAATCGAGTCGTCATTTCTTGAATGATCTTCTCAAATGATGCGAACACCTCTCGACGGAGTTTATGCTAGTGAGACAAAGCTGCATCTGCGGATTCTTCGCCATGCATGCATTCTTCTCGTTTTGAGTTCGATTCCGAGCTTTTCGCTGAGAGTCTAAGCAAAGTCGATTGCGGCTTGGACGAAACGGTCTCTGCTCTCCACTAGTAGAGCTTTTAAAGCGCAGAGTTTCTGAACACACTTATCCACACTCAGTCGTCGTTGCTGCAGGTAAATCTGTGCGTCATCTACTTCAGGTAGCACTGCAGCTAAGCCCAAAGCCAAGAAAAGTGAGGAAGTTGAATGACTGCATGGCTGTCAGAAGTAGACTGGCTCCCGATTTTGTGTCGGGATGAATCCGTCAATTCTTCCAGTACCTCTAGAACTTCCTCAAACTTATTTTTAAGCGTCTTGATATAGTTTAATTTATAGCGCTCTAGCGCGTTTCAGTGACTCGTTTCACTGCTTGAGCTGTGACGGCAACCAAAGCGTTCCACGGAGCAGTTGATGCAGAAAAGAAGGCAAATAGCTTTCCCAGACTCCAGAGTTCCAAAAAACGTCACGGAGTTCATTTATTCATAAGCAGCGTGTACCCCAGCCAAGTTGGGTGAGTGGTTTATGCATGCAACGAATGTAGCTTTCGGATTCAGTACTTTAATCCGGGCTTGAACTCCATTGTGGATCCCTGACATTGTGGCAGCGTTGTCATAAGCCTGTCCTCTGAAGTTCTGTATGTCCAGTCCTTCTGATGTTATCTTCGCGATCATATCGTTGCTGAGATCTCCTGCATTTTTTTCTTTTGGTTCGAAGAAGTCGATGAAAGATTCTACCACGGCGACCTTTTCTCCTTCGATATGTACGTATCGCAGAACCTGGCTCATTTGGTCTTTGTGGGAGATGTCTGGTGTACAGACGAAGATTACGCAATAATCCACGAGTAAGTTTATCAATTCATTCTGGGTTTCTAGAGATAGAAACGAAACTGGGACTCTTGCTCTCAGCTTTATCTTTGTCAGATAATCCATTAGAAGAGGGTCATATTTAGCTAGGAGGTGCACTAACTCCAGAAAATTCTCGCGGTTGCAACTATCATTTTCTCGATGTCCTCTGAAGGCCATATTCTGTTTGGCTAAGAACTGGATAATATTCAACAACCGGTACAATACATCCCTCCACATCTTCTCCTCACTTTCGAAAACTTCTTGTTGTTTTTGATCGATGGTTGCTTTACGGTTCAGGCGATCTTCCAACTCCTTCCATTTCAAGAAGCTCTGCTCACGGTCCAGGCAGTTCTTATGGTCTCCAATTCTCGGATTTAGCTTCCACCATTTGTTGAATACTTCTTCAGATGCGAAGTTTGAGCCGAAATTGTCAAACAGCTTGCAAGAGAAACAATACAAGGATTACTTTAAAGGCGAGTAAGGCCGGCCGCAAGAGTGCATTCCGTTATTGTCGCGCGACTCGCGAAACTAAAACGGAATGTTTCGAAACTCTCGCGAAACTGAAAGGGAGCGTTCCGAAAAATATGATATAGGAGACCGCTGCGCTGGCGGCGCTGACGGTTACCTACTTTACCTACTGAACATACTTTATACATATGTATATGAACGTGGTTAAAAGTCTGCCCGTTTGCAGCGCCCCCGCCAGCGGTATCGCACACATATGTTTCGGAACGCTCCCTTTCAGTTTCGCGAATTTCGGAACGTTCCGTTTTAGTTTCGTAAGTCGCGCGACAATAACGGAATGCACTCTTACGGCTTAACTCACCGTTTACGAATTCACGGAAATCAGCCGAGAGCGTCAACGACGAATCAGAGGCAGGGTGGCAAATTTCAAATGTACGTCATTGTTGTTTGTTGACTTGTCAAACGTTCTGTCATGAAACATAAATGATCTCTACTCTAAACGCTTCACCGGCGACATTTTGCCGCCCCGGGCCTTCTACCGCCCGCCCCCTTACGCTACGCCACTGGTACCGCAATTCCGTTTGTCTTTATTATCTGATGCACTAAACCGAAGAACCGATTTTCTTCAAATTTGGTATCTAAGACTCTTCGGTGATTCCCTAGAGAAGAAATTGAATTTTTTGTCTAAGCCCAAAAACTAATGGAACCTGCCTGTCATACATCCATTACTACTAATTTGTCAAGAAATATTAAATGTACTTTTGTAGACATTGTCTGTATTTTGGTCAAAAAAAATTTAATATTGTACCGATTTTCAAATTTCTCATTAGCAGGTCTATGGATTAATTTAATTTTTGTAAAAAATGTTTATAGATTTTTGAAAACAATAAATCTGTATCTTCAAAATGGGTGAACGTTTATTTTTGATATTAATTAAAGAAAAACAAATGAATAAATAAATGTTCAGAAAGAAGATATAAAGATTGTAGTTAATAGAAAGAGACTGCCGTTCAGTGATGCCAGACTTTTAAAGCGTAAAATCCCAGAATGAATAGAAAAAAACCCTTTTATCCCACGCTATTACAAGAAAAAAACCACAAATATCCCACGAAGTGTAAAATCAAAAATTTATAGCTTTTTTCATTATAATCCATTTTAAAATAAAAAAAAAAACAAGTTTTTAATAAAAAACATACTTATTTATTATTCAGTCTTAAACAAACTTAAAAATAAAATAAAATTAACAATAAAAAACAAAAAATCACATATTCAGTCTTATAAAAAAAAAAACAAAAAAAATACTTATTTCACACTTAACTTATAAAAAAAACACAAAAAAAAAACTTATTTTCACACTTCACTTATAAAAAACTCTTATATGCAGTTATAAGAACTTATACCTATATTAACATTATTCCATTTGCATATTTTATGTGTACATTTTTGAATTATGTACGGCTAAACGCTCCTCCTTAATTTCAAAATTGTAGCAGTAAATATTTTTGGCCTGGAACCATGATCTTAATAAACAAATTGAATTTATCATATCTTTTCCGAGGCGATTTCTTTTTTAGGATTTCATATATGTTACAATAGAGAAAATTCTCTCTGCTTCTGCATTCGAATGCGGAAAACTTAAGGCCGTTTTGACCACATCATTTAAGCTTGGGAAAATTAGTTCGTCGTTGAAATTCTTCATGTGGCAGATCTCGAACCACATTTCGTCGATCGAAAGTTTCCTCAGTGAAGCTTTTTTCTCATCACTTAGAATGACAGAAATGTTTCTGAATTCTTCAACGACGTTTGAAGTTTTAATGGCAATTTGATTCAAAAGATCGGCAATTGGCTGTTTTAAAATGTTCAAGGCAGAACCATCTAAATAAATTAAATTTTGAAGTGTACTTCGTTGTCGTTCCGTAATTTACAAATTCAAAAAAAATAACAAAACAACAAAGATACATTATCACAGAGACAGAGAACATTGTAGAATATAGTTGTATTCTATGGTAATCTCACTGAGGTGAAAAAGGATATGGGGAAGGTGAATATGGGCAGCGGAAAAAAATTGAACAACATCCTAACACTACGTTTAGATGAAGGAAAAGTGGAAGTGATTTCTATTTTAGAATTTTTTTTAGCAAACGAAAAACGAAAATTCTCATTATGAAAAGACCCTTTTTTTGTTCTACGAGCTTCAAAAAAACCCTTTATCCCTTTTTGCTTTTTTTAGACCAAAAAAACCCACGAAAAGGGATAAAACCCACGATATGGCATCACTGCTGCCGTTTAGAATTTAAATAGAAGAATATACTGAGAGAATAGAAGAGATATGATTATGATCAGCTTCAGTTGTTGTGGATCTGTTGACGAGGAAAGACCTTTTATTTATTTATCCGAATATTGTTTTAGTTTTGTATTAAGCAACAGTTTAAACTATATACAGTACCAAGGATTTTATTCTTAATTTCTTAAAGAAATTTCGTGCATAAGAAAAAATAATTTATTAATAAATCTCCACTAACGACTTTTTGAATTTGTTTGCTTGAATCCATATTTTTACAAAAATCATACCTATTCAATGTTTTGAACTCAAACTAATTTGAGGGTTGTTTTCAGTAAGAGGCAATTTTAAATCAGTAATCGGGCGAGTTCAACTAAAAGCCTTGACTTACCTATCTCAGTAATTTAACAGAGTTGGCAATTATGACTGGGCATTTTTTTCAAATAGCTATTCTTTGAAAAATGAAAATATGCACGTTTTTATTCCCTCTTATATCATCTGGAGTAAGCTTCCGTTTTTTTGCCCAAGTAAACGTTTTTATTTCTTTTTGACTAAATTTCAAATCCTTTTGAAAAAACTCCAAGGAAAAAAACTTTCTTTTCTTCCAAATATAGTTGATAATGTAAGATCCCTTTTTACATTCTTTTATGGGATTTTAACTCAACAAAGAAAAACAAATATGATGCAAAAAACATAAACACCAAAATCAACTCCTGCAGTTCTTTCATAACATCTTCCTCTTGAAATCACACACAAACACGTTAAAAGTCATTTGTCTTAACAACTTCATCTCTGCCACAATTTACGTGGTTTGTCCTTTTGTTGCGTTTTGTTTGTTGTGTTGCATGCACACATAAAATTGCACTAAAACACCATCTTAACTTTTCACTCTTGGCACCATTGCCGCCGCCGCCGCACCACACCGTTTAGTCTTGATGCAACTGAAGCTGAACAACATCAAAACACCACCCATGAATCTGTCAGACAAGATATACTTTGTGTGAGTTTTATTGCGATTAAAATGTGAAAAGTTTCCTGAATCCCTAGGGAAGACACATAACTGTTACACACATCCTACCTACATATATGTCCTACATCCCCACCAGCCACCAACACCTTTATATAACAACCATTATGGGATATCTGGGATTGAAAAATGTTCACTTGCATTCTTTAAAAAAAAAAATAATAAAATTCCTAAAGGTGCAGGGATGTTAAATAAAACAGGTGTAGGTATGTGGGTACTACCTGGGGGGCAACCACCCATCCCATCAAAAATACTTTATAAGCGTTTAATGCACATCACTGACACATTACGTGTCATCAACACTAGCGCACTTAAACATGCAATGTTTGTTTATTCTCAAAGCGTCTTCGTTGTTATCCGAGAGTTCAAAAGCAAGAACCTCTCCGCATATCCACTCTTGAAACGGGTTTGGTTTTCTTTCCTTTTGCGCTCCTACAGTGGCTATTCCCTAGGGCAGGCTTTTTCCTTTCGGTTTTTGCCTGGATTAAGTTTTTCTTGCAGCAGAATAACCCTCTTGGTGCTGCGTATGCATATATAGGACGTGCAATGTTCCCCAAGAGAAAAATAAAATTAAAAACTTTCCCATCAGATAAAAT
This sequence comes from Chrysotoxum bicinctum, assembly GCA_911387755.1. NCBI lineage: Eukaryota > Metazoa > Arthropoda > Insecta > Diptera > Syrphidae > Chrysotoxum > Chrysotoxum bicinctum. Next base: position 47,601,835 of record OU426987.1, read on the forward strand.
TCTTCTCTCATCGAAAGCCAGTCTAGAAGGTCTGGAATTACTCATTCACTTAATCGTTCTTCAACCTAGTTCTGTATTTTAAATATTTTGTTAATTTTGTTCGTTTTAATGGAGAAACATTTTGGAAGTGATATTAAAATTTTTTGAAGTTGGAAGGAGATTTTAATCAAACTTAGCATTTTGATAATGCAGAAGTTCAAATAAGTCGGTCTCTTCATGCCTTCTGTGAGTCAATGAGATCGTACGACGCACGACCCGTTTATACGTCTATGTACCGTGACTCTCATTAATATTCGGTTTTTACTTAAATATTTTTCAAAATGCTGTAACTTCTCTAAAAACAAATGGATTGTAACCATTTATTTTTAGTTTTAATCTGTGTTTTATTGCATAATTTTCATGGGTTGGTTTTAGAAATTTTGAAATGGACATTACCGTAAAGAACTATAATACCCGAAAAACTAAGAAAAAACCCCTTCATTAATATTCGGTTTTTTAAACTTTCACGCCTTTTTTCTGTTTTTAATCAAGGTAATCGATTCATAATTTTAATTTCTGTTTGAAACTATAACTGCGACAGTTTTAGTATTAGAATTCCATTTTATATTTTTTAAATTTGTGAATAAGAACATGCAAAGCAACTAGACGTGTTTCTTTCGTCATCCGATTATTTCCATTTTTCTTTAATTTAATCTCACAGTTTAAGTGCACAAAGCACAAAACTTTGCCCTAATTTTGCCCTTGTATCTCGTTTTGTCTCTTCGAAGTTCACCTTTCGTTTCTGATTTAAAATAAGCCTTAGTTTTCATTTTCTGTGCACCTAATTTTTATCGCGATATAAATATGCCACCAAAAAACAATAAGCGATACCGTGTACAACAACAAGAAAGTGATGGTGATTCCTCTCCGAGAGATCATGGTGCAAGCAATTCAAATGGCATTGCTGACAAACTGTGGAGCCGCATGGAAAAAAAGTTGGAGGAGTGGATGGTGACATTTAACCATTCGTTGGATGCTAAACTTACCGCCCTGGAAGATCGCCTAAATGCCCAGATAAAAGAAAATAGATTGATATTCGAACAACAACTACAAAAAGCGCATAAAGATGTTAAACGGCTTGAGCTTGTCGTTGATCAACTGGAGAGAGAAAAAATTTGTTGTGATGCTGTAGCTGCTGGTGTGCCAGAGACTCCTGGGGAAAGTCTAGAGACCATTTACAACAAAATTTGTGCCACCGTAAATATTCAGCCCCCTCACATACAAAAAATCTTTCGCGCCAAAAACAAACAACATTCTCCCATCGACTCAAGCATCATACTAAAATTTGTGAACAAGCATGGGAAACAAAAATTTATGCAAGCGGTAGCGAGCTTTCGCAAAACAAAAAAAGCTGCGCTTAGCCTTTCCGATATTAAGTTTGATTCGCCAAAAAGCTTTTTCATCAACGACAGTCTAACGAAAAACAATTATCAGCTGCAGCGCTTTGCATTAAGACTAAAACGAAAATCTCTACTTTCATCGGTGCATACATTCAATGGCCAAGTATTCATCCGCACACCTAACAACGAAAATCCATTCATCGTTTATAATTTTGAGGATCTAAGGAATGCCATCGGGCCTGACGTCAACAATGATCTGCACAATTATGGTAGTTAAAATTTATTATTCAATGCAAGAAATTTTTGTTGTTTTTCTTTTGTTTGTTTTTAGCTTTCTTTCTCTGTCGCAATTAGATTTTTCACTTTATTTATTTAAATTTTATGTTCAAGTTGTTTCAGTTCAGAATGTTTCTCTATTTGTTTTCTTCTCTCTTATGTGTGATATAAGTGTGTACAATATTTCTGTTTTCGATTCCAGCCTCGTTTTAGACTTTTGTTGTCGTAATGGGCAGCAACAATGACGCTAGCTTTCACAGTATAAACGAAAAAAACAAATTTTTATTAAATACTCTTTGTAAAAATCATAGTGGTTTGCATATTTGCCACATTAACGCACAGAGCCTTGTTAACAAATTCGATGAGTTTAAAATTATATTTGAAGATAGCTTAGTTGATATTATTTGTGTGTCTGAGACCTGGTTATGTCCGTCTTTGAGCAGTAATCTTTTTTTACTAAATGGATTTAAAAAACCATACAGAGCTGATCGGACTCATTCTAGTGGAGGCGGCGTTGCAATATTTGTTAAAAATTATATCCGGTCTAGTCATGTGAAGTGCTCTGATGGTACCCAGGCATGTGATTATTATTTTATTGATATACTCGATGGTGACAATAAATGTAGTATTGGTACCATATACATGCCACCAAGAGTTGCAAGTTCTGGTCTAATAACTCCTATTGTAGAAGAAATGTGTTTTCGTGTACCAAAATTAATTATTTGCGGAGATTTAAATATTAATCTCCTTCAACCCTCTTCTAATTGTTTCAAAACGTCAATGAATTCTCTGGGACTCTCCTTTGTGAATAATGTTGAACCATCTCATTTTAAGCCTTACTGTGTCCCTTCGCTGCTTGATGTTTTCCTTGCTAGCGATGATAGTCTTGTTAAATGTTATAGTCAGTTATCCGTCCCAGTGTTTTCATATCATGATTTGGTTTTTGCAACTTTTGACTTAAATCTTGAGAGCAATTCTTCGCAATACTACAGTTTTCGTGATTTTCGTAATATCAATGTTGAATATCTATTTAGTGATTGCTCATCGATAGATTTGTACCCAATTTTTGCATCATCAAATGTTGATTATCAAATTGAATACCTTACTTCAGCAATTACCTTTCTTTTTGATAAACACGTTCCCATTAAGACTCGGCTTAAAAGATCGCATAGCTGTCCTTGGCTTTCTCTTGAGATCCTTAATGCAATTAAAGTAAGAGACGTTTCATACCGTCGGTGGAAACGATTTGGTTGTCTAGAAATGCTACGAAAATTCAAAACATCCCGTAACCTTGTAACACAATTATTAAAATCAGCAAAATACAACTATTATTATAACAGGTTCAACTCAAATCGTTCCTCCAAATTTTTTTGGAAAGAAGTCAAGAATATTGGGCTAAGAGGAGATTCTTCTGTTTCCAATGACAATATTGATTTAGAAGAGTTAAATCGAATGTTCTCTACTCCACCCACCCAATTCACAAGTGGTCGATCTGGTATTTCAGAGAACGATAGAATCGATGCTTTTTCTGTAAATGCAGTAGATGAATATCAAGTAGGTCAAGCAATATTTTCTATTAAAGCCAAATCGATTGGACTTGACAACATTCATCCAGATTTTTTAAAAATTCTTCTTCCTTTTATACTTCCACACATAACCCATATTTTTAACACCATCATAATGACCTCAACCTATCCCACTTCCTGGAAAAAATCCAAGGTTATTCTCATCCCTAAGCGAGGAAAGAAGATAGAATACAGACCCATTGCTATCCTTCCCTTTTTATCCAAGGCTTTTGAATCCATCTTAAGTAACCAGATAAAAAAATATATTAAAGACACACGTCTTCTTAACCCACTTCAATCGGGATTTAGATCTGGACATAGCTGCATCTCAGCCCTTTTAAAAGTCTCTGAAGATATAAGACAGGACTTAGACTATAATTATACAACTGTGATAACCTTACTTGACTTTTCCAAAGCATTTGATTGCGTTAACTCTAATCTCCTCTGTGATAAACTGACGACTTATTTCAATTTCTCCGACACAACCAAAAATCTTATTTATTCGTACTTAACCAATCGCATGCAAGCTGTATCGTGTAATGGTAAAATGTCTTCGTTCCTTCCTGTCAATATCGGTGTTCCCCAAGGATCTATCCTTGGGCCTTTACTGTTCACTTTGTTTATTAATGATTTGCCATCTGTTTTATCTTATTGTAAGTTTCATATCTACGCGGACGATGTTCAGTTATATATAAGCTTCCCTATCGGTATGATTAAAGATGCTATAGAAAAAATGAACATTGACTTACGCTCAATATTCCATTGGTCTACTCGGAATGAACTAAAACTTAATCCGGACAAAACGAAAGCAATCCCAATACATAAAAATATACCTCACCCTGAAAACTTTCCTTCCCTTTTCTTAAACGGCTGCCAAATCGAATATGTCACGAATGCGAAAAACCTAGGTATAATTTTCAACAATAGGCTAACGTGGGACACCCATATTGATACTGTTATCTCCAAAATTTATGCTTCACTTCGAGGACTATCTGTTAGTAGAACAATTCTGCCTACTCATGTTAAGTTGAAGCTGGTTAAGTCACTTATCATACCAATAGTATTATATGGGTGTGAGATATTTGCAGATCCTGATTCCAACTCGCTTCGTAGGTTAAAGGTAGCATTCAATGCCATTGCCAGGTTTGTTTTCAATCTCCGAAGTTATGATCACGTTTCGTCTCAGGCTCGTCAACTATTAAATTGTAATTTGGAAGCTTTTCTTAAATATAGGTGTTGTTCTTTTCTTTTCAAATTAATCGTTAACAAGACTCCAAACTATCTGTTTAATAACCTAAATTTTTGTTCCTCAAATCGTTTTACCTTGTTGCGCTCCTCCAGGTTTACCTGTTTGACATCACGGAGGCAATTTTTCGTTTATGCTGTCGGACTGTGGAATAATCTTCCCAGTCACATGAGGTCTGGAATCGAACATAGAAAGTTTCATCAACTTTGTTTTGAATATTTCTCCAATTTCAACTGAAATAACTTTTATTGTTTTTGTATTTATCTTTCTTCTTGCGACTTTGTTTTTGCTTTTTAATTGTATTAAATTATTTGTTTTTGCTTTTTAATTGTATTAAATTATTTTTTTATATAATTTGCTATTAATATTTTGCCACCATTGTATTAAATTTATAACATTCTTGCATTATCCTAAATAATAAAATGTATTATATCCTGTACTATTCATAAGTCAATCTTGATGTACAGCTGTTTTTTTTTTAAATTAATAAATAAATAAATAAATAAAAGCAAATGCCATAGGCAGTAAGGGAAAAATTTTTTCGCTTGAGAAGGGAAAATTAGTTATTAACCACTGTGTAAATAGTTTAGCTCACAAAGAAATATTAGATATGATGCCTATTACTGTGGTGATATTGTTAGAAGTTATCGCAACGAAAGTCGTATCGACTTCAACAAGCAAAAAGGCTACCCAAAAAAATTAACAGCTCACGAAGAAAGCTTAATCGTCTTAATTGCCCGAAAATTGTTAGTGAAGATCTGGTTGAACGTGGGAAGCACGTGTCTGCATCAGCCGTTCGTCGCACTATTAAGGCTTATGGCTTTAACGGTCAAGTTCCCAGGAAAAAGCCATAAATAAACTTGAGCAACCTCTTTATTCGCCAAAATTTTGTAAAAGAATATCAAAAAGAGGACCCGTCATGGTGGGAGGGTGTTATTTTGGCGGATGTAAGCGAATTCAACCTTTTTGGTTCCGATGGTAGAGTCATAGTATGGCGTAAAAGAAATTCAGAGCCGACTGTAAGGCATGGGGGAGGTCAATTGATGGTGTGGGGTTGCATATAGGTTAAACGTGTAGGAAAGTTGGTCTTAATGAACAAGAAGTATTATTCGAGGATCTTAAGAGAAAACCTAAGGTAGAGCGCCGTAAAATTGAGTATTTCACGGTATTTCAAACTTTACCAAGATAATGATCCCAAACATATTACCCATATTACTAGCGAATGGCCGCTGTACAACTGTCCAAAAGTCATTGCGACCCCTGCACAATCTCCAGACCTCAATCCGATTGAAAACCTGTAGGATAAACTGGACCGACTTGTGAGGGAGAATCCTGCTTCTTCCACAAATGTTTTAAAAACAACATTGCAACAAGAACGGTGAAAATTAAGCCCAGAATACCTACAAAAAATTGTGAAAAATATACCAAGACGTTTATCTGAAGTGGTAAATAATAAAGGTTTAGTCAATAAATATTAATATTATTATTAACAAATTTAATAAAAACTTAAAAAACAAAAACCGAATATTAATGAAGTGTTTATTTCTTAACATTGATCATTTTACTTGTATATTTCTTAAATTTCGTTGTCTTACCCCCAGTTTCACACTTTTGGTTTAAACTTCAGTTCAACAATAAATTTGGTTTCACAGTCCTTGAACAGAGTTCATTCTGTAGTTTAAGTTAAACGACACTATTCTGCCGTTTAAATCTCAGTTCGACATTCCCTTCAAACAATTGAAAATATGTATAATTTATTTTCATTTTCAATTTTTGTTTCCTGTCACAGGTCACAACTGAAACAACGCAAACTTTTCTTGATTGTTTTTTCTTTGATTCAGATAGAAAGAGAAAACAATTTACTTAAACTACGTTTAATGAACTGAAGTTCAGATGAGACTGTGAAACCGGACGAGTTGAACTTCAAATATAAACTCCAGTTCAGGTTCAGCAGAACTTAAGTTTAAACTCTCACTGTGAAACTGGGGGTTAAAATTGTTTTTGGTTATGTTTCAAACTCTTTTATAATGAATAACAAGTATATTTTGGCAATACAACCTGAAAACAAAAAATTGTTGAATTAATGGTGCAAATATATTAGTTTATAGTCTTTAAGAAAAATATTACAGACAAAAACCGAATATTAATGGCAGTCACTCTATGTCTGACCCATTTGGAGCTGCAGTCAGTAAGGATTTTCAATACTTGCTAGATTATGGAAGCCGTCGTCCAGTAATAGCCACTTTGATCGTGCAACGTTAGCTCTCATATCTCCGAATTTGTTAACTGCCATCGGATTATCTGGCTTGCTTTCCTAAGGTAACGCAACGGTCTGTTCCCCAGCTCTGAATATTGAATCGTCGGACTTACTTTCATATCATGAAAGCTTACTAAATGCGGAAGAAACGCGAGGAATAAGGCCCGGAATGTCAAAGGTTAAAAACAACAGAATTGTAATGACGCATAACATACTTCTTTCTTCAAAAGAAGAAATAAAAAACAAAAACCCTGACAAAACAACTGTATTTTTGAGGCTTAACTATGATATCGGCTACTGATTAGGCGGATTGGGCTACGCCGAAACAGCCCAGGTTCAGAATGATATGGCCCTTCTTAGCGATGGGACTTTGATGGCCGATCAGACGGTCGATGAGTTGAGTACCCAATGGTTGTGTTATATCTTAACTTTGGCCGAAGAAGATGGATAAAAATACTGTCGTATCTGCTCCAATGTATTAACAATGTATTCCACGTGTGGACGCGTGCCGCCATCACTGTCCCACTGTTCTTAGATGTGCAAACTAAAAACAAACATCAACGCCATCCAACACCACCAATCTACGAGTATCTACAGGATGGGCCATCTAGTGTTTTTCTTTAATCATAGGTTATTTTGACACTGACAGCTGTGTCCTGCTTAAAATCTTGACAGAAAGTCAGTATCATACCTCCGCGGAACGTTGGGAAACATTGAAAACTTATTTCCAAAGTTAGTGCTGTACAGCCCAAACAATGTAATTTTTGAAAAGAAGTTTTGGCCGAAATGAAGCACCAACCGCGCCTGCTGTACGCAAGTTTGTGCAAAAAGTTCGTGAGCTGGTATGCTAGTGGACAACACTCATGGTCCCCATCGTTGTACGATCTTCACGAAAGTCTCGCATTATTCGCTTACAAGGTTCAATCGACTCAGCAATTGAAGGCGCACGCCCATCCGATTCGATATCGCTTTGCAGTTTGGGCCTTAGAGCAGCTTGAATTGGACAACGACTTTGGGCGAAAAATCATTTTTTCTGACGAGGCGCATTTATCTCGGCGGTAATGTTAACGAACAAAATTGCTGCATCTGGAGCTCCGCCAACACACATGTTATTGGTCAGAAGGCAATTCATCCACAGAGAGTGACAGTTGGTTGCGGATTGTGGAATGGTGGCATCATTGGAACATTTTTCTTTGAAACGGTGAGCGTTACAGATCCATGTTAACCGACTTTTTTCACTGAAATTGAAGACATCAATTTGGACGACCTCTGGTTCATGCAGGATGGCTATAATCAATCTTTTGCGCACCAAATTTCCAAATTGTGTTATCAATTGGTCGCCTCCAAAGCTTCGATTTGACCCATTGGGACTTTTTTTTTGTGGGGAACCGTGAAAGACCGATGTTATGCCAACATTCCGGAAACCATTCAAGCACTTAAGGCCAATATCATGCAAGCAATCCGTGAGCTACAGCCCGAAACCATCAACAAGGTCTTGGAAAATTAGAGTGACAGAATGCGCTACTGCAAAGCCAACCGAGGCCGCCACTTGAACGACGTTGTGTTCCATAATTAATGGGAATGTTTGCTTTTACTAATAAAGCCATAACATATATGGCAAACATTTAATTTTGTTCATTTTATTGCATTTTTAAAAAGAAACTTGTATTCGGTCATCGGAATGACGCATTTTGTAGAATGGCCATTTGGCTGATGCTTTTGATAACGATTGTGTATACTGTACAGCTATTTAAAGTATAGGGGAATGACAGATGACGAAATTTTACGTGCTGAAGACGCAAGAGGACGGTAAGTGGTAGTTAAAGAGTATTGACACATTTTTAAGAAAAATTGCTGGGATGCCATCAGGACCAGGAGAAAAGTCATCTTTCAAAGAAGTGATCTTCTCAGTAACACTCTGAGGGCTTATGTCAATGGACTGGAGAGTGGTGTGCGAACTAAAATCGATAAATCTGTGATACTCAAAATCAGGATGACTTGGACTGATGCTATAAGATTCACAGAAAAAAGAAGCAAATACATAGGTTAGCAATTACTTGAGGGTCAGAAGATGTTGTGTTGCGGAAACGAAGTGTGGTTGGAAGGCCGTCATATTTTCTCTTAACATTAATAAATTGGTAGAACCGCTTAGGTTGGGATATAAGGCTGAATTCCATTTTTTCGAGATATTTATAGTAGTGAGTCGCAAAGGATAGAGAAGTTGGCTGATGCTTGTTGATAATTAGCATAATTTAGAGTGGTGTGGAACTTCAGATAAGTTTTCCACAATTTGTTTCTAATATTGCGAAGAGTACGTAACTCCTTTGCAAACCAAGGAGGTGATGCCACAAAACTTTTTGGAACTGTATAAGAAACACATTCGATAAGACATTCGAAAATAGATGTAAGAAAGAGGGAAAGAGCAATGTCAATGGGGGTTTTTGTGATAAGAAAGAGGCTGAAATTAATTTGGTTTAGGCGTAAGATGAGTTGATTAAAATCGGCCTTACGAAGGTTGAAATGAGAGGAGTTTTCAGATTAAATAGTTGGGATACTTTGATCGATAGAGAAGATAAGAGATAGAGGGGGGTGATAAAGGTCAAGGGTGGATAGAAGATGGGAGCTTTCGGAGACGATATAGTTGCAAGGGTCGGAGGAGAACATGAGGTCAAGTTGTCTACGTAAATTATTGCGGATCCCACTTATCACTTATCTGGAAGAAGCCGAATTCAAGTAACCGATCCGTAAACAGAAATTCTTTTTCAGAAGTTGGATTAGAAGGAACAAAACATGATTCGTCTTCAGAGGGGATCCAGTGTAAGTCAGGCAAATTGAAAACACCGATAATTATAAAGTTGTCACTGGATGCTCCACTTTCAATTAAGGAATCGATTGAGTTGAAAAATTCTTGATAGACTTGAGTAGGTTGTGAAGGGCGAATATAGCAACAAATAAGATAGAAACATCGATTACAGATAGTTACCTTTATGCGGACAAATTTAAAGAGTGGCGATTTTGAGACTTCCACTAATGATGCGTTAAAATGCATATGTAGGGCCAAAATGAAATCGCGACGTGAGAGAGCGAGATCTGAAGATTGACCATCCATACGAAAGACTAGGAAATTATTGTCAAGAAAACTGGACGGAAGATTATTTTTCGTGGGGGCAAAAATACCAAAAGTAAGTTTTTGGGAGTTGAGATATACACTTGAAGTTTTGGTACGGAGGCCTCTTACATTTTGATAATATACTTACAGGGCAGATAATGAAGAAGTCAAAAGACACAGTCTGTGAAGAAGGATTGCAGTTAAAGACGAGGCTTTTGCTTATGTGTTACGAATGGCAATCGTTTGGAGCTCAACTATGAAACATAATGTAGCAAGGTCCTTAGAAATAGTCGAAGAGGAAATATTAAACGTTTCATAAAAGCGGGTATAAATTCTTTTAAGAGCAGCAGGATCAGTTGGGAGACCATCTTTTTGTATTGATACAATTACATTGGTTTAAGCTTTACCGTTGATACTCACAGAGTCAGATTTATTATGTAAGTATAACAGATAGAGACGTACATACATTTTCAAACATATTGGTATCTCGCATATCATATCTCGCATATATCTAGACATTAAATATCGTCCGTCGATCGTATCAGTTGTTGTTTTAGGGTACACAAATTTAGATGCAAGTTAAACTTCAGGGAAGAACATTGAATCAAACATAGGTGGGGAAAAAATGGCGCTGGTAGGTGTTGAATCAGAGATGTTAGGTGACGGAATAGAAGGATTTAAGGTGTGTGAGTGTATGAAGTTACTATAATGCCCGCCAGAGAAAATGCTTTGTTTACGTTAGAACGAATTTGTGCAGCATAAAAATGAACATATTTGCTTTGTGGGATTGATGGATTTTTTTTAATACTGGGTGGTTGAAGCTTTAGGATAATGAATAGAGTTGGAATTAGAAATATTGGCCTCAGGTCTAGTAAAAAAAAAAAAACATGTCTTAATCAATCTAAGAAGCGCAAATGTCATCTTCAGCTCTAAAGGGCGATGATCATACTTGATATATTAGAAAATGTAATGGGCAGCTAAGGAGTAACTCCTCTGAACAATTCCCACAGACACAGGCCTTAAACAAGGAGATTTGTCATCCTATGATATTTTCGAACTTATTGTACAGGTCAAGTGCTAATACAGAAGACACCATTTTCAATAAATCTGTCGAACTATTCGCGGTAGATATCGACATCTTCGCCGGTTTCCAACGCTCTGTATTAGCTATTAAAAACGGTCGAAGATCAGGAAAAACTTGCTTTATCTTGAAATAAACGAGGACCAAGTACGGCCCTTCAAAAAACAAATACATATCTGTCCAGTGACGAGGATAAATCGATAGTAGCAACTTCAAAGTAGCTAAGCAGCACCAAGAACACCACTTTAATGCAGGTCCGAAGAAAAATTAAGCTAGGAAACTGTTATTTCGGTTTTTCGAGTTCTATATGACCCATACCAAAATATGGATGTAGCCCCAATCAAAACACGTCGACTACATAACATTCATGCGACGGTATTGCAGGAAAGTACAATAATACTCCGGCCTAGAGAGTCTTGAAATCTCAGCTCCTAGGTTCAAAACAATAAGGAAGACTGAACCTCTGACTTACATACCAAGCCAACGTGTATTTCATTGGTTTAATGGTTGGTGTCCACTTGTTGTCACTTTAAAAAATCAATATATTTCAGGGATGACTGGAAAAGGCATGTTCAGATTGTAGAGAATGGAATATCATCCAGGCAGAAACCTTTCATGCCACCGGGACTAGTAAATTATGTGTCTTTATGCAGTTCCCTAAAGGAGAAAAGTTAATTTCATTTAAGCTCATATAAAACTGTTACCTGCAATACAAGATCCTTCCTGCCATATTATGTGAAGTCTGAAGCCTTTTGTCAACAACCTGATAGATCCATATCAGAGCGGGCAATGACCAGGAAAGTCGACCATCGATCAAATATTCACATTACGGCAGATCTTGGAAAAGGAACGAACTACGAGTATATAGATCAATGTCTAGTTTTGGCATCCTTGACAAACTTGTCCGTTTGTGCAGAATGACGATGGAGAATGCACGTTGCTCCAAAAGATCGGAAAAGATCTCACCAATGCATTTGATGTCAAAAAAGATTTTAGGCAAGACGATGCTCTGTTGTGCGACTTCTTCAACATCGTTCTTGAAAGAATAGTGCAAAACTCACGCGTCAACACAAGAGGCATAATCTTTAAAAAGTCCGTCCAAATACTCGGATATGCCAACGATCTTGGAATAATTCGAAGAACAAAGCGTGGTGTCAGTGGTACTTTTGTGAGCTGAGATCGAAGTGAGGAAGATGCTTAGCGATCAATGAGGTCAAAATCAGTAAGTGCTGTCATCAAGAAAAGACACGCAACACCGTCCCCTTGAACAGAACATCATCAGAGACTGCTTTAATTTTGAGGTAGTTAAGTACTTTGTCTACCTAGGAGCCGCTTTCAATTCAAACCATAACACCAGCTCTGAAATCAAACGGAGAATAACTCTTCGCAACCGCTGCCTCTTAAGATTAAGAAGGCAATTGAGTAGCAAAGTCCTCAATCGAGCAACTAAAGTGTCCTTCTATAGAACTCTCATCATCCCGGTCCTTGTGTGTGGTGCAGAGAAATAGACAGTGTCAAAAGTGGATTAGAACGCTTTAAGATGTTTCGGGACCGAGTTAGCTGGAGAAGCTTGTTGGTTAAGGCCCCGGACTGTAGCGCCACATTAATTAAGTAAGTAAGTACTTATCATACAACTGTTTTTGCAAATAATCGCTCTTCTAATGAACCTTATGCTTCATGCCTTAAATGTTTGATCACTTGAGCCGAAAGAACAAGTTAACTAATCCTGCTGTGCATCTTTCTTAATTTGTTTTTAATCCCGTATTTTCCAATTTCCTCATGATTCTCAAATCTCTTAAGTCTTCTTTCGAAAAAAAAATCCAATTCTAGCATAAATGAATTTTTCAACTTCATAATAATAAATCCATTAACCCTCTCCATCCCTCCCAAATGGACAAACACACACAAATATTTAAGTAATAGCCAAAACAAGTTCTCCCATTAGATTAATATATTTAAAAATAACAACTCTACAAACAAATTGGAGAGAATGATAGAGCTCTGATGAAAGCCCATATTAATTATTATCTCTCCTCATTGTTTATTGAATACCCCAAGTCCTTTGTAAACATGGAGGTCCTATCACATCAAATGTCAAACATCTTAACCTTGCAAGCCGACCTTAATGCAAAATCATACCCCCATCAGCTCTCAGTTCTCTGCGTAGATATCTACACCCAGGAACAACCATTTTCACATTTTCCTACTATCACAAGCTCTCAGAATTTCTGCTGACAATCGAGTTAAAAGAAGGTCAAGGATTGAGTTGAGAAAAGAAAAAAAAAAGTTATTTTTAACAGCAAAACACATTAGCAAAGCCGCAAGAGCAATTTGCCTTTTCTACACTCTACATACAGACCAGACATCCCTCTGTTATGTGTATGGCACCCGCTTGAACAACAAACACCAAACCAGTATAAGTAAAGAAAGACCTTTTGTCACGTTTAAACTTTATTTGTGCTGATCAATATCCTTTTCAGAAAAAGGATAATCAAATTTACACTGAAATTAACCCCAGAGTTTAAGTCTAAAGTAAGCTCGAGCCCCAACCATCCGGAGGACGCCTTTGTCATCGTTCTTCTTTCCATGCTTTAAAGATGAAAGAAAAAAAAACTAGGTATTCAAGGCACTCAAAAGGATTAGAAAGGAAAACAGACAAACATGCATCAGGATCTATCTCTATCTACCAAGGAGAAGAAGACTTCCCCATTGATTTATTTGTCCAAAGATATATATCAAAGAACAACAATATAGGGATACAACATTGATACAAAACGTATCCCTTAAATGTCGAGTCCTTCTGACCAGTGTGCCAAAACTAAATAGGGTACCAGCAAAACCTCTAAGATCCCCAGATAGAGATACGAGTATACAAAAATGCTGATGACGACTAAGCAGGCTGGGTCGGGGATGGGACCAACAACAAAAAAAAAGGATGCTTAATGGTCAGAGGGCAACAGGAGGCGGCAGCCAGCATTGAGCCAACAACTTTAGCAACCAACACCAACAACATCCGCTTTGATAGACGCAAGCTGAAAAGCAACAAATTGAGTTAATCCCAAATGATGTGTGTCCCATCTGTTTAAATGTACATACTGCTCGCTCTCGCACCATACAACTACTGCATATCTGAGGGCTATTTATCTCGGCTTCGTTGCTGCCCCAGCTATCCAACAGGACTAAGTGACATACAACTCGTACTCGTACATACTCTACAACTGGGATAGCAATGAATGTCCTGGAAATCCTGCTGGACACGAGTGGCGTTAAAGAAGCTAATGGGGGGACAACCGTACCATCAATTCACCGAACAGACGGACGGGCATTGATTAGAATCAAAGAATTTTATTTTGTGACAGACAGGGAAAAGGATGTGGACTTTATAAAGGGCATTGCCAACAGGACCGCATCTATACACAAGACTTAAACTCAATAAAATTGTAGCTGAATAGGAGCACAGAGGACCTTAAGAAAGTTTTTAAAGCCATCAGTTGTAATCGGAGTTATTTGATTTCGCAGGCATTTAAGATTTTTCAAGTGACCTAGCAGAGATCGAGGTCAGTACAGAATTGTGTTTTAAAATGTGTAAATGTATATTCCCTAATTTCCATTTGATTGCTAAATCGCCATTTTTGAGTGTCTTCATACACTAATATGTTTTTTAACGATGTACATTTTGGGCGACATTAGGTTTTAATAGGAGAAGGGGTAGACCCTTCTTAAACTTTTTAATTTTGAAGTGCTTTATATACGAAGAAAAACTAGCTACCGTTCCTCGAAATCAATAGAAAATTGAAGAAGTTTTTATTTTTGGGGTAAAAAATATCGGATGAATAGACCATCAGCTCCATCTACAAAAAACGTGATCGTATGTCTTGTAAGATCCTATCCAATGTGCTATGTAAACGTTTCAAACCGGTTGATCGACCATAGGCCAAATATTCACATTGGGGTAAATCCTGGAAAAGCCCAACAAATTTCAAGTCGAGACTCAGCATCAATTTATCGATTTCAAAGCCGAATATGATACCATTTACAGTCAGGAGCTCTATTTGGCGATGGCCGATTTCGAGATCCCGGGAAAACTGATCCAACTGTGTCGTGTACCATTGGAAAATACTCGTTTCAATGTGCAACTAGAGAGCAACTCTTCTGAACTATTCTAAATATGCTCAGGCAATTGTTTTCGGCATTTTACGAACATCTTTCCCGAGTTCCAAAACTTCTCTTGTGTTGCGCACGATAGTGACTCGGAACATCTGGCAGTTGAGATGAGAGTCAGATTAAATTACAGGATTACAACTGAACGACGTATTCCCGAATTCCAAATCCGAAACGAGAAATTGAACTGGAGAAGATCCCGTTCAGAAGTGGAAGAACGCCTCCCAGAAGTCTCCAGTGTCAACAACCTCAACAAGAATGAGTTCGATAATACCATTGAACAATTTGAAACAGTGGTCAACAATGCTTTGGACAGGCAGAAAACTCTCCGTAACAGCAGGGATAGGTACGCAAACTTCCTCCGGAATATACAAGTAATATATGCTCTCCGCAAAGACGCCCCAAAAGACTCCAAAAAATCTACCAAGGTCAACAGGGATAGTGCCGAAAACCGGCGACTGCATTCAGAACTTCAGTGTACTAACACAATGTTCAACCAGGCAGTAAAACCTCATCAGGAAAAGGATTTCTGGAAGAGACTCGTAGACATCGAACCTGGCCCTAACACGTTTAAGAAGATCAATCTGATTGTTGGAAGAGCGAACTCAATTCCACACACCATTCTTCACGGACAAGAAGTTTCAACAACTTCTGCCGAGAGAGCTGAAGTATTTGCAAATAAATTTCATGAAAGTTTCAAAGACCACCCTCCCATACAGCTTCCTAATTTTATTGAAGAAGTAGAAACTCGCTTTCAATAGATATCAGCAACCACCGGAACCGTGACCTTGTTCAATCAAGAAAACTCATCATCGAAGCCGACACTGACAGATGCTTTTGACATTATCTTCACTGGAAACTCCAAAACATCAGCAGGAAGCGACAAGATTTCTAATTACGTGCTTAAAACGTTAAGACTATAATCTTTAACAAGTGTCTGAACAACAGCTACTTCCCTGCAGTCTGGAAAACGGCCAAAGTTGTCCCCGTACCGAAGAAGAACACCCGCACAAAAGTGGATAGATATCTATAAGCAAGATACAAGAGGAGTAAACAACTTTCAACGTTTTCTGCACACATAGAGATATCATACCGGAATTCCAGTATGGCTTCCGAAATAAACACTCTGATGTTACACTTGGACTTAACAAAAAGGAAACCATTTAGTGTGCTTGCTAGACATCGAAAAGGCTTTCGACAGCGTATGGATAAAAGGATTAATATTCAAACTCTCGGAACTTGGACTTAGACTTTTTTGTGTACAGGTAGCAAAACATGTATCATCAACCAAGGTAATCAACGCTAGAGTTCCTTAAGGATCAAAACTTAGACGGCTGCTGTTCAACATTTAAACTGCTGATCCACCAGCCTGCATACCAAATTCAAAAACGAAGCTTTATCCAGACGACTCCATCACATTCGCCACCGTTTCTTCACCAGAAATTGCTGCCAGGAGAGTGCAAGAGAACATTAAAAACCTATGAAAATATTATGAGGACTGAAGATAGACAACAAAAAGGCCGAACTCATCTGCTTCCGAACACCAGTGACAAGACCAAGTAAATGCTATCAACAAACAAAAAAACATCTATCCACCAATTAGGGAAAAACGTCCCTATTGATTGCAAAGACATGGAGGTAAGTTAAGAAGTTTATCTGCCTTGGAGCTAATATTAACTCCACAAACGACATCTTATGAAAGATCCGACGAAGAATTACCCTAGGAAACCGCTGCTAATTCGGTTTAGTAAAACAAATGGGTTGAAAACTCTTCACTCTTAAGAAGAAGTGCAATATACAAAACTCTTTTACTACAAGTCCAGCTTTACGACGCCAGATGTTGGACTATAAGCAGAAAGGCAAAGGAAAATTCTTGTATGGATATTTGGTTCTGTGTCTGATGAGAGCTAATGGAGGAGAAGATATAACCGCGAAGTCTATAAGCTGTACCGAGTTGTGGATGTAGTCCAGAAAGCCAATACACGCCAACTACATAGGCTCGGCTAATTTGGTAGACCTATCAAATTACTTTAAATCTGGAATAGACCAATTTTATATGAATTCCGAATTTTTGACGCAATATTTTAAAGACCACGGTGTTGCTGCTTTGTAGTATGCTATACTGATTAACAATTTGCTAACTTTAAAGCAGCTTACTAACTCTTTCTTGATTTTAAAGATTTCCTAACTAGTATCGTGCTTAAACTATTTTTTTGAATAAATTGAACAATGACAGTACTTCCAAGATACTATTTACAATTGAACTAATTCTAGTAAGATGTTTTCTAAGCTTTTGATTTTTTTTTCTGATTGCATACCAGCTCTAAATGATTTGAATTAACTGCTTATTTGCTGGTTTGAAAAATTATCACGCAATTGGTGGAGGTGTATACTTAGGCAAACTAAATTTAATTCTCTCCTTTCGTGTTTTCAATCACTGTAGCGTGTTCCAGCAAAACTTTTGGCGATTAAAGAAGTCCTGTCTTGGCTTAAGGAAAACTAGATATCAAATAAAGATATCCGCATCTTCTCGGACAGAGAATGGCAAGCAGCCATTAAATCTCTTGATTCTGTCTTTTCCAGCTCAATAACAGCTCTTAGCTGCTGATCCTCTCTGGTGGGGAAGTGGATGACTGAGAAGTTTAACATTCACCTCTGCTGGGACATTTCGGGAAATTGTAAATATATATAAATTTATTGCCAAAGGCAATATATATACAGGGTGATTTGCATAAGGTGTGACAAAAAGCTAGGGCGTATAGGTTAGGCTTAGATAAGAAAAAAATCGTATGGGAGGGGGCGGTCTATTTCCCCCCGTTTAGGCGGGAGGGGCAATTTAAGAAAAAAATCACTTAAAACAGAAAAAAAATTATTAAAAAATAACGGTGATAACTACAGAGTAGTGCCATAGCATTTTGAAAAGCCAGAAATACATTCTTTAATTTTGTTTTTAAATAAAGTTGTTCGAGTGAACAGTTTTTGAAAAATTAATTTTCAAAATCAAAATTTTGAAAAAAAAAAAATGAAAATTTTGTTTTTAAACAATTTTGTTTCAAAATTTTAAGTAATTAAGTATTATTTTTTTATTCAATATTCAATGCTCTTATTAATTTTTGATCAAACACAAAAAACCGGATGTCAAAATATTTTGTAGTTTTTGAGAAAATCAAAAATAACAAAAACTACTTTTGTTCTAAGAAAAGCCTTTTATTTTAGTTTTTATACGTTTTTGGATTCTTAGGTGAATTTACGATTGAAAGGATTAACTTTCTTTTTACTATTTTTTTAATTATTGGTCTTATAAGCATACAATAATGTGACAAAGTACTGGATTAATCATATTTCACACATTTTTTTCATTGAGAACACCTGCGTGAGAGCATTGGATTAATATTGACCTGCGAATGTTTTTTTAAATAATGCAACGTTACACGCCCTAACTAGTGACAGAAAAATGCAATATTGAATATTGAATAAAAAAATAATACTTAATTACATAAAATTTTGAAAAAAAATTGTTTAAAAACAAAATTCTAATTTTTTTTTTCAAAATTTTGATTTTGAAAATTAATTTTTCAAAAACTATTCACTCGAACAACTTTATTTAAAAACAAAATTAAAGAATGTATTTCTGGCTTTTCAAAATGCTAAAGCACTACTCTGTAGGTATCACCGTTATTTTTTAATAATTTTTTTTCTGTTTTAAGTGATTTTTTTCTTAAATTGCCCCTCCCGCCTAAACGGGGGGAAATAGACCCCCCCTCCCATACGATTTTTTTCTTGTCTAAGTCCAACCTACACGCCCTAGCTTTTTGTCACACCTTATGCAAATCACCCTGTATAGGTATTCTAATCGCTTCGATGCTAAAGCAAGATGCTATACAGAAGAAACTATAGTCGGAGCAATATCACCATCTGCTTGACGACAAATAAGATTTGTATCTGAATCGCTGTAAATGTTTAATATCTTCAAGCAGATCGCTCATCGACTCTGTAATATGTGTTACTCGTATAACAGGACACATTTAGCCTATCCAATTCAGATTGGAATTTATGCTAACGATTTCTGCAGAAACTACAAGTACGAAGAGTAAGAGGATTGATTCAATTTCTCGCATCCTCTGTACATGGCCTGCTTTATCGAAAAGACGAAAACTCCATTTTTGGAGATATATCTACTACAATGATTCTGGAAATCATTATGCGCGACGAAGCACATTTTGACTTGGCTTGCTTTGTAAATAAACAGAATAGCCATTATTGGGGCACTGAAAGCCTTCGATTGAAACAACAAAGATCATTGCAGCCCCAATTTGTCCCGGTGGTGGATTCTTTGGCCTATATTGGCTTCGGGATACCATAAGCCATGCGGAAACAGTTATTGATGTTCACTTGAATAATGAAATATGTGGTTCTATCAAGATACAGCCACACAACATAGCAGTCGTGCTACCATGCGAATTTTAAGAGAAATTCTTCCCAGCGCAAAATACTGTCAAATACTGGTCCTCACGATCCTGATTTGACACCTCTCAATTCCTTCTTAAAATAAAATGCACGACTGGGTCGCACGAACTTGCTCCTATGTAATAGACTAGGAATTTCAAAAACGGATGTTATTAAAGAAAACTGTTCATAAGGATAAAATGAATTTTTTAAATTCTTTTAGTAGTAAGAGATTAAAACAAAATGCTATGCAAATATGAATTTATGCAAGAACAAAAATTGTTAGTCGTTGTACTTGTAGTGGTTCCTTAAAAAAATACGCTTTTGTGTACAAAATTTTAAACAAATTTTTAAGAAAAAATGTTGGTACGCCATCCTTAAGTTTTTATTATTGTACGAATAAGAATCTAATTTCCAAAAAAAAATACCAAGCCGTTCTTGAGATATCGAATTTTTCAAAAAAAAAATTACTTTTTTTTCTAAAAATTGAAAAAATATTTTTTTTTGAAGTTTTGAAATGCAATGCTTTTTAAACTTTTAAGAAGTTTCTTTATAAAAAATTTCATTAAAATCCGTTATGCTGATAATGAGAAATTCAAAATTCGAAAAAATCGTTCTATGGTAGGTACAGTCAGTAATATCTAAATTTCAATTTTTTTTTATTAAATTATAGATCGTAAAAATTTATTAAAAGAAAAAAAATTTTTGCAAAATTCTCGGAACCGTTTTCGAGAAAAATACGATTTTCGAAAACCATTTTTTAAAATTTGTATGGCAGGTACCGTTAGTTTTAGATAAAACAAAAGTTTTTTTCTCAAATCTTGTAGGTTATGTTAAGAAACTTTTTTTTGTCGAGTTTGAAAAAAATCGATATTGGGGTTTTCGAAATATTGAGTTTCCAAAAAAAAAATTTTGAATATTTTTTTAAAAATCCAAAAAATTAAAAATTGAAAATTTGAGTACGTAATAATGTTCAAACTTTGGAGGAGCTTTAGCATAAAAAAAAATTATTTAAATCGGCTATACCGTTTTCGAGAAAATCGAAAACAAAAAAAATGGACCCAGGGGGTCTACCAAAAATAACAATTTTTTGAAAATTTTTTTTCAACCATTAGCTAGTTCTAACTGAATGAAATTTTTCAAATTTTTTTTTAAAAAAAATCTGTGGGACAGTTTTTGAGAAAAAAAAATATTTATAAAATTTCGAAAAAAAATCGTGTGGCAGGTATCGTTATTTTTGGTCTTAGAAAAAAAAAGAAAAAAACGTCTGGGGCGAAAAAATTAAAACCCATATCTACCAAGTTTGAAGAAAATCGGCGAGCCGTTAAGGCTGTAGTCGAACCGACAGACAGATAGACAGACAGAAAGACAGACAGACAGACAGACAGACAGAATTGCGAGACGCACTTTTTTGGTCTTCGCTATGATCGTAATGTCAACTTTGATCAAAATCTCGAGTTCGATTTTTTTTACGAATGCATAACTTGCCTTATAGTACCTATAAGTCGCAAGTAAAAAAGGTGTACATCAGAAAACCAACCTGAAATAACTTTAGAAGTCTAGGCAATTGGTATGCAAAATGTGCCTAAAAGAGCTAGCTTTTATATTACTTGCGACTTATAGGCAAGTTATGCATTCGTAAAAAAAATCGAACTCGAGATTTTGATCAAAGTTGACATTACGATGATAGCGAAGACGAAAAAAGTGGGTCCGACAATCCCGTCTGTCTGTCTGTATGTCTGTATATCTGTATGTCTGTACCTCGAACTACAACTTAAACTACCGGAGGTATTTTCTTCAAACACGGTAGTTAAAGGTCTTCGGTGATTCCCTAGAGGAGAAATTGAAATTTTTTTTTAGCTCCAAAACTAACGGTACCCCCCATACACCCGTAATGCATAATCTTATTTATCTCGAAAACGGCTATTACGATTTTGATAAAAAAAATTAAGTGTGATATTATGGACATGGACTATATTTTGGTCAAAAAAAATTTGGGGGGAAATGTTATTAGGGGTACCTGTCCAA
The DNA here is from genome assembly GCA_911387755.1 of Chrysotoxum bicinctum. Classification (NCBI taxonomy): domain Eukaryota; kingdom Metazoa; phylum Arthropoda; class Insecta; order Diptera; family Syrphidae; genus Chrysotoxum; species Chrysotoxum bicinctum. Next base: position 47,623,383 of record OU426987.1, read on the forward strand.
GAACGGTTTTTTTGATTTTCGAATTTCTCACCAACGGCTCTAACGATTTTAACCAAAATTTTTATGCAGGAGCTGCTTTGCATTTGAAATATAAACTAAAACTTTTTTCGAAAAAATAGTTTTTGGATTTTTAAAAAAATAATACAATTTTTTTTTTGAAAATTCAATATCTTGAAAACCGATACACGATTAAATTTTTAAATTACGTTTTAAAATGTATTTTATTAAATACTAACAATTTGCATATCAATTTTTTTATAAAAATTTTAAGGAAAATTTAGTACACAAAAAACATGTTTCAGTGTCTGTATGTCTGTACCTCGAACTACAGCCTAAACCACTGGGACTGGACCTATTTCTTTCAATCTCGGTAGTTAAGAGTCTTCGGTGATTCCCTAGAGGAGAAATTGAAATTTTTTTTTTAGCTCCAAAACTAAGGGTACCCCCCATACACCCGTAATGCAAAATCTTATTTATCTCGACAACGGCTCTAACGATTTTGAGAAAAAAAAATTTGGTGTGATATTATGGGCATGTACTATATTTTGGCCATAGACCCGTTTTTTTGATTTTCGACTTTCTCATTAACGGCTCTAAGGATTTTAACCCAAAATTTTCAGCAGGAGTCCCCTTAAGTGTAAAATAATATTGTATATAAAAATATTCGAAAAAATATTTGTTGCGTTTTTTTGCAAATTATTTCCTAAAATCAATATTATTTAATACTTAAAATTCGCATCCCACATTTTTTTCTTGAAAAATTTTAGAGAAATTTCTTATATAAAAAATTTATTTAATAATAAAACGATTTTTTAAGGTTTATTTGCATAAATTCATACTTTTCCGGAAACCAGACGGCAATTTTATGCAGTTGAACATTATTATCTCATTAAATCCATGTTTTATATTTATAAAATGTATCTTAAATTCCAAAGTACTTTTACATAAGAGCAAGTTCGTGCGATCCAGTCGTGCATTTTATTTAGTTTAGAACACAAAACTGAGCTGAAAAAAAACACAATTTTTCAGTGTAATCGGCATTAACCTACATACTTCTTCTAGTTTCCGAGTTATGAAAAAGCGCCCCTGTCAACTTTCACAAACATCCCTGTCATTTTCTATGTATTTTCGAAAACAACAAACAAAAAATGCAATTTTTTCATATATTCAACATTCGAGTTTCGTTTTTTATGAACAACGAAATTTTTTTCTTTCAATATGAAAAAACTTTAAAAGTCTCTCCTGAAAATTTACAAATTTCGACTTATGCCAGTCTGCCGGAAAAGCGACGATATTTAAAAAATAAAAATACAAAACAATTTTATTTAGTTAAAGCTAGGTAATGGTTGAAAATTTTTTTCCCAAGAATGGTTATTGAGGGCAAGTTTTTTTTATGCCCAATTCGAAAGGTTTTAAAAACTTGACTAGTGAACCCATCAAATTTTAGTCAGTAGTCATTAAATAATAAAATTTCTCTATTACATTGTAGCTGTTTCCATATTATTCTACTTTAAATATTCGGTATTAAACCTTCATGAAGTAAGAACCTGGCGTACTTCTAGATCTCACTACTTTTGACGGTTTTGTATAGAAGAACTTGGCTCTTTTTTTAACATTTATGTTTTTGGTCTGATTTTAACTTTACTCCAGAAAGGCTTACTTCCTTTATATAAACTCTTAAGTTTCCGGTTCCAAGATCGATTCCTATGGCGCAAAATTTCATTTTTTATTATTTTATTGAGTGTATTTACTACAACAAGGAAATGAGGTTCTCGGTTTCTTATCCATTTTCTTTTAACGGAGTTTCGATGTTTGATAAGATTGATTATATAACGTGGTGGTGAGTTTACGCTTTCAGAACTACTTTTTTATTTTAGGAACAGATTTATCAATGCTTTCATAAACAGCATTTTTGAAATATGTAACACCTTGATCTATATCTGCTTCGTTGTAAAAATCATTTGAATTTTAATTATAATTTGACAACTTTGTACGTATTTGGTATTTCACGCTTATATTTAACACAGTTTGCTCTTTTCATTTCTATCAAGACGATAGCAAACATAATTTTTATTATATAATTTATCTTTAAAAGATAGCCAAGTCTCAGATAATAAACCTACATCTACATCATGCTCATTGAGAGTTCTTGGAGGAAATGGGATAACCTTTTTCGTTGATGAGGGGCATAGTCCAGTTAGCGGACCAGCTATTATTCTGTTTATTCTCAAATACAACACAATATTCAGAAAAATTGTTCAAGTTGTTTTCAAAAGCAGCCATGGTAATGACTTTAAAAAAGCTCTCCCCACAATTGCAGTTTCACTGGCTTATTTAGTGGTTTAATCTCCTTTATTGATTTTGTGTCGGGATTAATTCCCGTATTCGTTTGTGAGTTTTGTCTGAACTAACAAAGCAAATTGAAGCCATGGTGTGTGAAACCAAAGATTCAACTTTAACTAATACTCCGTTGGCCATCTCCTCATAAATATAAATAGAGTCCTTCAAAAACAGGGAACGCTCGAGATAATAGACAGAGCACAAAACAAAGGTATATCGTTTGTATGTTTGATTGAAGAATCCCATTCAAAGTAAAAGGACACATCATTCAATGGACAATTATATGGTGGCACTTTTATGGAGGTAACATAATAAAACTTTGGACTTTTTGTTTCATCAGAGTGGATTAACAATGAACATGATAGAATGAATGTCCACCACCACGTTCGTCGCTCCACGAATAACGATCAAAGGACAGGATGGGGTGTTTCTATGTTGACAATAAGGACTACGACGACATTCTCTTTGGTTTTTTTTTTTTTTTTTCATTTTTTTTTCTGCTCGTCAAATGCCACTCCTGCCAGCGAATAAAAATGTAACCTAGGTCTATCTATACGTTGACATTGCGCTGTTAGTTGGTTCAGTGGCTTTAAGGACCAAAAAAAAAAAAGTTCGTGTATGTCAATCATGATTTTGATGTTTTGGATTCAATTTGTTCAGTAATTTGATTGCTATTTTTGATAAGGATACGTATGGCACAGATAAATGGCGCAACGAGAAATAGAAACCTTGTTTTTAATGAGTTTAAGCAGGGTATAGACCGATTGGATTACATTTTTATAAGGATGTGTTTTTTTTAGGATATAATTTAATTATATTAGGTTTTCTGCTCTTCTGCGAAGATGTTTGGATTTGATGAATAGAAAGAAGAATATATTTTTTTTTTATCTTAAAAGAAAGGCTTTTGATTTTACAGTAATTAATATAATTAAGCGTCGAATCATCAAATTAAGGTTTGAAAGCAAATAGAAGATACATTGCCATTGTAACATTAACAAAGTAAGACTAGAGACATTCCGACAGTGTTGAAGAGAAACAAAAGTTTCCGTAATAGAACTGTCTCCAATTAGTCTAATGGCTCTATTTTGGATTCTGTCTAAGAGGTGCTGGTGAGTTTGGAGCACTTGGCCTGTTATGGGAGTTATACTCAAGTTTAGGCCGAATGTATGCCTTATGAATTGTAGCCAGAACAGAAGGGGAAAAAACTGCTATATTCTGAGGAAACACAGGCATTTAGCCAAATTTTTCGCAGCTTCAAATATGTGATCATGCCACAGAAGGTGGGCAGTTATACACATCCTGAGGTTGGAAAGCTTTTCGGTTTCTTCAATGCCAGTGCCATCCATGGATGATGGCAGGGGTGGAATATTACGTTTGACGGACAGAAAAGAGCTTTGGTTTTGATTTTCGAAGCATTAAATTCCCAGCGGTTTCTAACGGTTGAAGGTGGTGTTAAAATCGATTGGTACGACTTGTAGGATTTACAGAGGCTCAGAATAACGTCAACGGAACTGCCACCATCATCGGCAATGCCGATGGTGGCAATGGTATCTTAAATACTGATTGTTGAAAGCAAGTCTAGGACTCTTTTGAGGGCCTATCATTTTATGAAACGGAACACTATTTGGACTTGCAGTGATTGTTTGAAAGCTAGGCCAGAACACTCCAGAAGTGTCCATGACTAAATGATAGAAAAATCTACTTGGGATGTGTAGGATGTTATATAACTACAAACTTATCGGGCATTTCATTGCAAATATTGGGACATGTATATTTCTCCACTCGCACAGTTGTAAGAGCCCTTTGAGATATAAACAAATCCACTGGTCCTGATGGTAAACCCCCTATTCTTCTGAAGAGGTGTTCTTCATCGCTGGCAAAACCATTGCGTAAGCTTTTCCATCGCTCCTACTGTTCTGGAATCTTCCCTAGAAGATGGAAAACAGCATTTTTCCAGCCTGTTCCTAAAAAAGGTGACCCTTCCCCCCCTCGTCCTATCGACCAATCGCACTTACGTCCCTTCTTTATAAGGTCATGAAATCGCTGATAAATCATCAGTTCAAGAAATATCTCGAAGATCGAAAGCTTCTTAATGACCGGCAATACGGCTTTCGCAGCAATCGTTCCACTGGTAATCTGATGGTATATCTCACCGAAGAGTGGAAGAGATCTTTACATTGTTTTGGAGAAAGTAAGATTATTGCGCTTGATATTTCTAAGGCATTTGATAGAGTTTGGCACCAGGCTCTCTTATCGAAAATGCGTGCGTCTGGCATCAACGAAACCCTTATTCCTTGGATTAGAAATTACCTTCTAGATCGTTCAATACATGTTGTATTGGATGGTTTTAAGTCTGATCTTCATAAAATAAATGCTGGTGATTCCCAAGGCTCCGTTTTGTCTCTGACTCTCTTCCTCATTTTTATAAATGATCTCTTGTCTCAAAATTCTAATCCACTTCATTGTTTTGCCGACGACTCCACTCTCAGCTTTTCATACTCGTTCCCAAATTCAAGGTCTATCTCCTTCGGAAGTGAATTTGGGGGGGGGGGAGGGTACAAGAAACCGTGTTGAGTTTAATGTTTCGAAAACTCAATGCTGTCTATTGTCGTTAAAGCAAAATATACCCCCCTTGCCGTTGTCCTTAAATGGCACTTGCATCGAAGAAACCGAAAAGCTCTCAGTACTCGGTATGTCTGTTAACGAAGATCTTCGTTGGAATGATCACATTCTCGAGACCGCCAAAAATGCTGCTATATGCTTAGGATTTCTATATCGATGTAAGAAATTTTTCACCCCTTCTGATCTGGCTACCATTTATAAGGCGTATATACGTCCAAGACTCGAGTATAACTCACACCTTTGGGCAGGCGCTGCTTAATCTTCTCTCCATTTATTGGATAGAATTCAAAACAGAGCGTTAAAACTGATTGGAAACAGAGCTATCAGATTCATTCCCATCTCTTGAACACAGTCGGAATGTTTCATGTATTTCCCTGTTTTATCGCTTCTTTCACAAGCAATGCTCACTCGAAGTAGCCAGTTGCATTCCTCCCCTTTATCAATTCATCCGTGATACCCGCTTCGCTAGGAATGCTCATCAGTTCACCATTGAGCCTAACTTTTGCCGTACCGTCAAATATATAGAGATTCGTTTTTTAGTCGCACAACACGATTATGGGATAACTTACCCTCGCCGTTTCAGTTTGCAAACATTCAAAACCAATGTTTATCGTCACCTCCTTTCTCTCCCTCCATAATTTCCCCATCGCCCGTGCTGTGTTTAACATTATAAGGGTCTCTCCAAATATCCTTGAGCGCGAGTGAATTATAAAAAAAAAAAAAAAAAAATGATGGTCAACTTGATGATGATGGAGTTGGCAATGCTGATACTCTGCTTCCAACATCAACAACAAAAATACCCGACATTTAATAATATTGTATTCAACGAAGACAAAGAACGAAAGTTGTGCTTGTGTACTTTTATACTTGTAATGCAAATGGAATGAATATTTGACGATTTATTATGCCATTTCTATTATGCCAGGTGGCGCAAAATTAATCACCCTATCGCAAGATGTTATAATTTTTACAAATGGTGTCGTACGTCTGTTATATATTTCTATATATAATCATATTCATCATTTATTCCTATACAACCTACGAGAATATAATTGTTAGATATATATTCCTATAAACCGATATAATGACCACCCAATGTGATCATTCTTTTTACTTGCGACTTATAGGTACTATAAGGCAAGTTATGCATTCGTAAAAAAAATCGAACTCGAGATTTTGATCAAAGTTGACATTACGATGATAGCGAAGACCAAAAAAGTGGGTCACGCAATTCTGTCTGTCTGTCTTTCGGTTCGACTGCAGCCTAAACGGCTCGGCCGATTTTCTTCAAACTTGGTAGATATCTATGGGTTTTAATTTTTCCACCCAAACGTTTTTTTCCTTTTTTTTTTTAAGACCAAAAATAACGGTACCTGCCATACGATTTTTTTTCGAAATTTTATAAATATTTTTTTTCTCAGAAACTGTCCCACAGAATTTAAAAAAAAAATGAAAAATTTATTTAGTTAAACTATGTAATGGTTGAAAAAAATTTTCCAAAAAATTGTTATTTTTGGTAGACCGCCTGGGTCCATTTTTTTTGTTTTTGATTTTCTCGAAAACGGTAAAGCCGGTTTAAATCATTTTTTTATGCTAAAGCTCCTCCAAAGTTTAAATATTTTTACATATTCAGATTTTCAATTTTTTTATTTTTTAGATTTTTTAAAAAAATTTCAAAAATTTTTTTTTGGAAACTCAATATTTCGAAAACCCCATGCTCGATTTCTTCCACACTCTTGACAAATAAAAGTTTCTTAACATAATCTACAATATTCAAAAAAAAAAATTGTTTTATCTAAAACTAATGGTACCTTCCATACAAAAGTTAAAAAATGGTTTTCGAAAATCGTATTTTTCTCGAAAACGGTTCCGAGAATTTTGCTAAAATTTTTTTCTTTTGATTAATTTTTACGATGTATAATTTAATAAAAAAAATTTTTAATCTAGATATTACTGACTGTACCTACCATACAACGATTTTTTCGAATTTTGAGTTTCTCATTATCGGCATAACGGATTTTAATGAAATTTTTTATAAAGAAACTTCTAAAAAGTTTAAAAAGCATTGCATTTCAAAACTTCAAAAAAAAATATTTTTTCAATTTTTGGAAAAAAAAGTAATTTTTTTGGAAAATTCGATATCTCAAGAACGGCTTAGTATTTTTCTTGGAAATTTAACTCTCATTCGTACAATAACAGAAACATAAAGTTGGCGTACAAATTTTTTTTTTAAATATTTTAAAAATTTTGTGCATAAAAGCTTATTTTTTTAAGGAACCAGAACAATGACTTATAATATTTGTTCTTGCATAAATTCGTATTTGCATAGAATTCTGTTTATATCTCTTACTACAAAAAGAATTTAAAAAAATCATTTTATCCTTATAAACAGTTTTCTTTAATAACATTCGTTTATAAAATTCCTAGTCTATTACATAGGAGCAAGTTCGTGCGACCCAGTCGTCAATCATCATTTATTTCTTCTCAATCAAATGTTATAAAAAATTATTTTAAGACAGTTGAAGTTTGTTTCACATTAAATTAAGAGTTCAAGTTTCGCAGCAGTAGAAACGAGTTGTTTCACAAATCATCATATAATAAAACGGCAAACATGTTTTTTGTGGTACACTTTACGCGGCCCCCAAAAACCGAAGGGGCATAAATTACATATTAAACGAAAGCATTTTTTGCATAGATGTGCACGCACAATGCCAAAATTATTTAAATATACTACACAGAAATTGTTTAAAACAACAAATAAAAATTGCAAAAAAATGCCCGGACATCTGTTTCTGAATAGAGCAAACAGTTTTAGCACAGATAATTATCGACTAGCGATATCTGTTGCTGAGCATACATTTACACAATACTGTCATACAGTTACTGTCATACATTATTTTTGGTTTAAGTTTAGTAAAAGTTAGAACCATTTTAACTTTTGCTTTTGTTGTTGTTTGGAAAAATACAGCACATTTTGTTCACTTTTCACTCTTTGGGTGTTTTTTTTTTTTAGTTCAGTTTAGTTTAGTTTTTTAGTTAGAACCTGAACTGTCAAACAAAAAATCGTGTTTCCTTTTTAGCTCAGAGTGTATAACAGTTCAAATTTGTGTTTCGTTTTTCGTTAAGAGCGTGTTCAGAGATTGTTCAGAGCGCACTCTATGAGCTCGGTATAAAATAGCTGAGCAGAGAGAGTTAAATGCTGAAATCATTCCGACAGACAGGAAACAAACTCAAAAACTCGCATGTGTTTATAAAACAATTCAGAGTTCTTAGAACACTCTCGATTCGGAGAAAGTTCAGAGCATGTTCGACATGCTCGTGCTCTGTTCAGTGCTTTACTCTGAATGAAAAAAGGAAAACGCCCTTTGAAGTTGAATTTAGTTAAGTCTTAGAGTATTAACTACATCTATCGGGCAATTTCCGTGTTAGGCTAGGCACCATATTCAATTTTAGTTGCACAACTGTTTCGTTGCTTATAGAAAACAGATGAACTATTTGGTTGAATGTCCGCGCAGGTGCATATAATTATATGTTACACAAAATAGCGAACTCTTTTTGGGCAATCGTTTAGTTTGTGTCAAAACACAAACTTCGTAGTTGATCGAACCAAGTAGTTGCGAAACTAAAAATTTAATGTGCGCGCCTAGCCTTAGTGTTTTCAAAAAGTGAAAAAGTGAAATTTAGAACCATTTCAACTTTTACTTTTTGTGTTTTTCGAGATGGAAGATAGAAATTTGAAATGATTTGGAAAAAGAGAGCATATAGTTCTAGCTTTATTCTATGCGTTACTGTTTTCAAATCTTCCCTGAAAATAAAATATCCCCCTGGTTTGACAAGAATGCGTTAACAAACAAACAAAATATCAAATTGGAATTAGAGCTGAGTAAATCGTTCATTTCAAATGATTGATTCGTTCAACAATCGATTACGAAAATGATCCGATCATTTCAACCAACCGATCATTCGATTTTATTTGTTACTCCGGAAAAGAGCAATTTTAGGGCTTTCGGCTAACAATTGGTACGAAGTACACTTTGTACGTCATAACTGAATTCGTCCTCTATTCGTCAAGTCATAAACTGTCAATATCCATCAAAGGATGGCTAAGATTTCGATGGATTAAAAAACTTCTATAAATATCCAAAAAAAAGGTATTTTATTTTTTACTCGGGAAAAGAGCAATTTTAGGGCTTTCGGCTAACATTTGGTACGAAATACACTTTGTACGTCATAACCGAATTCGTCCTCTATTCGTCAAGTCATAAACTGTCAAATTCCATCAAAGGATGGCTACGTTGTCGATGGATTAAGAAACGTCCAAAAATCCAAATTAAACATACCGGATTCTGATACATCAAATAACATCAGTTCAATCCAACAATTGTTTTTGCGGCCTACAACATCAACAACCAATCTGCAAATTGTCAAAAATTTGCAATGTGTCAGAAATGTGTATAGGTTTGAAAGTTTGTTTACCATTAACCGTTTTCCTTTAAACTCCAGGATTGAGTGCTTAGTAGGTACTTCTCATTGCATTCAACAATTTAAAAAGATCATGAATTCTCTGTGTTTTATTGAATGATAATGAATTAAATAAATAAATTGGCACTCGAATTTCGAGAGCTGGGTCGGCTAGTAATAAATAAAAACACTTAAAAAGATTTTAAAGATATTTTTTTATTTTTACTAAACGTTAAAAAACGTTAACACGTCAATCATGTTTGTCATTTTTGAACTAGACTGTTGCAGAATACAAACAGACAAGCAATGGATCGCTAAACTCCGCCACCGGACTGGTCTTTCGGCCGAGAATATCGCTGAAGAAACATCAACCAGACGACGCGACGGGTCACACAATTGGACATCAACCGACTGACCCAAGAGCTAATTTAAGTGAAAGACTTACACATGTTTCTGTATTTAGTGCAAATAGTGCACCAGTTAATGCCTGCTGACATACCGTCGCATGTGAATGGTATTTGTATTCATATTGTGTTAATAGTCCCAGCTTCCCTGGCAATATTTTTCCACGTTAACTGCATCTAAAGAGTCTAAAAGCGTTTCGAGATTGCTGTCCTCGTTGCGAAAGTAAAATGTGTCGACATCTGTGCATCCAAGTGGCTACTGTTAAAGATCTATTAGGCTTTCCCTTAAAAAGAATAACAACAAAGCGTCTTCGAAGTAGCCTTGCTTGACCTTGTATAATGTGTTCGTTTATACTAAAATTATAAAAAAATTAATCACTGCCTAAACTGTAGAATATCTCAAGCCTTACGTTTGTGTAGTTTAAAGACAATGTGATGTAAATGCAATAATTTAAAGTTGAGTACCCCTGATGACTCACCCTCGGCAATTATTGTTCAAGCTAATAGTAACTCACTCTCGCTCTTTTCTTCGTATTTACATCACGATCCGGTTGTGAATATAAATGAAGGACATCATAATCAGCATTACAAGCAAGTTCAAATCTACAAAGTTCTTGACAAATGACAGGACACGCGATTGCTTCTACAAATATTAACCATTTCGCGCGCACAACATTATTCATAACACTTTTAAATTAGCAGATAGGTAGGTAAACGAGCCATCTCGTCTCCGCCTGGAGACCCCCATCCCACTTCCGCCCGCCATTTCAATGGCGGAACTCGTGTACATCTTTGTTTGCGCTGCACACACTTTAACGTCAGCGGACAAAGTTTATTCATCCATTAATTTAATTTTATCTCGCGCACACACATAGCTACGAGTATACTTGTTTATACTCATAAATGAGTTTTCCAGGACCTGGTGTGGTACTTCACTACAACACAATGCATGCGTTTGGTCGTCCTTGTTGTTGTTTGTTTTTTTTTTTTGTATTTAGTTTGACAATCTTCTGGAAATCTTTGGATAAATTATTTTGCCATGCTGATGAAGCTAAGATTGTTCGTTCATAGTCTGTTGTTCTCTGAGTTTAACAGGGATTCTGTGGTGCAGTTTGGTTGAGCCACACCATAACTTCTTACACATTTCGCTGCTTCCGTTACCAGCCAGCAGCGATGCCATGGTGTTCCTTAAGGACGTAATAATATGTAAAACTAGGGATGTGTTTAATATTGTTCGTTGTTTTGTTTTAACGTCGCAAGGAGCATTGTTAAAGGGGTGGATAGTGGGTGCTGCATTGTCCGTCTTTTAAAATCGGGTTTTGTTTTGCATGATCCTTGAAAGTTTTTAGTGGCGTAGATTCTCAGAGATTATATGATTTCGCTTCGATTTTAAGAGGAATGCACTTTTGCATAATCAAACTTACTTTGTGTGGAGTCATTCAGTATAATGTGACATGTGAATGCATCAGATGCATGAGAAATATCTACATGAACTTTTATTATACTAACTTTTTAGATACTTGGATTGCTTTGTTTATTTGTTTAACGTTTAAGTATAGTTTATTAAACAGTCAACTATTGAAGAGAATTTTTTGTGGAAAAATGTTAAATATTAAGGACTGCATTCCTTGAGGGATATGAATAAAATGTTACACTTAATCAGAAAAGGTACAGGGGTCCCTGACACATCTACAGAACACTGAGAGCTTTTCGGCTAATTCGATGCAAGAGGCATTCAAGGATAATGGAATAAGGGGTACATTTTGCTTCAGTAACAATAGGCAGTATTGAGTCTTCGAAGCATTAAATTCTACACCATTTTGTATACCCTATTTAACAATGCTGTAGAGATCAGAGTTTAGTGAGTTATCATTCAATAGCCTTATAATTGCCTTTCCGAAGCAGAAGGATGTAGATTTAAGAATGATTATGAGAAGCTGAAGTTAGAGTCTCTGGTAAAATAATGAAGTAGATTAGAAGTATCAGGTAAGAGATTATTTTTAAAAAAGTGAGGAATAGAGTTGGACACTGGTAAACACTAGCATTTATTTTCTGAAGATTAGACTTCAAACCGTCTAATAAAACATATATTAAACGATCCAGAAGATAATTTTTAATCCAAAGTATAAGGGTTTCATTGACACCAAACACACGCATTTTTGATCAGAGAGCCTCGTGCTAAACTCTATCAAATGCTTTAGAAATATCAAGGTCAAAATCCCTCTTTCTCCAGAAGAGAAGGAGCGATGGAAAAGCTTAGGCAATGGTTTTTCCAGCGAGAAAGAAAATCTCTTCAGAAAAATGGCGAGTAAACCATCAGGAGTCCAGCAATCATTCAGCAACCCAGAGTTAGTTTTTGTTTATTTGTTGGATTTTTGAAGCTTTTTCGCAGTTAATTCAGAAATTTAATTCATATACCTAAGTAGTAATTAGTAATGGATTCATATCGTTTAACATACCAAAAACCGACTTGAAGTCTTAAATGCAGGCTTTTGTCGATGTTTAACGTGCAGGGGTACCATGGGAAGTAAATCCACTCTTGAAAACGTTAAATTACTTAAAAAGTCAGTGGGTAAATATCGATCAATATTTAATTCTAAGATGGGTACGACAGCATATAACTGATGAGCCCACTGTCGTTACTGGGCGAAACGAAATTTGGAGTTAAAGTCACTTAAACTTTATATTGAATAAAAACGTAAGCCCCAAAGTAAAATTATTTTTTTTTATTATTATAAATTCTTTATTTGACCAATACTCGACATCGACACATATTTTAAATACTATATAAGAAAATTAGCATGGCAAAAACATGCTAATGTTCTGACATGAAATTTTTTGAGAATCAAAAAAAAATAAAATTTAAGATTATAAAAAGTTTGTGAATTCAAATAAATTTAGACAAATAAATAAAGATAATATCTGAGTTTACAACACAATTTCCTTGTTATATCTTACAGAAAGATACATAAATATAAAATATTTAAAATTTTTAAATTTACTCTAAAAAATTGTTTCGGTAACCTAAGGCATGATCAATAAAACTGTAAAGGTTCTTCCAACCCCACTCTCCGTTTAAAATTTGTTTCGCTTCCTGGAGATTGAGAAAGCTCTTTGAAAAATAAAGCCTTCGAAGTTCTTGCAGAATTGAACAAACCGTACACTTGGGATTATCATTTCTGTGAGGTTTGTAAGTCAAATTTAGCATCTCAGTCCTTGCTTTAAACAAAGTACCAATTTGAATTGTAGAAAGTTTTCTATTAAAATAATTCATTATAAACAGTGTGATTGCGTTGCTTGTAGACCAATCTGCTTTGGGAGGTACGAGCCCTATTCCAGAAATTAATGTACAATGAATCTGTTAAATCTTCATCATTTTACTTATATTTTTTATTATTTACAGTCTTGGCCAAATGTATTAGACACCCCAAAAAGATGCCATAATTTTAAAACCAAGTAAATTTAAAAAAACAAAAACAGGTATGCAGAAATGTTGTAAATTTTTTTTTATTAAAGAAAATTTAATATTTTGTACGGCCACCCCTCGCTTTTATGACTGCTGCTATTCGTTTAGGCATAGAGCTTACGAGCTTACGGCATTCGTCAGAACTTTTTTTGAGCCATTCTTGCTCAAGAACCTTTCTGAGCATCTCTTTTGATGTTGTTGGGTATTGCCGGACCTTACGCTTTAAAATTCTCCATAGATGCTCAATTGGGTTCAGATCTGGGGACTGGGCTGGCCGTGGAAGCAGGTCAATGGCATTTTCAGTAAACCACTTCATTGAGAGGGCGGACTTGTGACAGGGTGCATTGTCTTGCTGGAACAACACGCTCCTCATATTTGTATCACCAAAAATATGCTGGAAGGATGGCATCAGCGTGTTGTCCATCAAATTAATGTATTTTTTTGAGTCCATGCGACCCTCACAAATGAACATTTTGCCCATTCCGTCCGCAGCCATGCAACCCCAGATCATAACGCTTCCTCCTCCGTGCTTAACGGTTGGAACTACAAATTCTTGGTTGTATTTCTCACCAACTTGCCGCCTCACAAAGGTTACACCAGGGTTTCCTAACACCTAAATAACCTTTTTCAAAAGCTCAAAATAACTAAGTGGATGACAATTTAAACCAGTTTTTAAAGTTTCCGAGTTCGGGGCTTCATTATAATGCTTACTTCAAAGTTTGATTCATCTGACTACAAAACGTTACTCCAATCTTCTTCAGTGAGGTTTTGGTATTTTTTTACCCATTCTAGCCGCAACTTTCTATTTTTTTCTGAGAGCCATGGCTTTTTCCTCGCCTTCCAATCTTTAAATTCAACTTCTCCGAGTCTTCTTCTAACGGTTCTAGCCAAAATCTGTTTCCCACAACGTTGTGTTATGTCAGCAACTAGCTCATTTGATGTTTTTTTACGGTTTTTTTTCTAGAGGTTCGTATTAAAAAACGATCTTCTCTTACCGTGGTTACTTCTTTCCTGCCGGATTTTTTACGATTTAGATGGGATCCAGTCTTCTGAAACCGATCTAAGGCATTTTGCACGGCACAAAAGACTGTATAATACAATATACTATATATACTCAATATACTACTTAATAGTACTGACTAATCCAATTTGCTACAAGTCAACACTGACAAATGTCAGATATATTTTCCTAGTTGTTAACTTTAAACAAAATGTTATTTATTTTTTTTTTTCGTGGGTAGGTGAAGAATCTTCATAGACACTATGAGCCCGGTACTCATAGTAGTGTGAGATTTTTACTCGCTTAAAAACACCACCCTTTTGTTCTTGCGACTACAACTAAGTTACCTTATCAAGTATAGTTTTAATTTCATAATATTATAATCACGTTTGGCAGGTAGCTCCCCACTGAGAGGACCTGCGGATACCGCATTTGAAAGCGTATACTCCTTATGGCGCTAGGTCGAACGGTCTCGTTCTTTGAAGTCGGCACACAAGGTTTGTCTCATCAATTGTTTGTCGAATAATTCTATTGCTATGGTTATTTAAGTCAGTTCGTAGATTCCCAGCGAAAACTAATATTTCATCTTGAACAGTTGGTAATCGTAAGTCTCTGTGTAAATCACTGTTTCTAATGTACTACGGAGCATTAACGATTTCTCTGAGAACTATGTTCTGATAAGATTGTAACATTTGTCTATTGGTTGGTTTAGTACAACCCCCAAAGTTGATGTATACCGTAGGTCCATACTGGTTTTATCACTTGCTTATAGATAAAAAATTTATTGTAGACGCTGAGTTTGGAGTATCTTTCAATAAGCCAATTCATTTCACGTAATTTATTTTCAACTTGATCTCGTTTCTTTTTAACGTTAGTTTTCCATTTAAGCTTAGCGTATAGTGTCATTCCTAGGTACTTTGCTTCATTAGCATATGGTATTTGCTCCGAATAATTGTAAGTGGGCACATTGGTAATTTTTTTGTAATTAAAATTAACATGAGTTGATTTGGACTGATTAAGAACAATTCACCATTTCTTAGTCCATACCGAAATTTTATCTAGAGCTCGTTGGAGCTTCTCGGTTACAGATTCAATCAAATATTTCAAGAATAGCCATATCGTCTGCAAAAGTACCTATTATGGTATTTTCTTCTTGAGGAATATTGTTAGTGTATAGTATGAACAGAAACGGACCGAGAACACTTTCCTGGGGAACACCAGCATTGATTTCCTTAAAATCCGAATATTCCCTCCCTTGCTGAAACTCGAAATAGCCTATTCTTGAGGTACGACTCAAGGATGTAATATATTATATCCGGAAAGACCTGTCGCACTTTAAGCTTAAGGCCATCATGCCAGACCTTGTCGAAGGCTTGAGAGACATCTAGAAGTGCGCTTGTTGAGTGGCTTTTCCGGAAACCAAGTTGATGGTCAGGAATAAGCCGCTTTTCTTCGATAATAATGTTATCATAAAGTTAGTCTTTTTTGTCATCGAAGGCAGAAGTCTTTGTTTTTTTTCTAATTGAGTTCCGGAACAATTTTTCCTCGAAGAATTTTGTAACAGACCATGTATCAAAATTAACATTGGCGACCGTGACAGGACACTTTCTCCTAAGAATAATTCTTATTTAACTTAAAAATTGCTAAGTAGTTTTGTGAAAGTACCAGATAATTTATTCCTCAAGACAAACAGCTGGAATCAAAAGACAAAACCATTCGACATCATTTGGAACAAAACCTTATAATATACTACAGCTGTATTTCAAACCCAACTAGCGGTTAACTGAACGGTTTTTATTGACCAACTACCTGACCTCATTATCTGTATACATATACAAATGTATGTAGGTACATACATATGAACATTGAACATTCGACATTGCGGTTATTTTTCCCCAACAGCGAACGGTTAAACTCAATTGTGAACATTTCTTACATCATACACGACATTGTTTTTTTTTTCTTAATTCTTTGTCATCTCTCTGAACTTTAAATCGTGCCAGTGCCAAACTCTTATCGGGCAGCAAAATCGGATTAAAAAATTTGTCGAGAATAAATCTTCTGCCGCTGCAATTCATGAACTTTAAATCCGACTTAATTGTCTAGAAAGGTATTACTAAGGCTTTCAAACAATTCAATCGTTAGTTGAAGAGCTCGATAGTAATGAAGGTGAATCTAGCTTCCGCGCAGCATTTTATCGCGAATAAACAAAGAAACAAATGTCCACACGAATTTTTGAATTCACGAACAGTAAAATTTTAGGTTTGGAAAAGATGTCCGATTTACTTATCTTTTCATTTCCTCGTTTAATGTTCCTCTATCTTCTTCGAATCACTGTCGTTTTCCTTCACAAGTTTTTGTCCTCGATTTTCGTCCCTTTTAAATTCAATCCTCTTTTCCTCGATTTATTTCTTTTTCACTTTCTCGAATATTTTGCTTAATCTTTTTTTGTTTTTCATCTTATCGCTTGGTTGCTTGGTAAGCTCTCCAAAGAGTGAACTTTCCTAGCCTAAAATCCTTTATTTCCTCCCTCGACCATTCCAGTCACCCACACATACACACATCCAGCCAATCGTTTTCGCGATCATCGGTCACGGAACGGACACCGGCTTTCTAGAAACCTTTTTCGTTTCACAGAAAACCACCGTTGTCGGATCTCAAACGAAACTTTGCTGTCACACTCACATTCTAGGATTCAGCAAGTTGTTGGGTGTCTTTCCAAAACTTGCCGAATATAAATGGTCGAGTTCAGACTACAATCAACTAAATTTCTCGAGAAAAATCAAAAAGAATAAAATCGAGGAAAAACCCTTTTCTATTCATTCCCCTAGTTATCTACAATTAAACTACTCGCGAGTGATTCGAAGAGCGAAATCATTGTTACTAAATAATACTGAGGCGAAAGAGGAAAACATATTTTAAAACACGAACTATATTCAAAGTGGACCTTTTTGAAAAAGACGAATTAATATCTTTAGGAAAAGAATCTAACAGTTAATCTAATCGTTAGGAACCCGTTCGCTTACAAATAGAATTTACGTTATTTTAAGATGTTGAAATTTGTGATGGTTTGTTGTTTACTTTTTAGATAGGTATAAGAGTCCGCCTGACTCGCTACCTCTTCAGCTCATCTGCTGGCATTCGTTTTGTTCCATGAAACCGCCCGTCTACATGTCAGAGTTACAATTAAATTTCGTGAGCCATTCGACTCAAAACCTGTATTTGTCATTTTTGCAAAATGCTGACTAAGTATACCAATGGTTGATGGTGGCATGGTTGCCCTCAAGCCTCAACTTCGCCAGAATTTTGCAGCCGCAACCAAAGAAAAGAAGGAAAGGAAGGAAACGAAGGCCAGTCATTGTTGCGGTAAATTTTACGTAACAACGTAGTCAAAGTGAATCATTCGCAAAAAACGCAACGTTGTTGAACACGACTGTCGGCGGTAGTACGGTCAAACTACCGAAGGTTCCGTTACCTACATTTGCAGGTGATTATACGAAGTCGCTAAGCTACAGCGAGATATTCTCCACTTTGGTAGATAAAAACGATTCGATTGACAAAATTGCAAAATTTCCCTACCTGCGCGCTTCATTATCGTTTACTAGAATCAATTGACGTTACAACAAAAAATTATAGATAAGCTCTTAAATTATTAAAAGAACGGCACGGAAAAACTACAACCATTGTCGAAGAACATAAAAAAAATATTCTTAACTTTCCCTTGATACCACAGCACAGCGTTAATTTGCACATTAGGTCTTTAGCATTTCTGGGAAGGCCAGTCGCGCAATGGAATGACCTTATTATTAGCATTATGATGTCAAAACTGGATAGTTGAACGAATGAAAAGTGAATCGACGAGCGGGTGATAGAGCGGCTTCCTACACTGAATGAGCTTTTCAAGCGATGTCTTCAGCTTGAAAGGAAAGCTTCGCAGCGTCCGAGTTATTTGCCCACACCCGCAATCCGACTCTATGCAACATTTGACTTGGTTTATAATCAAAAGCATCACTTGACAAAACATTACGTCAATTTTGGGAAATCGAAAGCCACATCACTCCCGTCAAGTGTATGAGTCAAGAAGAAAACTTAAAAAATCAAGGAACAATAGATTTGTTGTTCGCCTACCTTTTCGGAAACCCACTCCTGTCTTGGGAAATTCCCTCCAAGCAGCAAAAAAACCACTCATTTTACTTAAGCGTAAGTTCAAACGTGATCCTTGATCCTCAATTCCAACAGGAATACATAATGTTTATTACCGAATATGAAAGGCTTCACCACATGCGGCAGGTTCCTAAGCCAACTCATACTAACTTCTTTCTACCTCACCATGCTGTCCTTAAATTAGAAAGCTCATCGACAAAATGCATGTAGTTTTCGACGCATCTGCGAAATCTAAAACAGACGTTTTATTAAATGACGCATTGATGACTGGGCCCACTGTTCAATCGGATTTATTTACCGTCATCGTTGGAGAAAAGATCTACTTGCTGAAATTTCTTGTTATGAGCTAAACACGGTAACGTATAGGACATCCGCAGCATCATATTTGGCCACTCGTGGTTTGAAACAATTAGCATTGTATGAAGAAGGCAATTTTCCTTCGGTAGCAGCGGCAGTGCTGAAGGACACTTACGTAGACGATATTATGACAGGTGATTCGACTTTAGAGAATGCCTATAAACTCCAAGACGACCTTATTCAAATGCTGGGCAAGACACATTTTAAACTTAGAAAGGTTTGCTCAAATAACAAAATGGCTTTGAGTTCCGTTCCAAAGGAATATTGGGAGCCCTATCGTAATATCGGACAAACTGATGTCATAAAAACCTATAGGTTTAACTTGGCAACCCGAAGCAGACGAATTAATGTTCCAAACATCTTTCTCTGAACATCCAAGAATCACTAAACGCAGCGTTCTCTCTGACTTAGGAAAAATATTTGATCTCTTAGGATTGATAGGATCAGTCGTTGTTCTAGGAAAAATATTTTTGCAACAATTATGGAAACAACAAATTTCCTAGGATGAGGTTCTTTCAGATTAGAATCAACAAAAATGGTCTTTCTTTCTGCACCCCTATTCGTCGCTGTCACGGAAAAGTGTAGAGGAGAATTCGGTGTCAGGTACAAGAATGGTAGAAGAATGGCCAATTTTGCGTCATGCCTTCGACCTACCCCAGTACAAACTTTAACTGATCCAGGGGCTCAGAGTTAACGATCATATTCAACGACGTATGTTCGCGTGCTGGTCACGCGAACAGTGCTGGATATTTTGGTAATAAGAACATAATGAGCGATGAGGCCCATTTATAGATGAATGGTTTCGTCAACAAGCAAAATTGTCAAATCTGGAACGATTGCAATCAACACCAGCTATGCAACCTGAAAAAGTCACTGTTTTAGACTGGCAGCATCATCGATCCCTACTTTTTTGACAACAATGTTGCCTAGGTCATCATTTGGTTTTAACAGTATGGCGCTACATGTGATTTGACCCAGTTAGACTTTATTCAAACCATATTACACATGTTATCTACGTTGTTCATGTTACATGTTACTCATTCGTTACGCCAATAATGGTGGTCCCTTGAATTTTCACGCCAAATGTCTGGAGATTGAATCCTTTAGTCCTTTTAAAATCCAAAAACGTTTTTTTTTTTTTTTCAGATGTACTGTCATTTTTGAGGAAATTACAAATCATCACATGTTCTCATCTTAGGAGTTCGGTTTCCACAGAAAATTGTAAGTCCGTCCCATTCAATTGGCGACTGACAACAGACACACATAGGAATGCATTTCTAAGTCACTAGGCCCTGCTTTTCACCGAGATGTCAATTCAACAAATTATTATTTTCCATTTTCCAATTCGATATTCTTCGTCCTGTTTTCCCTACCAACAATTATTTTCCTTTGAAATAACTTTCCCAAATACCAATTTTGTTTTCCATCTGCCGAAAACAGAGATCTTTTCACATTTCTGAATTTTGTTTGCCATATTGTCTTCTCTGGTAGAAATTCTTTGTCCTACCAGCACTCAGCAGCAAAGCCAGAGTGACAATTCTGCGCAAGCAGGAAACATAAAATTAGACTTTCTTGTACGTGCAACGTTTATTAACACACCCTACTCATATTGTCCTTTCACACTCGTGCTCCTTCATATGGACAACAAAAAATACACTCATTTGTAAACAGTTAACGGTTGATTTAGGATTGAGACAAGAAAGCTTCTGCCGACGAACGACGACCAACCTGAACTCGTAGAACTGACAGCAGAGAAACAACCGCCAAGCGGAGCAATCCCTTATTCAGAAATCTGCAACAACATATGCAATTCATGTCCTCAAGGTGTTCAGATGCTGCAACTCATTTCCACCCCGGACCGAAACCCTTTCAGCCAGCTCCTCCGACTGCCGTAGTTTGGCTCTCATGTTTGCTATCCATGATGGTCTTCTTCTCCTCCAGGTTAATGAGAAAAGTTTTATTCCTTTTCGAAGGAAGCTGAAGCTGGATGGAGCTTCATTAAGCACACACGTCAAGTTTTCGGCCCAAGTGAGTTTTGAAAGTGGGTGTTTCTGCTTGGTCGTTTGTTCGTTCATTCGAAAATGGAAGTGAGTTTTCTCTTCGCTCTGCATCAGTAGTCAGTCGTCTAGTCGGGTATGTTGTCATTCTTCCTTATACGAGTAGTTGCTGCCGGAGGGCTTCAACATCCTGGTGCAGTGCTAAATTTCGCAATGAAAATCCAGGATAATTTACACACTTGCATGGTGATGGTAGGTATGTCGTGACTCGTGAATGGGCTAAGTATCTCTGAATGAATACATTGTGCTGCAAAACGTGAACATGCGGAGATCTTACTTTTGATGGAAAGGGCAAGATGTGTATGGCTACCCTGCAAAGGTAGCTCCTTCTATTTGGGTCCTTTGTATAGTAGCTGAAAATAGTATGAATGTCATAATTTGCTGCGAGAGTACTTTTGCACGTTAGCAGACTGCTATACGTAGTCATAGGTAGCTGCAGCTAACCGAGCTGCCTTATAGTTTTTCCTTAGCCATGGTATACCTTTCTCTTGATCCTTGGTATGTGATAGGATTTTATAGGAAACTTGAAAGAAGAGCTCATTTGCACAGTTCCGTCTGACTTCCGATGGCATAAACGATGACAAAGTTTTCACTAATGTGAATCCCGGATAAGCTGGGGCTAATTGAGCTTTATAAAAGCGGTGACTAATTTTTGGATCGTGCTTCCAGGCTTTTTCCGGGACAAAATGATTTTGAGTGTGAATTTTTATGTTCAACACACCTTCATACATAGATGATGGGTCCTGTATATGAAAGGAGATTTAGTGATGTTTGACGCGTTTTAAATGGACACGTACGAACAGTTGCGGTTTCCTTTCCAACGATTGCTTTTTTCAAACCCGATTTTTAACATGATTTCAAGTTTTTTTTTTCTGTTATAGAAGAGTAAAGTTTTCAAGAATTTAAACGAGACTCTGGAGAAATATTTTAAATTATAGAGGAGAATACATTTATCTATTGGAACTTAGATTATTCAACAAAAAAAAAACTGTTAAGACTAGTGTACAATTTTGTTACTAGAACGAATACGATAGAGCAACATCGTCTTGCCAACGACTGCCAAATCTTAAAATCTGCAGAAAAAGATGGCCACAGATATCGTCAAAAAGTTATGCTCCCTTTGTTTTTGAGTTATGGTTGGAAATTTAGGACCTACATTTATGGTAATTTATGAAATGTGTGTAACGTACTTACGAGTAAAGCTTTTTACAATAAACCAAAACAATTTTCAACAGAAAACAGCTCAAAGCATTTTTTTGTGACCCTCTGCCTAAAACTACGATTAAATCTATGCAAGTCGAACAAGACAATAAAAGTGCATGTCAAATTTCAATGTTAGAGCTGGTTATCATGCCTTACCCTATCTATTTGGTCCCGATCGGACACAGTCCTACTAAACCGAGGGCGCTCTGATCCGTCTTCTGCAAAGATGTCTCGATCATAGAGGAGGCCCTTATCCTCAGTTCTATGGCAGACATGGTAAATTAGCGTAATCGCCATTCTGTCCTGGACTGTCTAAGTAGAGGAATACATCGAGCCTGTTAGACGCCCATTTTCGTAGAATTCTGCCACAAAAAATAATTTGTTGGTCAAAGACATCGCCGAATCAGCTTTATCAACAAATTTTCTTGTCTGTTAATGTTGGTGTCGATGTATAGAACTTGGTTGGAATAATAATGATCGTACTCTGACTCTAGTGTTCTGTGTAATTCAAGGCAATGTTTGAGATGCTGCCTCTCAAATACGCAAATATTGTCTATTTGAAATGGGGCAATAGGTACCCAAACGCAAACATCGGCCGGATGAGCACCATGTAGCAAATCGCCTTCCCCCTGCTATCAATGCGCCTGCTATAAAACAACCGTTCTGTCAGGGCGAAGGCTTTCCTAACCCTGGTCAGAGCAATATTTATAAATGCCTGTCGAAACACACATATTGATCCAACCAGATGCTAAGCTACTTTATTAGACTTTTACTTGCCATTGGCTGTCCATGTGGCCATACGATCATTAGCATGCGCCAGTTCTTTCTCATATTCCTTAGGGCTCATTGCTGTCCGATATCCGATATCGCAATATCCTTGAATTTTGGCACAGTCACGCAGCAAGAGAATTTTGATGATCTCGACCTTTGGAGCTATTCTACACGTTATAAGATCGTCGGTATACACAATTGCCTGATTTAGACTACCGATCAGATCGCTGGTTTAAATGCTGAATATAATCGGCGAGATGACCGCTCGTTGATGAAGACCATTTTTATTATCGAAGATTGCGGTAGAAGTTGCACTACCACTTTTGACAACAAACTTTCTCCCATTGAGCATGCCATAAATGGCATAAAGCATAATTATATAATAGTCTGGTCAGCTTGCGATAGGGCCTTTCTAACCATAAAGCCTTCTCTTAGTCCACCAGATTGGTGCCAATGTATTGCCTTTTAGGTTTGTTCCATTAGATATCAGAGACCAGTTTTAACGCAGCATGAGTTGTATCATGTACCACCTTATTCTCTTCTGTCCATTTGGATAGAAGTCTATCATAATTTTTTTTTCAAATACCTTACCAATACTTAGAAGATGAATTAAAAGTACGACTCAGATCTACCTTCTCTGATGATTTCTTAACAATCTTCGAGGTCCTACAAGGCAACCAATTAGGACCACTTCTTTTTATTCTTGCTATTAACGATATTGAAATGATCATCAAATATTCTCATATTTCATTCTACTCTGACTATACCAAATTTTTCAAGACAATTTCTCGGACTCTTCTTCCACTTGATTTCGACAGTTTCTTTGTCTGGTGCCTGAAAAATTGCTAAGAGCTAAATATTGGCAAATGTTAATCAACTTTTTTCACGAAAACGCATCAATTCGTGACCTTGATGTTTTCTGTGATAGAGAGCTCAACTTTTTCACACATATTGATAAGATTATTCTATTTAGGAAACTCAGCAATACCTTTTGTTAAATGATGGTCCAAGCAATTCTCTGATTCCTAAGTGACCAGATCCCTTTAGATAACCTTTGTTCAAGCTTGTCAAGCATGATGCCCTTATCAACAAATATATTCAGAATTCAACAGATTTGTTGATCGAAGAGCACTTTTGTACGATTATTTCGAATTTCTACTATTCAGTGATTCAATCTATTTACAAAGCACATCTTTAAAAAATCGAATAAAACATCAGTAAACATTTTTTCTTCGATTTGCTTTGGTATAAAACGACCATTGTCGATATGGATAAAGTATACTTTTAAAAGATAAACTATGTAGCTATTTGCTGCTGTTAATGTTAGACGAGCTCCTTATTTAGAGTCGACTCCCATTCTAAAATTGACTTAAAGCAGGTTTTAAAAGTTAAAAATTTTGCGCCCATGTTTTTTTAAACTTTTTAAAAGCTTCTCTATAAGAAAATTAATTAAAACCCATAATGCTGTTAATGAGAAATTTGAAAAAATATTTCTATCGTAGGTTTGTTTTTTTTTTAAGTTTTTATGTGCCATGATTTTAAGGTTTTTTAGGAACTTCTGTATACAAAAATTCAATAAAAATCCGCTATCGATTTTGAGAAAGTCAAAATTCGAAAAAATGGTTCCTTGGCATCAACTTATAGATCGTAAGAATTAAGCGAAAGAACTAAATTTTTTACCAAAATTCTAGGTGTTATTTTCGAGAAAAATACGATTTTTGAAAGCCATTTCTTAACATTTGTATGGTGGGTACCATTATTTTCAGATATAATAAGAAAAATGAAACATCTTGTGGATAGTTTTAAAAAACTTTTAATTTTCAAGATACAAACAAATCAAGCATGGGATTTTCGAAATATACTATACTGAATAGACCTGGACTACATTGTGTATTTTTTAAGAAGAAGTGTTTTTTTTTTTTTTTTATTTTGGAAATTCTATTTAACAAGTAACGACTCTTAGGATTTTTGACCAACATACCGAAGATCCTTTGAATTTGAAAAAATATTGTTAACAAATATTTTCGGAAAAATAGTAGTTTTTGGATTTTTCAAAAGATATTAAATTTTTTTTTTTTGAAAATTCAATATTTTGAAATCGTTTAAATGATTGACTTTTGAAATAATGTACATTATTAATAATATTAAAAATTGCATATTCAATTTTTTTATAAAAACTTAGCATATAAATAAAATGCATGACTGGATTGCACGTACTTGCTTTTGTGAACGAGTTTTGGAATTTAAAAATTGTTTATAAAAGTAAATATATAAATTTGATTATATTGCAGAAAAATATTCAAATGCATAAAAGTCTGAATTTCTGCAATCAAAGTTTAAAAATCGTTTTATTATTAAATTATTTTTTTATAAAAGAAATTTCTTAAAATTTTTTTTAAACAAAAATTGGGAATTCAATTTTAAATATTGAATAATATACATTTTAGGAAATACTTTGAGGACCTAATCATTCATCTGTTTTCAAGATATGATCTGCCATCTATACTATTATATAAAAGCGAAACCATTTTATAGTTTGGGTTTAATGATCTCAGAAAATAGTTAACCGATTTATTTGGAATAAATTTTATTATTTTCTATGTTTTTTATAAGAGTGTTTCTGGCTATAATTTTTGTTCATAGTTACCACCTAAGTTATACCACCTGAGAAATAAATAAAAACAAATTATAAAATTATAAACTTTTCGAATTTATTTTATCCAGGAATTAGATTTCATCACAATCGCGAGGTTGCTGCTTTGTTTCATGTCATTATCATTCCAACATTTTTAATTTTCTTTTCTTCCCATGCTTGGTCTCTCTTTATATCTGTTCCATTCAATAGTTCCGTTTTTTCTCTTACCTACTACCTACCTTCATATTCAATTTTTCTGCACTGTATAGTTCATCTAACTAACCTATACACACACACATTGTTTTTTGTTTCTCTAAGGCTGAAAACACACCGGATAAAGCAAAACGTTTTTTGTTCGATAGTCAAAAAAACATTTTTTATTTGAACACACACCAAGCGACACAGAATAAAACAAAACAAAACTTTTTGTTTTTTTGTTTCGTTTGGTGTGCGTTGAAATGAAACAAAATAGGAACTATCGTAAAAGCTTAACTCCGGCTGAAAGATTATAACTCTACGGTAAGTAAACACAAATAATAATTTTGTGTTTACAAAACAGACATTATGTTTATTTATAAGAAAAGAGAAAAGCTTTTAATCTTGCCAATCTTCAAATGTCATAGTATAGGAAGTAGTAATCCACAGCTTATCAATAGTAAGTTTATTGGCATGTTCCTTATCTTTATAATTATAGATAGGGCTTCTCGCCTTAATTACAAAAAAATTAACTTCTCTCAATCTACAAATTTCATATTTATTTAAAATTTGCGCACAGAGTAAACGTAGAAGCAAATAAATCTGTAAAGTGCAACGAAAGAAGAAAATAAAAAGAAAAAGAAAGCAAATTTTGTTTTGCAAAAAACAATAGGTCAGCTATCGGCAACGAAACATGTTTTTCTGTTTTGCTTTTGTTTTTATGTTTTGTTTCATTTGGTGTGCGTTGCGCCATAAGAAAGTATGCAATTATCGTCAACGACCCTTGTTCGAAACAGTTTTGTTGCATTTGTAGGAAACAGCTGTAGATAATTTTCAAAACGTTGAATTCCATCTCTTCAAAAAAATAAAATGAACACTTTTCTGAAAAAAAATTAGCTTTATTACAAAAAAAAAAATGAAACAAATATTCCTGCTTATCCGACTTAAGCACGAACAAAAATAACCATTTGCCTAACATCAATCACTGCATCAGTCAAACCAACTTGCGCACTCAGCTTAAACCAATGTGGCTGAGAATAAAAGTTTCTATGGGTGGTACGTTCGGAATTTACCACCTTTGTGTTCTGAGCCGTCCCGTACCGAATGCACAATATCCGTTTCAATACACAATTCCAGATCATATTGCACAAAATGAGGTCAGATTAAGCACGTTTGCCGGTCGTCTTTCTTTTCGTCATAAGTCGCCAGCAAAGTAAGAAGTAGTTTCATCCCCCATTTGTGCTTCACACAAAATTAAGTTAAAACACATAAGTGCAAAGTGCAATCACGTGATAACAAGTTTTTTTTTATAAAAAAAAAAGTTACTGCAAGAAATTTCCTAGCAGAACACCTAAAGAGCAAAAAAAATTAAAGAAAAATACCTGGTAAGATTCAACGTAGATTTAGTAAGGAGTTTTCTTTTGCTGAACAAAATAATTTTCTTTAGAGGCAACGCAGATCGCGGGCGACGGTCCAGTAAAAAGGAATACTTGGTGGAAATTCTTGCCTTCTTGGGTTAAAATAAAGGCAAAACTCCATTTCTAAAAAAATAGGTAAGCCTATTCGCAAAATCTGCATTGGAGCAATGAAGATTAAGTTTTTTTTCGTGTTGATTTGCTTAGGGCGTCGTTTACTCGCGATCATTGGCCTCGGCCAACAATTTCAACGTCGGCAACCAAACGCCACGTGAGATCCGCTAGTTCTTCGAGTCTTGTGGAGAACACATATCCTTGATAGTGGTAAGAAGGACCCGGCAAGTGGTATTCTCAAGCCGGGAATACTTTTTTTGAGGCGACCACCGAGGTCACTTCCAAGCTCCAAACAAGAGAATAGTGTCTCTACATCCAATATCCAGAAAAATTCGATAGAAAAAGTGGATCTGTTCGAGAATTTGCAACTTTTCATCAAGTGGCATGAGTGCCGAAGAAACTTTTCAAGAATCAAGAATCGTCAAGAAATTTTCATTTAGCTGGGAAAGAAGAAACAAAAAAAAGGAATAAGTAAAAGTGCAAAAAAAAAAAAAAAACCAAAAGAAAAGTGAATTTGTGATAAAATTAACCTACATAAAATTAACCTGATAAAATAACCTAGGAAAAGAAAGCTAAGGAAAAGAAAATAAAAATTATAGGAAGTATAATAAAAAAAGGATAAATAGTTGAAAGGAAAGTTAGAAGCTGAAAAGAAAAGAAAAGTTTTAATAAATGAGGAAATTAGAAAAAGAAAATGATAAATAGAAAAGATTAGGGTAAGAGAAAAGAAAATTAAATAAACGTATGTACATACATATGTACATATGTACACTATATACATACATATGTACATAAGATAGCTGAAACGGAAAAGGTGTCAAAAGATAGCTTAATACTAAGAATATTTTCTTTAAGGAAAAGTAAGAGTAGAAAAGAAAGTACTTACATACTTACCAATGAGATGAATGAAAACAAAGTATTACAAATTTGAAACAAATACAAAAATTGATTAGCGATTTGTTTTTTTCAATTAGGAAGCTTTTACTTATTAGAAAAAGAAAATACGAAGTATACAAAAAAATATGAATTATTGATTGAATTGAATAAGTGAACTAAATGATTTTAAAATACAAAGTAAAATATAAATGAAAATAATGTATAAATGTTCAAATCAAAGGAAGTTGATAAAACAAATAACGAGTTTAAGAACAAGAAAATCCAAAAGGGAATTTTAGTTTAAGAAGATATAGTTAGGGATAGGGATTTCACAAAGTAGGATAAGGATTCAGTTTAGTATTAAGGCAAGATAGATTAGAGTAAGAAACGAATTCTTATAGTTTAGAGTAAGTAGGTATATTAAATAGATGTAACATCCCATCCATCGGATATTTACGATATACATATTTTTTTTATTAATTTTGATAAGAATTAGAAAAAGGCAAATGCTTTCTAATCGGTTTCTTCTCATAATATCCTTCAGTGTTCATGATCATTTCCATCAATATACTTACTAATAAAAATTCACCAGGTCACATCTAGATGCTGTGCACGACATATGGATCGCTGGTAAGTGAGTTTTTTTTTGTAATTTTTTTATATTTAAATATATATTTATATCAGCTTGTGAAATGGGAAATAAATTTCCTCATGTTTACAAAAAAAAGTAATAAGTAACAGTTTAAGATATAAATGGTAGTGTGTGCAGGTCATGCTATAAAAGATTTCGCTTTGGTGGAAAAGGGATGATTCGGATAAAAGAATTAAGTAAAATTTTAATTTCTTTTAAAGAACTTAATGAGTTTTTTTTTAATTCGCGTTGATGAACTAATGTAAATTTTCTTTGAACGTCTTCGGTGTATGGTGATGAAAAAAAGAAAAAGAAGAAGAAGAATGTTGATAGATTAGATTAGATTAAGATTAATTTATTAAAAGTTTTTTTTGAGGTTAATAGTCTTAAGAAGTATTTTTTTTTTGAAACCGAAATTAATAAATGTATCTATCATAAATAAAAAAACAAATTTGCCGAATAATTACTTCTTGATCGGTACCTTTCTGCTCATTTGGTTTGTCGAAGTTTTTCGGATGCTGATTTTTTTTTCGAATTTAAAATTCTTCCACTCGTTCGGACGAAAGGTGATTCGAGTTATTTTCGATCTTTTTTAATGCTGATGTAAGGAATTCTACAATGAAGTAGTGTTAGAAGTTAACTTTTGGGAAGTGGATGTGTGAAAGGTGAAGGATGGGTTTCGGAATGAAGATGTGAGGGGAAGTCATAGGCTTTCCCGTTTTCAAAAGAGGGCCATTACGTAAGTTATTTTGGGAGCAAATGTAATGGTATTGGAATAATCCAAGAACATTTATGATTTTTTTTGGATTGTTATTAAGGGTGGGTAAGAAAAGCTCCGGGGACACGACAATCTATGTCCTCCTCTAAGAAGAAGTCAGAATTAGTAAGAAAAGGTTAGATGCGATATCGGTCACAAAGATTCGGGCCCTACATCTTAAAAGATGGAAATATTTACAATCAAATAATATCTCAGATTTAGGCCTGGAAAAAAGTAACTCCGTCCTGAAGCGATTAGCAAGATCCCCCCCCATCGACGAGCTAAGCATGGCAACCAGCAGGCCTTCAGCTAATAACGCTATGGGACAACCCTTTCGACTCCTGCCTGGACGGGCCGATGGGTCTGTAGACATCGGTCCTAAAGGTAGGGGAGGTCGTTAGGGAAGAACTTTGTAGAAGCAGTAGAGTCTTATTGAATTATATCTGGTGTTTGAATTTTGAGGTCGTTTTTTTTTTTTTGAATCTCAATCGATTTCGTTATCCGTCTTGCGGCGTTTTTTTTTTGCAGCGGGTAATTCAAGAGACTTTACTTTTCGCCAATATTTAGACAGGGTGTGAGAAGATAGGTGACAAAAAAATATTAAGAACGTCGGCTTGTGTTCTCATTCACTTAGCTCACCGAAAGTCTAAAAGTGGAAGTAGGTGAATACGCATTCAACAGCGCTCATGCAAAGTTCAAATGGTTTTTGTTTGTTAAATAAACAACAAACAACAAAAGTGCAGATAAACTTAAAACGTTACACATTCGGTGTGTGTTGCTCGTATACAAAAGCATGTATTTTCGACAACCACCATCGTAACACTTCAAAACAAAAACATGTGTTTTGTTTCGTTTTCTTTGGTGTGTTTAGTCTCATAAGAAACAATGTTCTCTTGTTTCACGAAACAAAAAAACATGTTTTGCTTTATCCGGTGTGTTTTCAGCCTAATTCTATCGTCACATCGCATCGCTTAGCAGTGTGGGCTCTCTTTTTTAAGTTACTTGAATACACTCAATAGCATTTTGGTGACAAAAATGGACATTCAATTGACTACAGTGTCGTGCAAATAAAATGCCGATTTATCTAAAGAAAAATTAGATCTTTTTTATTTCGAGGAAAAGCATAGATTATAATTCTCCCAATTTAAGAATAAAAACAGTTCCATTATAATAGCTTGAATTACCAATTTTTTATCACTTCCTCGAACAATAAAACTGAAATTATGTTAATATTTTCTTTACAAATAACTTGAAGAAGGTACTTACAATGAAGTCGGTAAGAAGAGCACAAAAATGTGGGTAGGTTAAGTCAGTTGCACTGCACTGAACTTGAGCAGGTGAATAAAAAAAGATTCAAGTACCTATAGATGTATGAGGAAAAAACAAATTTGTTTTTTTTTTACCGCAAACTATATTTTTGGTTACAAAAAAATGTTTCTAAGTATGAATAAAAGAAAGAAAAGAAGAAAATAAACAAAAATCCCGTTCTGTTTTCAGCTAAAAAATAGAAATGGTTTTGTTTGTTTTCATGTGCGGCTTGGCCTTGATTACGTATATTTTACTAAAGTTTTTTTTTCTAAAGAGTGTTAATTTCGGTAACGAAGTGTTTTTTTTATTTTTTTTATTTTTTTATTAAATACAAAAATATTCGTAGTTACAATTTGCGAAGCAACGCGAGCACGGGTCGGCTAGTTAATGATACAATCGAAAATCAAAACAACAGGTAGCATTAATGACATTTTCGTCCAGAATTCGGCGATTCCCTATGGGATAAATTTAAATTTGGCACCAAATCTAACGGTCAGTGGCGTAGATAGGGGGGATCAGGGGGATATATCCCCCCCCCCATTGGGATCGATAATTGTTCAACATAACCAGTCATTAACCAAATAAGTTAAAGAAACGCACTCTGAAATTTTTTTTTTACGTCTCTCACCAATTGATAATAGGTAAACGTGCAAGGAAAAGAGCTTCCATCCAGCTTTCCATCACATAGCACAAAAGCCCACACCGACACAAAAAATGAAAATTATTTAGATTTCTTCGCACCGTGTGGCACATTGTTAAGTTGATGTTTTGCGGGTTATTTCTGCGAAGTCAAACCAATTTTGCTTTTCTTCTTACGCACACCACGCACAGTAGGAGTAGAAATAAGAAAAACATGACAAACGTATACGACTACGAGATGCATGATTTTTTTGTAAATGAAGTGTGAATCAGTGAATGTATGTACATATCGATACCTTTCCGTAAGCATGTATTAAGCGACATTTTTAAAATTGTTCAGGAAACGAAAAAAACGTCTCATTTAGTTATTTTTTTGTGTATTTTATTGGAAGAAACAGATTTTGAGAGGGATTTTTACAATACAAAACCTGACATCATTGCAAAGCCGAAATTTTAATCAGATAAGAAGTTTTTGTCGCTTAGTACATTTTCGTGGTCAAAAAATTGGCACTTGATACAATGTTAAATGGCGCTTAAAACACTGTAATGGTCACAAAAAATAAAGGTATGAAATAAATTGTGTCGTTTAATTCTTTTTTTATTTTTTAACAATAAAATAAATAAAAGTCTATATAAAAAGTAACATAACATTGATTTCAAAATGAAAATTCAAAAAGGACACTTACAATGACAACAACAAAAAAACACACAAAATAAATGGAAAAAAAGTAGTAGCATACTTGATAAAAAAAATATTTAAAAGCAAAGACAACCATATCTGGAGTATTATAAGCGACAAAAATGGATCAAGTTCTATTTGGATAAGTGTGCTGAGCGACAATTTCGGTTAAACTATGCGATATCTAACAAACTTTTTTTGTGGACGTTTGGTTGCTTAAGCCAATAACATATTTAAAAATGTCGCTTAGCATAATTTTACTGGCGGATAATACAAATTTTAGGGAGCAACAATATTCCAGTGAGAAAACTTGGCGGTTGCTACAATTTTATTTTCTCTCTAGTTTCTTTTGCATACATGATAAGGCAGTAAATCTCAGGCCAAAATGTGGCGCTTAACTTCTAGTATAGTTCCACATCAAAAAGTCATTTTGGACAAAAGTGTCGCTTAATACATTCTTACGGGAAGGTATCGATATTATGAATGATGATTTTGAACTGCGAGCGGTCAAAATATTATAACTACTGTGTACGTGAAGTGATAAATTTTAGTGATTGAAGTTGCATTTTAGTTCAAAATGAAGAGATTTTTACTGCCAACTAAGCCAACATCGTCTGTTGAAACGGTTTCAAAAATACCTCGTTCCGATGTAGTGAGCATTGAGAATAAAAACAATGAAAGTTCCACAAGTGACAAACATTTTGAGCAATGTCCCCCTAGTGAAGTCGAAAAAAAAATGAGCGAACTAGATCCATCCATTCCAGGGGTGTACTGCCTCTTGCGAGGAATTGACAAATTCTCCAAGAGTATCTCTTGTCTTGGAAAGTGCTGCTCATTAGCGGTTCGGAATCGGCAGAAAATTGTAGGTCCCCTCCGTTCCTGGTAACACCCACACAGGAATGGTTGAGAGTCGTAAGTCACTAGGTCCTGGTTCACTCCGAGCTGTTGCACCACCAAATTTAATTTATTTTTGTTTAAATAGGAATAAAAATAAAGCTTTCGTTCATTTTCACATTGTTTCGGTCTCGGATTGAAAAAAAAAATATTTTAGTTGAATGAACGATTGAAAACATTCCGGAACGAAACGGCTGGATAAAAAATGATTTGGATTGAATGAACGATTGATTGAAACGATCGAATCTTTGAACCAATCAATCATTTATTGATTCGATCTTTCAAAATGAACGATTGGCACAGCTACCACTGCCATAGAACGTTTTTTTTTTTTTTTTTTTATTTTCGACTTTCTTATTAAGGGAATTTAAAATAATATTGTTCATAAAATTTTTAGAAAACTTACAATTTTTTTGAAAGTATTTACTAAAATTTATATAGTTAAATAGTTATGATTGACATCCTAAATTTGTTAAGAAATGTCTTATATGAAAAATTAATATAGTCATAAAACGATTTTTAAACTTCGTTTCCATATATTCAGACCTTTCTAGAAATCAAAAATCTTATTCAAGTTTTTCTTCGAATCTTTCGATTTTTTTTCCGAGAGTGGTAATTCACACTTATCTCATCCCAACTTTAATTCAAACTTTCCCGGTGGAGTGTGGACACCGTTTATAATGTGAATCTGGCCTAAGTGAGAGATTTTAAACTTATTCTTAGAGAATTAAATTCTTTGATTATAATATTAGCAATTATTTTCTGTTTACTCGCAGCGATAGGTTCCGCTCTACAGTAAGGAAAATTATTTTCAGAATTATTTCGTGTAGGCAGCGAAACTTTATCAGATCACTTACGAGTATCAAGCCAAACAAAAGTTTGCTCCTTAATGGGATATTTTTGGTTATGCTACTTTTCAACACCTGTTTCGGTATAGATACTCTATGTTAGATAGATACGTGAAAGTTAACTGTATATTTCTTCGAAAATGACCACCCAGCCTACTGAAGTAATTTTTTTATTCAGGTTCCGCCCGCGGCACTAACATAACTTTTTATATTCCCAAAAAATATCCTTTTTTGTCTCTCTGTTCGAGAGAACCTTATTTTATAAATTTTTTTGTTCTTCTCTTCTTCGCGCAATGATGTTCCTACCCTCAGCTTTGATTTTCCTCGAGGTTTTCATTTAACTTTTACAATTTTCCATAGACTCCCCGCTGTTATACTGTGCCTCTGGCTCCCAGGAAAAAAGATCAGTAGGAGAGCGCAACACTTGAAAGTGGCAATCAAGAAGGTTTCGATGGCATGGAAGTGTGTTCGTGTGTGTTGATTTTTAATGTCGAAACTTTTCACTCTTGATGTGATGGAAAAATTGTACAGCCCTGGCCCCTGCCAGCCAAATGCAAAAAGCGAAAGCCACCCGCTAAGTTCCAGAGCTAGAACCATCAGGAACAAAAAGGAAATTTCAAAAAAAAAAAAGAACAAAACTTATTTCTGCGAGCTTGGTCTGGTTGGTATGCGAGAAAGGATAACTTTTGCATCACCCAGAGCCTTTGGCGGTCCTTGGTGGTGGAAATCTTTATTGTTGAGGTTAATGTGAAACAAGAAATGTTTTTCTTCCTATCCTTATACTCAGAATTTTTGTTTGTATTCTTTTTTTTGTGCTCGTTGTAGGGATTTTTGTGTGAGCATTTCACACATGGGTGGCATGAATGACTGACTAAAGCAATTTTGTGGCGTTCGGATTGGGATAGGTGGGTGGGAGGGAAAACCGTTTTAAAAATGTTATTTTATCTATGATAATGGCAGAGGAAGTGTACTGAATTTTTATGTTGTGATTAATAAAGTTTATTGGTGAAAATTCATTGTCTTGTTTTGGTGGGTTTGCCTGTTGGCAGAGTCATAACTCCAGTTTGTACTTTGTAAAAAGAAAATTACAACAAAATGAGTTTCGTTTTCATAAAACCAGAGGGCAGTTAGTGGTGTCTTTTTATTATCTTCTTTTACTGCATTATACCCTGATGGTGTTGATTATACAAAAAGTCCCTTTGTCCTTAGTCCTTAATCATAAACTTTATTTTATTGAACTTGATTGTTATTGTCTGTCAAAATTATTCATATTACTTTTTTTCTTAAATGACAATATTAAGATTTTTTTTTCCAATTACCAATTTAAGTATTGTTTATAAAGTGCGATCATTTTAGAAATATATATTCGAGTTGTAAATGTTAAATATTTCGAAGTCTATTTCGTGTTTTTAGGTTCGCAGGTTTTCTCTATTTGGGGATGTGTTCATTGATATTCTTTCATTTTTGTATTACTTAAGGTACTCTTAGAGCTTAGGAAGGTCAAAGGATCAGTTTGTTTGTGGATATAAAGAGCTCTTCGCTCTAATCCCGCCGCATACTTAGCAAACAAGTGGCCTCCAGTACGGCCTTTCGTCTTTAAGGCCCTTCACAGAGAAATAAAGAAATGGGATTGGTCATTCTGTAATTTTGAATTTATTCAGATCATTTCCAAGCCTACCTCGATTACATTTAAACACAAAATTTTCAGCTTACGAGGGGCATGCCATCCAGATCTACTTGGGAGGATGTGTCGTTCCTGGAAGATGATTCGGTTCATTTCTACATTGGTGGATCAAAAATCAAGATGGGCATGGTGGAGGCGTGCACTCAGGGAGACTTAATTTATGTTTCTCATTGAGCCTACATAATCATGGAAAGCGTAATTCGAGCGTAACTCATAGCGATTAGGAAGTTTCACCATGGCTTCGAAAAAAACGTGATATCTTCAACGGCCAGGTTAGGTTAGGTTAATGGGCAGACAGTTGATCTAATTACCGTCCAACTAAGATCAATGTATGTAGATTGATTGAAACCTATGATAATCTTATGTCATTCAAGCCCGTTAAGGGTGTTGATGGATTACAGAAAGCTATAGCCTGAAATGTCGAAGGGTACTTCTAAGTCATTGAAAAAATGTCTGTCGTCACATAATGACCTAGTTGAGGAGAGGTAGATGCCTTTTAAGGACGTGATCTCCTTGCAATGTGTGGTAGATGAGTTTGATATATCAGTGTTTAGTGTATATGTTCGTTGGTTGGTCTGCACTTCTGATTAAGTCAAAGTGGCTGTCCCCTTCCCAAAAAGAATCTATCAATCTATCTATCTATTTTATCTATCAACTCAATTATGCTCATCGGGGGAGTGGCAATCGATGGTGTATAGGCGAAGTGCCCATTATCAGTTTCTTGTCACTACTGCACGTGCATCGTTAAGTCGTTTTCGTTTGTACTATCATTAATGTAGTTGTCTACGACAAGAGCAACAATGAGCAAGACCGTAAGACCATGGGATGTCATTAGTGCCAACTACGAGCAGGAGCATGAGACTAGTGCTAGAACAGCGAAAAATAAAAAGACCTATGCACAACCGCACTGAGGCGGAATCCAAACATCTACCAACATGCGCAACAACAACATATCAACATCATCGTCATTTCCGTCCGCAAAATGCAACAACAAAATACATTAGCGGATCCAGAGCAAATCAACAAGAGCCAGAGCAACGACGATGAACATCATTGTCGCCACCTGAGTAGCGGTTGTTGCCACCGAAAAATACGAATTCTCGTATAGAGCATGCGCACATAAGCCAACCCTTTGATACACAGAGCACGAGATCATCACCACCTGATGAACGGTGGTTGCGACCGAAAAATACGAATTGCCTCGTATCGGTCGTATGGCAATAACAAACATACTACCGGACCCAGAGCAAGTCATGACTCATGAGCAGTGGTACCACTTTACTTCAATTGAAGTAGATCTACTTCTTTTTTCCAAAATATTTTAAAATCTACTTCCTACTTCGCACCATCAGCAAAATACTGAAATCTACTTCATTTTAAAAATCTCTGTTTCAATCTACTTCAATTTTACAAAATAAAGCCCAAATCTACTTCTTTTTCTCTATTGCACTCTAAGTAGTAGTATATAACCTCATAATTACCATAAAATAAAAGAACGTCAACACAATCCAAATACACAAATGCGTAATTTTATGCAAAATTTCTTTAAAATTAAAAGAAATGTATTGACAATTTTAAATACATATTTAATATGTAATATGTATTCATTTAAGGAAAAAAATTTTTGTATGCAACTTTTTTCAAAAATAAAGTAAAAAGCCATTTTGAAATCTACTTCGATTTTTCTCAATTTACTTCACTGTTTTCTTCAAATCTACTTCGACTTTTTTTCCGGAAGTGGTAACGCTGCTCATGAGCATTGACAACGAGCACCAAGAGCAACAACAACAACATCACTGGAGCCAAAGGAATGAAATTCCTTCAACCCAGCTGCAACACAGGACAACTCATCAATTGAAGCAGCAAGTCATCATAGAGCGATAGAGCACTCGGCCAGAGCGGTCGATTCTTTCAGATCGAATCGAGCACTCGGCCAGAGCGGTCGATTTTTGGAGCATTTGACCAGAGCGGTCAAAAGTTGAATTCGAGCATTTGTGCAGCGCAACATAATTTTACAGCCCACTTTTACTTAGAAAATAAAATATATTAAAACCTAATCTTTGAGCGTTATTTTCTTTCTCGACCAACTGAGCTTTCCGAACAGTAATTTAAGACGGTTTTCAGAGCTTAGGAATTTTCAAGCCATTTGGTACCTATCAATAAATTTCAAAATAATTTTGCATGGAATGTCAGAAAGCTCTTCCAAGTCGTTGAAGAATTATCTCCCTAGGTGTCTGTTTCTCAGATAATTATATAGCGCAAGGCAAGGCGCAAGAGCTAACCCAGTTGGTTGTGGCCGGTGATGATGCTCACGAGAAGAGAAAGAGACTTTTTACTCAGTTGGATGATCAAGTCGGTCTGCTGCTTGCTTCGATTTGATTTCAATGGTAGAAATTGCTTTTATTTTCACTGCCTGGACCTCAGCTTGAAAGAAACTGCTATAACCAGGAAGTCTGAATGAGCTGGCTAGTCCAAGCGTTTCTGAACAGAACCCTGCACCAACACCAGTTTCCATCTTGGAACCGTCGGTATATATTACTATCATCGAATCGCAGGTTGATGGCTCGTTGGTTTGCGAGTCCTCATTGCTATGAAAGGCGGTTTTGAACGGCTCGTAAAATTCTAAGCGGGGTGTTATGTAGTTAGTACGTACCCTATTTCCCGTGTATTTATGTAGAATCTGGCACATGACCTATGGTACTATACCTCCAGCTACCAGTTTAGCTAAGCCGAACTCGAATTGGCT
The DNA here is from genome assembly GCA_911387755.1 of Chrysotoxum bicinctum. Classification (NCBI taxonomy): domain Eukaryota; kingdom Metazoa; phylum Arthropoda; class Insecta; order Diptera; family Syrphidae; genus Chrysotoxum; species Chrysotoxum bicinctum. The sequence goes on from OU426987.1 coordinate 47,661,649, forward strand.
ACCGATTCTTGTATAAATAGATCTAAGGGTTTTGGGTTGAGGATGAGTATAGCTTCTAAAACTCATTGACTATATGACCGTACGCATCCCCAGGTTTAACCAAATATTCTCTTGCAGAAGTAGAAAGCAAACTTGGCTTTATTTGTTCTTTCTTCATTCTTGAGACTCGACTACAGTTCAATTTCTTATCCAGGATCTCTTTAATTAAGGGAATTTTAAAAGCCGGTAGTTTCCTTTTGTTCGTAAAAAGGACCATTTAGATTTTTTGCGGCGACTTGGACTCTACTATATTTAAGAACAATCGTACATTTATGTCTATTTGTCTTTCAACGGATATTCATATCTTCTTCTACCATTAAAATCTCTACAAACCCTCAAACAGCCCTTAGCTGCCGATCATTTCTTGTGGAGATGAAGCAGCAGTTTAACATTCACCTTTGCTGGGTGCCAACCGGGTCATAGAGACTTTCCTGTCTAATATAAGGCCTTAGAGCTTACTAAGGTTAAAGCAATATTGCCTACTAAAGCTAGGAAAGATGTGGGTATACCCATTGCAACCTATAAATTTATGCTTAAGCAATATGCAATAAAGACTCCAAGGCTTGGTTGGAACAACACCACCACTTTCTTGCCAAGTTCTACCAATTTGAGTCCAAAGATCTAACATCACGAGAAAAGGGAGTGAGTTTAATTCTAGAACCCCACCACGCTATTAGTTGTCTTTGTCTAATTAAGGCATTGGTTTTATTCATTATCTTGTCACTTTTTTGACAGAAATTCTGACGATTTCTCATTCGCTTAAATCTTTATTAAGTTACTTACATCAAGTTTTCATACCAAGTTTCATTACTTTTTTAAGAATTTTGACTTCACCATGTTATTGGTCAAAGAGTGCTGCGCACTAAAGACAAGATCATAATTGAGTTGACTTATCATACGCTGCCATCCTAAATCTACATCCGAAAGGCAGGGACGTGAATCTGAAACTGAACATGAGAAGCTGATAGCTCTGTCTTCAGCAAAATAATTTTAGGGATTAGAAGTTTCAGACAAAAGATCATTGATCAATATGAGAAAGAGAGGCGGAGACAAATTGGAGCTCTGTGGCACACCAGCATTTATTTTATGAAATTCAGACTTGACCGTCTAACAAAACTTGTATTTAGCGGTTCGAAAGGTAGATTCTAATCTATCGAACAAGAGATTTATCTAAACCAAATGCACGCATTTTCGATAAGAGAGAACGATGCCAAACTCTATCAAAGGCTTTTGAAATATCAAGTGCAATAATCTAGCTTTCGACCTGTTCGGTGAGATAAGCCATGAAAGTCATACTGCCGGTCATTAAGAGAATCTTTATTTCTTCAAGATATTTATTGAGCTGATAACTTATCAGCGATTCCATGACATTAGAAAGAAGGGTTGTAAGTGCAATTGAACGATAAGTAGAGGGGAAGAAGTTTCGGCTTCTTTAGGGACAGATCGCACAAATACAGTTTTCCATCCACTCGCAAACAGACTATAGTAGATTAAAATACATAGATGGATAAGCTTACCATAGTTAGTGTTGAAGAATACTTCTTCAAACCAATTGGGGTGATACTATCCGGGCCAGCAGATTTGTGTAAATTGAGATTTTTCAATACTGTTGCAACTGTACTAGTGAGAAAGAAGATTTGCCCATATAATCATTAATCCTCTCAATCACAGGAGGAATCATGACACTATCAGACAACGTCGAATTGACAGAAAACTGTGCTGCAAGCAAGTTCGCTTTTTCTTGCGAGCTGAGAAAGGTCAATTAAGACGAGCGTTGGAACCGAAGACGAAGTAGTAATTCATACATTTTTTTACAAATGACTCAAAATTTGTGCTGCCTTTGTGACATTCTAGTATTTTTTTCCGTAATTTTTGATCATAAAAGAATTTGCTTCGTCGAATATGATCGTCTTTCTAGCTTGTTTAAACTTACTAGCCGACCCAGCTCTCGAAATTCGAGTGCCAATTTATTTATTATTTATTATTTATATTATTGGCAGTGTTTTCAAGCAAATTTATTAAATTAAATTTTATTTTATGTAATATGCAAAGTGTTCGACAGTGCAAAAACAAAAATGACCCACAGTGTGTAAATGCGTGTCTCAAGTATATTCTGCACATCTCCGTAACTGTGGCTTTCCAACCATATAAAATTTATCGAAATCGGTTAAATACTTTTGGAGAAAAGTGTACCACAAAAAACATGTTTGCCGTTTTATTATATGATTCCGATATTCCTCAGTAGGGTTGGCTTTATTATATCGAAACTTACTTTCTTCCCTTTTTTGAATATAGTTTCTCTTTCCGAAAAGAATTAGGTTTGTAATCACACCAGCACTAGAATTAACGTCACTATCTAGGAAGAATAGTGACCAGTTAAGGTTCCTGAAGAAATCGTTAAGACCGTCCCAGTTGGCTTTCTCGTATTGCCAAATATCAAACAATGGTTTAATCTGCTAAAAAGCCAGAATCTACTTATAGTGTATTTATTTGGCACAGAGGAAGGAAACAAGCCTAATGTTTTAGGTGACAGACCTGCAACATAAGGAATCCGAGAAGACTTGTCAAGGTTATTAAACTCAACAAATCTTCGGTATAGCTTTCTTCGGGTATTGCCTGATCAGAAAAGCTGAGACAAGAAAACGAAATATTATTTCTTATATAATTGGAGAGACCGTGATGGAGAAAATAAAGCGGCACTTAGTTATATCCCATTAGGATCAATTCCATTTGGTCAGAATTTTCACTTACTTGGGTTTTACTGAGTTCCAAAACAGCTGACATATTTGTCTCAGTATTAATATACGCACCACAGTTCTTAGACATTTTTTAGCCGACGAATGTTGCTATAGTCGATTATTGTTTTTCAATAGTCGGAGAAAAATTAAATCTTTTAAATGGAAACCATATGTATGTTAGAAAAACACCAAGATTCAATTATTTTAATCTTTGAACTTTGCTTTATTTCAACACGACCTGCATATCACATCCCCAAATTTATTCTAAACTCACTTTATTATTTGTAGGTATTTCATTTGTCATTTGTTTTCATTTCCAATTGAATAAGAATCAACTATAGTTGAGGAAATGGCCGAAGGATAAACAAAAAGTATGTACATTGCCAAAAAATAGTATTAGTATGGTTAGCAAGACCAAAAACAACAATTTTTATCAATATTTACTTCGAATTGGTTTCCAATTAAATATTCTTTTCGGTAACAACTGATTTTGACATGTACGAGTATAATATGCCACGGGCCCCAATTTCAAAATTTTAATTCGAAGTGCCTATAAAGTGAATATAGCTAGTAGGTATTTTATTTGGCCTTGCATTTGCTACGTTACCTACACGTTATCAATAAAAAGGGCTATAGTACCTAATGAATTCAATATGAATTAAAATCGTAATCAACTGGCAAAATAATTTCGAAAATAAACGTTTTTTAACTTGCAATGTACAGTTCCGGCCATATTATTAGACGCAATGTAGATTTTATGTAAAATAAAAAGTAACTACTGTTTTGAACATTTGATAACAAATAATTTGATCTATATATGTATAATATACTTTATTTCCCTATTGTTATCGACATACTTGTTTATGCTAACTTAGACAAAGATAAACATTTTACTACAAAATTCAAATATTTAGTTGAGCCTTCCCTTGCTGCTATAAAAGCTACAATACAAGACTGAACTATCTGCGGTTCACTATACATACATAGTTCTATACTCGTACATGGATGATTTTTTCCAAGAACTGCGTTTTGGTTGTGATCAACTCTTTAGCCACTTCTCTATTCATTAACTCAAACTTATTTTCAAAAGCGGTTCAAGTTAGGGATATAAACTTCGTGTGGATAAATTCTTACAGACCAAGGCTCCACCTTGCATCAGATGACCTGACTTGGATCAACAATGGCTTCCTTAGGACTTCCTTATACTGGGCTTGCTTCAGTATTATCTTTTAACTCGAGCAGACATCCTTTGCCATTGCCTCTAATGACTGACTTCATCATCGCCTTTGTAGGATGATTAACAGCCAGTGGGGATTACATTTTTCTACACAACTATGACGTACGAACTGAGCTTTTTTGGCTAAGACTTCAAAAGTGCTTGCATCGCTATAGGGCACACCTGTAGACACAATTCTTACTAAACACCTTTCTGAATATTTTTTTCCTCTTCAGACTTAAGCTACGTCGTAATTCAAATTTTGCCTAAATTTTTCGAACACTAGCTTCAGACACCTCTAAGCTTCGTGGTATTTCGCGGTTGGAAGAAATTAAAGCATTAATGAAAGCCTTAAGTTTTTCGTGGATCACCTATTTTAACCATGGTAAAAAGGTCACAATTTGTCTATTGATTTCTTATACTCAAAGCAAACAAATAATTCTGTTGTTTTAAGCCATTAAATAGAGAATTAAAGCGTATACACAACAACATCACTCCCCAAACTGCAGCAAATGTGAATACCGTAAAAAGCATTTTGTACCAATTTGTACAATATTCCAAAAGTAAATTCAAAATAGTCCAACATACTATTTCTCTTAAATAATTAAAAGTCAAAAACATTGTGTAGGTATAGCCTAGTACAATCCATGAATTTCTGAAAATTCCACAGTGCATCTAATGATATGTAGATAGGTTCTATAGGGCAACTTTTGCACTTGAAAATAAAATCAAACTTTAGATTTTAACCAAATAATAAACAAGTCGAAAAAAGTGATTCTCATGACTGTTCCATTTGTATATCTGTACGACTTAGGCCCGGATAACTCGGATATTTTGTTTATCAAACTCTTAAATTTTGTTCGTATTTTTTGAACATTCAATATCTCAAAAACGGGTAGTGATTTTTTGTTTAATTATGAAGCTACATGTGTTTTATTAAATTTTTTTTATGTCTCAGTTTTTTTTTGTAAGAGTTAATTTTTAATTTAAAAAAAAAAATATAAAATTCAGGACTAATATAGGAAAGATCGACTTATGATTTTTACTTGCGACTTATAGGTACTATAAGGTAAGTAATGCATTCGTAAAAAAAATCGAACTCGAGATTTTGATCAAAGTCGACATTAAGATGATAGCGAAGACTAAAAAAGTGGGTCTCGCAATTCTGTCTGTCTGTCCGTCTGTCTGTCTGTCTGTCGGTTCGACTACAGCCTAAACGGCTCGCCCGATTTTCTTCAAACTTGGTAGATATCATTTGTAATTTTTTCCCCCACACTATTTTTTTTTAAGACCAAAAATAACGGTAACTGCCATACGAATTTTTTTCAAAAACTTAAAAATAATATATAATATTGTTGTGCATTCAAATTTAAAAAAAAAATGTATTTTGGATTTTTAAAAAAATTAAAAAAATATTTTTTTTTAAAACTCAATATTTCAAAAATAAAAATAAAATCGTATTTTTCTCGAAAACGGCACCTAGAATTTTGATATATTTTTTTCTTTTCAATTAATTCTTACGATCTATAATTTAATAAGAAAATGAAATTAAGATATTACAGACTGTACCTACTATAGAACCATTCGTTCAAATTTTGAGTTTCCCATTATCGGAGTAACGGATTTTAATGAAATTTTTTATAGAGAACCTTCTAAAAAGTTTGTAAAACATTACATTTCAAAACTTAAAAAAAAAATAATTTGTGAATTTTTGAAAAAACTAAAATCAAATTTTTGTTTTAGAAAAAATTGGTACATACTTCAATTCATCAATATTTTTTTTTTGTAAATTTAATTTTTATTCGTACAGTAGGCAATAAAAACTTTAAGTTGGCGTACCAAATTTGTTCTTAAGAATGTTTTGAAAATTTTGTATATGTATAAAAGCTTATTTTTTTTAAGAAACCACTACAAAGCCTTATAATTTTTGTTCCTGCATAAACCAATATTTGCTTGAATCGCATGGCATCCTATTTTTATCTCCAACTCCTAAAGAAGTTGTTTTAGTCATTTCAAAAATGAATTTTATGCTTACAATTAATTTTTCTCTAATAACATTCACTCTTGAAATTATTAGTCTTTTACATAAGAGCAAGTTCGTGCGAGTCAATCGTGCATTTTGTATCATTTTTTGTATGCTAAAGCCCCCCAAAAAGCTAAGACGCTATTTTTTATTCAAATTTTCAAAATTTTGTTTTCGATTTTAAAAACATTTTTGAATATTTTTTTGTTCAAAATTCAATATTGCGAAACCATATGATCGATTTTCTTAAAACCGGACAGTTAAAAGATTCCTAATACAACCTACAAGATGTGAGAAATTTTTTTATTTTATCTAAAAATAACGTTACCCACCATACAAATGTCCAAAATGCTTTTAGAGGATGGTATTTTTCTCGAAAAAGGCACTTATAATTTTTAAAAATAGTTAAAATGGAGATTTATTAAAAATTCTAGTTATTTTTATCGGTAGATAAACTTGTTTTATCTGGCCATTTGGATCTCAAAAAAGAGACTGGGTGCGACCCACACTGATAACTTCCCATTTGTTTAAAAAAAAAAACTATTAATTCAATATTTGTCAACATTTTACCAATTTTACAAAATAATACTATGTATAAAATAAACTAAATTAGAAGTCAATATCACTACTAATTCTCGAGAAATTTGAGTCGAAAAACAATTTTTACCATTTTTACTTGCGATATAGGTACTATAGGGCAAGTTCTGCATTTGGAAAAAAAATCGAACTCGAGATTTTGATAAAATTTGACATTACGATGATAGCAAAGACGAATAAAGTGGGTCTGGCAATTCCGTCTGTCTGTCTGTCTGTCTGTCTGTCTGTCTGTCCGTCTGTCTGTATGTCTGTACCTCGATCTAGAGCCCAAGCCACTGGACCTATTTTCTTCAAACTCGGTAATTATGGGTCTTCGGTGATTCCCTAGAGGGGAAATTGAAATTTTTTTTTTAGCTCTAAAACTAACGGTACCCCCCATACACCCGTAATGCAAAATCTTATTTATCTCGAAAACGGCTCTAACGATTTTGATAAAAAAAATTAGGTGTGATATTATGGACATGGACTACGTTTTGGTAAAAAAAAAAATTGGGGCAAAATGTTATTAACGGTACCTGTCATAGAACCGTTTTTTTGTTTTTCGAATTTCTCATTAACGGCTCTAACGATTTTATCCTAAAATTTTCAGCAGGAGTCCCCCTAAGTTTAAAATAATATTGTATATAAAAATATTCGAAAAATTATTTGTTGGGTTTTTTTGAAAAAAATTTTTTTTTGAAAAATCAATATCTTCAAAACCTATGAACGATTATTTTTTGAAATTATTTCCTAAAATCAATATTATTAAATCCTTAAAATTCGCATCCCACATTTTTTCTTGAAAAATTTTAAAGAAATTTCTTATATAAAAAATTTATTTATTTAATAATAAAACGATTTTTTAAAGTTTGTTTGCATAATGTCTTTTCTAGAAATCAGACGGCAATTTCATTTTAAATTCATGTTTTATATTTATAAAATGTATCTTAAATTCCAAAGTACTTTTACATAAGAGCAAGTTCGTGCGATCCAGTCGTGCATTTTATTTAATAGAATTTTATATAGTTTTTTATTTTTTGTAAAAAAACTGTAAACTGATTTTTTTTGAAATTTTCACCAGTTGTCAAACACATTATTTTTCGTAAAATAAAATTATTTTGAGTTTCAAAATGTTTTCCGTTCTTAGAATATCTGGGTTATGAAATTTTTTTTTTCAGTTTTTTTTTTATTTAAAAAAATAACGGTATGTTAATTTTTTTCCACAAATTCATACCAAATCTGTATGACCTTATAATGAGTACATTAAATTTTATTTGAAGTCAATAGCATTATTTTTTCGTGAGATATTTGAAACTAACCAAAATTTTTACTTTTTTTTTAAACCGTTATAGTGAAAAAACTACTCACTGAATTTTAATAAACGCCCTTTCAGCCTCTTTCGAAGTTATTATCTATTAAATAAAATTTATTTGAAGTCGATATCTTTACTCGTTCTTGAGATATCGACGACGAAAAATGGTACAAGAACGTACGGACTTACGCACGTACGAACGTACGCACGTACGAACGTACGAACGTACGAACGTACGAACGTACACACACACAGACATCTCTCTAAAAATGATTGATATAGCCTCTAGGGACCTTGAAACGTCGAGAAATGTCAAAAATTCCAATTTGACAAATCGGACCGATTACAATAACTCCCTATGGGAAGTTAATAAGATCACTACGGGTGCGATACCGTTAGTTTCGGAGGTAAAAACAATTTTCAATTTCTCCTATCTCCCCTTGGGTCCCTTAGGTAAATTTTTTCCAATTGTTTTTTGTTATTATGAATTTAACTTTTAAAAATATGTTTTCATGTAACATTTTTTACAATGATCAATGATTTTTTTTAAATAATTTAATAATTTATTTTATATTTTATTTTATAATTTTTTAAATAAATTATTTGAATTTCTATCTTTTTTTTAAAGAAATTCAAGTCTTTATTAGTTATTATTTTTTTTTTTTATTATTAAAGCTCTATAGAACAAATGTGACTTTTTCATATACGACTTAAACAAAAACCACCAAATATCATCTTAAATCTCTTTTTTTCCACTTTTGCACACGCAACTCATCTTAATTGGACATAAGAATTGAAAACGTTCTTCGAAAACGCAAGGCAAAATATCTTATCTCAACTTAAGATTTTGGAAATTAATATAAAATTCAATTTATAGAAAAACCAAACTATCTTAAGTCATATTTTTCCTCATAACGACCAAAATATAAAAAATATCTTTTTGAAAATAATTTAAAAAAAAAGATCATAAAATTTTACATATAAATGCTTTGTTGAATAAAGTCTCTCCTGAAAAATCATCAAAATAGACTAAATACACTTTACCTTTTCAGTCGAGATATAATTGGATATAGGCTCTTACTGTAGAACGATTTTTTTCTAAGAATATATCCAAGAACCACGCCCTAAAATATTTTCAACGAACTGTATATTATGTCGCAAATAAAAAAAGTTAAACCTAATGCTTTTTAAGCATTTTCCAAAAGAATTTACCTCAAAGCCAAAAATGCAAGATTAAGAAAAAATGATAGGGCTTTGAAATTGGATATCTGAATATTTCAGCAACTAGGCCTTTTCTTAAGCCCCCAAAAAATGATATCAACATTGGAGATAGACCCATTTGTCCGGTCAAATTAGGTCAAAAAACAAGAGCAAAGCTACAAAAATTACCATCAAGCTGAAACTGAGTAAACTTGTTCAAAACACAATTAAAAACAACTTTTAAAAATTCCCCATCGTTACGACCCATGGAAAAAAATTGACTCAAGGTCAAAGGTCAAGAAAATGGGTTTTTCACGATTTTCTTCAAAACGGTAAGTTTTATCGTAAAATTATATCATACAAAAATTGTAGATCATAAAATTATCTATAAAAAAGGTATCAATAATTTTTTTCCTAAAAGCTACCGCTTCTGAGATAAAACGATTCAAAAAGTTGTAAACGTCATTGCATGCATAAGCGCGCCACGTATATACCTCTGTAGCTGTTTTATAAGTAAAAATATGTTTCTATGGGTGATTTCACTTATTTTTAAAATATAAAATATACATAAGTATCACTATGAGAATTTTAAAATTATAATACGCTATTTTACAATTTTGGAATTCTCTCTCGCCTATTGTCGTTAATGTACCAATATCAAGTACTAAGGTTGTAGATTATCCCTGAAACTCGCTGATAGAGTACGTAGTGTACTGTCCAGACGTTTCGAAGCTTTATGGCTCTGGCCGTAAATTGTGTGTGTGTTGTTTTGCCTTCTCGGTACTTCCCCTTTATTTTGTCTTGAACTTTGTTTGAGGCTAAGGATTTAATCCTACTCCGTTTGTACCCTGCTGCGGTTTGAGCCGAGGCTAGAGATTAATCTCACTGCCGATTTTGCCAGGCAATTCAATCAAAGCTAAGGATTTAATCCTACCGTCTGACCGTGCCTTGTCGCTGCCTTAGGCTAGCGATCTAATCCCACTGCGTTCTGCCTATAGCTTCAGTCAAGGCTAGGGATCTAATCCCACCGTCTCACCCTTGTATATGAAATACCGTGTTAATTATTTAGGTATATGAAAAATTGTGAACTATATGAAATACCGTGTTAGTTATTTAAGAATTTGAAACAAGTGTACGAGTATATGAAATAAATTGTTAGTTAGAATTAAGTTAAAACTGAATAAAGTCGGACATTATTTGGAGTTCTGAACTTTCAAAACCGAGTTTTGTGCTTTCTTCGGACTATCCCTGGACAAGCTGACGCTACCTCAGCCTTTGAATAAAAAAGCATCACAATGTTCAAAATTCTGAAAATAAGAATCTGTAATTGTAAAATAGCGTATTATAATATTCTATTCTTCCTATTTAATTTCATAAACATATAAATATTTTTAGTTTTATTTGGTTTTAGTTATTATTAACATTTGGGTCCATCTTTTTTTTACCTTAACTGTTTAACATAGAATAGTTTACCGAAACAGTTTCTAAGATGTTTTATTACGCAAAAAAATGTTAAAAATACTATCTTTATATGTACTTGCTTTTTTTTTAAACAAAATACGCTAATCTTAAGAATCCATATATGCATATAAGATTTTCACTTAAATTTCTTCGTTTTCTGGGGAAATCTTTCTTCACACAATTATTTTGAGAAACCCTACATCACTGTTCTTAAACTTCATGTTTAAAGCCTAGGAAGGGCTTTCCGAATAAGAAACCAGAATTTATAAAAATGCCTTAAGAATCGATGATTTTTACATGGCATAGAGCACAGCATATTTACTAATCTATCTGTACTCTGCTAAATTGAATATATTGCCTTGATCAGAAAAATATCTTTTGCATTTATATTTTGAACGTACTTCAAAACATCCTTAAAGCTTCCACTTTTCCACCACTACATAATGCACCGTTAAGGTATATCTTCCAGCACACTCGGGCGAATACTTAACATAACATCAAATCCATCAATATTAATGTAAGGACCAGAAATGAGAAAAAAGTTATGATACCCTTGCTTGCCAGTCAGTCTCATTCCCCGTTTATATAATGTATTCAGCTTCCTGATCTGAATGTAATAAAGTGCTTTAAATTCACCGCATCATGCAAGGGAACACCAGCAGTATCCATTTCATCCAAATCCACTATTCTGAGTGAGAATTGGGGCAAGCCTCATGACTTCGTTGTTCATATCAGCATCATCATCATAAGGAAAAGGAATGTATATAAGTAGATAGGAACTTTTCGAGTCGACTCGACTCCACTCGACTCGAGTAAGAGTCGGGCCCGGCCCGACCATATTCTCGTGCTGTTGCAAATGCAGAACATTAAATGAAAATATGCTCTGAAATGCATATGAAATTCCAAAGCCAGATGTTGGTCATTTTCGTATCTCACCCAAACCGTTCGCTGTTATAAAATAAGGTAAGGCAGCTGAATCTAATATGGAGCTTCTGCACATAGGTTAATGGGGAAACGAAGGTTGTCTGCGAGATTACACAAGCTAATGCTTTTCCTGCAAAGGTGAATTTATGATGCCTTCCTCTTTCGACACACAACCGCATCTAAAATACTCAACTCATGCCACAAACTTCCAGACTCTCAGGCTCAGTCTCCGTTCTTCATTTGAACTATGGTCGAACAACAGCAAGGAGATGCAAATTCCATTGTTTTTCCGGATCTTCCACGACCAGTAGATACCTATACCGTCGTATAAAGGTATGCTCGTAAATGCTTTGTTCTTCAACTTCACAGTGTTTACTTGTTTCAGGCATAAATTCTCGGCGCCAAGGTAACCTAAATGAGTATTTACCGTAGCAAGGACTAAAGTAGGTACGAGCGAAAAAAAAACTTGCATTACCTGCATTCTTTTGGATGAAATATTATCTAAAGCACATAGGTAGCTCCCAAAGAAAAAACAACACAAGAAAAAAATTAAACAAATTTCACAGAAGTAGGCAAAAGTTTTAGTGTGGTTTACTTAACACTCGTATGTGAATGGGGTTTGATGTTTTTAGGGTTTCTTCTACTATTTTGATTACAATTTCCAGATGTGTATGAGTGTATGAGTGAAATATGAAATTTTGGACTTCTGTTTGCCTTTTCATAAATGCACACATCAATTATGAATTTCAATTAGAATATGGAAGCAGTGCGATGCATGCCCATCCGCGTGTGGATTTAGATACATACTTGTATCTAGGTTTCGGCTCAAAGGGTGCAATTGTAATGAGGTACTGCAATCCTAATGGGGTTACTGTGCCACCAGCAATCATTAGTTTATTTTTTGGAGACGGCTTGGTGATTAAACAAAGATAGATGATCAGTCTTGAGCTTTATCATAGGTAAGAGGTTAATGGGCTGACAGTTGATCTTATTACCGCCACACTTAGATCAATGTAGATACGTTGTGATACCCTAAGGATTGTGACCCCTATGTTTTGAAACCTATGATAAAGCCTAGCCCAAGCCCGTTAAGTTCAATTCAAGCCCGATGAGTTTCAGCAAGCTATAGTCTGTGAGGGTGCTTCTTAGTCATTAAAAAAATGTTTGCGTTTGTCGTCAAATAATAACCAGGTTGAGGGGAGGTCGATGCCTTTTAAGGGCGCGATTCCTCCACCAGACCCGTAGCACATAGGAGCGTGTGGCTCCTTACAACGTCTGGTAGATGAGTTTGATATATCGAATTTTCTACACAAATTATATATTTTTTTTTTTTCAAAAATTTAAAAAATATTTTTTTAAGTTTTGAAATACAAAGTTTTTAGAAGCTTTTCTACATAAAATTTCATTTAAATCCGTTCTGCCGATAATGAGAAATTCAAAATTAGAAAAAATGATTCTATGGTAGGTACAGTCAGTAAAATCTTAATTTCAAAATTTTTAATTTTTGAATTATAGGTCTTATAAAATAATCAAAAGAAAAAAATTTCATCAAAATACTAGGCGCAATTTTGGAGAATTTTTGTTAGGTGGGTTCCGTTATTTTTAGATAAAATGAAAATTTTGTTCCCGCACTTTCTAGATTGTATTAAAAAACATTAATTCATCAAGTTTAAAATAAAATCGATCATAGGGTTTTCAAAATATTGAGTTTGAAAAAAAAATTTAAAAAAAAGATCAAAATCGGTTGTAGCGTTCTTTAGAAAATTAAAAACAAAAAAGAATAGTTCCAAGCGGGGTACCTGAAACTAATATCAATTTTTCGGAATTTTTTTCAAGCATTATACCTAGCTTTAACTAAATGTATTTTTTTTTTATTTTTACTTGCGACTTATAGGTACTATAAGGCGAGTTATGCATTCGAAAAAAAAAATCGAACCCGAAATTTTGATCAAAGTTGACATTACGATGATAGCGAAGACTAAAAAAGTGTGTCTCGCAATTCTGTCTGTATGTCTGTTCGACTACAGCCCAGTGGCGTAGATAGGGGGATCAGGGGGATATATCCCCCCCCCCATTGGGATCGATAATTGTTCAACATAACCAGTCATGAACCAAATAAGTTAAAGAAACGCACTCTGAAATTTTTTTTTACGTCTCTCCCCAATTGATAATAGGTAAACGTGCAAGAAAAAGCGCTTCCATCCAGCTATATATATATTTTATTAAAGATATTACCTACACTGCCGGTTTCAACGTCAACTCCCGAAAGAACTGTCTCCAGTCAGTAAAGAGAATAAAAGCAATACAAAGAAGTATGACCAACGAAGTGAGATTATTGAAAATATGTTTTTTTTTAATAACAGTTTGAATGGTTTGGCTGCTCTAGCTATTCATCGCGAAATACCTATAATAGCAGACGAGGTTATAAGTGTTTTATCTAAAAAGAACAGAAAACTGGATTTTATTTTGTGATTTATTTTTTAAATTAATATTATTTTACTTACTATAGTGCCTTGCATAAGTATAACCGCACCTGTAAAAATGCCTTTTGTAGAAAATTAAAATGGGAATGACACCGTACTATTTTTTATTGAATGGCATCACTAATCAAGTAAATTGAGAAGAAAAAAAAGTTCCGTTAGTTTCTCTTCTGGTGGTTAAAAATTAAAACAGATTTTTTATGTATTGCAAAAGTATAACCGCTTTTTTATTTTTATCTGTTTTTTTATCTTAAGTAAATTTTTTCGGCTAATAGTAAAAGACATTGCTGCCCCTATTTTCGACCAATCTAAAAATTGTTTTTGACATACTGTTGTCAAGGTTATTTAATATGGAATCGTCTATACAGTTCCATTCTTCCACAATCGCCTCTCGCAGTTCAGCAACACTGTATAATTGCTTATTATGTGCTTTTCGAAAAACACACAGCGTCGCTTTGAAGAATGGTTCGTGTAACTTACTCCTTAAACATCTTAGTTTCATAAATGTTCTGCCTATCGCCTGCAATGCCACCTGTTCCAGCAACAAGCAAGTGTCTGTGACTTCTGTCATCACATAGCGTTTTGTGTATTCCCCGTGAACGGTCATTTCTTTCATATAGACCAAAGTTTAATAAATTAATTACAAGAAAATAAATACTCAGTGCTGTTATTAAATAATTATGAGTGAAAATCAAGATAAAGTTTCAAATAGTGAAATCCAAAAAGAAGTTTCTGATGCAGATTTTCACATCAAAGACAGTGAGCATGAAAGGAAACGACAGCGTGCTCCAGAAAGTGAGGTTAGTAGAAATTACACCTCGTCCGACTCGGAATCTGATTGGAATTCTTCGAGACCTCCAAACAAAAGAGCAAAACAAGATCCAAGGATTGATGCTCTGATTAATCAAGTAAGTTATTTAACCAATTTTATAACATCCCAACAATTTCCATCCTCGGTTGAATGGAACGAATCGAATTTACCATCAACAAGTAGAGAACGAGATGGCAATACACCTTTCTTGATTGGTCCTGTTCAGACAAGAATGCTCGATTTTGGTGACGCAAAAACCTGCGTCGACAACAAATATGCTATTAAGCAAGCATCTCATGCTAAAGTGGAGTCTGTGATTAAGCTCCAGCATTTTCTTTCTGATTCATGGAAAGATGTTAAATACTCGAAGTCACTCCAGGGTTTCTCAGCTACCCCTGGCTTTATCGAATTAAAAGTCAATGATGAGTTGTGTCATTTGAATAGAGGAAAAGACTATTTAGCATCAACTGAAAGAGTAATGGCGGGTGTGACAAATGGCTTGTTGGATTCTAAAGATTTAATGCGATCAGGTTTACAATCTATCTATAATTAACTGGGCAAATAATTCTTCAAGTGAGTTTACTCCTTCTAACTTACTGGATAAGTTTGTAGAATTGTTTGGACCGAGTTCTGAAAATTATAGAGTTATGGAACAAATGTTACAAGTAGTATGCGGAAAAAGAGCTGAGTGCATCGAGATTAGACGTGAGCGCATTCTATCCGAAAATGGGAAATAAAAACTTGCAGTCGGCATTGCGAAAAGTACCCCCAAGTGCTGAACATCTTTTCGATCAGAACAATTTGGGCTCAATAATTAATTCGCTTGGTGGTACATCTATGTGGCTTAATCCGCCCACCTACTTAAAAGATAAGAGAGAATCTAAGCGAAATACGAATTTTCAAGAGCCGTCTGCAAGTACTTTTCATTCATCTCGTACTTTTCGTAATGATTTTCGTTCGTCTAACAGAGGCAGAGCGGTTCCCAAGAAATTTAAAAGGGATTCAAAGAATAATTCCTTTCGTACAAAAGACAAGAAGTGACGATCAAAACAAATCATTCAAGGGGGGCTGTCTTCAGGAATTTCAGACAAACTGGCTTTCCTTGGGAGCAAACAATTTTATAATGAAAATCATCTCTGGTGTTCGAATTCCCTTTTGCCGCAAGCCCCCCTTAAACTTTCCAACACCGGAATTAATACAATAATTTTCAACTTCCACTTCTCCAAATATGACTAAATTAATAAACGAGTTGAAGCTTCAAAATATATTGGAAAAGCCGAACATCGCAGGGCCAAGTTTCTTGTCCAAAATGTTTCTTGTTCAAAAAAGCGACGAAAGTTTTCGTCCCATATTCGACCTTCGAGGTCTGAATTCATATATAAGGACAAAGCATTTTCAACTAATTTCCCATGCAGTAGTCCCAGAGTTCCTCCAAAAACTCGACTGGATGGTAAAAATCGATTTATCTCAAGCATACTTCCATGTTCCCATATCGGTGAACCATCGTTGTTTCCTAAGACTAGCTTACAACGAGGAGATACTCGAAATGACAGCTCTGCCATTCGGCCTTTCTCCATCTCCTCAAATATTTGCCGCTTTAACGAACTGGATCGCGGAGATCCTTCGAAAGCGTGGCATTCGAGTTTTAGTCTATCTAGACGACTTTTTGGTTGCCCATCAGGACAAACACAAATTAATTTCGCAAGCCGCGGAGGTTGTGAATACTTTGGAGTATCTGGGATGGTGGATAAACTATCAAAAAGCTGTACTAAATCCAATGCAGAAACTCGAGTATCTTGGAGTGACATGGGATACCAAGGCCAGTACAATTTCCCTCTCGAAAAAGAAAACAGAAAAAATAGTACATGCAATAGAAAACTTTTTGACCAAACATCTCCACAGCCAGAAGCAAGTCCAAAGATTACTAGGCCAATTGAATTTCGCAACGTTTGTAGTTCCGAGAGGTCGCCTGTACTGCCGTCAATTGCAAATATTTTGTCGCCGCTTCAATCGAAAGCCAACAAAGAAACAAAAAGCTCCACCACAAGTAGTTGGCGACTTAAAATGGTGGCGCGGAGCCATTCACATGAAGTCAGACTTGCATCCAAAGCCCTACACCAATTTCCTGACAACGGATGCAGCGGACACAGGTTGGGGAGCGCAGATAGACGAAAAGCTATTGTCCGGCCTCTGGACCAACGAACAAAAAAAGTGGCATTCAAATCGAAAAGAATTGTATGCGGTTTATGCGGCCTTGAGCGCAGAAAAACATCGTCTGAGGAATGCCCACATTCTTGTTCAGTCAGACAACAGAACATTAATAGCATACATTCGAAAAGAAGGCGGAACACACTCTTTGAGTCTACTGGCACTAACACGAAAATTATTGATTCTGGCAGACCGCTTGAAGATTCGGCTGTCAGCACAATACCTTCCGGGGAGGTACAATTGCATTGCGGACAATCTGTCTCGGGGACGGCGTCCGCCAGAGTGGCACCTGTTGTCTCCGGCAACAAACAAAATTTTCAATCATTGGGGCACTCCAGACGTAGATTTGTTCGCGTCTGCAGAAACAACCGTGTTAACAGCTACGTGTCATTAGACTGCAAAGATCAATTAGCTCTCTTCTCAAACGCCTTCAGCCATCAGTGGGACTTCCCGCTGGGTTGGATATTTCCACCACCCAATGTAATGCCCAGAGTTTTAGACCACTTGAATTCAGCAAAAGGGCGCTACATAATAGTGGCACCTGTTTGGGAGAAAACGTTTTGGATGGCAGATTTAAGGTCACGAGCCCTAACAAATCCAATAGAAATAGAAAATTTACAAGAAGTTTTAGTGGATGTGTCAACCAACCTTCCGCCAGCTCAAGTAGACCGTCTGGCCCTTCAGGCTTGGTTAGTTGGAGGTGGGGCAAACTAATAGACAAATGGTCTACTCCTGAAAAGGAACTTTTCAATGAGAGCTGGAGGATTTCTACTCTAAATACATATTATCCGGCAATTAAACGGTGGCTAGACTGGTGCGAAGAAAATACAGTAAACCCGAATTCACCTCAATCTCAAAACATTGCAAGGTTTCTAGCGCATTAGTTTTTAGACGAAAATCTATCGTACAGTACAATTTTGGTTCACAAGTCAGCCATAGCTACTTTCTGTGTTCAGTTACCTGAAGAATCCGAAAATATTTTGGTTAAACAAGTGCTTAAAACAATTTCATCTGCTCAACCGAGAAAAGTGCAATGGCCAATTTGGGATCCCCAGATTGTATTTGATTGGTTGGCTTCATCTAATGCTAAGAATACTTTGTTTGAGGTATCTAGAAGAACGGCTACAATTCTCTTGTTAGCATCAGGTCGCAGAGTGCACGATCTAACTTTACTGCGGATTTCAAAGGATAATATGTATTCAGTGGATGGAGATGTAATATTTTGGCCAGTTTTTGGATCCAAAACCGATTCTTCTACCCATAGGCAATCTGGGTGGCTTTTATCCAAGCATCCTAATCAAAATGTCTGTCCTGTATTTTGGATTAATAAACTCATAGCTGTTTCGGATAAAAGAAGAGCAATGGTAAACGGATTGGAAAATCTGTTTATAACCTTAACAGGTGATCCAAAACCAGCATCTAGGACTGTAATTGGTGGATGGGTTCGATCAGTTCTCAGAGATGCTGGTATTGAGGCATCACCGGGAAGCATCAGATCAGCTATAGCTTCAGCCAGTTGGGTAGAAAATCATTCTATTCAAGATATACTTGCCAGAGGCAATTGGAAAAGCGTAAACACATTCAAGAAATTTTACTGTAAGGAGATACAAAAGAAAGATAGAAATGAATCGAAACTTTTATTTTCGAATTTTCGTCCAGATTAAAAATGTATTCTGAATTATTATATTTTAATAAATACCTACATATATGTTTAAAAGATATATATATATATAAAATAAAATGAATTACTTTTGGTTAAATTTTTAATAAAAATATAACCTTTTTCACATAGCGTTTTGTGCCTTATCACCAGCAGATATCAAACACGTCTTCAAAGCGACGCTGTGTGTTTTTCGAAAAGCACATAATATGGAATTTTGAAACGCAATTTTTGTTAAGTTCAGTTAATCTTACATCGATTTTTTGACAAAACCAGATGTGAACTATATCATACACAAAAGAAATCTCATGATCAAAAAATATACTCGCAGAATTTTTTGGTTTCCTTACAAAATAGTTTTATCTATCTGATAATATTATTTTATCAATATTACAAAATAACTTAACCGCAGAACAAAATATTTGTCATTTTAACAAAAACGTATTCATTTTTGGTTAAATTGACAAAAAAAAATAACAAAAACTTTGTGATATTGATTTTTTGTAGATACAACAAACATTTTGTTAGCATCACAAAAAAGTTTGTCGATGTGACAGAAATCTCTGTTTTATTTTATTATATCAACAAAACTTGTTTTGTTAAACTGACAATATTATTTGTAGTGCATATTTTGTTAAACTGACAAAAAATCATGCTGAATTATAAAAGTTTTGTGAAATCAACAAAAACATTCTTTCGTATTGACAAAAATTTAATCAAAACGATAAAATTGTTTTGTAGAAAGTCAACATATTTATTTAAATTTTCAAAAAAAAATTTTTTTTGATTTTTTTACTCAATTTTTTGAGACTTGATAAATAAAAGTTTCTTTATATGTATAATCTACACGATATGAGAAAAAAGAAATTATTTTACCTAAAAATAACGGTACCCTGTAATGAACCATTACAAATTAACCCCGCAGCCCCCCGATCTACGCTCCTGACAATATTAAAACCACTAGCCGCAATACTGGACCGACTTAACCTGCATACCACATGATTACCTACCAAGCACCCCTCCCTACCTGCGCACCTGTCCGCAATGATAAATAAAAAATACTTACCCAACCAGCCGCAGGCTCCCGTAGCATGCGTATACCACGAAGTGTGAACAACAACTGAATAAGAAATCCTCTTATCAGTTGACAGCATTTTCCCCACACCACTCAAAGGAACCAACCAGAGCAAACCAGTGTGGTGAATTTACACGCACGAAAGATCAACAACCAGCAAGGCCTGCACTGAGGACAGCAGCACGACAACGGCCATGTTACCTCGGTGGTGAATATAAAACTAAATTATATGTTGCTGAAATTTCCCCGCATATCAATAAGAGATATAGGATGACGTCGCACACATCATTGATTTCCAAAGGAAAATAAACTTTAAAAATATAAAGCTCACATTTAGTTTCACGAGAAAGTAATATAAATAAGAGTCATGCAAGCCACCAGAAGTCAGTCAGCAGCAGGTACCCAACGAGGACAGGACTCCGCCGCCAGCTCCAGTAGAGGAAGGTAATTTATTCATTGGCTACCCCCCACCAGAGGTAAGGAGCCCTTGAAACTAGAACATAAAGCCGGTGAATGCCGTTGATAGCCGGCGTAAGCCGTTGATAGCCGGGTAAAACCGTTGATAGCCGGGTAAAACCGTTGATAGCCGGCGTAAGCCGTTGATAGCCGGGTAAAACCGTTGATAGCCGGCGTAAGCCGTTGATAGCCGGGTAAAACCGTTGATAGCCGGGTAAAACCGTTGATAGCCGGGTAAAACCGTTGATAGCCGGCGTAAGCCGTTGATAGCCGGGTAAAACCGTTGATAGCCGGCGTAAGCCGTTGATAGCCGGGTAAAACCGTTGATAGCCGGGTAAAACCGTTGATAGCCGGCGTAAGCCGTTGATAGCCGGCGTAAGCCGTTGATAGCCGGGTAAAACCGTTGATAGCCTGCGTAAGCCGTTGATAGCCGGGTAAAACCGTTGATAGCCGGCGTAAGCCGTTGATAGCCGGGTAAAACCGTTGATAGCCGGGTACAACCGTTGATAGCCGGCGTAAGCCGTTGATAGCCGGGTAAAACCGTTGATAACCAGTGAAAGCTGTTGATACCGTAAGCCGCTGAAAGATAGCGTGGACCGTCAGAATCGAGACCAGCCGGAACTCCTGAAGAAACCAGTTGCAGAACTACTATACGAGGACCGTATCCAGTACCCGCTGCAAATTGTAAACCAGCCACGGAGCTCAAGCCATCGATAGAGTCAAGATTGAATACCTGAATTATAGTAAAATAAATATTGTAATCCTCTGTATGTAATAAATGTTAATTATTTTAATGAATTGGATTTGTGAATAAAGAAACCCCTTTAAACTAAAGCTTCTGTACTTACTTTAGTTAGTACCCTGGACACCGGCGAGCGAAACCTCAGCCTTTGACAACAAAGTACATCACAAATTGGCGCCCGAGCAGGGACCTTTAAGGTCTATTCCGAAAGAAAAATCCAACATTAAATAAAATAACCAGAAACAACATTTTACAAGAGGAAACGAAGCAATACCGAACCGAACCTGAAAAATTGAAGAAAACAAAACCAGTTAAGTAACCATGTCGGACAACGAAGAAGGATTCGATATTTTTGCCAGCATAGGAGCAATTTACTTGCTGACCAGAGCTGAATTGATTGACCACATGAAGCGCTTAGGCCTGAACACTGCAGGTAATATGACCATATTACGCGCTCGTTTCAGTGCCCACGTAAGAGAAGCCCAGACCCGAAAATCAATTCAAAACCTTTGCGAAGAATTGGAAGAGCTTGTCCTGGAAAGAGAATACGCACCAGAGACTGCTAACGCAAAAGCCTCAAATCCTTTGACTAGTCAAAAAGTAGCAATCACCGAAGTGAATAAGTTGCCTGAGCAACAAGGCTACAATTATTTTTATCCAGTACCGAACATACAGTTCCGAGGTGTAAATACCTACACGACCGCCGCTCCCACCATGTCAACCGCCGCCGCCACCTTCCCTGTCAGGTCCGAGTACAACCAGACGACAAAACTTCCAGGCTATAGGAATTATAACTGTACTCAAGACATTATCCCGAGACAGCCGACATACGATGCAACCACTCCGATTGCACCCCAGATGCCAGACCCGAACCGATTCACACCTACTACTAGATCGGTAGCACAGACTATCGATACAACTTCGCCCAACCGGGAGGCCGAAGTAATAAATATAGTTAGAAAATGGGGACTAAAGTTCGATTCCTCTGGGAATGCGCTGGAATTTATGCAACGACTTGAAGAGCTTACCGAATGCTATAAAATACACCCCGATGAAATGCTTCGTACCTTTCCAGAAATATTAAGGGGTACCCCTTTGGAATGGTACAGAATAAACCGAGATGGATTTACAACTTGGGAAGACTTTTACAAAATGTTTTTAGAACATTTCTTACCGGCACGGTTCATAAACAAGTTGGAGGATGAAATCACCAAAAAGAGTAAGGGACCGCGAGAAAGGGCCAAAGATTTCATCCATGCAACTCAATACCTCATCCACCAACATCCCACGATGCGTATTGGTGATAGTATTGATCGAATTTATGACCGACTGAGACCGGAGTACCATCTTTACATTCGGCGGAAAGACTTTAAAACTCTGGAAGAACTGACAGCACTAGCGGAGGAGTTCGAGTTCATCCAGAAGGAAAGTCAAAGCCAAGCAACCACATCTTCCGGAAGACCTATCCAGAAGACGCTCCCAACGTTACTCCATTCAGCACGTCAAGTACCTGCACCACCGCCAGACCAATACGAACGTGCAACCCATTGCTGGAATTGTAAACAGCGAGGGCACACTAGGGCAAAATGCCGTCGCCCCGTTCGCATGTTTTGTGCTTTCTGTGGAGAAGATGGACGATTGAGTCGGGATTGTCCTTGCCATCCACATAAAGTTTCTATGTTGTTTGACCGGCCGAAGCCAGTTTTAGATTCCAAACTAGCTCCCCAAGAAACAAACAATATTCTACGCCGCCGCCGCCAGAACCAGCATAGCACCAGGCAGGTTGTCACGACAGATCCATTGGAGACAATCAATATTCCCAGCCACAGTTTTTACAAACCCACCTACCGCCGACAAAAGCTAGTTTTCAAAAGGAATTGGGGACGAGTAATTGCCTTTATAAAAAGACCAGGTTTGGCTGAACTGGTTTTTGGAGAAACCAGAAGATGGGTGACCTATCAACCTTAAGACGGATGATAATTTTTTTTGAATTCATTGTTACTTTTTTATGAAGAATTTTTTTTTTTGATATTTGGATTAATTTTTTTTTAACGTAATACCGCTAGACGAGAAAGTTCTCGTCTCCGAAGGGGGAGTGAATTGTAATGAACCATTACAAATTAACCCCGCAGCCCCCCGATCTACGCTCCTGACAATATTAAAACCACTAGCCGCAATACTGGACCGACTTAACCTGCATACCACATGATTACCTACCAAGCACCCCTCCCTACCTGCGCACCTGTCCGCAATGATAAATAAAAAATACTTACCCAACCAGCCGCAGGCTCCCGTAGCATGCGTATACCACGAAGTGTGAACAACAACTGAATAAGAAATCCTCTTATCAGTTGACAGCATTTTCCCCACACCACTCAAAGGAACCAACCAGAGCAAACCAGTGTGGTGAATTTACACGCACGAAAGATCAACAACCAGCAAGGCCTGCACTGAGGACAGCAGCACGACAACGGCCATGTTACCTCGGTGGTGAATATAAAACTAAATTATATGTTGCTGAAATTTCCCCGCATATCAATAAGAGATATAGGATGACGTCGCACACATCATTGATTTCCAAAGGAAAATAAACTTTAAAAATATAAAGCTCACATTTAGTTTCACGAGAAAGTAATATAAATAAGAGTCATGCAAGCCACCAGAAGTCAGTCAGCAGCAGGTACCCAACGAGGACAGGACTCCGCCGCCAGCTCCAGTAGAGGAAGGTAATTTATTCATTGGCTACCCCCCACCAGAGGTAAGGAGCCCTTGAAACTAGAACATAAAGCCGGTGAATGCCGTTGATAGCCGGCGTAAGCCGTTGATAGCCGGGTAAAACCGTTGATAGCCGGGTAAAACCGTTGATAGCCGGCGTAAGCCGTTGATAGCCGGGTAAAACCGTTGATAGCCGGCGTAAGCCGTTGATAGCCGGGTAAAACCGTTGATAGCCGGGTAAAACCGTTGATAGCCGAGTAAAACCGTTGATAGCCGGCGTAAGCCGTTGATAGCCGGGTAAAACCGTTGATAGCCGGCGTAAGCCGTTGATAGCCGGGTAAAACCGTTGATAGCCGGGTAAAACCGTTGATAGCCGGCGTAAGCCGTTGATAGCCGGCGTAAGCCGTTGATAGCCGGGTAAAACCGTTGATAGCCGGCGTAAGCCGTTGATAGCCGGGTAAAACCGTTGATAGCCGGCGTAAGCCGTTGATAGCCGGGTAAAACCGTTGATAGCCGGGTACAACCGTTGATAGCCGGCGTAAGCCGTTGATAGCCGGGTAAAACCGTTGATAACCAGTGAAAGCTGTTGATACCGTAAGCCGCTGAAAGATAGCGTGGACCGTCAGAATCGAGACCAGCCGGAACTCCTGAAGAAACCAGTTGCAGAACTACTATACGAGGACCGTATCCAGTACCCGCTGCAAATAGTAAACTAGCCACGGAGCTCAAGCCATCGATAGAGTCAAGATTGAATACCTGAATTATAGTAAAATAAATATTGTAACCCTCTGTATGTAATAAATGTTAATTATTTTAATGAATTGGATTTGTGAATAAAGAAACCCCTTTAAACTAAAGCTTCTGTACTTACTTTAGTTAGTACCCTGGACACCGGCGAGCGAAACCTCAGCCTTTGACAACAAAGTACATCACAAATTGGCGCCCGAGCAGGGACCTTTAAGGTCTATTCCGAAAGAAAAATCCAACATTAAATAAAATAACCAGAAACAACATTTTACAAGAGGAAACGAAGCAATACCGAACCGAACCTGAAAAATTGAAGAAAACAAAACCAGTTAAGTAACCATGTCGGACAACGAAGAAGGATTCGATATTTTTGCCAGCATAGGAGCAATTTACTTGCTGACCAGAGCTGAATTGATTGACCACATGAAGCGCTTAGGCCTGAACACTGCAGGTAATATGACCATATTACGCGCTCGTTTCAGTGCCCACGTAAAAGAAGCCCAGACCCGAAAATCAATTCAAAACCTTTGCGAAGAATTGGAAGAGCTTGTCCTGGAAAGAGAATACGCACCAGAGACTGCTAACGCAAAAGCCTCAAATCCTTTGACTAGTCAAAAAGTAGCAATCACCGAAGTGAATAAGTTGCCTGAGCAACAAGGCTACAATTATTTTTATCCAGTACCGAACATACAGTTCCGAGGTGTAAATACCTACACGACCGCCGCTCCCACCATGTCAACCGCCGCCGCCACCTTCCCTGTCAGGTCCGAGTACAACCAGACGACAAAACTTCCAGGCTATAGGAATTATAACTGTACTCAAGACATTATCCCGAGACAGCCGACATACGATGCAACCACTCCGATTGCACCCCAGATGCCAGACCCGAACCGATTCACACCTACTACTAGATCGGTAGCACAGACTACCGATACAACTTCGCCCAACCGGGAGGCCGAAGTAATAAATATAGTTAGAAAATGGGGACTAAAGTTCGATTCCTCTGGGAATGCGCTGGAATTTATGCAACGACTTGAAGAGCTTACCGAATGCTATAAAATACACCCCGATGAAATGCTTCGTACCTTTCCAGAAATATTAAGGGGTACCCCTTTGGAATGGTACAGAATAAACCGAGATGGATTTACAACTTGGGAAGACTTTTACAAAATGTTTTTAGAACATTTCTTACCGGCACGGTTCATAAACAAGTTGGAGGATGAAATCACCAAAAAGAGTAAGGGACCGCGAGAAAGGGCCAAAGATTTCATCCATGCAACTCAATACCTCATCCACCAACATCCCACGATGCGTATTGGTGATAGTATTGATCGAATTTATGACCGACTGAGACCGGAGTACCATCTTTACATTCGGCGGAAAGACTTTAAAACTCTGGAAGAACTGACAGCACTAGCGGAGGAGTTCGAGTTCATCCAGAAGGAAAGTCAAAGCCAAGCAACCACATCTTCCGGAAGACCTATCCAGAAGACGCTCCCAACGTTACTCCATTCAGCACGTCAAGTACCTGCACCACCGCCAGACCAATACGAACGTGCAACCCATTGCTGGAATTGTAAACAGCGAGGACACACTAGGGCAAAATGCCGTCGCCCCGTTCGCATGTTTTGTGCTTTCTGTGGAGAAGATGGACGATTGAGTCGGGATTGTCCTTGCCATCCACATAAAGTTTCTATGTTGTTTGACCGGCCGAAGCCAGTTTTAGATTCCAAACTAGCTCCCCAAGAAACAAACAATATTCTACGCCGCCGCCGCCAGAACCAGCATAGCACCAGGCAGGTTGTCACGACAGATCCATTGGAGACAATCAATATTCCCAGCCACAGTTTTTACAAACCCACCTACCGCCGACAAAAGCTAGTTTTCAAAAGGAATTGGGGACGAGTAATTGCCTTTATAAAAAGACCAGGTTTGGCTGAACTGGTTTTTGGAGAAACCAGAAGATGGGTGACCTATCAACCTTAAGACGGATGATAATTTTTTTTGAATTCATTGTTACTTTTTTATGAAGAATTTTTTTTTTTGATATTTGGATTAATTTTTTTTTAACGTAATACCGCTAGACGAGAAAGTTCTCGTCTCCGAAGGGGGAGTGAATTGTAATGAACCATTACAAATTAACCCCGCAGCCCCCCGATCTACGCTCCTGACAATATTAAAACCACTAGCCGCAATACTGGACCGACTTAACCTGCATACCACATGATTACCTACCAAGCACCCCTCCCTACCTGCGCACCTGTCCGCAATGATAAATAAAAAATACTTACCCAACCAGCCGCAGGCTCCCGTAGCATGCGTATACCACGAAGTGTGAACAACAACTGAATAAGAAATCCTCTTATCAGTTGACAGCATTTTCCCCACACCACTCAAAGGAACCAACCAGAGCAAACCAGTGTGGTGAATTTACACGCACGAAAGATCAACAACCAGCAAGGCCTGCACTGAGGACAGCAGCACGACAACGGCCATGTTACCTCGGTGGTGAATATAAAACTAAATTATATGTTGCTGAAATTTCCCCGCATATCAATAAGAGATATAGGATGACGTCGCACACATCATTGATTTCCAAAGGAAAATAAACTTTAAAAATATAAAGCTCACATTTAGTTTCACGAGAAAGTAATATAAATAAGAGTCATGCAAGCCACCAGAAGTCAGTCAGCAGCAGGTACCCAACGAGGACAGGACTCCGCCGCCAGCTCCAGTAGAGGAAGGTAATTTATTCATTGGCTACCCCCCACCAGAGGTAAGGAGCCCTTGAAACTAGAACATAAAGCCGGTGAATGCCGTTGATAGCCGGCGTAAGCCGTTGATAGCCGGGTAAAACCGTTGATAGCCGGGTAAAACCGTTGATAGCCGGCGTAAGCCGTTGATAGCCGGGTAAAACCGTTGATAGCCGGCGTAAGCCGTTGATAGCCGGGTAAAACCGTTGATAGCCGGGTAAAACCGTTGATAGCCGGGTAAAACCGTTGATAGCCGGCGTAAGCCGTTGATAGCCGGGTAAAACCGTTGATAGCCGGCGTAAGCCGTTGATAGCCGGGTAAAACCGTTGATAGCCGGGTAAAACCGTTGATAGCCGGCGTAAGCCGTTGATAGCCGGCGTAAGCCGTTGATAGCCGGGTAAAACCGTTGATAGCCGGCGTAAGCCGTTGATAGCCGGGTAAAACCGTTGATAGCCGGCGTAAGCCGTTGATAGCCGGGTAAAACCGTTGATAGCCGGGTACAACCGTTGATAGCCGGGTAAAACCGTTGATAGCCGGGTAAAACCGTTGATAGCCGGCGTAAGCCGTTGAAAGCCGGGTAAAACCGTTGATAGCCGGGTAAAACCGTTGATAGCCGGCGTAAGCCGTTGATAGCCGGGTAAAACCGTTGATAGCCGGGTAAAACCGTTGATAGCCGGCGTAAGCCGTTGATAGCCGGGTAAAACCGTTGATAGCCGGCGTAAGCCGTTGATAGCCGGGTAAAACCGTCGATAGCCGGGTAAAACCGTTGATAGCCGGCGTAAGCCGTTGATAGCCGGCGTAAGCCGTTGATAGCCGGGTAAAACCGTTGATAGCCGGCGTAAGCCGTTGATAGCCGGGTAAAACCGTTGATAGCCGGGTAAAACCGTTGATAGCCGGGTAAAACCGTTGATAGCCGGCGTAAGCCGTTGATAGCCGGGTAAAACCGTTGATAGCCGGCGTAAGCCGTTGATAGCCGGGTAAAACCGTTGATAGCCGGGTAAAACCGTTGATAGCCGGCGTAAGCCGTTGATAGCCGGGTAAAACCGTTGATAGCCGGGTAAAACCGTTGATAGCCGGCGTAAGCCGTTGATAGCCGGGTAAAACCGTTGATAGCCGGCGTAAGCCGTTGATAGCCGGGTAAAACCGTTGATAGCCGGGTAAAACCGTTGATAGCCGGCGTAAGCCGTTGATAGCCGGCGTAAGCCGTTGATAGCCGGGTAAAACCGTTGATAGCCGGCGTAAGCCGTTGATAGCCGGGTAAAACCGTTGATAGCCGGCGTAAGCCGTTGATAGCCGGGTAAAACCGTTGATAGCCGGGTAAAACCGTTGATAGCCGGCGTAAGCCGTTGATAGCCGGGTAAAACCGTTGATAGCCGGCGTAAGCCGTTGATAGCCGGGTAAAACCGTTGATAGCCGGGTAAAACCGTTGATAGCCGGGTAAAACCGTTGATAGCCGGCGTAAGCCGTTGAAAGCTGGGTAAAACCGTTGATAGCCGGGTAAAACCGTTGATAGCCGGGTAAAACCGTTGATAGCCGGCGTAAGCCGTTGATAGCCGGCGTAAGCCGTTGATAGCCGGCGTAAGCCGTTGATAGCCGGGTAAAACCGTTGATAGCCGGCGTAAGCCGTTGATAGCCGGGTAAAACCGTTGATAGCCGGGTAAAACCGTTGATAGCCGGTGTAAGCCGTTGATAGCCGGGTAAAACCGTTGATAGCCGGCGTAAGCCGTTGATAGCCGGGTAAAACCGTTGATAACCAGTGAAAGCTGTTGATACCGTAAGCCGCTGAAAGATAGCGTGGACCGTCAGAATCGAGACCAGCCGGAACTCCTGAAGAAACCAGTTGCAGAACTACTATACGAGGACCGTATCCAGTACCCGCTGCAAATAGTAAACCAGCCACGGAGCTCAAGCCATCGATAGAGTCAAGATTGAATACCTGAATTATAGTAAAATAAATATTGTAACCCTCTGTATGTAATAAATGTTAATTATTTTAATGAATTGGATTTGTGAATAAAGAAACCCCTTTAAACTAAAGCTTCTGTACTTACTTTAGTTAGTACCCTGGACACCGGCGAGCGAAACCTCAGCCTTTGACAACAAAGTACATCACAAATTGGCGCCCGAGCAGGGACCTTTAAGGTCTATTCCGAAAGAAAAATCCAACATTAAATAAAATAACCAGAAACAACATTTTACAAGAGGAAACGAAGCAATACCGAACCGAACCTGAAAAATTGAAGAAAACAAAACCAGTTAAGTAACCATGTCGGACAACGAAGAAGGATTCGATATTTTTGCCAGCATAGGAGCAATTTACTTGCTGACCAGAGCTGAATTGATTGACCACATGAAGCGCTTAGGCCTGAACACTGCAGGTAATATGACCATATTACGCGCTC
Source organism: Chrysotoxum bicinctum (assembly GCA_911387755.1). Lineage (NCBI taxonomy): Eukaryota > Metazoa > Arthropoda > Insecta > Diptera > Syrphidae > Chrysotoxum > Chrysotoxum bicinctum. Next base: position 47,691,187 of record OU426987.1, read on the forward strand.
GTTTCAGTGCCCACGTAAAAGAAGCCCAGACCCGAAAATCAATTCAAAACCTTTGCGAAGAATTGGAAGAGCTTGTCCTGGAAAGAGAATACGCACCAGAGACTGCTAACGCAAAAGCCTCAAATCCTTTGACTAGTCAAAAAGTAGCAATCACCGAAGTGAATAAGTTGCCTGAGCAACAAGGCTACAATTATTTTTATCCAGTACCGAACATACAGTTCCGAGGTGTAAATACCTACACGACCGCCGCTCCCACCATGTCAACCGCCGCCGCCACCTTCCCTGTCAGGTCCGAGTACAACCAGACGACAAAACTTCCAGGCTATAGGAATTATAACTGTACTCAAGATATTATCCCGAGACAGCCGACATACGATGCAACCACTCCGATTGCACCCCAGATGCCAGACCCGAACCGATTCACACCTACTACTAGATCGGTAGCACAGACTATCGATACAACTTCGCCCAACCGGGAGGCCGAAGTAATAAATATAGTTAGAAAATGGGGACTAAAGTTCGATTCCTCTGGGAATGCGCTGGAATTTATGCAACGACTTGAAGAGCTTACCGAATGCTATAAAATACACCCCGATGAAATGCTTCGTACCTTTCCAGAAATATTAAGGGGTACCCCTTTGGAATGGTACAGAATAAACCGAGATGGATTTACAACTTGGGAAGACTTTTACAAAATGTTTTTAGAACATTTCTTACCGGCACGGTTCATAAACAAGTTGGAGGATGAAATCACCAAAAAGAGTAAGGGACCGCGAGAAAGGGCCAAAGATTTCATCCATGCAACTCAATACCTCATCCACCAACATCCCACGATGCGTATTGGTGATAGTATTGATCGAATTTATGACCGACTGAGACCGGAGTACCATCTTTACATTCGGCGGAAAGACTTTAAAACTCTGGAAGAACTGACAGCACTAGCGGAGGAGTTCGAGTTCATCCAGAAGGAAAGTCAAAGCCAAGCAACCACATCTTCCGGAAGACCTATCCAGAAGACGCTCCCAACGTTACTCCATTCAGCACGTCAAGTACCTGCACCACCGCCAGACCAATACGAACGTGCAACCCATTGCTGGAATTGTAAACAGCGAGGGCACACTAGGGCAAAATGCCGTCGCCCCGTTCGCATGTTTTGTGCTTTCTGTGGAGAAGATGGACGATTGAGTCGGGATTGTCCTTGCCATCCACATAAAGTTTCTATGTTGTTTGACCGGCCGAAGCCAGTTTTAGATTCCAAACTAGCTCCCCAAGAAACAAACAATATTCTACGCCGCCGCCGCCAGAACCAGCATAGCACCAGGCAGGTTGTCACGACAGATCCATTGGAGACAATCAATATTCCCAGCCACAGTTTTTACAAACCCACCTACCGCCGACAAAAGCTAGTTTTCAAAAGGAATTGGGGACGAGTAATTGCCTTTATAAAAAGACCAGGTTTGGCTGAACTGGTTTTTGGAGAAACCAGAAGATGGGTGACCTATCAACCTTAAGACGGATGATAATTTTTTTTGAATTCATTGTTACTTTTTTATGAAGAATTTTTTTTTTTGATATTTGGATTAATTTTTTTTTAACGTAATACCGCTAGACGAGAAAGTTCTCGTCTCCGAAGGGGGAGTGAATTGTAATGAACCATTACAAATTAACCCCGCAGCCCCCCGATCTACGCTCCTGACAATATTAAAACCACTAGCCGCAATACTGGACCGACTTAACCTGCATACCACATGATTACCTACCAAGCACCCCTCCCTACCTGCGCACCTGTCCGCAATGATAAATAAAAAATACTTACCCAACCAGCCGCAGGCTCCCGTAGCATGCGTATACCACGAAGTGTGAACAACAACTGAATAAGAAATCCTCTTATCAGTTGACAGCATTTTCCCCACACCACTCAAAGGAACCAACCAGAGCAAACCAGTGTGGTGAATTTACACGCACGAAAGATCAACAACCAGCAAGGCCTGCACTGAGGACAGCAGCACGACAACGGCCATGTTACCTCGGTGGTGAATATAAAACTAAATTATATGTTGCTGAAATTTCCCCGCATATCAATAAGAGATATAGGATGACGTCGCACACATCATTGATTTCCAAAGGAAAATAAACTTTAAAAATATAAAGCTCACATTTAGTTTCACGAGAAAGTAATATAAATAAGAGTCATGCAAGCCACCAGAAGTCAGTCAGCAGCAGGTACCCAACGAGGACAGGACTCCGCCGCCAGCTCCAGTAGAGGAAGGTAATTTATTCATTGGCTACCCCCCACCAGAGGTAAGGAGCCCTTGAAACTAGAACATAAAGCCGGTGAATGCCGTTGATAGCCGGCGTAAGCCGTTGATAGCCGGGTAAAACCGTTGATAGCCGGCGTAAGCCGTTGATAGCCGGGTAAAACCGTTGATAGCCGGGTAAAACCGTTGATAGCCGGGTAAAACCGTTGATAGCCGGCGTAAGCCGTTGATAGCCGGGTAAAACCGTTGATAGCCGGCGTAAGCCGTTGATAGCCGGGTAAAACCGTTGATAGCCGGGTAAAACCGTTGATAGCCGGCGTAAGCCGTTGATAGCCGGCGTAAGCCGTTGATAGCCGGGTAAAACCGTTGATAGCCGGCGTAAGCCGTTGATAGCCGGGTAAAACCGTTGATAGCCGGGTAAAACCGTTGATAGCCGGGTAAAACCGTTGATAGCCGGCGTAAGCCGTTGATAGCCGGGTAAAACCGTTGATAGCCGGCGTAAGCCGTTGATAGCCGGGTAAAACCGTTGATAGCCGGGTAAAACCGTTGATAGCCGGCGTAAGCCGTTGATAGCCGGCGTAAGCCGTTGATAGCCGGGTAAAGCCGTTGATAGCCGGCGTAAGCCGTTGATAGCCGGGTAAAACCGTTGATAGCCGGCGTAAGCCGTTGATAGCCGGGTAAAACCGTTGATAGCCGGGTACAACCGTTGATAGCCGGCGTAAGCCGTTGATAGCCGGGTAAAACCGTTGATAACCAGTGAAAGCTGTTGATACCGTAAGCCGCTGAAAGATAGCGTGGACCGTCAGAATCGAGACCAGCCGGAACTCCTGAAGAAACCAGTTGCAGAACTACTATACGAGGACCGTATCCAGTACCCGCTGCAAATAGTAAACTAGCCACGGAGCTCAAGCCATCGATAGAGTCAAGATTGAATACCTGAATTATAGTAAAATAAATATTGTAACCCTCTGTATGTAATAAATGTTAATTATTTTAATGAATTGGATTTGTGAATAAAGAAACCCCTTTAAACTAAAGCTTCTGTACTTACTTTAGTTAGTACCCTGGACACCGGCGAGCGAAACCTCAGCCTTTGACAACAAAGTACATCACAACCCTTCATACAAATGTTAAAAAATAGTTTTCGAAAATCATATTTTTCTCGAAAACTGGCGCCTAGAATTTTTGTAAAATAAAATTTTTTCTTTCAATTTATTTTTTACAATATACAGGGTGATTGGCATAAGGTGTGACAAAAAGCTAGGGCGTGTAGGTTGGACTTAGACAAGAAAAAAATCGTATGGGAGGGGGGGGTCTATTTCCCCCCGTTTAGGCGGGAGGGGCAATTTAAGAAAAAAATCACTTAAAACAGAAAAAAAATTATTAAAAAATAACGGTGATACCTACAGAGTGATGCTATAGCATTTTGAAAAGCCAGAAATACATTCTTTAATTTTATTTTTAAATAAAGTTGTTCGAGTGAATATTTTTTGAAAAATTAATTTTCAAAATCAAAATTTTGAAAAAAAAATTAATTTTTTTTTTTAAACAATTTTTTTTTAAAAATTTTACGTAATTAAGTATTATTTTTTTATTCAATATTCAATGCTTTTATTAATTTTTGATCAAACACAAAAAACCGGATGTCAAAATGTTTTGTAGTTTTTGAGAAAATCAAAAATAACAAAAACTACTTTTGTTCTAAGAAAAGCCTTTTATTTTAGTTTTTACGTTTTTGGATTCTTATTTAGGTGAATTTACGATTGAAAGGATTAACTTTCTTTTTACTATTCTTTTAATTATCGTCTTATAAGCATACAATAATGTGACAAAGTACTGGATTAACCATATTTCACACATTTTTTCATTGAGAACACCTGCGTGAGAGCATTGGATTAATATTGATCTGCGAATGTTTTTTAAATAATGCAGCGTTACACGCCCTAACTAGTGACAGAAAAATGCAATTGCGAAATAAGAACAAAAATGTTCCTGAATCTTGAAATCAATTTAAATAATAAATACATGCACATTTAGATAAAATACATAATTACTGTTTATTTAAAGTTAATCCTTTCTTTCGTAAATGCACCTAAGCCAAGCCGACCCCACCATAATAAAAAAGTGGCAGGTCAATTTTAAACCAATGCTCTCACGCAGGTGTTCTCAATGAAAAAATGTGTGAAATATGGTTAATCCAGTACTTTGTCACATTATTGTATGCTTATAAGACGATAATTAAAAGAATAGTAAAAAGAAAGTTAATCCTTTCAATCGTAAATTCACCTAAATAAGAATCCAAAAACGTAAAAACTAAAATAAAAGGCTTTTCTTAGAACAAAAGTAGTTTTTGTTATTTTTGATTTTCTCAAAAACTACAAAACATTTTGACATTCGGTTTTTTGTGTTTGATCAAAAATTAATAAGAGCATTGAATATTGAATAAAAAAATAATACTTAATTACGTAAAATTTTGAAAAAAAATTGTTTAAAAAAAAAAATTTCATTTTTTTTTTTCAAAATTTTGATTTTGAAAATTAATTTTTCAAAAACTATTCACTCGAACAACTTTATTTAAAAACAAAATTAAAGAATGTATTTCTGGCTTTTCAAAATGCTATAGCATTACTCTGTAGGTATCACCGTTATTTTTTAATATTTTTTTTTCTGTTTTAAGTGATTTTTTTCTTAAATTGCCCCTCCCGCCTAAACGGGAGGAAATAGACCCCCCCTCCCATACGATTTTTTCTTGTCTAAGTCCAACCTACACGCCCTAGCTTTTTGTCACACCTTATGCCAATCACCCTGTATATTACTAAAATACTTAAAATTGGCATCCCAAATTGTTTTCTTGAAAAATTTCAAAGAAATTTGTTTCATAAAAAAATAATTTAATAATAAATTCCAAAGTACTTTTACATAATAGCCAGTGACCCAGTGGTGCATTTTATTTTAATATAATAAGAGACATTATTCTCAACTTCATACACATATTAATACAGCTGATAGCCTTCGTAGTACCTCTGGCATAACAGTTAGTGCGACAAGCGACTGTTATGTCGAAGGTCTTGGGTTCGATTCTGTGTCGCTTCAAAGAAGTTTTTCAAGGCTGTACTGACTCTTGCGAGGAATTGAGAAATCCTCTTAGAGTACACACGTCATTGAAAGTGCTGCACATTAGCCGTTTGGAATCGGCAGAAAATTGTAGGTCCCTTCCATTCCTGGTATCACGTACTCAGGAATGATTGAGAATTTTAAGTCACTAGGTTTTGGTTCTCTGTGGAGCTATTGCACCACCAAATTTATTTCTTTAATAGACTCCGCGGTTGTATCTTCTACTCCTTCTCACATACTGCAGAATATGTATTTCTGTCGAAAAATTTTTCTTTCGAAGAATCTGGTAATCAACTCTCCCTTTCTGCTTGTATTCCAACACCCAGAGTCGTAAAGCAGGACTGGTAATATAAGGATTGATGTAAATAGTTTGCGTATTAAAATATTTACTGCGAGGTATATGAACTTCTTTACTATTTCGAAGTTACTAATATCTGCTACGGGAAGGACTCTTTAACAGAATTTTGGAAATGATGGAAGTTTTTTTATATTTGCCGCATACCCCACATATTTCTTGAATAAAGTGATCTTGGTGCTTACGCTACCCATAGACACCATCTCATCTAGAATAAGATTGAAGATATAATATTCTAATGCATCACTTTCCCAGAACCCTGTGCATGTTTGGAATATGTATTCCCTAATTGCACTTTTACTGCAATCATAAGAGATTTTGAATTCACCGAAAAATTCCTTGGTCTCGCCTTCAATTTCGTCGGTCTTTTCTAAGATTTGGCGAATATTTAGTCTGTGTTCGAACTGCCAGGCCGTACGCCACACTGGGTAATTGCCGACCATTTTGTTGCAAAACGGCTTAAGATGTTCGCACAATGCAAGGTGGGCCAAATACAAGTTTCTTCTTAAAAATGCAATAAAATGAACACAATTGTATTTTTTCCATGTATTATGGCTTTATTAGTAAAGCAAACATTTACATTAATTATGGAACACAACGTCGTTCAAGTATCTTTCTCGGCTGGCTTCGCAGCAGCGCATTCTGTCACTCTAATTTTCCAAGAGTTTGTTGATGGTTTCGGGCTGTATCTCACGGATTTGTTAGATGATATTGACCTTAAGGTCTTGAATCGTTCCCTTATTGTTGGCATAACATCTATCCTTCATGGTTCTCTACAAAAAAAAAAGTTCGAAGGATTCAAATAACAGCAATTGACATCACCAAGACGGCTGATAACATGATTTGGGAATTTGGTGAGCAAATGATCGATTGTGGCATAGACTATGTAGCATGGTACAAAATCCTGAATGAGCCAGAAGTCTTCTAAATCCAAAGCTTCAATTTCAGTTTAAGAAATTCGTTTAGCTTGGCTTTGTAACACCCACCGTTGACCGAAACATTGTTCCCAGCCTCATTTTCAAAAAAAAAGGATCAAACGATGCCACAATTCGGCGCCAAACTGTCAGTCTCTGTGGATGCATTGGCTCATGGACAATAACGTGCGGATTTTCCGCTCCCCAGAAGCGATAATTTTGTTTGTAAACGTAGCCGCCGATATAAAACTCGTTGTCCAAGTCAAGCTGCTTTAAGGCCCAAACTACGAAGCGATAATGAAGCGGATGGTACGCCTTCAATTACTGAGTCAATTTGACCTTGTTAGCAAATAATGCGAGATCTTTGTGCAAAATTCTCCTTAGGCTAGGAGTTGAGCTGTTGAGATTGATGGCGAGTTGATGTTCATGAATTAAGTCCCACACTCTCAGCAACAGCAGCCACATTCTCGTCTGTGCGCACCGTACGACGACTAAGACCATGAGTGTTGTCCACTAGCATACCAGTCTCACGAACTTATTCCACAAACTTGCATACAGCAGGCGCAGTGGGTTCATGATTTCAGTCAAAACTTTTTTTCAAAACACGCACTGTTTGCGCTACACAGCACCCAATTTGGAAATAAGTTTTCAATATTTTCCAACGTTGTTCAAGCGTAAAGCGACTCATTTCGTTCAGTGGAGCTATAATACTTACTTTCTGTCAAAGTTTCGAGCGGCAAACAACTTTCAGTGTCAAAATACCCTATGATTTAAAAAGAAACCACTGGATAGCCCACCCTTTATGTTAGGAATGGAAGTGTTTTCGCCCGAAATATAATATTTACTCGTATAAATATGAAAGGTATGGAAGTGATAGAAACACATCACTCCACCCACCTTCACATGAGATAGGTGAGGTTCCGGCCTAACTCATATTATAAATTGCACACATTTTTTATCTCTCCAAAATGATTCTATGTTTTCAGAAAAACTTCAATCAATTAATTCTCCCTTTCAAAGCCATGTTCCTAAATTCGTTAACTCACATTACTCAACAAAACTAAAATAACTGGCTTTTAAACGAATAAACCAATTTATTACTCTCTCGAAAAACATAAAAGCAAAACTATTTTTTAACAAAAATACGACATCAGCTTTTTTGCAGGCATCTATCAAAAAACAATAGGTGATTCAAATGACAAGAGGGCGCAAAAAATAGAACAACTCACTCCCATTCAACTCACAGAGGAAAAAACGCTTCGAACATGCTTTTTCCAAATGTAAGCTCATAATATCTTTGAATTGAAATCAATTTCTGTTGCGTATTTTGCAAAACAAGAAAATCTAACAAAAAAAAAAAAAAAAAAGCGAAAAAAATATTCCTTTATGGGTCCAGGCTGTCAATTTGCATTTTAATTTCGAATAAATTAAGCGAGCAGCTTTTGCCCTGTCACCATTGCCAGTTCCATCAATATTAAGGCATAGCAGTGCAGAACTAGTCAAGCGTAGACAGCCCCATAAATTCTAAAACCAAATTACAATCTAACAGCATTTCATATTTGATTCCGCTCATGTCCTTTAGCAGGATTTATAGCTTTTGCAAATATTTCGCCAATAACTCGAAACGAAGCACACACTCACACTCACACTCACACTGAAAAAAAATAGAAACGAAGTCTGGGCTGGAAAGTTTTGCTGGACAAGCGTAAAGTGCGCCTCTCCTTCCGTTCTTTATGCTAGAACCGTTAGAAGCTTTATAAAATTATTATTTCGCTATTTTTATTTTGCCATCTACCATCTACCGAAGTCGCCCTCCATTCGACTCTGATTTATTGATTGGTCGACAAGTCCGCCAATAAACCGGTACACTTCATTGGCCGATAAATTTTCCCTTGCTTAAGCTCTCGATATTCAACTAGGCGAGCTTGGGCTTGGGAACAGTCCACTACACTCATGCCATCCGGATAGTAGAGATGCTGGGATTAGCCCAGGCTAACATTGCTACACTCGACATCGGGAGCATCAGATCTGGGTGCCAGCAGATGGAGCACAAGTCGGCTACATCAGTGCTCCAAGCTTGCAACGTGAATGCATTTGTAAATATAAAATAAGACCCACTTTGAGTTTTTAATAAAATTCCCTCTAAAATATTTATGACTCCGCTGGCTGTGGAAACCGTCAGGAGGTGGGTCCGAGGGTTGGGATTTATGAAGTTCAACAGACGTCTGAATGAGAATTTTCCTCTTATTATATTGGTTCTTATTTTTTGTACGTTACTTAGAAGGAGTGACTTTCGGGCATAAGAAACGAAATTTTTATTTTTAATAAACCGCCCGCCCAAGGGAAATTTAGTCAATATTTCAAGAAAAGTGGGATTGGTTTTTTTGGGGCATCACGCGTTTGAAATCGTCGGCCTTGAAAATGTACACAGGTGAAGCTAGGTAAGTAGAGAGCAAAAGTGCAAAAAAGTAAAATGAAAACAAAAGGATCATACACAATGTTGTATAATCAGGAGTAAAGAATTTATACATTTAAGATTAAAGCTTTTTTTTCCTGTTTGTTTTGACAAAATTTAATATTAAGAAAATTTAAGGAAGAAAATTCAAAATTTTTAAATTATTCAAAAAACTAGAAGACATAGAATTATAAACACAAAACATTAAAAAGAAATAATTCAATAATACAATGTATCTATTAAAAAAAATTGTTAGTAATATTTTTGTTTGTTTTATAATTCACACATGCTCAGGGGTTACTTGAGACCCTGATAATGTCGAATATAAACGGTGGGGAAATTGTGACGTATAATGTGAATTCGTTATACAGCCTAGTAAAGAGAACCTCATTCAGCATGTTCATGAAGAAAAACACCCCCAAAATTGCCCTAATCAGCGAAACCAACGTGATAAGGACGAATAACATAAACATAACCGGATACAAAACGGAGAACCGAAGAGGGACGGCCATCTTTGTAAGGAATAAGATTTCACCCAACACCAGCGAAACCGTCATTACAGGACTGCAAACTAGTGAAGCCACCGCCATCCGGATACACTAGGAAGAGTAGAAACCTTGACAGTCATCAGTATCAGTCAGTATATACTTAAAGTGTCGCTCCACCGCTGGAAACATAAGTAACCACCTGCATATTCTCAACCGTACTCTAAAGCACACTTTCTACGGACTCATTGGCGGCGACTATAATGCGAGGCATCATCAATGGTTGGATACCACTATCGACCCAGAAGGAAAGGCGATCATGGACTGGATCAATATCAACAGCGAAGAACACTCCTTGGTTGTTGTGTTGCAACCCAAACCTACCTTTCCTAGGACTCCATCGACTTAAGATTTTTTCTTACTAACATCTAATTTCATTTATTTAATTCCAGGAATTACCAACTACACATGCTCAGCCTTACCCAGTGACTCAGACTCAGACCATGAAGCAGTAAAACTCTCCATTGACCTCAGCCAACCTGTTCTGCTGACTAGAATCCCATCTGAGAACTACATCAACTACAGAAGACTGGATATCGAGAAACTCCAGAGGGACATAGGAGACAACGTTACAATACCAGCCTCCAACAGGAACCTCAGAAATGAGGAATTTGACAGTTCCATTGACTGCCTGAAGTCAGCTGTCTCCAATGCCCTCGAAGTCCAAAAAGTGCCCAAGAAGTCTAAAGATAGGTATGAACACCTCCCGGAGTATGTGCGGAATCTCCATTCCCATAGACAAAGGTTGAGGGAACGACTTCAAAGGATACATCAAAGAGAACTAAACACAGCCAACAATGACTACCAAGCAGTGAGAACTACAATGTGTAAGCATAATGTTCCGGAACTCGATCCAGCACCACAACAACATGCGATTCCAGAAGAGACTACACGCCATTAAACCAGGACCAAACGCATTCAGCGAAATAAGCAACTGTTTAAAGAAAACCCTAAAGTTTTCGCGAATCACTTCGAGGAAAACTTCACACCTAGCCCATCAACGTACCCTGTGTTCCTGGATGGAATCAGGACATCCGTCCAGCTAACTTTACAGCCAAATTTGGAAGGAGTGGAGTTTGACGACCATCTTTCAGCTAGTTGCCCAACGGACAACCCTCGACTATGCCAACCAGAGGAAACTGCGGAAATCATCGTCAATTCCAAGACAAAGAAGTCAACAAGACCGTATGGAGTCTCTAACTACGTCATCAAAAGGCTTCCACATGCAGAGTGATGATCCTACTCACAATCATCATAAGCAACTGCGTCAGCAACTGCTACTTCCCTCATAAGTGGAAATCGGCAAAAATCTGGGCAATCCCGAAGAAAGGCGCTAAAAACCTGGTTTTCAACTATAGACATACATATATCCCTCCTCAACATTATCAGCAAAATTCTGGAAGAAGTAATATTAAGGAGACTCAAGAAGTACTACAATGAAAACAACATCATCCCAGACATGCAAATTGGCTTTTGGGAAGAGCATTCAACACTGCATCCGTTACTAAAGTTCCAGTCTGACGTCTCCTCTCCTCTGGATGTCGAGAAAGCATTCGACAGTGTATGGATAGAAGCCCTTATCCATAAGCTTAGAGTACTTGGATTGCCTTCGCCACTAATAAAAATATTATTTTCTTTTCTCTCTTTCAGGAAATTCTTCGTTCAACTGGACAGCTGCAAGTCTTCAAGCAAATTCATCAAAGCCGGAGTCGCCCAAGGATCGAAGCTGGGTCCCTTCGTATATAGCCTGATGACGTCTGATCAACCCGTGCCAACTGACTGCGAGAACCTGCTTTTTGCTGACGACTCGCTGACCTACGCCTGATCGATAGTGCCAAAAATTGCAGCTCGGAGAGCTACAAAAAATGGGGTATCCGAATAAACACTGCCAAATCTGAGCTTGTGTGTTTCAGTAGACCCACCACCAATGGCAACCGATGTTGTTCAGCAGCCACTTGCAGAAATCTTACCATGAAGCTCCCCGATGGGTTGACGATAGCAGCCAAAAGAAATGCTAAATACCTCGGAATCCACCTTAACGAGCTGTCCAAATTCAACCCGCACTCAAAGCAGGTACTAAGGAAGACCAACTTCGCGTTTCAACACTTGCATTCATTGCTAGCCAGAAGAACCGGACTAAGCCAGCCAGTGAAGCTACTGATAAACAAGCAGCTTATCAGACCTGTCATCAGCCCCAATTCTTCGAAAGGAAAATTCTGAGGATAAACATCAGACTTATTTTCGATCGGCAGCGAAAGAAGCACTACAGCAACGAAAGAGTCTACGAAGAAGCCAAAATCAAGCCACTGGACCAGTTTCTCGTGCAATTAGCAAGGAAGCTAATACATAGCACCGCCAACCACTCAAACCCACTGATGAGAAGGATGACCACCCAGGAACGACATCCAGAGCCTAGATACCTTAGTGCTTTGGATATGTTAGAAGGGATCTCATCCGAAAACGAAGAAGCAGTTCGATTTAATGCTGACGCGGAGTCAGCATGCCACCGTGGCTGAAAACATAAAAACAAAACAAATCCCCAACAAACTCACTATCTGGACAACCGGGACGGAACAAACCAAGAGATAAACCATGCCATAATTTTAATTTAAAATAACTAGTCATGTTTATTATAATTGTTATAATTTTCGAAACAATGTCATAGCATAAGTTAGTTTCCCAATTTTATACATAATATTTAAAGTTCAATAAAAATAAGAATATCAAAAAATAAGAATATCAAAAATGAATGTTATTAGAGAAAAACTGTTCACAAGCATAAAATTAATTTTTTAAATGACTAAAACAACTTCTTTAGTAATGGGAGGTAAAAGTAGGATGCCATGTGATGTAAGCAAATTTATATGTTTGTGCAAGAACAAAAACTATAAGTCTTTGTAGTGGTTTCTTAAAAAAATAAGCTTTTATGTAAAAAAAATTTAAAACATTTTTAAGAAAAAAATTTGGTAAGCCAATTTAACGGTTTTATTATTCTTCGAATAAAAATTAAATTTACAAAAAAAATATTGAGCTGTTTTCGAGATATCGAATTTTCCAAAAAAAATAGATTTTTTTTTTCAAAATTCAAAAAAAATATTTTTCTTAAATTTTTGAAATGCAATGTTTTTGAAACTTTTTAGAAGCTTCTCTCTAAGAAATTTTATTAAAATCCGTTACGCCGATAATGATAAATTCAAAATTTTAAAAAATCGTTCTATGGTAGGTACAGTCAGTAATATCTTGTTTTCAATTTTTTTTATTAAATTGTAGAACTTAAGAATTAATCGAAAGAAAAAAAATATAAGCAAAATTCTCGGAACCGTTTTCGAGAAAAAAAAGATTTTCGAAAACAATTTTTTAGATAAAATAAATTTCTTTTTCTCATATCTTATAGATTATATTAAAAAACTTTTATTTATCAAGTTTTAAAAAAATCGATTATGGGGTTTTCGAAATATTGAGTTTTCAAAAAAAAATTTTGAATTTTTTTTTAAAAATCCAAAAAAAATATTTTTGGAAAATTTTAATTCACAATAATATTCAAACTATTAGGGACCTTTAGCAGAAAAAAAATGATCAAAATCCGTCGCACCGTTTTTGAGAAAATCAAAAACCAAAAAAATGGTTCCAAGGGGGGTACCAAAAATAACAATTTTTTGGAAAAATTTTTTCAACCATTACCTAGCCTTAACTCAATGAAATTTTTTGAATTTTTTTTAAGAAAATCTGTGGGACAGTTTTTGAAAAAAAAAAAATATTTATAAAATTTCGAAAAAAAATTTGTATGGCAGGTACCGTTATTTTTGGTCATAAAAAAAAGAGAAAAAAACGTCTGGTGGAAAAAATTAAAACCCATATATACCAAGTTTGAAGAAAATCGGCCAAACCGTTTAGGCTGTAGTCGAACCGAATAGGTACAAAGAGGAAATACATGAACATTCCGACGGTGTTCAAGAGATGTGAATGATTCGGCGATAGCCCTATCCAATAAATGAAAAAAATTCCTTCTGTCCAATTCCCATTCAAAAACGATGACATAAAAGGTAAATTTTTATTCAACGACAATGGATAGCATTGACTTTTTTCAAACAATCTTTCACAGATGACACTTTCGTACCTGACTCTGCATATTTCAATTATTTACCAAATCACTCTCTTGGGCCATCTCTTCCTCGCATTTTTGACCCATCACTGGTGGAGAATAAATTAAATCAGCTTAATGATGAATTCTCTCCAGGTCCCGATGGCCTCCCAGCTATTCTCTAAAGAAATGTTCCTCATCGCTATCTCTTCCTCTCTCAACAATCTTCAGTTTATCTCTAAACTCTAACCCAAGGAGAATTCCCAGAGGTATGGAAAAGTTCTTTTATAGTACCAATACACAAAAAGGGTCCGAAAGGTGATGTTAACAATTATCGTCCTATTGCCAAACTGTCATGTATACCCAAACTCTTCGAAAGCATACTGTATGAATTTTTGAGCTTTCAATGTAAGTTTCTCATTTCTCCTATACAACATGGCTTTCTCAAGTGTAAATCAACAACCACTAATCTTGTTGAATTTGTGTCTTTCGTCCTGTCGGCCATGGAGCATGGCAACGAAGTCGATGTCATATCCACCAATTTTAGTAAGGCCTTCGATAAAATCTCCCATAGACTTATACTTTTCAAACTATCCAACTTCGGTTTTGAACCCATTTTATTGAGATGGATTTCTTCTTATCTGAAAAACCGTCAATACACTGTTCGTTTTAGATCTACATCCTCTTGCCCTGTTTTAGCAACGTCCAGAGTCCCTCAAGGCAGCCACTTAGACCCTCTCCTTTTTGTTCTTGCTCGATTCCAACTCGATCTCGATAATTTTTCAGTTTGGTATCTCAAAAACAGTTTAGTTTTAAATATTGAGAAATGCCATTGAATCACTTTCTCACGAAAACGTTTCAAATCTTCTCCCCGTCCTTATCTTCTTCATGATCAGAGCCTATCTATCGTCGAATCAATGCGTGACCTTGGTGTATTATGTGATAAGGAACTTAACTTCATCTCTCATTATGATGATATAATTCTTAAGGCCAATTCAGCACTTGGCTTCGTTAAACGATATGGTTCAAGGAATTCTCCAACCCATACGTAACCCGATCCCTCTACATAACCTTTGTTTGTCCTCTACTCGAATACGCCTGTCAAGTATGGTCCCCATACCAACAAATTCACATTGCTAGAATCGAGAGTATTCAACGTAGATTCCTTCGTTTTGCTCTTCGAGGTCTTCCCTGGAATAATCCCTTGTTCCTACCTCCCTATCAATACCGCCTTAAACCAATCAACCTAAATTCGCTTGAACAACGAAGAAAAATTTATGAAATCCTCTTCATTCATAGACTACTTACAGGTTCAGTTGACTGTATTACTCTTTACAACTCTATCTTCTTTAATACCAACCCTCGAAACATACGTAATCCCCCTCTTTTTTAGATACCCACCCACCGTACGTCTTATGGCTCTAATGAACCAGTCTCTCGTATGCTCCGGAGTGTTAACTCAAATACTAGTAACTTCAACTTTAACCTCAGTTCCCCCTGCCTTAAATTCCTTCTCCTGAATCAACCCCCCCCCCCCCCACTAACCACAAAACGTAGCAATAAGTTTCTTAGTTCTTAAGTTAGATTAAGCATTAGCTTGTAATTAAGCCAAATAAATGGGGGTTATGCCCCCACCAAAATTAAAATTAAAATTTAAAAGCATTGCGCTCCACACGATTTTTTATAACCCATTAAAGATCGGAGCTTAAAGCTTATCATACAATACCGTAGCAAATTCAACTTCCCAAGGCGATGGACGTTCATTTTAGAACAAGCAGTTGAGGATAGATTCATCGGCAAGACAATGAAATGGATTAGAAATTTTAGACAAGAGATTATTTATAAAAATAAGGAAGAGAATCGGAGACAAAATGGAGGCCTGTGGCACACCAGCATTTATTTTTTGAATAACTGATTTGAAACCATCCAATAAAAAAATCTATAGAGCGGTTCGAAATGTAATTTCTAATTCAAAAAAAAAACGAAGAGATTCATCGACATGACATGGACGCATTTTGGATAAGAGAGCTTGGTGCAAAACTCTATGTAATAGCTTAGAAATATCAAGTGCAAAACTCTTCTTTTTTTTTTTCAAAATAATCTAAAGATTTGTTCCACTGGTCAGTGAGATATACCATCAGTCCACCAGTGGAACGATTGCTGTAGAACCTGTATTGCCGGTTATTAAGAAACTTTCGGTCTTCCATATATTTTGTATTTTGATCGTTATATGATCAAATGGTTTGATAAACAAATTGTCTGAATTTATCTGACATTTTTCCAGAGTGTTCTAACAGTTTTTAAATTTAACGTTTACACTTTAGACCCTTAGATAAATTAAGAAAAAAAAACGTGTGCTGCATTTGGTTTCGGTTTGCAATTGCTAAAGGATAAGATCCTGCAGGATATAATGACAATACTACAAAACTGACCACCCAAACAAGATTGAAATTTAATGATCCCATAAGTAAATTTGTAATCTATACTTCTATACTATTATATAAAAGCGAAACAATTTTAAAGTTTGTAACACACGATCTCAGAAAGTAGTCAACCGATTTATTTGAAATGAATTTTATTATTTTCTATATTGTTATAAGAGTGTTTATGGCTATAATTTTTTTTCATTTATAATTTGTCAAACTTAAATATTATTAATTTTACATTTTTTGTCCATTTTTTTTTCATTAGTTGATTTATACAACCACCCATATCTTAAAACCTGTACAATAATCGACAAAGATTAGCATTGCTTCATAAAGTCAATATTGTTGCGCAAATTTTAAGCTTAAAATCACTTCTTAGTTAAACATACAACCTGAGAAATAAATAAAAACAAATTATAAAATTATAATCTTTTTGAATTTATTTTATCCAGGAATTAGATTTCATCACAATCGCGAGGTCGCTGCTTTGTTTCATTTCATTATCATTCCAACATTTTTAATTTTCCTTTCTTCCCATGCTCTTTTTCTCGTAATATGTGTTCCATTTAATAGTTATGTTTTTTCTCTTACCTACCTACCTACATATTCAATTTTTCTGTATTGTATTATTGTATAGTTCATCTAACTAACCTGCACACACGCATTGTTTTTTGTTTCTCTAATTCTATCGTCACATCGCTGATCAGTGTGGGCATTTTTTTACTTGCAATATAGGTACTATAGGGCAAGTTCTGCATTTGGAAAAAAAATCGAACTCGAGATTTGGATCAAAGTTGACATTACGATGATAGCGAAGACGAATAAAGTGGGTCCGACGATTCCGTCTGTCTGTCTGTATGCCTATATGTCCGTATGTCTGTATGGCTGTACCTCGATGTAGAGCCTAAGCCACTGGAGCTATTTTCTTCAAAATCGGTACTTAAGGGTCTTCGGTGATTCCCTACAGGAGAAATTGAAATTTTTTTTTTAGCTCTAAAACTAACGGTACCCCCATACACCCGTAATGCATAATCTTATTTATCTCAAAAACGGCTATAACGATTTTGATAAAAAAAAAAATAGGTGTGATATTATGGACACGGAGTACATTTTGGTAAAAAAAAATTTTTGGGGGAAATGTTATTAACGGTACCCGTCATAGAACTTTTTGTTTTATTTTCGAATTTCTCATCAACAGCTCTAACGATTTGAACCAAAATTTGTATGCGGAAGCTTCTATACACTTGAAAAAATATAATCTAAAACTTTTTTGGATTTTTTAAAAATTAATAATTTTTTTTTTGGAAATTCAATATCTAGAAAACGGACACACGAATAAATTTTTAAATAACGTTATAAAATGTATTTTATTGAATACTAACAACTTGCATATCAATTTTTTGCATACAAATTTTAAGGACAATTTAGTACAGAAAAAACATGTTTCAGTGTGTCTGTTTGCCGTACCTCTCCCTACAGCCTAAGCTTCTAGGCCAATGTTCTTCAATCTGGGTAGTTAAGGGTCTTCGGTGATTCTCTAGAGGAGAAATTGAAATTTTTTTTAGCTCCAAAACTAATGATACCCCCCATACACCCGTAATGCATAATCTTATTTATATCGAAAACGGCTCTAACGATTTTGATAAAAGAAAATTATGTGTGATATTATGGACATTGGACATGGACTACATTTTGGTCAAACAAAATTTTGGGGCAAAATGTTATTAACGGTACCTGTCATAGAACCGTTTTTTGATTTTTTGACTTTCTCATTAACGGCTCTAACGATTTTAACCAAAAATTTTCAACAGGAGCCCCCTTAAGTTTAAAATAATATTGTATATAAAAATATTCAAAAAAAAACTATTTCTAAAATCTATACTATTAAATACTTAAAATTTGACATCCCAATTTTTGTTCATGAAAAATTTTAAGGAAATTTGTTATATAAAAAATTACTTTTATTTTAAAAAATTAATCAGACGGCAATTCCATATATTTGAACATTTTTATCTAATTAAATCTATGTTTTATATATATAAAATGTATTTTTAATTCCAAAGTACTTTTACATATGAGCAAGTTCGTGCGATCCAGTCGTGCATTTTATTTTTTAAGTTACTTGAATACACTCAATAGCATTTTGGGTGACAAAAATGGACATTCAATTGACTACAGTGCCGTGCACATGAACTATTCTATAAAAGCGAAACCATTTTAAAGTTTGGGTTGAATGATCTCAGAAATTAGTCAACCCATTTATTTTTAATAAATTTTATTATTTTCTATATTGTTACATTTATAATATGCACAAACATGAACAAGCTCTTTGTTTTCAAGTGTGAAAGAGAATCTTATTCGATGCGGTAAGTTATGCATATAAACTAAAGTTAATATTATTGTAGAAAATATGCTCAGTCCCATTGAGAAATGTTTTCATTAAGCTAATATTAATATTAAAAAAATATTCGTAGTTACAATTTGCGAAGCAACGCGAGTACGGGTCGGCTAGTACTTCATACAGCTTAATGTGAAACACGACAAAACTGATAATTTGATTGTTACAATAATAATAGGTTAGTGTTGCATGCTTTTCCCCATTTTTATTTGTTAATTTGTTAACAGCTACCCTTAATTAATCTCTGAAGGAGAGTGCGTGACATAAAACTTGAAGAAATTACAGAGCTTGTAGTGGCAATTAATTACTTATCATTATATTCGTATGCTATTGATTCGAACACGAAATCTATCGTTATTTTTGAATATAAATAAAAAGTGAGTGCCATTAGAAAAGTGCAACAATTTCTTTCAAAATATTTTGGATAGCATTAAAAAATTGTTAGATTCCAAGTTTTAAAATAATGGAGCATGTAGTTTCCAAAATAAAGTACAGAGTCTCTAAAAAAATTAGAATTTTACCCTAGAGGAGAAATTGAAATTTGTTTAAGCTCCAAAACTAACGGTACCTGACATTACCTCGAAAACATCTGCGATGATTTTGAAAAACATACTTAAGTGAGGTATTAGGAACATGGGCTACAATATGGACAGAAGAAAAAAAATTGGAAAAAATGTTATTAACGGTACATATTGTTATATTTTACTAGGTTCGTTAAATAAAACTTATTACTCTTTTTAGTATTTCTTCTTTATTTACACTTTTCAAATCAAAATAATAAATCTCAATTTATAATCAATTTAAATACGTTTATTCAAATTTAAATCACACTTGTTTAATTACACTTTCCACAATCCAATAAGCAAAGCCTTTGCACACTTTCATAATCAAAAATCAACTACTGTCCTCCGCTTACCGTGAACACTCCCTTATATACTCAAATTGGTTGTTCTCGAAACTAAATTGCGAAGGTTTTCGTCTTAGAATTTTCTAGTTGGTTGGAATAAGGGGAAATACATATGACATTGGAAAAGAGCTTTTTGTTCCTTCCATAAATTAGATATGCAGGTTTCCAACAGATGGCGCTGTAGGAGTATAAAGCTCAATTTCTTTTGTCCCGAATTGGCTGGCATGGAAACCGTAATACATGTGATTGCAACAGGTCGGCACTACGTGCCACACAGTCCAAAAACATTGCTACACTTGATTTTCTAATCGCGTCGCGATCGCGGGATGCAATTAATTGATTAAAATATAATTATTTATAATGATTAAGGAAAACAATTAAACGAAACGAATTGTGCTTTCAGCAAATTCGGTATCGCGGATTTCGATCACGTCATCGACAGCCGATCTCCGCAAGTTTGCTGAAGAGCCTTTGGTGTCGAAATATGGCGATCCTGCTTACTCGCAAATTCTCTTTCCGTCAATTTCTCTCGAACTTTCCATGGAATTCGCCGCCCGCTGGAATTTCCTTCCAGGTCACGACGTTTTCTTTGGTTAGTTCACAATTATCCCCACAGTTTTGCGCTGATAAAAAAAATCTTTAAAACCTCAAATAGAATTAATAGGGATTCGCGCACATTAGTCCCCACCGTACTTTTAACAATAATAATAATTTGAGAGAAAAGCAAAAGAAAGAGGAATCGATCAAGTTGAATGCATTTATGTTGTTGGTCGTGATTGGCTTCCAACTCAGACAAGGGGGGATGGGAACTCACACTTGACGTTCCATCTTTTACAAATCAATTATTTTTAAGTTTTAGGTTGGGCACTCGGCCGTTCTCCTTTTAGAGCCACATCTACGTTTTAGGACTAAGTGTCTTCAACGTTTTCGAATCGAAACCCATGAAACAGACTGCCCGTCTGGCAGTACTCGTCGACGATTTGTTTGTTTTACGATACTGAGAGAGAGAACCACTGGCTGATGGACCATGGTTGCCCTGCTCTCTCGCACTATCGCAAAACGAACACCTGTGTAATTAAAAAGGAAAATAGGAAGGACGCAAGGAAAAGGAAATAGAAAGAATGAAGATTGTTGCGGTGAATTTTTACCGTAACAACATGGTTACCTCACGTTGGTTGGCGGGGGCAGATTTTGGCAACCTGTTGCGGCCATGGTCTTTTAAGTGACATCTGCCAAATATCCATTTATGTCAAGTGAAACTATTAAACAGCACGTTCAAATGATAAAAGTTTACTATCAAAATGTGTGTTCGTAAGTGCATGCGTTGCGTCCATTTAACTGTAAGCCCTTCACAGTCGACTCTTGAACGTTTGGTGGCCAAAATTTGAAACGCTCTGGCCGCTATGTCAGCAGATACCAACGCCGGGTTCCGTGGAATTTTACAGCAGAATCTAAAGCAGTCGATTCTTCGCCTTCCACAAGAACTCGGGAGCATAACGGAATCTGCTTTTTATAATCCCGTTTTTCAAAAATCCCGCAAAAAAAAGTTTTAAAATACCGTCCTATACCGTTTATCCCGTTTGTTAGAATACCTAGCTAAAACTTATTAATTTTATGTTGGTCATTTTCCAGATTTTTTAAATGCTAAATAAATTTGCACACACCTAACCGCGCACCTATCCCAAATCCTATAGTGCGCCCAAGCAGGGGGGGTTGCATACATACCTTACTGTTTATGCTACGTAATAAGAAAGGGGATTATAAAAACGAGATTTCAAAAAGCGGGATTTTAAAAAGAGGGATCTTAAAAAGCGGGATTATAAAAAGCGGGTGTAATGGTTTCGCTCGAAAATTTTCATGTTGAGCGTTAGCGTGTTTCTCGATGGATCTACAAACGTATAACATTTCGGGTAAGCTTTGAGTTTGAAACGTTATAAGAAGTTCACCGGTTCTTCTTTTTACGTTCTGCTTAATTAAATCTATTAGTTCTCGTCGTGATTTAGGGTTACGAAGACGAGCATTCATAACCAGAATGGCATTATATAAATCGTCGAAACTTTCATTTAGACCTTGCCGGCGGTCAAACATTTTTCGGGAAAGTTCCGAATCAGTTTCAATACTTCGGTATTGTTCAATAAGAGCAAATTCTAGGGTTGTCCAAGTTGCATCAGGATTGGTCTTGAGAAAAGTCCAGAACCAACTTTCGACAGCTCCTGTCACAAATAAGTGGAAGTGAAAAAATAAGTCTTCGCTGGTCACGTTGTATTTAAGTCTTTTTAGACGACAAAGAAAATCGTCGACGGTCATTCGAACGTTATCGAATTGTAAGCCCCATTTGTAAAAGGCTACGTAGAGCTCTTTTGAGAAACATTTGGAACTGAACTATTAATTGGATTATTTAAGTCGAGCGCATTCATCTGACTCAAAAAATTTTGAGCATTTGTACTCAGACGATATGGTTCAGGATAATCATCTGCTCTTCTAGGTGGATGAGCAGTACTGTGCTCTTCTGGAATAGAAATCGGAGGTACAGTATCGTTCACACCTAGTGGAGAAGGTGCTCTTAATGTTTCACGAATAGTATTTACAACTTCTTCCCTTATTTTTACCCTTTCATTTTCATATTCAATCATCCGAGAACGAAGATCTTCTGCCCTATTTAGACCTATTGCAGCATTAACGATATTTGTTATATATCGTTGTAAGATATCGTTTAATGTATTAGACGGAGGTGCTTCCCCTACTTCACCATGGTCACTTTCCTGGTTAACTAAAGGATCAACTGGAACTTGACCAGATTCGCTATTGCCTTCGGCACCCTCATTTCTAACAGAAGCCATATTTGAACCACTTGCACCTGTAGTTTGGTTACGAGTCATAGCTTTAGCATTTATCTCTTTAGACTTGTCTCCTTTTTTTTGTTGGTGCCATTTGTCAAGTTAAGAAAAACAAATTATTTTTAAAACTAAAAATGTTACGTATACGCCGTGTATAACCAAACAAATTAATTTAAAATAAAATGTAGAATATGTATAAGTTTATTTATTAATAAAGAACAAAAAGGAATGTTATTATCTTGAAGGGATAGTAGCCTAAACAGTAATACTAATAACGGATAGTGTTTCAGAAAAGTCTTTCAAAAAATCAACAAAAATCAGAGAAAATAAAGAAAAATACGAAAAATCATGTGTGCTTGGAAAGGTTATCAGCGAGGTTATAATCGACGACATAAATAAATAAAAAAAATAATATCCGCTTTTTTTAACTTATATATTTTTTATTTGAAGATTTGTTATCAAGTTTATTACGCAACTAAGAAAATGATAGGATGTACCTTATATTCTTTGGTCGTTCAATTTTGATACAGTTCCATGGATTGAAAAGATTAAGTTTGCATAATAGAATTTGTTAAATAGTATAGTAAAATTTATGAATGGGATAGTTTTTTTATCTAGCCTACAAAAATTCATGAATGATGATTAACAGAAAGTGTGGACGCATCAAACGAAAAAAGTTACTGTGAACTCCTAATTCCTGGTCGCCTTTGAAATCCATTAACGAAAAGCCAAACCATAATGTTTACTTTAATTTATCCTAATCAATGCTACAGATAGAGGTGTTGCAACTGGTACCTTAAACCTCCCGGTCATTGACACAAATAAGAAAAAGTATGATAAAAATAAAACTTAAACCAGCGCTTCACGAAGTATAGTCAAAAGACTGAAAACTTGGGACGTTAGTTTAAATGTTTGTAATTTGAAATCAACAAAAAAAAAATAAGTTATGGCAGATCAAACCTAAAATTTGAAAACAAGAATAAATTAGTTTATAGATGAAAACAAAACTTTATGATATGAATTCGATGTCCCACGTTTGGCGCCACCTGTGTAACGGATTTAGTTCTTTTCATTAAACGAGAAGCGATCTCATGCTCTCTCATAGTTATTCCAAGACCACAGGATTCCCTGAAACTAGCAATGTGTCGTTTAATAAATTGTCCAGCAAACAAGGTACGGCTCGGCATGCTTGCTATCTCTATTGACCAGCTCGTCGGTGGGGTGGGTACTTGTACCTGCCTCTGAACTACCGCACAACTATTCATGCCGATGCAAAAAAATGGTTAATTTAACAAGCTCTAAATACAGCATAGAAGCAAAATAAAAAATTTTAATTTTACCTATTCAGAACCCAGGCGTAATTTCGGGTCCCAGAGTGTATCCCTCCCTCCGTTTCTTCAAACCAATGAAAAAAACTCCTTGGTTATTGGAAGAAATTGACGAGTGGCTCAATTTTTCAATAGATCTTAAATGCAATAAATAAGCGCGCCTTTTCCGCCCTTCTCCTACATCTAGAGTTAACTCTATGTATTTGGTTAAAATTTATCAGTAACCATACATTGAATTATTTAACCCAACCCAGTTGATATTTAGTTTAAAATAAATTTATTATAAGCCAAAAAATCTCTGAAAGATTACTGTTCTCAATTAAATATAACGAAAATCTTTTAATTGAAAAATGAAAAGCCACCGGAAAAAACTAAGCATCATCGGAACCATAACCAACAACTTAAAAGTACATCAAATCTCCTTGCTGAATATTTATTAAAAAAAAAGGAGAAAAAAAATAAATAAAAATCAATGTTCCTTGTGATTTGTTAATCTGCCATCCACCATCCGCTCTTTTGTCACACTCTTACCTGACTTGAATCAACAAGTTAGCATCAATTTCCTTCGTCATGCCATCTCCCACTCGATGCCATTAGATCAAGATATTTCATCCTTAATTTAAGAAAAAGTAAAGAAGACAATCTACAGCTAAGACCCCCGGGAAGACATCACCTCTACATCTCTACCTACTGCACTGCTATAGATTTAGATTCTCCTCGTCCTCGAAAACCATATCTATCCTAATCTCCTTCGTTTTCTTCTATGTATCTCGGTTTTTGCGTTGCGTTGGTGTTTTCTTAAGTTTTCACGATTCTCTGGCGGATATTCCTGGCTCCCTCCATTCCATTTTTTTTTATCGAATTCATCGTAGCGGAAGTTGAAAAATGAAAATAAAAACCACGACAAAAGAATAAGAAAACGAATTTGTCTCCAGCTCCTCTAATAGCACCCGGTTTGTATCGCATATACAGTTATCCCAATTTCTTTGATTCCTTTCACACCATCAAGTTGTTCTCGTAGGTAAAATATCAAGGATATCATCAAATTAGTAACATTTTGCTGTTGTATTGGGAAGCAGTGAATCTCTCTTTCTCGCACGGATTGAAAAACGAATACAAAAAACGGAACAAAACAAAGGACAACGACAACGACGAGTGCTATGATAGTTTATTCCACTGTCAAAATGTCACAGGTGCCATTTATCGGTGACTTAAGCCAGAATGGTTGTTGCAGTTACAAGACAAATCACGTGACGACAAAAATCTGGTAGCACTTTTTATCCTAGGTTCTTATTTTGTCGGTGTTAAGTGAGAAAAGTATTTTATTCGTAGTTTTTATTTCTTCGGTTTATTGCTGGTGTATTTATCGTTAATTTGAACAAGCTACTTACAAAGTTTTTCCACTGGTTTTTGAACACGATGATTTAGACGATGCAAGTGTCTTGAAAATTTAATATTTGCTGCTTGCGATACAGAGATAAAAAGTTGCTTCCGAGGTTGGCATCTAATTAAATTAAACTTTTAGAGAAGTTTGAGTCTTAAGCTTTTGAACAAGTTAATATGAACAACACTTACACTGTGTTACAAAATTAAATCCCGGTAAATTCAGCGATGATAGATTATTGCTCGTGGATGATTACAATCTTTCTAATCTAACCTGGTCAAGATCTAGGGATGACTCTCATTTTGTTGCTAGTAAAGCAACAACTCAAAACGAAATGCTATTTTTAGACAATCTATCAGATCTTGGCCTAAACCAGATAATAGATGTTAACAACAGTTTGAATAGGCAACTTAATACTACTAACCGCCTTCTTGAGGAAGGTTAGGTAAGGTTAGAAGTTTGATGGTATATCAGATCGGATCGGATGTAAACAAGTAAGGTGTGTGGAAGAGGAGGGAGTAGATATAAGGAATTGTAGGCTGTACCTTAGTGGAGAAATAAAGAAACACACCGAGACATTCACTAAGGAAGTGAGATGAGCCCTTATCCGACTCTTCATCTTGACACCCTCTACACACACCCGACGAAATAATGCCTATTGCATCTGATCATGTGGCTTCCCATTGTATTGCGGCGCGTTAGGACTCTCATTAGGTTGGATAGTAAATCCAATAATGTGGTTAATTCCAAGAAATATTTGAAATATTTTAAATATTTGGCCATAGGTTTCCTTGAAACCCGACAAGTAAGTTGACTATCTGGCGCCCGCAATATGTCGAACATTCTGGCAAATTTAGCTTTCTCTTGCTCCAGTGACACTAGTACCGAGGTATGGGCTTGGCTTGGATTAAGAGATGAACCGCTTTTGGTCACTTCATCTGCCATTGTGTTCGCATATAAAAGGTGGCGCAAAATTAACAATTTTTTCTGTTAAGTGGAAAAGATGATATCCGTCAAGTGAGTGCCGCCAGTGCTGGTACACATTTGTGCTCGTTTTGTAGCATTTTCCATGACTCTCCGAAAGATTTCCGGTGATAATTGTTCGCATTCCTGACGAATATTCTCCTTAACGCTTATTTGCATAAGCCCGCGACTTCAAGTAGCCCCAAAGAAAGAGGTCTGGGATGATTTAATTGGGTGATCTTGCTGGCCATGCCACATCGCCAAAATAGGAGACTACGCGACCGCTTCCTTCACTTCACAATATCCATTGTTGTTCGTGCTGTGTGCGATTGTACCGTCTTGTGGAAGCCACGTGTTCACCAAGTCCCGCTTATCCAACTTCGGTAGTAAGAAGTCGTTTATCATGGCCCTGTAGCGTTCCCCAGTAACAGTGACCGTATTGCCGATGACGTTCTAAAAAAAATACGCACCAATCACTCCTCTCGCCACACACAGTGACTTGAAGTGTATTTAATGGCTCTTCGGGCATCACACGTGGATTTCCAGTGCTCCATGATGATTTTCGACACAAAACGACACGGTCAGCAGGCATTAACTAATGGCACTTTGTACGGGAATATGTGAAAATCTTTCAATAAAATTCGGGGCAGTGTTCGTCAGGTGATGTCAAATTCCGGGACCGGTCGTCTAGTTGATGTTTCTTGGTTCTCAGCGCCATCCGCATCCACAGTCCGGTGACTGCAATGCTCTACATATGTTTGATACATACAAGTATCAATCGCACCAAAATATTAGAACAAACTCACAAAAATTGTATTTGACGGACGATTAAGACCCATTCACAGTAGGATTTGGATTTTATCGGCAGTATTCCAACTGCGGATGTTGTATTTGTTATTCGTATAAAATCCTAATATATGACGGATATCTTTCCCGAAAAAACATGGTCCTTGCATGTATACTCGTACCTTAACTTAAAATCATACATATCCGAATCTTGGCATTAAATTTTAAATTCAGCTGTTCGAAAATGTGCTTTCTTTCTCATCTTTGACATTGCCTTCCCTTTCCAAGTAGAAGTCACAAAATATTTTTATAGTTTATAGTCCCTCTTAAACCTGGGAAAATTTCTTCCTTCTACACAATTTGAAACTCTTTCTCAGAACGCTTTTTCAAATAACTGTTGGTATCTCTAAAACAAATCGCAAGTACCTCCGTTACACATATTTTATTCCATAAAATTCCAAGTCTTAATTTATAAAGCACTTTAGTTTAACTTAAACCATATTATCTTCCATGCTCGTACATGCGAACCCTAAAAAATAAAACAAGACACAAAGATATATAAAGTAATATCAAAGTATACTTCAGGTAATGACAAATAAATAAAACATCCCCTCGCCGAACATTCAAAGGACGAAACGTTTGCGAAGTAAAAGTTCTGCAATTCATGTGAAGAATGTCGTCTCATGGAAGCCCTTGCGATATTTATTCTAAGGTTTTCCCTTAAAATGATCGCCTTGGACAATCCATCCCAGATCCCGCCCGACTTTCCGAAACTATTCACATTCAAAAACACTGCATTTAGTTGGGAATGGTAAATGCAACACTGCATACAAATGTTTACATTACCGTCGTCAGCGTCGTCGTAGTCCTGACGGCGCGGCGGCAGCGGAATGTTCATGCAGGAATAAAATATATGGAAACTCCTTTGGGGTAGATGGTCGTATCCGTAGTAGATTCTTCAAAATATGGTCTTTTTTCGAGGAATGCGCTTTCTGTTTGTTGATGTTTGGGACGGTTTGTATATCGAGCGTGCACCTATATATCCTAAAAAACCGTACTTAGTAAAGTGCAGAGAGAAGTCTCGAACGGCATAGGTATAAAGGAATAGATTGACTCACTTCATTTCCAATGCACGCCAACACAGAACGAGGGCCCTCCCGTTGCTCTTTCTGCAACTGCACTTTAGAATCTGTGTGAGCCCGAAAGTTCTTAACCCACCACGAGCGTGCTTCGGGAAGACCCAAAACTATCGAAACCGAAACTACTGGAAAGTACCCTTTAATATTGCATTTGGGGAATTCATTTATTTCAGTGCTTGGATGTGTTTGTGTGGTATGGGTACAATAATGTATGTGCTGTGCGAGCGACCCGCCCCAACTTTCTGTCATACATCATTCCGGGTGGTTGCTCTTCGAAACGCTAACTTTAGGCAAAAAACTTTTAACATAAATTTGTGCATAATGAATAAATTATTATACGGGGCTACCCTCCACATAGCGTTCCTTCATGGTTGCGTCCTTCTTGGTGGCATAGCCATTCGCTTCGAGACCCGCCAGAACCCAAACTCCCAGGCATCACGCTCCGTCTTCGGGTTTGAAGTGCAGCAGCTTACCAGGGACTCCTTGCCTGCAATGAGTAGCTTCACACGAGACCCTACTATTCGCTGGTAGCCTATATGCATCATGCTATAACGCTGAAGGACTCATTTACTTGAGTTTTCATATTTTTGGTTTGCGGGACGCGCGCGTTCTGGAAACAACCACATCGCACCGCATACTAGTGGTGTGATTCCTGATGGCACGGTCGGCGTGACAGAGCCTTCCTTCACTGGCAGGGAATGCACCTCCCTCAAATGCGATATGCGAACACTCGTTGTTCGCTTGACTCGACTCCACATGCGGCACATCCGAACCATGGGGGGAATCTTCGCTTGCCTGACGGTAGCAGTGGGGAGGACTTTGCGATGATAGTTTTGACTGATATACAACTCATTCTCAGGGATAAAGGATGAGTCGCTAACTGGTTACTTGAAAGCTCCTACAGAGGGAGTAATTTGTGAGTGTGGCGTTGTGCGACATGACTGGATTGCATGCACATTTCATATAAGTATATGCGCCTTTTTGGATGATATGCTGGCAGATATGGGCGGCCGAAGCGGGCGTCGCGGTGCTGTGAGAGTTGTAATGCGAGTTTTGCATATATGTAGGGTCGATATAGTTTGTATGTGATTATTTTTTGTATGAATATCCTCTCTGATGGATGCATAATATTTACAGGGAGGTGATTGCTTTGTTCACGCGGCGCTCTGACAACTGACAAGTCGATGACGTTCCTGCAGCAAGGAATATTACTATGATGGAAGCGTTTTGAAGTTGAAATGACACAAACGCTATCTGCCTGAGTGATGACTCTATTAAAGGAAGTAAATCATAAACCAAAACAAGAACACACTGTGAGCTTGATTATTATGGTTTTCAATTTTTTGTTGATAGAAATGTATAAGATTTGTGTTGAAAAGACTTTGAAAATTAATGAAAATGGAATATTGCCGCCTGAACTTTGTTGCAGCTATGAAATGGTCAGGTTAGCATATATTGGTGTAATGATTAATCCGTTCGACAGTCATGCCAAAATCTTCGAACGACACCTAAAACAACAAAAGAATTTTTCTTAGGGGTATTGCCGAAGGGACAAACTCCTGAAGACTATATACTCGTGTTTTCTTGTGTATAGTGCTTTTCATCTTATACATTTGGGACTCTGGAGAAAACGTTAGCTCCCTTCCATTTCTGCCGACTGCCAACAACATGCTCAGGCTCACAAACATGGTTGAGAGCTCATAAGAAACTACGTTCAGGTTCTCTACGAGCTGATGGGCTTCAAATTTATATCATTGGGAACTGGTAAGAGTCGACGTTTTTGCTTCGAAATGTTGGCACTTTTAATATACGTCAACTAACACATGGTCCAGTAGGTTGGTGGTTTGACCGCTTGGAGAGCACCAATTTCATGATGTCAACAAAAATCTTGGCAGGTTTCTTGGTCTTACGATTTCGATATCGATGAGACTTAAGTGAGTCTCATCAAAAAGTCTCGTCTCAGTCAAGTTCATAGGGTCTTCAGATTCATCGCTGCGATTTTATTTTAAGTCACCAAGAATTATAGTCTGACTGGGTCTGGAAGCTAAAGGTGAACGTTCAATATTTGTAATTGACCAATATTTCAATTACTGCCATTTTTCACGACTTGCCAGTTAAAAAATGTGCCCTTAAAAGAGTTTGGACGAGTTGCGCAAATATCAGTCACGATGGAGGGCTTGTTTTATATCCCAGTGGTGGTACCAGGGCAACTATTTATATATAAGCGTATAAGTAACTATGCTTAAATTACAAGTGTGGAGGACCTAGGTTTTTAATATAGACTAGGGGGGTAAGCATTCTTCATAACTGAATTCTCCCCGTTAACAAACCGGACGACACACCCGGGATAGTGATTGATAACACGTTAACGAATTTTGACTATTGTTACCGAACAAAGATCGGTTTCTTTAATGTGAGGAAGCTTCTCGAGGACGGAAATAAAGGTGCTCAGAATGCCAGATTCCTTATGTTGGGGAAAAATTCTTTAATCCCTCAATTTGTTGAGTGTTTCCGATTCAAGTTGGACATCTTAAGGGCTAGTGAAGTTCGATGATTGGGATTGGGCTTTCATCAACTCCTACTCTTTTTCGAAAAATTACCGGAAAGCTCTCCAGAAACTGGTGTTGGATTGTTACTTTCCAAAAATCTCAGTGTTATGTCCCATCAGAACTCTTTTCGGAAAAAGTGAAGAATACCTTTGATAGCCAGCTGAGTGCTGTTAGTATACCCGGTGTATGCATCATAATGATAATGGGAGAATTGAATGCCAAGATTGGTAGTTACAACCATAATGCAAAAAGCGAAAGATTTGTCGATACTTTCAACGCAAACCGCTTTGCAATAGCAGGAACCATGTTTGAGCACAAGACGTGCCACAGTCAATTGGGTGTCGACGGACAGACTAGTAATTTATAACCAAATTATTCACTTCGTGATCAGTTGGCGTGATAGAATATGTCTCCAGAACACAAGAGTTGCAGACATGGGAATGGCTCAAGACAAACATCTGATTTCCCACTCTCCGTTGGTGCTGCTACCACATGGAATACATGTGTCGTTGTCGTTTTCGTTCGTACTACACTATCGTACTGTAGTTTGTAACGGAAGTTGGTCCTATCAAACCAAAACGCGATCTTAAGCAATCCCAAAGATGCCCAAGAACACAGGAATTCTTGCAGGAATCTAAGGGTGGTGTGACAGGTTGTTCAGCCAGCAATGCACGGGTAGGCATGCTTGCGTAATGCACGAAAACTAGCTCGTCGGTGGGGTGGGATCTTGCGCAGGCTGCTGAACGTCCGTACATATTTACATGCCTAGAAAATTGTATTCACTCTTCCTAAATCATAAAAACAATTATCAGCGGAATTAAACTTCAAACCATGGGAAACTTTAAGATGGTAACAGTTCCCCTGAGTGTTTCCCTCCCTCAGTCTACATATCAGAAAAGATATGTGGATAAACCTTGGCTTTTACTCCACTCTATTTTTGTAAAAGCCCCTAAAGTAAGCCTAGGTGAACCTTTAAGGTATCACTTTTTCATTACAACTTTTACACAATTGCTTCACTTCCCCACACATGCACAAAATAAACTAGATGCTCATCTTCGAAACTCAAAGCGAAAAAAATGTATGATTATTTCTTAATAAATTGAAAAAAAGTAGGTTTCATTGTCAAAATTCAAAATCGAGATAAATTTTATTCATTGTAAAAGCTTTTAAAGAGTGTCATTAATAATCGTATACACGTAATGTCGATTGTTTTAACTTAAGTTATATTCTGAATTCACGAAAAGAAAAAAAAAACTTAATAGAGCTTTCAATTCAAATTTAAACTTTAAAATGTATTCAGTACTGTTTAGGAAAACATATATATAACGAATCGTAATAAGATTTCAATAATTATAGTTCGTTCATAGGTAAATATATGTATTTAAATAAAGTTATCTTTCATAATACAAAAAAAAATGACTTACCAAATCATGACAAGAAAAATTGACAAAAAAAAGGAACTTGAATTACCATTTACGCAGCATCGGTGATGTCTCAACTTGTTGTGCACAGCAGATTGAAAGGCGGCCGATGCTCTAGCTAAATGTTATTAAAAGGTAAGAGAAATAAAATTATATAACAAATGAACGATCTTTACAACAACAAATAACAAAAGGAAGGTACTCAACTTTCGGAATTCAGAGATCAGTGCTCTTGTACTGATAAGAGTAGTAAACTCGGAAGAGAATACAAAAAAAAAAACAATTGATACACCAACTTAATGATGATTAAGCAATATGCATTTGCAGTAGAAGATGCTGATGATGGTATGTACAGATGATGATAATGATAATATGTTGATGATGATGCCGGTGCAGAGACTGTTGTTTGGAGATTTGCAAGATTCAAAGAAAACTGCTTCTCGTTCTCTGTTAAGTAGAGTTATCGTCAAAAGAGCTTTGGTGTGCTGCTCGATGTTCAAATTTTTGGACTTCAAATCGTTGCTTTTATTTTTACAAGCCTATCATGCAGTACCTTGTAAAGGTTATGGCTTGGGCGTAAGCTTGAGCTGATTATTTGGTACAGTTGCGTAAAAGTCAGGTGATGCGCAAACTTGATGATTATTAAGCGATATGGATATTGATGTCGACGATGATGACGTGCAGAGACTGTTGGTCAGAGATTTAGAATATTTGAAGAAAATTCTTCTCGTTCTCTGATAAGCGTAATCACCAAATGGAGCTCTGGTGTTCTGCTCGATGGCCAATTTTACACTTGTAC
The DNA here is from genome assembly GCA_911387755.1 of Chrysotoxum bicinctum. Classification (NCBI taxonomy): domain Eukaryota; kingdom Metazoa; phylum Arthropoda; class Insecta; order Diptera; family Syrphidae; genus Chrysotoxum; species Chrysotoxum bicinctum. Next base: position 47,723,846 of record OU426987.1, read on the forward strand.
GAGCGATGGCTTGGAGCATAAGTTTGCTCTGAAGATTTGGTACAGTTGTGTATGTCTGGATTTTAGTTTTCTTTTTGGTTATGAAAAGAATTCATAAAATTTCACTGCCGGTGGTGATTCAATTCCTATTGAAATCGAAAGATTACAGCTGGAATTGATGGATTTTCACTCTTCGTTTTTTTTTTTTATGAAAATAACGTTTGAGGGCACTGAATAGGGATTGTGTAAATTTAGAATATAATTCAAAGGGAAAATTGCGAAGTGGTTTACCTGTGATCACCGCTCAATAGCTTTTATATGAAAGTTTATATCAAAGGTTGTATTTTGTTTTTCTTTCAAACTTGGTAATTAAATTATTGCTCGAAATATAATTAATTAAATACAACTTATTTTATTTCGACAAAGCACTACGTTAGTGAATGGAAAAGCTTAATTCTGTCGGAGAGTTCTACCACCGGCAAGTGCTAATACGGAAAAGAACGATTGTGTTTGACCAGATCTCTCCTGAGGTTTCGATTTCACACATTTTATGCAAAGGAGGAAATGGCTTTAGTTTCGCTGAGTTTTGTGTGACATTTGATATCAGCTGTAATAAAGATCGAGTACTAATGGAATTCCGTATGGGTGGTGTTCGTAAATGCATTCATTATATTTTGCCTTTTGTTTTTATTTTAGCGATACAAAAAAAAATTATATACCTACTGGTGTTGAATATTAGGCTTAGGGGTTTGGTCCCCAACAAGTTCAAGGCGGTTAACGAATTTTAACATAATTTTGCTTGGAAAATCGGAGAGCTCCACCAAGTCGCTGAAGAAGTATCTCCCTAGATTTCTGTTTATTAGATGATATAGCGTAGGGCAGTGACACAGGTACTAAGAAGTGTAGAATCTGCGCATGATCTTTCGCACTATGTCGCCAGTTACACGTTTGGCTAAGTCGAAGTGCGCTATCGGCTGCCGATTTTTATGTAAAAAGATCTAGGGGTTTTAGATTGAGTATGGCTTCCAGTCCCGATATCGGTGTGGACCTCATTGCCCCAGTGAATCCAATATATGCCATTCTTTTTACCTTGGTCATGATTTTAAGGTTGGTAGGTATGTCTAGTGCATTCCACCAGACTAAGTTACCGTATGTCAGTACAGGTCTGACTATGGCCGTATACATCCACTTGATAATTTTTGGGGTTGGCGTAGAGTAGAAAGGTTGGCGTAGAGTAGAAAGCGAACATGGCCTTATTTGTTCTATCCTTAATGTTGAGACTCCAGTTCAATTTCTCATCCAGGATCACGCCAAGATATTTGGCGCGATCAGAGATTTTGAGTTGGGTCCCTTCAATTAAGGGAATTTTAAAAGTCGTAAAAAGAACCAGTTCTATTTTTTTCAGGTTAACCGCTAGACCGCAGTTTTTAGTCCATGCATTCACTATAGACAAAGTATTCTCTATCTGTTCGCTAATTGTGGGGGGAAATGTACCCTTCGCTAGTAATGCTAGGTCATCAGCATACATATGTAATTACTTGGACTCCTCTATATTTAAGTCTCATTAGAACTGCGTTCATCACGAGTGTCCAGAGAAGCGGAGAAAGCAACCCACCTTGTGGAGTCCCTCTAGAAGTAGACACTTTAATCTGTACTCCTCCTAGCTCCGAGTTGATCTGTCTGTTTTTTAACATGCACATTATCCAGCTGATTATGGTGGTGGAGTGTTAGAATAGTTTGGCGTTGATAAAAAGGAATATTATGAATGATACTTCAAACGAAAATGCTATCATGGTCAACGGTGAGGGAATCGAAAACGTTTGATTGATGAGTTACAATTTTTTCAATTGTATGGTCGAAGAGATTTCTCATAGGAACTATTGGCAATATCATGTGCAGGGCATCCAGAATAAAAAAAAAAACAGAAAATTTTTTACTCTTCCAATTTATTTGGTGTATCTAATTTTAGAAAATCGAAAAAATGGAGTAAAAATTGTTTGGGATTACATTGGTATGACATTCCCTAAGCTTGACCTACTACGTATGGAGAGATCCCACTGTATGTCGCAATCAGAAGTGAGCTGGAGTCTGCGTATCGCATGAAGATGAAAGAAGTTCACTGTAGTGCTCGAAGTTGTAGACGTAACTACCTATATAAATACATTTCCTAAGGCAGCAGAAGAGATTACAGGAAGGTGGAACAGCAGGACCGTCTATAAAATTCAAAAGAGTTCACATGACACATATGTGCCCACAACTCTAAAACTTCTGGTAAAAGACACAGATCTTCATTTGTTTCGAACAAGAACAAACTCAATACTCTGTCAAAAATACTGTTCGTGATAAGCGTAATATTGCACGCAGTTTTGTATACTGGAAATGGAAGAATTCAGTGGACTCTTCTATCACACTTCAAACATCTAGACTATGCTTACTCCCTCATAGCATCATGGACCTCCATTAAATGATTACAAGAATAGAAAACAAATTTGTAATCGTAAGTCCAAGTGCACGGTAAAAATAAAAATTATCAGCAATGGATAGATAGAAAAATAGGACTTTAAAAATCTTGGGAATATTGCCCCTACCGATGGAAGAACCAAACTAATTTATGCAGTCAAATCGGGAAAACAGAAGATGGTTTTGGAATGCTGCCCGAACTATGCAAAAACAATTATATACGAGTATCTAAGCTCAAATATCAATCTGCGGCCGTTTCGCTGAAATATTGAACCCGTAGGTATTTCTATACGTGTATGCCAATACATGAAAAATCACAAAGAAGTTTAAAACGTTCGTGAACAGGTATCTGCGTAACATCTTGAATATTTTCTGACCCAACCGTAGAACGGGACAGAATTATTAGTTGGCTTATAGTGCACACCTGTCTTGAAGACTTAGTTTCCTACTTGGCCTAGGAAGTTTTGTTGGGTTCAATGACAAACTATTGAAGTTAGCCCCAAGAAATGTGTCTTAGTTTGGCTGGTTTATCTTCGAAAGGGTTGCTATCCCCTCCAGCATCCAAAATATTAATACCTTGATAACTATCACTTGATATTGCTACCGCTTCAACCTCTTATTATAGTATGTCTCGGAATTTAAGTTGGCTTCCATACTGTTCCAATTTGCACTTTGTAGGAAGTTACTCCTTCGGTACAATTTTTTCTATCTATCTTTTGACGAAGTCAATAGTCAACCGCCTTATTTGGCTGGTCAACCACTGCCACCACGTACTCTCTTTAAAGAGGGCCTTCCCAGTTAATAATGAGACTAAGGTTTTTACACCCTAGGGCCTCTAATTAGCGGGTTCATTATTTTTAAATCTCATTATTCCCAAGGTAACCAATTCGGGTTATTTTTGGGTTTTCTATTTTTTTTTTGTTTTCGGAGTTTAACTCCATGGGGCAGATTGTAAATGACTGAAGCCAACCAAAATCTTCACCACAATTTCTCGATTAGTCTTTATTCGCCCTACAATGAACTAGGCAAGATAATCCTAAGCAAACCAAATTATTTAGCACTGGGAAGAACATCAAATTATCCATATTGCTAAAACCAAAAACATCATAGAAACAGAAAAATCTCGAATACGTTTCCTTATATCTTTGGTCGTGATCTACCGCCCAGGGTTATACATAAATTTTATATATTTTTATAAATAGAACTATAGATCCGTTGCTCAGATTTCCTGAGATAGGATATAGCACTAAATTTTTTCGGACACAGCTTGGGCTACAACTCGTATCCTGTGTCAGGTTAGCATCAATACTCATAATTTTTACAGACGCAGGTAATTTACACCATTTGTCTTTTATTATTTATAAACGACGCTCACCTTACCCATGTTACTTGGGATGGGTAACTGTCGAGTATAATCAATTTCATCATATGACTTTCGTTCTTATGGAGAATCAACTATGCTTCTTCCTCATATCTTGTTGACCTTGAAGTAAAGCCGTTACCCATTTCGAAGACAATCATGTAGGATAAGCTTTATCATCAAGGCCTTTTTCGGGCATACCAATCACTTGATTCGGTGTAGTTTCTTCCTATTTTTACGTTGGATAAGTAACCGTTGTTACTTTAATTTGATAACTAAACTTCGCTCTTTTCGAATTTCTCGCATGGGAGAGGGAGCAAGGAGCTCTTTCTCCCTCCATCTCTAAGCAATCATCTTTTACGAGCCAAAATCTTGGAATTATCTATCATTATTTGCTACTCGTTCAGATCGTTTTGACCTTTCAGTATCACCTTTACCTAGAACCAGCCATTTGGGCTTACCTAGGATCGGAATAATTCAAAGCCTTTTAAGGATAGGGAGCTGAATTTCGAACTTCTTCCGCTGTTTCCTAGAAAATAAATAAATAAATTTGGTGGTGCAACAGCTGAGAGTGAACCAGAACCTAGTGACTTATAACTCTCAACCATTCCTGTGTGCGTTTTACTAGGAACGCAGGGGACCTACAATTTTCTGCCGATTCCGAACGGCTCATGAGTAGCACTTTCCATGACAAGAGATACTCTTGGAGAATTTATCAATTCCTCGCAAGAGGCAGTACACTTTTTTGCAGCGGCTGAGAATCGAACTCGAGACCTTTCGCATGACAAGGGGTACTACTGTTTCCTAGACCTAGGGCCAAAATAATCGCTTCAGTGACCGAGCGAGTAAGTCCCATCAGTGATCGAATGAAAATGTCAAATTAGTGTAATCGATTGCTCGATGACGAAAGTGGTAATGCCAAACTCACATAATTCAGTCACGTATTACTCGAAAACTGATGCGGTAATTTGGCTCCTGTTTTTAAAGGAAGTACATATTTCGACTTATCTTCATTTGCCAAAAAATCATTGAAAATTTCCAAAATTGTTCTCACAAGACTTCAAGGTCTTGTCTATTATGTATTATAATTACTTGTTCGATTTATTTGCTATTATTTTGATTATGTCCAGGGATTCGTTAGCTCCAAAAACTTTTTTGGGTAGCTAGTCAAACTAGCTGCATACCCTGTCTTATCTAGTTGGTTCGGCTGCGGTAGAAGAATGTGTCAAAATTGCTCCGTCCTTCTTCTTTTGCTGGTTCTCCACGGGCAACACGTGGAGGTCGAAAAGACATGGGTGTACAATAGTCTTACGCATTTAGCAGTTTATCCGTGCCACTAATAACAAATGTTATATATAAGCGAACAAGCCCCATAGGGCCTTGGTCAAGCCTTGACTTGCCATTAAATGGACAGAATCGTCTTTGGGCTTTACGTAAGTACCTGCCGATTACCGGCTCTACCCCACGGGAGGCCTGCCTCCGTCGGAGTCAGATTGGGTCCTGACCATTAACCCCGACATAGCCGAAGCCATCTCGGTCGCAATGCTGTGAGATGTTGCAGGCATGAACACACCTCTGGCTCTGGAGGCGAGGTCTATCTAACACCTCTTGAATCCAGGCATGCCTGGAAACCGTGTGTCTCCGCATTTGGAATAAACCAAGCCACCATGATACTCCCACTAGGGGGCCTACCTCATAGATAGTCTGAGAAAGAGAGCACACACGCGACAGCTGCACCTCTCTATCCGAAGATAGAATAGGAGAGCCCGAAGACTTACGCTATAGCCCTCAAACTCGTGTGCACTATCTCCCATGGTTCCAGAATTAAGCTTCCGGTCGAGCTTCGCCACCATTATGGTCACTTACAGATGAGCTCGTGCAAGGCTACGGGGCCTGTCAACCCTGGTATACGCACACACAGCTATAGTCGAGGTAGAAACCACAACCAAGAATGTGCACCCCTCTGGTGAGTTGTTACACACTCCTTAGCGGATTCCTACCTTAACGACACCGACCAGACTGTTCCTATCAAGTTACTTCAGTTACCATTACAGTAACCTTTCCACTGGTACCGCGAGGAAATCGATAGGAATCGGGAATGACAGCTTTGTGCGAGGTAGCAATACCGGCCCACCGACAAAGTCAGTGGACGAGCCCATCAGAACATCAAACAAGTATTACCGCTTACGCAGCAACACCGGTAGAGTTCAACAGAGCCCCGGACAAGCCTTGAACTACTCAAGCATGCCGTCACCCCCACCTGCCGTAGAACGGGACAGGAAACAAGTGTTTGGTGTATTGTTCATAATCTTCAAACAAGTAACGAGTGCTTTGCCAACTTAGTGATGCAATGGTACTTGCTCGCCGAAGGGGAATAAGCACAACTGGCGAAGAGTTGGAGAAAACAGAGATACATCTTCAGAAACCATACACGATGGCGCGTAGGAGTACTGGAGGCCGAAGAAAAATCACCAAACTTAATAGTCAAAACTTCCTCAGCACAATTGAAATATATATATGTACATATTTCACTTACAAATTTAACAATTAAATACTAACTTGTGAAATTGATTCAAATTGAATCAATCTATTGATCATCTATAAAGCCTTAAAAGTTATAGAAATATCCTTCCGATTTCAACATAGGCATACAATGAATTCTCGTCCTGAACCTATTCTAAGGCCTTCTCAAAATAAATACAATTTATACAAACTAGCATTATTTTCCTAATGTTTTCTCCACTTCCTGTTTAATGCATTCAAATGCTTCCTATTTTAATATTATACCATACAATAATATGATTCCCATAAGAAAGATATAGTTTCTTCAAATTACAACAACCCAAGCTATTTGCCTTTTAATTTGCAACACATTCCAGCTGGCTGTGCAATTAAAATAATCCACAACTATTCCTAATATTACTAACTATTATACAGCTCTAGAAGAAAGTCTTGACAAAAACAGCCTCATTGCAAATTTATTCCATTCGGCCTCATCCACCTAATGATTCTCAAATCTCAACTTCCATCCATTCAGAGAGAGTAGATATTGTCGTGTCGTAACGTTATGGGTGGAAGAAGAAGAAGCAATAGTAGCAACCTTGTTGATGACGCTTTCAACTACAAAAACAACAAAATACAAAAACGACACAACACAGTAGAGACTGGTGCTTTCATCCTTTAGATGCTTTGAATTGCCTGGGCGACTTAATTAAATAAACTCATATTTCCAATTAGGAACACAGAATGGTTCATCTACCCAGGAGCTGGCAGCTTGGGATTAATTAAGCCGTTAGTACATTCTAATGTACCTACTCTCCGACTATAGCTCACAATGCCATTTTAGAAAGACGCACAATTTGCTGCGTGTGGAGAGTGTGTGAGAGATAGGATGTGTGTGTTGAAACGAATGAGTGGGGTGATGGAATAAAAGCAAAATAAAAATAACAGAATTCCCACCATTTCCTGTTGCGAAGTAGCTACCCATCCGGTGATCCACACACATATCCTTTTTCCCTACTGCTTCCACAAAACAAACTTCCGTTGCGAACAAATTGCAACACTTTTCTCGCCTAATTGAAACCTTGTCCCATATAATCCCCGAGTGCGAGAGATTGGTGTTATACCTACAATTCTTTGTTGCTCCTTCGTCCTTGCTTACGAGCATTTGCCATCAGGGAAGAAGCTTCAAATGGTTTCCATATGTATGATTGTGTTCCTGGGGCAGATTCACCGTGTTACAGTTTTTTTTTCCATTCATTATTCGATTATATATGCAGCAGTACCAGGAGAGTCCTTTAAGCCTTAAAAAAAAGCACAAACAACCAAGGCTCTAAGAGAAAAAAAAAAATTAAAAACACAACAACAACTCCGGAGAAAAAAAAATGTTCCGCCGTAGATTCGTGACAGTATAGAATATATCCTTTATGTTCCAGCAGGAGCTAGTGCAGGAAAGGAAGGAAACTTGGGGTTGGTTATACACTGCATCAGAACAGAATGCATGCAATGCAAATCCGAAGTGCGCAGTTCATTGATTCTAAATTTTAGCAATAAATTTTTATTTTACAGGGCTCGCTGGAATTTGCGCTGGTTTGTTGGGTTTGGGTATGTACGGGCACAAAAACATCGTCATCGTCGTGGTGCTTGTGTGTACAAAGGATTAAATTCCAACTCATATGCGAATAAATTACTTTATCCTGGATCCTGACCTAAAATGCACGAAAAATTAAAAAAAAACTAAGGCTGCCAAGAGTGGCAAAAAAATGAATGTTATATTGGGAGAGAGACGACACATTGTGGTGAGACAGTGTGTGCAGAAAGCTTGCGAAGGTAACAATAAGGGCTCCAAAGTCCAATAACCTTAACTGATGAAAAACATTACTTTGTTCTTGAGTAAAATTAGAAGGCGCAAGTCGTACGTTCCGTCCGACCGCCACCGTAGGAAGGCTGATTTATCACAGTGTTGAATATACAGGGTGCGGCAATAACTTCCTGTTTTGAAATGTGCGTCATTCAGGCTTTAGGGGACTTCGAAGGGTAGAAGTATAATCTGACTCGGATCGGCATGTAACAATTGTGGTAACCAGTTCTGATAAGAATGGGAAGGCTAAGAGGAAATATTTTAGTGGAAGTCGTAGGTTAAGGGGCCTCCGTGAAGCACCCTAATTTCTGAACGAAGTTAAGGATGCTTTTCAGTGGTAAAAATGAGACATCACCTATTTCTTTGAAAAAGTATTCTCCGAGGGCATTTTTTCTAGTCCTCGCTGTGGCTAAGCTGGCGCATTCACAGAAGAAGTGAGATAAGCCCTCTTCGTCTCGACACCCTCTGCATAATTCAGACGTGTTGAAAAGAAATTTTATTTCAAATCGCACTTATTTTTCTCCTCCGACTAATAATAGTGGAATCCTGGTAAAAAATAAAGATACCATTTAAAGCATTTTAAGAGGTAGAAGCTGGCAATAATTCTCTACTTCGCCAATTTATTCTGGGTCATTGGGCTATTCTCAAAATGAGTATCTAATTTGCTAGTCAACCGGAACATAATACGAGTATCACCGCGCTTTTTTTGTTGGATTCGGCCTGAGCATATATCGCCTGTCTGTCAGTTATGAACATAGTGAATCGCTCTTTCACTTTAAGGACCATTTACATAAAATTGTGTTTCTTCAATTTGGAAAATTATGTCATTATCCTTCAAACATTCTTTGCGAGAGAAAATATAAAGATCTTAATAGCCAGCTAACTTCAAAAAAGCAAGAAACAGTGGGAAAAACATTGTAAAACATTAATACTTTGGTTTTCAATAAAACAAACAAGAAGCTGCAATGTCTATTGCTTGAAACTTCATCAACTGATAATAAAAAAAGACAAATTAAACGCGTTGAATACATTTTTTGCAAACATCGGTAAGTCATTAGCCTTCAAATGTAACTCTAATGACATTGTCTCTCCTGACAAATCAAATAGTCTGTTTAAATTGAATCTTACAACACCACCATCAGTCAAGCGAAGAATAATCTCTTCTTTAAAGTCGTCGAAAGGAAGGGATACAGACAACATAATGTGTATGACCCTCCTAAAAGAATTTAAAGATGAACTTTGCATTCCCATTTCAATTTTAATCAAGAAATCATTTGTTGAAGAAAAAGTACCAGACGAGATGAAAATTTCAAAAATCATACTCATCTTCAAATCTGAAGACATCCGACTTAAACAATTACCGCCCCATTTCAATAATGGAACTTCGTACAACTGGTTCAAATCTTAACTTATTAGCAATATGTTAGTTCAGTTGGCTATAGAAGTGACAAGGAAAATATTCAGTTTGGAGTGCCACAAGGAAGCATACTTGGTCCAACGCTTTTCTGCATACTCATAAGCGATCTAACAAAAACAAGCTTCAAAGGAAAACCGATAATGTTTGCAGGCCACATACGTCTCATGTACTCCGAAAAATCTACGTTCGACTTAGAAACTCATCTGAATAGTGATCTAGCTGTGACCTATAATTGGATGGATATGCACAAACTATCCTTTAACGTTAAGAAAACTAAGTACCATACATTATGAATAACAGACCAATTAACCCCCTCAATATTATGTTTGAAACCAATTTAGTTGAGCGTGTCGAGCATTTCAAGAACTTGTGATTTTGGATTGACTCGTCCTTAAATTGGAAACACCATATTCACAAGCTATCAAAAAAACTTGCTTCCATAGCAGGCGTTCTTGGATATATCTGTGGCGTCTTATTTATGGTATAAATGGCTGGAGATCTGCATTCAATACCTAAAACAAAATTTACAAATTATTCAAAATAGATCACTTACAAATTTTTACGGTCTTAAAAGACTGATAAACTCGGCCACTCTATACAATCAACTGTAGATCCTGATGGTGAAAGACGAACTCGACGAGATGAACATGGTTACCCATAATTATAAGATTACAAAATCATCCATCCATACAAATACTACACTCACAAAAAGAAACAACCGCAACCCGTAGAAGATAAGAAGTGGACGACAGCTTCATCAATTTAAATTAACCACAACCCGTTATGGCACAAACTCGACACTCTTGACACTGAAGTCTTGCATACTCTAGTGGGAGCAATAGTGCATAATAGTGCATCAAGTATGCAGTTCTTTCCAAGTCCAAATAATTGTGATAACAACTTTGCCAAAAGGTAGAGTTAAGCCCCCTCATTGAGGTCCAAGACGTTTTACAGACAGCTTTCTGCCTGCGAGACGCGACACGAATAGGCCACCTTCAAAACGTCTGCGACCTCGATATTTACAATCAGGGCACTTAGCTCTTCATTTTGAAGTTATGACAAATTTTGTATCCCAATTTTTTAGACTTTGGAAAGAACTGCATACTTGATGCACTATAATGCACTATTGCGCCCATTTCCATTTGAGTATGCAAGACATTCCCATTTAAAAACAACTATAAAAGGCCTATCTAATTATGGTAATTATTTTTTGTTATCAATCACACCCACAAATTGCTGTGGGCTCTCGGTCTATCAAGTTATGCATTCCTAAAAAAAATCGAACTCGAGATTTTGATCAAAGTTGACATTACGATGATAGCGAAGACTAAAAAAGTGGGTCTCACAATTCTTTCTGCCTGTCTGTCTGTCTGTTCGACTACAGCCTAAATAAGCCTCGGCCGATTTTTGTGAAACTTTGTAAATATCGTTTTTTTTTCTTTTTTTTTTTTTAAACCAAAAATAACGGTACCTACCATTTCAAAATTTTATAATATTTTTTTTTTTTGAAAACTGTCCCACAGATTTAAAAAAATTTCATTTAGTTAAGGCTAAGAAATGGTTGAAAAAACATTTACAAAAAATAGTTATTTTTGGTACCACCCTTGGAACAATTTTTTTTGGTTTTAATTTTCTAAAAAAAGGATTCAAACGATTTTGATAATTTTTCTTATGCTAAAGGTGTGTCCACACCAAAGAAACATTTCAGGAAACATTGTTCAAACGTTTCAACATTGCAGAAACATTTCAGAAATGTTTCTGATTTGTTTTTTTGGTATGGACGCTTTGATGAACATTTCTTAAATGTTTATTTGTTTCCAGATTGAGTTGTCTGTATTTTTTTTTCTCGCCTGTGTTGCACTTTAAGCGCATTTTTTTCAACTTCATCTTTATCACAATTTATATTTTCGCAAATTTCAGATAGGTATATCATCGGCTATTCTTGATTTTATTTTTAAAATTTTCGTTAAATGGATCCCAGAAAACTTTTTGTATTTCATAAATTTTTATCAATTGGATAACATTCTCGTTGCTCTACACTTTTCGCGACATTTTATATTTATATTAATAACCACTCACGCACTTTCTACCTATGTAAATGACGAAAAAAAAATAAATTGAAAAGGTCGGTTGACTGTATTGTCTAGGGGGTGTTCATTCCCGGTTGTCAGTGGTGATTTTTGAGGGTTGCGGGCAGGGATGGCGTTTTAGCCGCGTTGGTAGGCTGATCCAATGTCAGCGTAGAACGAGAGTACTTCCTCGTTGTCCATGATTACGTTGTCATCCAGAGTTTCCATCACACTGAGGTACCCCGTTTCGGGTTGTCGTTGTTCTGTGGTCATCCTTCTCATAAGCTGATTCGGGTGGTCGATGATATTCCCCATTAGTTTCTTCGTTGAATGAACTAGATATTGTTGTCCAGTGGGATTAAATTCCCTTCTGTGTAAAGATGCTCGTTCCTGTAGTGTTTCTGTCGTTGAATGTCGAAGTAGAGTCCAGTGCAGATCCTCAGTATCTGTTCAAACATAAACATAGTACCTAAATATAGATAACCCCATGTGCATGAAAATAAATAAAGATAACACGGATCATCGTGAACATGCACTGACGGTTATATTAGATAAGCATAAAACCTAGATAAGAATACTCATAGAGATAAGAATAATGTAAATTCATCTGTAAATAGTATTTAAGGAAGATAACGTTGTAAAATAAATTTAGTATTCATTCGACTTACAACCGAGTTTACTCAACATTTGGTCCTTCGAGCCGGATTATGAGTATTCATTCGACTTACAACCGAGTTTACTCAACATTTGGTCCTTCGAGCAATATTAAAAATTTTCCCCCACCAGTGGTAAGAGATTTTTAATAAACGAACAAGTGTCAATTTAGCGTTATCAGAGCTATAAATACTGATGAAGTGTAAATTTAGCGTTATCAGAGCTACAAATACTGGTAAAGTGAAAATTAGCGTTGTCAGAGCTAAAATACTGACAATTGAAAAAAAACATACATATACAGTGAAAAAGCGTTGTCAGAGCTAAAATACTGACAAGTGAAAAAAAAAACATACATATACAGTGAAAAAGCGTTGTCAGAGCTTAAATACTGACAAGTGAAAACAAAAAACAGATAAACATAATCCAAACAAAAAAAAAACAAAAACAAATTCAAAATGTCATCAGATCATCTAAAAATAATTGAAAAACAGGTTGAAATCTTAAAAAACCTTGAAAAATTATTAAAAGAAGGAGAAAGTGTAACAACGCGGAGCAAAAATCAAGAAATTATTGTCTATGCTGAAAAGAATCTTCAAGCATTCAAGGCAAATGACAAGCTACTTCATAAGCTTGGTGTTATTGATGTTCCCTATTTTAAGGAACAATGGATGAAAGGAGCAGAGAACTACTTTCATAAAATTCAAAATTTGCTGAAAAACAAAGATCTGGACAGTGTAGAACAAGGCATAAGCGAAGCAGCGTTATCCAGCAAATTAGCAGAATTAAAAACTGTTAATCAGCAGCTAGCCACTGGACTAGACTTGCAGCAAAAACAAATGAATGAGATGATGATGAAAACAATAGCAAATCACGAAACTCATATAGAGTTAACGAAAATACCTACAATAATGGAGAGCTTAAGGAAAACAATAGACGAGGCGAAATTAGAGGCCATTTCCCATCCTCATAATAAAAACATATGGATTAGAAAAGAATGAAAACGATGAAATATTTGCTCACCTACTCCTTCGAAAATTTGACAAGGAGGGCTTACAATTATATGAGCAACACACCAAAAAACCAAGCCAAATACAAAAACTGGAGGATGTTATGGACTTTCTTGAGCAATTATTTCAAACCCTTGAGTCTCAACAACAAACAATTGCTCGAAGCAAAGAATACAAAAAACAAGGTGGAAACTTCCAATCAGACAGAAGGGAGTGGAACTGTGAATTCTGTAAGCAGAGTGGTTATCGAATTTATCACTGTGAGCAATTCTTAAACACCGAGATACCCAATCGATTAACATACATACGCAATAAGCAAATATGCAATAAGCACAGTGCAGAAACCAAATGCCTCTCTCAAACAAAATGTAAGAAGTGTAATAAATCGCATAACACTCTCCTACACAACGACAACTACCAAACGAAGAAAAGGGTCGAGGGAAACCAATACAAAAAATCGAGTCCTTCAGACAACAACAATAAAAAGGAAAAGTCATTATCTTCCCTTATGGTAAAGAAGATAAGCAGTCCAATGGTAATATTAGCTACAGCACAAATATCAGCCAAATCGTCAAATGGTGAAACATGTCTGTTACGGGCATTGATTGATCAGGGCTCTCAAATATCAATGATATCTGAGGAAGCAGCGCAGATCCTCTCCTTGCCAAGGAAAAGAATAAGTACAGAATTAACTGGACTCTCAGATGCAGCAGTGGGTACATCAAAATCAAGAGTGTGTTTAGAGATAAGACCAAGATTTATGAGCAACAACAAAATGCAAGCAGAGTTTTTGGTACTACCCACCCTCATAAAACCACTACCTGACGAATCATTTGAATTTAATAAAAATGAGTGGGAAAACTATATTCTGGCAGATCCAAACTTAAATACAAAAGATCGTATTGACATTATCATCGGTAGTGACTTGTATCCAAAGTTAATTGAAGAAGGAGTTAGGAAGCACAATGGCATCGTGGGACAAAATACTATTTTTGGGTGGATAGTTTCCGGCTCACTACACAAGAAACGACAATGTGGCAAAGTCATGTCAGCAGTTACGTCATCGATGGAGAAATTCTGGGAGATAGAAGAAATAGAAAAAGATATTGAAATATCAGAAAACGACATCTGCATGCAAGTATTTGCAGAAACAACAACAAGAGATACGAATGGCAAATATGTAGTTATGTTGCCATTAAGAACAGATATAGAGCTTGGAGAATATAGAAAACAAGCATTAGCTAGATTCTTACAGCTTGAGAAAAAAATCAGTAACAAAATAAAAACCGACTACATACAGTTTATGCGAGAATATGAAAACCTGGGCCACATGGTCAAGGTAGACAAACAACACGAAAATATGGGCAAATACTATCTACCGCACCATGCAGTTGTGAAAGATACAAGCCTAACAACAAAAACAAGAGTTGTATTCGATGCCTCAGCGAAGACTTCCAACGGATACAGCCTTAATGACGCAATGATGATTGGGCCAAGACTACAAACCAATATCTTTGACATCATCATCAAATGGAGGCAATAATGGAAATATGTAGTTACGGCAGACATCGAAAAAATGTAGAGGCAGATCAACATAGCTGAAGAACATCAGGAGTATCATCGAATATTTTGGAGAGAACAACCAAGAGACAATATAAGAGAATGTAAACTGACAACAGTTACGTATGGAACAGCAGCAGCCCCATTCTTAGCAATCCGAACATTGCAAGAAGTCGCAAACCAATGCAAGGAAAAAGACATCAGAATAAAAGAAATCATAAGGGAAGAATATTACGTTGACGACTTATTGACAGGCGCCAACAACGAAGACGAATGCAGATACATAATAAGAGCAGTAAGTGAAAAACTTTCAAATGCTGGCTTTCAATTACGGAAATGGTCTTCACACAATCAAAATTTGCTGACTGGCATAATTTCGAATAATGAGCATAAAATAATTGATGTCAAAGACACCATGAAAACATTGGGACTTCACTGGGATCCAGATCAAGACGAGTTCCGCTTTGTGATAGATTTATCTAATATAAGCATTTCAAAAACCAAAAGAAGTGTGTTATCAAATATTGCAAAAATATTCGATCCTATTGGATGGCTTGCTCCAGTCACGATAAGAGCGAAAATATTCATACAAAAATTATGGCAAATAAACCATGACTGGGATGATGAATTTGAGAACTTGTTCAAATCAATTGAATACAAAATATGACTGTACAAGCAACTATAATAAACAGCAAGCATGAACTAATGAAGATTCAAAGGGACCTGGAATAGTTCAAGAAAGAAAACACACCTTAAGGGCTTGGACTTTCACCACATAAGGGGTCACAGCGGATTAATGTTAAGTTCCATCCAGTTATTATTTTAGTAATTTATATAATACGGGGCATTATATTCAAAAAATTATTTTAGCACTTTCTGTTGGCCCGCAGAATGTTCAAACATAAACATAGTACCTAAATATAGATAACCCCATGTGCATGAAAATAAATAAAGATAACACGGATCATCGTGAACATGCACTGACGGTTATATTAGATAAGCATAAAACCTAGATAAGAATACTCATAGAGATAAGAATAATGTAAATTCATCTGTAAATAGTATTTAAGGAAGATTACGTTGTAAAATAAATTTAGTATTCATTCGACTTACAACCGAGTTTACTCAACATTTGGTCCTTCGAGCCGGATTATGAGTATTCATTCGACTTACAACCGAGTTTACTCAACAGTATCTTTCTTTCGAATAGTTGAAGTTCCTTCATAGCTGTCTTCGAGATGGAAAACCAGACTGGGAAGGAAAAGCTGATCACTGGTCACAGGAGCTGCTTGTAGATTAATATCTTTGTCGGTTGACTAAGACCTGATCTTCGTTTTAGCAATGGGTTCAACCGGCTGAAGGCCCAGCTGACCTTTTTCAGAACATTTCTTGAGTGGACTGCCAGGTAGTTGACATTTGGCTTTGCCACTATGGAGGATCCGTCAGGGAGTTTTAGGATCAGATTTCTGCAAATTATTGCGGTGCGAAGGCCCCTACCAGTTGAAGGTCTCCTGAAGCAGACAAGTTCCGATTTGGAAGTGTTGATTCGGATGCCCCATTTCTGGTAGAATTGGAAGAGCCTGTTATTGTGGGTTTCTACTTTTTGGACAGCAATTAGTGGTGACATTGATGTGGCTTAGGTGAGTGAGTCATCAGCATACAGAAGGTTCTCGCATCAAATTGGTGAAGGTTGGTCTGAAGTCATCAAGTTGTAGAGGAAGGGGCCTAGTTTTGAACCTTGGGTATCTGAAAAAATCTTTCAGTCTTAATCGATTTACCGTCTAACATCTTACGTGCACCAAAATTATGACCCCAAAACCGAGACCCTTCTGTTTGTCAGAATAATTTGGGCTTCTTTCTGTCCGCACCTACTGTAACCGGGTATTCAAAAACCCACCCACATCTACTATTACGAACGCGCATAGTGTTAGATCCTTTTACTGTTAAAATATAGGTACAATGCACAGTCAAAGAGCCACCGAGTCAAACAGCGTGCACACCAGAGCAGCGTCCATTTTCATTGTGAAATATGAGCTTGCTGGCTATTTGTATCCAAACGGGAATAAATAATTCCCTGGGGAATTTCATTAAATGCAATATTCCGCCCATTTGGAACGGTACATTCGTTTTTCTATTCTCTTTTTTTTTTTTTTTTTAAGTTCGGGTCTTTCTGTTCCCCTTGTAGCGGGCGTTACTCAGTTGGTAGGTAGTGTATATTCATTCAGTGGGTGACTGATCACTTTGCAGCGTTTGTTTGCGCTGTTGCGTCAACAGTAACACGGCGAATATTTCCTCCTCTGTGTACAATGAGGGTTTATTTTTTTGCTGTTACATATATATATTTTGTATTGTTTCCCTGAATGCCTTTATTTTTCCTGAACACAAAGTATACGTACTTTTTTTTAACTCCAAGCCGAAGCCAGAACGCTCAAATTTAGCGCGTAAAAAAATGTAAGTCCTTTCCGGATCCTAAAAGAGAGTGCATAGAATTGATTTGCATGCCCGCAGTTATTCTAGGCTCTTCACAGGGGCGGGGTAGTTATATTTTATTTTATTCTAAAGTGGCATGGGGGCCATTTGCATTCGTTCATATGTATAAGTACGCTCATTTTTAGGGCTTAGTGGCAATGCGGGTATAGGGGCGTTCGGCTGTAAAATATTTCACTGTCCATCCAGAGGCCGGATGTATTCACTTTGGTGCGATACGGTAATACGTTTCCAGTGTGCAAGTGCATTTTGAGGGCATTTGTTTTAAGTTGAGTTATCAAATTAGGGAATTTGTTTTGTTTCATTGCGCGCGTCCTGGGTTCTCCTGCATTCGTCGCTTGATTGAGGGGTGTGTGGTGGTGTGGGGTGTGGGGTGTGGAGCCAGAATCAGTAAGTTTTGTGTTGTTTGATGGTAATGTTCTGATTTCGGATGTGAAGTGTATTCCCATTAGGGAGACTTTCGTTGCTTTTTTGTTGCTCAATTTTTTTGTTTGTGTGCATGTTACACAAAATTACTTGCAGCAGGATGCGCTTTTGAGCAGTCAATCGTTGGGTTGTATAAACTGTGAGATTGATTAGTTTATAGATAAGGGTTGGAGCGTGCTATTCAAAAAAGTTTCGCTTTACAGGGAAAACTTTAAAATCGCGTTTAAATTCTTTAAATAGGTTGAACTTTAATCGGATTGGCATGGGGGTATAAAGTTGTTAATTTAAAAGTTAAAGTTAAATCGATTGTTCGTTTTCGAGTCTTTTTGATATTTTAAAGTTTAAAAGTCATTTAATAGAGGTCTACGAGTGAGTAGGTATAGTGGTTGTGGATGTGACTTTTTGAAGAAAGGCAGTCTAAATTAATTAATTTTTTTAAACATCGAAAAGTAAAGATTAAATTTCTCAAATATTATCTGCATCTACTTTACTACAAAAAAAGTTTTCTACTCGTGAAGGATCTCTACCTCAAACACACAGATTTCCATCCTTTTAAATTAAGTAGTTATTTATTCAGCTAAATTTGATTATTAATTGAATTAAAACCAAGTTTGTAACTTATATTAGATTAAGTACAATAATTGGATTTAAAGTTGCAAAGCTTGACTTGATAGGCAGTCTGCTGGAAGAACTCAAATAAAAAAAATTAAAAAAAGTAGTAATACTTTTACCTATACTATAAAGAGAGAAAATAATTTAAATGAATATTTTTAATAGGTTATGTACGGACGTACACAACGAATAGAATATTTAAAATCATATACAGGGTGTCCCTTAATTCGTGCATAATATTTTAGGGCGTGGAAGAAATTGTTCTACAGTAAGGTCTTATCTCCAATTTTTACATCATATATCGGGGATTTAAGAAAAGGCCTATTTTGGTGTACACTGACCCATGTTAGCGCTGTAAGTACTAATGACAGAAACTTCATTTAGGTCATTATTTTTAGAAGAAACATGGATCTAATGAGATAAGAATGTTCAAATGCATAAAATTGCCGTCTGATTTGCAGAAAAGTATGAAAAAGTATGGCAAAGCTCAAAAATCGTTTTATTATTGAATAGATTTTTTATATAAGAAATTTCTTTAAAATTGTTCAATAACAAAATTTGGGATGCCAATTTAAAGTATTTAGTAGTATAGATTTTAGGAAATAATTTAAAAAACTAATCGTTCACACGTTATGAAGATTTTGATTTTCAAAAAAAAATTAGTTTTAAAAAAACCGAATATTTGTATATACAATATTTTTTAAACTTAAGAGGGCTCCTGACCGGCCGACGCCATCCAGTTGCGCACCCCAAGGCTTCGGGCGTCCTGGTCTACGCCATCTCTCCAGCGCAAGCATGGTCTACCACGCTGTCGTCTACCATAGAATGTACCACAAAGAACTTTCCGAGCAGGTTCCTCTTCCCTCATGCGAGCTAGGTGCCCTAACCACCGGAGTCTACCGAGCTTAATTTTTGTCACGATATCTGCTTCAAGGTAGATTGCGTACAGTTCATGATTGTACCGTCTCCGGAATCATCCTTCCTAACATATGGGGCCAACAATTCTCCTTAAGACTTTTCTCTCGAACGCAGCTAAGAGGTCGGCAAGACCATGGTCCTGTAAAGCAGCAGTTTTGAAGTTATGGTGAGATTTCTGGATTTGAAGAGCTTTGACAGACTATAGTAGGCTCTGTTGGATTTGAGAAGCCGCCCGCGTATTTCTTTTTCTATATTGTTATCGGCCATTGTTTGACCAACTGTTCCTCTCGCATTCGACGACACCATGTACTTTGTTTTATCTTCACTAATGTGCAGCCCCAGATTTTGAGCCGCCTGCTGGATCTGGATGAAGGAATTGTGTACAGCTTGTTCGGTTCTTCCAATGATGTCGATGTCGTCTGCGTAAGTCAGTAACTGGCTGGACCTGTTGATGATGGTCCCTCTTGTTGCCGTGCCAGAGTCACGGATTGCTTTCTCCAACGCCAGGTTGAAGAGGAGGCAGGCCAGACCGTCCCCTTGTCGGAGTCCATTAAAGATGTTGATTGGTCTGGATAGCAATCCGGCTATTTTTACTTGGCTTGTTACGTTGGTCATGGTCAACCTACAAAGTCGTGTCAATTTATTTGGGATGCCGAATTCTCCCATGGCTTTGTAAAGTTCTACCCTGACTATGCTATCATAGGCGGCCTTAAAGTCTATAAACAGATGGTATGTTGGGATGTTAAATTCTAGACATTTTTCCATCGCCTGCCTAATGGTAAAGATCTGATCAGTTGTTGATTTGCCTGGAATTAAACCACACTGATATTGTCCGATGACGGTTTTGGCGTATGGGGTTATGCGGTCTTGTAGGATAGAGGAGAGTATCTTATAGGCGGTACTCAACAACGTGACACCTCTATAATTGCTGCACGTTGTGACATCTCCCTTCTTATGTATGGGGCATATTAAACCTTTTCGCCAGACTTCTGGCATTTCTTCCTGCTCCCATAGGTGCACTACAATATCATGAATTGCTTGACGTAAGGCTGGCCCGCCGTGATGGAATAATTCGGCTGGTATGCCATCGGCTCCCGGGGCTTTGTTCTGTTTAAGCCGGCCTATAGCCTTCTCAATCTCTTCTATGCTTGGTGGCGGCAACATAGAGTATTCTTCTTGAAGTAGTGGAGCCTCCACTTCTGCAGTGAGCTAACCATTTAGCAATTCATTAAAGTACACTTCCCATCGCTCCAGTATGCTTTCAGGATCGGTGATCAGATTTCCCTCTCCGTCCTTGCAGTATGTGCAGCGTGGTGTGTACTGCGTCATGTTTCGGACGGATTGGTAGAACTTCCGCGCCTGGTGCGGACCTCGCTCTCGGCTGTTTTCTATTTCACAGATTAGGTTCTTCTTCCAGGCTGATTTTTTTTTGTCTGTGAAGCCGTTTTTTTGTTCTTCTGAGCTCTTTATATTCCTCTTCGCGTGCCCGCGTTCTATGAGATTGTTGCATTGCTCGGTACGCAACATTCTTACGTTCAGTCGCTAGCTTGCATTCATCATCAAACCAGTCGTTCCGATTTTTACGACTGCTGCCTAAGATGGAGTTGGCAGTACTAATGACAATATTCTTAAGGCGTGTCCACTTCTCATTTACGCCCAGCATACTGGCTCCAGGACTTACTTTCCCTCAATCAAGTGATTCTAGGGCGAGTCCTAACGCATTACCAAAGGTGTTACTGGTGTTTTCAATGCGCAGGGCAGCCGTGTTGATTCGAACCTGATCGGCGGATGCAATGCGTCTTCGCAAGGCAATCCGCCCTCGGAAAACCATAGAAACAAGATAGTGATCTGAGTCGATATTGGCACCTCGGTACGTTCGTACCGTCATCAAGTTCGAGTAGTGGCGACGGTCTATCAACACGTGGTCTATTTGGTTACGAGTGACTCCATCAGGTGATACCCAGGTGGCTTTGCAGATATCTTTACGCGGGAACCTGGTACTCGACACGACCATGTTTTTCGATGCTGCCAATTCTAAGACTCGAAGTCCATTGTCATTAGTGTTATCATGCAAACTATGGATGCCTGCGTAATGCCTGAATACCGGCTCCCGACCTAATTTTGCGTTCAAATCCCCAAGGATGATTTTAACATCATACCTTGGACAGTAATTGAGGGCCCTCTCGACTTGTTCGTATTAAGTCTCTTTTTCTTCGTATGAGGACTCCTCCGTAGGTCTGTGAACGTTAATGAGGTTAATGTTCGTAAATTTGCCTCGCACGCGAAGGGTGCATAGCCTTTCGCTTATAGCGTTAAAGCCGATGATAGTAGACTTCATTTTTTCGCTGACTAGGAAGCCTACCCCGAGCACATGGTGTTTTGTATGACAGCTGTAATATACGTCATATTCTTTCTTCTGTAAAACACCATTCCCTGTCCATCTGAGTTCTTGAAGAGCTGTTATGTCAGTTTTATATTTTGACAGGGCATCGGCAAGCTGCTGAGCAGCTCGAGCTCTATAGAGCGATCGTACGTTCCATAAGAAAATTCGTAAATCGTTTTTCAGTTTTCGTTGCGTGGGTTATCGTCGTGTGATCAGTCCGTTTCCGAGGCTTGTTATCGGTCGCGTAATTCTTTTAGTTTTACGGACAGGGATTTAACCTATCGCTAACCTGAGGAACCAGCCTGATCATATTAGCCAACCCTTTTTAAAGTCTTGTTTCTAGCGGCAGCCGCGGAGAGGCTATGATCAGACTTGCACCAGTCCCGAATAGTTACGGCACGTGCATGTTTTCGTATGCTACATGTTATTCCCCCTATTCGTCTGATGGCTGACCGCCAATCACCGAAGACATTTAAGTACCGAGTTTGAAGAAAATAGCTCCAGTTGTTTAGGTTGTAGATCGAGGTACAGACATAGAGACATATAGATATGCATACAGATGGAATTGCCAGACCCACTTTTTCCGTCTCCGCTATCATCGTTTTGTCAATTTCGATCAAAATTTCGAGTTCGATTTTTTTTACGAATGCATAACTTGCCTTATAGTATACTTATAAGAATACTTACTTAAGCTAAGCAAGTTTTAACTGTCTCTCTTCGAACTTATAACAGCTCACAAATCAATGTTAATCCAAATGAATACAATGGGCATCAGCATATCTGACTTGTAGGAAGGTTTATCTCACTTCTTATGTGAATGTCCCAGCCTTGTAAGATCCAGAAAGCAATCCACTAATAATACTTACTCTTTCGACGAACTAGATGTTGTCGCGTTTTTGTCACTCAGAAACATCGTAAGATTCGTTAACACCTACATCCTGGGGGTTCGAAGTCTTGGACCCTATAATAGCTATGTTATCAGGGGAGTACATATTTTATATTGTTATGGGTTAAATCGAATTATAGGTAGGACTTCTTTCCTCGAAGCTAAAATGTTTTGGGTTTTTCAGAATGTCTGACAAAGTACCAGCAGCCTTCAAATGGGTGAGAAACTACTTAACTATTATATTTATGAGAATAGGAAGCCAATTCTGGTCAATAAGTACAATTATGTTTAAAGTCTTTATTTTGGGGTTTTGACATACTACTTAAAATCTAGTCACTTAAAATCTAGTCACTAGTTTTGTTGCTGCCTTTTTCCTTGAAAATTGAATCTTGATGTCAACTTGTTCTGGGTTGTTAAATTGGTATTGGTTTTTTTGGGTGAAAACTTCTATTTTAATTACTTTTATGAGCTAGAACAGTCTTGAATTTGAATTGAACGTTCGCATGTTTAAAATTAGAAAGCAGTCGAATTTAGTTCAAACAATACAAAAACACATAAAAACGTCAATGCGTTCAGGTATACGCTCTTCTAACTGTATATACCTATTTAGAACCCAATTAAAACCGAGAAAAAAAATATTCAAATGATCCCTTAAGCAAAGTAAATGTAAATACGTGTAAATTGCCATCACGTGCATGGTATGGCGCAATGGGTCTGTTTTCGTGCCTCTTCTATTCTATTTGATGTGAAATAGGAGAAAAAACTAAGTAAAAGAAAAGGAAGTCTCTCCTACGCTCGTTGTGTTGCTAATAAATTTTGCTTTTTTAAATTATCTTTCCTGAAACTAGATTGGCTTGGTATCTATTATACAGACACACCTAGATGAGGTTCTTAAGGGTAGGTCGGGGGAATGGAGCTGTTGTTGGGGATGGTAATGAAACCACAGAATCAACAATCTCTGGTCTCAGGTGGTTTGTGTGTGTGGGCGGAAGGGGGTGGGGGTAGAGATGGAATTCGAATGGACGTTAGTTTTCTCCCTCCGCACGAATTAATTAAAAAGTCTGTGGGTCTTATCTAATTAAAAATCCATTAAATGCTTTCGTCTCCTCATTATGAACACCGCACAAACAGAATAAAATAAGAGATTTCTCTGATGGAATTTAAAATTAATTATGGTTGCGTTTTAATTTGCTCTAAAAAGTGAATTTGACAAAAAAAAAAAAAACAGAAATATGTTAACAGTAAAATTAACATTCCAATTCTGTCAAACCTCATTGATGTTTCACAAGATCACAAGACAATACAGTCAGTTACACGCTATAGTTTCATTCACAGTTGAAGTAAGGCGAATAAGAAATAACATTTCTGTTCAAAGGTTTCAGACCTTTGCTTTCCGTTTGAAATCTGAGGCAGTAGGGAGAGAATTTATGGGTTAGAAGTTGGCATAGGTAGGACATGGAAATAGTCAAAACAAAGTAGGTTATCGATGTGGACATGGAAGTCTACGAAGGTCTAAGAGAACATCAAAATCAGGAGTAGTATTATATGGAATAGTGACTAATGAATAAAACTGGAAAAGGCTAGAGGGAGAGGAAAGGGAAAGAATTCCGCTGTAGGAGCGATGGCATGTTTGCGAGGCACGGCTGCGATTGTCAGATAAGTGGGGTGGATCTTTCCAGTGAAATATCAAAACAAAATATTTCATGCAAAATGAATCAATTTATATCATCATCACTGGTATAAAATTAGCCCTGCTGATCTTGTTGTAGCGTGGCTCCTTGATCCTCTCATCCTGGAACCGGGTCGGCCGTAGGTGAGAATTCCCCTTCTGATAATCATTAGTTCGACACCTTTCCGACCACGGCACAACTTCGGATGAATTGCTAAATTTAGAAATTCTTTTTTTAGCCGCACAACAAGAATGTGGAATGCTTTACCTGGTTCAATATTTCCCTCCCGTTACGATATTCAGACATTCAAACAATGTGCAGACATTCGACACCAATGTGTATTTCCTTTTAAATCCTCTGCAACATTCCTAAACGCTCGCAATGTACTCAAACATTTTAAGGGCAGCCAAACTCTATTTAGTGCGCGGGAAATATATAAGAAATAAAATGCACGACTGGGTCGAACGAACTTGCACTTATGTAAAAGACTAAGAATTTCAAAAATGAATGTTATGAGGCAAAAATATTCATGAGCATAAAATTCATTTTTAAGGGACCTAAGCAATTCCTTTAGTAGTAGGTGCTAAAAACAGGATACCATGTGATTCAAGAAAATATTAGTTTATGCAAGAACAAAAATTACAAGTCGTTGTATAAGTTTCTTAAAAAATAAGCTTTTATATAAAAAATTTTTCAAACATTTTTAAGGAAAAATTTTGGTACACCAACAACTTTAATTTGTTATTATTGGACGAATAAAAATTAAATTTTCAAACCAAATTTTTTCAATTTTTTTCTTTTTTGAGATAGGTATCGAATTTCCAAACAATTTTTTTCAAAATTTAAGAAGAAGAAAAAAAATCATTAAAAGCTTGAATGTTTTCACGGTAGAAATGTGGAAGACGAAAATGAAGGTTTTTTTGTAGGTTAGTTTAAGCAGAAATAAAGTTGAATTAAGAGCAATAGTATCATTTATTTTTATTGCTCCGGAGATAAACTTAACATTGGTGTCAGGTGAAAAACAAAATTTATTAATTTAGTTTCATCATCCTACAATGCAGAACGATCGCTTAGATAAACTGGAACGGATGATGGAAAACTTGTCTGATGGACTCAATTCCTTGCGAACTTCTCTGCTCGCAAACTGTCCAACTCCAGAAGTTCGTCCTATTCCAGCAAGAAGATTTTCTCATCAACGTCTGCAACCAGCTTTCAATCAACAACAGCAACCAATGCATCAAACAACTAGGCAACTGACAGTGGATCAGCTTCTTGATCTCGAAGAAGACGAGAGCATTTTCTCAGCATCTTCACCACGACCGCAGCACTGCCAACACGATCGCCAAGACTGGCACCTACTCCTACTACTGCTAACGCTCCTTCAACAAGTACAATGACACCATGGAATACTTATTCTTCAACAAGTCCATTGCCAGCACGATTAGCGTTGAGTCCAAAAGAGTTCGATGGCCGTTCTTCGTGGTCCCAATATCGCCTTCACTTTGATTCCATTTGTGCTGCCAATGGGTGGTATCATGAACTTAAGTCCCTTTACCTTGCCGCTTTCCTACGCGGCACTGCTTTAGTTTTCTTTGAAATGCTCAATAAAACAATTCAGGGAGATTATAAACTTGTTTGCGAAGAAATGGAAAAACGTTTCAGCGCAGGTCATGAAAAGCATTTGGCACACTTACAGTGTTGAGGTGTCGTGTACAGAAGAATGATGAACGGCTTTCTGATTTCGCAACTGATCTTCAGCGGCGGCGTTTAACAAATATTGCGTTTAGTGACTGCCCAGAAGACGCAAAAATCGCATCGAATTAGCACAATTTGTGGAGGGTTTGTGTGATATGGAAATACAACATCGAGTGAGAGAGACAACATGCGTTACAGTTGAACACGCACTTCAGCACTCACTTAAAGTTGAATCTAGTTTTGTGGCTACACGTATGGCTAGGCGATCCCGCAGAACGGCTGTTGCACAGTTAAGTAGTGATGAGCAATCAGATTTAAGCACTCTGTCGGGAAACGATCTGGAGCTGAACTAAAGGAGTATAGTTCAGCCGAATTTGCAAATAACACTCCACTTTCAGGTAATAACATTGCATCGCAGGTTTTTGATTGCATAGTTAAATTTATGCATGCGAAGCGTGGGCTTGGTGTCATTTCAAGAAATAGGACTGAAGAAGATATCTATTTTCACCGAAAGGCAGTAACCAAGGAAATGGGCAACCTGCTTTACACAGGTGCTAGAGTTAAATTTTTAATACAAAACGTGCATCGCGGGGACCAAGCTGTTATTATTGAGGTTGTTCCCGAGGTCTTTCCTGTAAGGACGGCCAAGGATAAATTTTTAAAAGCAAGGCCGTTAGCTTCAAAGACCGATGTTAACGGCTGACAACCAGGCTCTAATTATTCGCGTATCATCTTCTCCGATACATGTATCAGTCTCTGGGAAAGTCGAAGGTAGAAGTTGCAGATTTATTGTTGACACTGACGCGACTCATACCATTGTTCACCGTAGAATAATCAACAAACAATTCTGTAAGACATTTGCAGGCGTTACAATAACAAGCGTTACAGGAGAAAAATCACCGGTATTGGATTGCATTAACGTGCGTCTTTGTTTTGGAGCCTTAGTTATTCAACATTCTATCTAAATATGTGGCTAACATATTTGATGACTGTATTCTGGGAATGGATTTTTTAGCTAAATTTTGGTGTACCATAGACTTCGCAAGAAACTTTTTACACATCATGGATGAAGTTGTTTCTCTAGATAATCTTCGAGCTGAATGCTTTTTATTGAAGATAAATGAAGATCGTAGAGCAAACAAAATTTCAGAGTGCACACTTCAATTGGAGTGCCCTTCCATGCCGGATATCGATGTTTTGGTAGAGCTTCTAAGCCACACAGGCAATAATCCTTGTTTCTCATTTATTTGCAACTCAAAAAATTGAGGTAAAAACAGCTGATATTTACGAGTATGTCAAGGAGGAGGACTTTAAGAACAACAAAATTATAGCCATTGCCCATCCACAATTTTCGGTCTTGGGAGTAAGAACAACTCATGTGGAAGAATCCGACTTACATCCTTTGGTAGAAGCTCTTTTCGAAAGATGTTCCTCAGAATTGAATACACAACAAAAAATTGAATTCAAAAGATTTCTCAGACGTTTTCAAAAGGTATTTTCGACAGGCCCTGAGGACAGAGGGAGGACTAATTTGCTCAAGCACAGGATAGAGGCTGGAGACGCACGCCCTATCAAGCAGCCACCGAGACGGTTGCCATTCGCAAAGCGAGAAGAAGCGAGGGAGCTTTTAGCGGATATGGAAACGCATGGAGTGGTTCAACCCTCCAGCAGCCCATGGTGCAGCCCTGTCGTATTGGTTCGTAAAAAGGATGGATCCATTCGCTTTTGCATAGACTACAGACGCCTCAACTCGTATCCGCTGCCTCTCGCAATTTTGATTTTTGACGCCGTCGGCGGTTCAAAATGGTTTGCCATGGTAGACGCTGCAAATGGCTTCTGGCAGGTTGAAATGGATGAAGCAGATAAGGAAAAGACTGCATTTTTTATCGGTGACGGACTGTGGGAGTTAAATGTCATGGCTTACGGTTTAGCAAATGGCGCAGCAACCTTTCAGCGCCTAATCGAACTGATACTAAAAGGGATACCTCCTGAAGTGTGTTTGCCTTATGTTGATGATATAGTCGTTCCGCACGGTCATTTCTAGAAGCCCTAAATAATCTAGAAGCAGTTTTTTCCAGATTAAATGAAGCAGGGTTGAAGCTTTCTCCTAAAAAATGTTATATTTTCCAAAAGAGTGTTAAGTACTTGGGGAATTTATTAAGCGAAAATGGACTACAGCCTGACCCGGATAAAATTCATTCTGTTAAAAATTGGTCGAGGCCTAAAAATTTTATCGAAGTCCAATCTTTCCTAGGCTTGTGTGCATACTACAGGAGATTTATTAAAAATTTTTCGCTTTTAGCAAAACCACTGAATACTCTATCAGAAAAAAAACGCCCGTTCGATTGGACTGAGCAATGTGAAGATTCGTTCCAACGACTTAAGAGCTGTCTAACTACATCACCCATTCTGGCTCATCCTTCAGCCAACGGAAAGTTCACCTTGGATACCGATGCCAGTAACTATGCCTGGGGTGCCGTACTATCGCAGATACAAGATGATAAGGAGTCAGTCATAGAGTACTACAGTAAAACACTATCTAAGCTAGAGCGAAATTACTGTACCACTAGAAAAGAACTCTTAGCAGTGGTTAAAGCTGTTAACTACTTCAAACACTACTTGATGGGTCACTTGTTTACCGGAGGGGCAAATAGCTCGCTGGTTGGAACAATTACAAGAGTTTAATTCCAAATAGAACATCGACCTGGAAAGCAGCATACAAACGCCGATGCACTCTCTCTTCTGGTCTTAGGCGACTATTTTACCAAATGGCCTGAAGCTCTGGCTTTCCCAATCAAACGGCAGAAGTTGTGGCTGAAGCTCTGGTTGAACATTTATTTTCAAATTTTTAAGCTCCACATTTACTGCATTCTGACCAAGGACGAAATTTCGAATCGGCTGTATTTGCTGAAGTGATGAAACGATTTGGTACTGCAAAAACTCGAACAACACCTCTCCATCCCCAATCTGACGGTATGGTAGAAAGATTCAATCGAACAATTCTGGATTACTTATCAAAATATGTGAATTATAATCAAAGAGACTGGGACGAATATGTGCCGCTCCTTCTTCTTTCTTATCGTACAGTAGTACATAGCAGTACAAAAGAAACTCCAGCAATGCTCACCTTTGGAAGGGAACTTCGTCTACCTGTAGAGTTGGTTACCGGAGTTGTTCCGGATGAGCCCGTGTCAACATCTTCCTACATACTTGGCTTACGGAATCGATTAGAAAACGTGTATAACTTCAACAGAAATCAACTCGAACTTGTCAGCAGAAGAATGAAAGAACGCTACAACGTGTCATCTTAGGGGAATTGTTTCGTCGAAGGGAATAAGGTGTGGCTGTACAATCCGAAGCTGACGAAAGCGAAGTGTCCGAAGCTGCAACGAGACTGGGAAGGCCCGCACAAGGTAATTGGAGTCCTAAGTGAAGTTGTCTATCGCATACAAAAGGAGCGATCCAACAAAATTACAACAGTGCATCGAGATCGGCTAGCCCCTGTGGTTGACCGATATGATTTGTCGGGACACAATTGATTTTGATTTCAAAGCAAATCATCTCTTTAAAGAATGGAGCAGTGTTAACTGAACGCACTCTCTGGAATGCATCCAGTGATGTGATGTCAAAATGGCGCTTGAATGTTTTCACGGTAGAAATGTGCAAGACGAAAATGAAGGTTTTTTTGTATGTTAGTTTAAGCAGAAATAAAGTTGAATTAGAGCAATACGAGTAGCATAATTTCTTTTTATTGCTTCAAAGATTAACCTAACAATAAGATTTTTGAAAACCATTTTTTAAGATTTGTATGGTCGGTACCATTATATTTAGGTACGTTTTCTTACATATTATAGACTGTATTAAGATACTATTATGTATCAAGTTTAAAAAAATATCGAGCAAAACGTTTTCGAAATATTGAGTTAAAAAAAAAATTGTAAGTTAACATTTTTTTAAGAAAATCTGTCGAAACACCTTTTGAGCAAAAAAAATATTTATAAAACTAAAAAAAAAAATCATATGTGCGGGCACAATATTTAAAAACTACCAAGTTTAACAAAAATCCAAAAATCGGCCCAGCCGTTTATGATGTACTCGAACAGACAGACAGACATAAATGCGAACCCCACGTCTTCGCTATTGTCGTAATGTTAACTTTGATAAAAATCTCGTGTTCGATTTTTCTACGAATGTATCTATAACTTGCCTTATAACGAGTGATTTTTTAAGAGCTATTTTTCAAGAGCTATCGGAAATTCAGCAAAATGCATGAAATCTTTATTTGAATCGATATAATTTAATGTTTGAAGATTTGAAGAGGCTGCGGCTGCGCCCCAAATGGTCCATCCGGTTAGTCTAATTTTGACATACTCTTTCTAACATTTCGGCCGGTATCTCACGAATAAATGCTTCAATGTTGGCTTCCAGTGCGTCAATCGAAGCGGGCTTACCGCTATAGACATGAACCTTAACATAGCCCCACAAAAAATAGTCTAGGGGCGTTAAATCGCACGATATAGGCGGCCAATTGACCGGCCCCAAACGTGAAATAAACTTTTCACCGAACTCACCTCTCAATTGGTTCATTGTTACGCGTAGTGTGTGGCATATGGTACCGTCTTATTGAAACCACATGTCATGCAAGTCAAGTTGTTCCATTTTGTGCAAGAAAAAGTTTGTTATCATCGCACGGTAGCGCTCACCATTCACAGTAACGTTGTGATTCGCATCATCTTTGAATAAATACGGCCCAATGATTCCGCCAGCCCATAATCCGCACCAAACAGTGACTTTTTCTGGATGCACTGGTAGCTGTTTCAATGTTTCTGGCTGCTCGTCACTCCAGTTTTGCTTGTTCACGTACCCATTCAACCAGAAATGAGCTTAGTCGCTGAATACAATTTTTCGATAAAAAAGTGGATCATCGTAAAACTATTCAAGAGCCCATACACCAAAAATTCGGCGTTGTGGTAGGTCGTTCGACTTAAATTCTTGCACCAACTGTATTTTGAAAGGCTTCACACCTAAATCCTTCCGGAAAATTTTCCACATAGTGGAGTAACAGAGGCCAAATTGCTGCGAACGGCGCCGAATCGATAATTCACGGTCATCACTAACACCGGCAGATACAGCTACGATATTTTCCTCAGTTCGCACTCTACGTAAGCGTGTTCGTGGTTTAATGTCCAACAATGTAAATTTGGTGCGAAATTTAGTGACAATAGCCCGAATAGCCGCTTTAGTAGGTCGATTAAACTGACAATAAAATGGAAGAAGCGCGCGATGAACTTTCTTAACAGAGCTCGTATTTTGATAATTACTTACTTACTTACTTTAGGTGGCGCTACAGTCCTGGGTGGACCAGGGCCTCAATCAACAAGCTTCTCCAGCTAGCTCGGTCCCTAGCTAGCTGTCTTCAGTTTCGCACGTCAAGTTGGTTGAGGTTCTCTCCCACTTATGGGCGCCACCTAAATAGCGGTCTTCCTCTACTGCACCGTCCTTCGGGTTTGGACTCGAAGACTTTACGGGCCGGAGCATTCGAGTTCATTTGCTCTACATGACCTCTAGCCATCTCCGTCGTTGGACTTTGATTCGTTTGACTAGGTCAGTTTTGCTGTACGTCCCGTACAGTTCATGGTTATATCATCTCCTCTACTCCCCGTCAATGCAGACGGGACCAAAGATCACACGAAGAATTTTCCTCTCGAAACATCCCAAGGCGCTCTCATCCACTTCTTCCACTTTCGACAAAGTCCATGTCTCTGCACCATAGACAAGGACCAGGATGATGAGGGTCTTATAGTGAGACAATTTAATTGGTTTGCTACTCAATTGCCTTCTTAGTCCAAAGAAGCAGCGATTTGCAAGTGTTATTCTTCATTTGATTTCAGCGCTGGTGTTGATTTCTGAATTTATAGCGGCGCCTAGGTATATGAAGTCCTTCACTACCACAAAGTTATAGCTATCTATACTGACGTTCTGTCCAAGACGTCATGTTGTGTGTCCTTTCTTTATGACAGCATATACTTGGTCTTGCCCTCATTTACAACTAAGCCCATCTTCTTCGCTTCCGTCTCAATGCTCACAAATATGCCACTGACATCACGCTTTGTTCTTCCAATAATGTCAATGTCGTC
Source organism: Chrysotoxum bicinctum (assembly GCA_911387755.1). Lineage (NCBI taxonomy): Eukaryota > Metazoa > Arthropoda > Insecta > Diptera > Syrphidae > Chrysotoxum > Chrysotoxum bicinctum. The sequence goes on from OU426987.1 coordinate 47,755,926, forward strand.
GGCGTATCCGAGTAATTGGACGGACTTTTGAAAGATTGTGTCTTTTTGATGACGCGTTAGTTTTGCACTATTCTTTCGAGAACGATCTTGAAGAAGTCGCACGATAGAGTATCGCCTTGCCTAAGACCTTTTTTGACATCAAACACATCGATGAGATCTTCTCCGACCTTCATGGAGCAGCGTGCACAAACGGAGTCAGGGATGACTCTATATAGCTCGTTCCTATAGATGCTATCGGACGCGGATTTGAAATCGATGAAAAGGTGGTAGGTGTCGATTTGTAGCTCCTATGTTATTTCTAAGATCTTCCGTAATGTGAATATTTGATCGATGGTGGTTTAAGGCCGCACTGATATGGACCCATCAGGTTGTTGACGAAAAACAGTCAGACAGTTCAAAGGGTCTACTTTCTTGAGGTTAGGACAGACATTGCTAAGGTTCCATTCATCGGGCATGCTTTCTTTCGACGATATTTTGCAGATGAGCTAGAGCCTACTCCTAACCAAGTCATCACCTGCCGCTTTGAACAGTTCGTCAAGCTCCAGCGGCTTTGTTAGACTTGAGATTCGATATAGCTATCTTCACTTCATCCAGGTCGGGTATGCTTTATTGTTGGTCTGCGTCGCCTAAGTCGAACGGTACTATCTCTATCGCATTTTGATAGTAAAATTCAATAATTTGCAAGCGTTGTTCGTTTGTAAGACGATTCATGGTTAAATTATTGATGTTTGACAATGACACAAAACACGAAACGTGCGTGAGCTGTCAAAACCAGTGTTGCCAAAAAGAAAATAGCAAAAAAATCACCCATTAGTACAAGTAACAATTATTTAGCAATGGTTGAACATTTCTTTTTTTTTTTCAAAAAAATAGTTGTTTATGGTATAACTTTAATAGTTCCATTTTTTTTTTTTGAACGTGTCAACTGATTTTGTAAAATTTTGTAGGCTTAAGCTATTTAAGCAATTGAATAGTATTGTGGAATCTTATTTTCAAAATATTTTGTTTTATTTTAATGAAGTATTATATTTACTTGCGACTTAGAGGTACTGTAAGGCAAGTAGGCAAGTTATGCATTCGTAAAAAAAATCGAACTCGAGATTTTGATCAAAGTTGACATTACGATGATCGCGAAGCCCAAAAAAGTGGGTCTGGCAATTCTGTCTGTCTGTTCGACTACAGCCTAAAAGGCTCGACCGATTTTCTTCAAACTTGGTAGATATGGGTTTTAATTTTCCCCCCTGGACGTTTTTTTCTGTTTTTTTTTTTAAGACCAAAAATAACGGTACCTGCCAATTTTATAAATATTTTATTTTTTATATTTTTTCTCAAAAACTGTCCCACGGATTTTTTTAAAAAAAATTCGAAAAATTTCATTTGGTTAAAACTAGCTAATGGTTGAAAAAAAATTTACAAAAAATTGTTATTTTTGGTAGCCCCCCTAATTATATTTAAAATCTTTTATTTTGTCGAGTAAATTAAACAACTTATTCGTTTGTTGATTTTTTTTAGAATGAATATTTTTTATTTTTTCAACAATCAATTCCTTAAATCTATTTTTATAATGTTTTTTTTATTTTTGGAAAAACTAGAGTGTTTTTAAGAGTAAAGTGTTTTTAGAAAGCTTTCGTAAAAATAAGCAAACAATAATAAAAATAAAGATTCAAACATAATAAAAGGATATACATATAAATAAAAGAGAACCATTGCACAATGCATTTCTATTTAGCAATATCACTATATTAGATATTTTATAAGTCAACATGACACAAAATGTGTTAAATGGTCATGCAGCTTAACTCTTTGGCATATTGAAGATTTTTAAGGTGTGGGTGTATGTCATTACCCATTGATGTACATATTATGTATATATTGCGGTTATGGTTGGTTTGTACATAAGTATAGAACATACAACTCCCTGGGTCCATTTTTTTGTTTTTGATTTTCTCGAAAACGGTACGGCCGATTTAGGAAATTTTTTTTAAGCCAAAGCTCCTCTAAAGTTTGAATATTATTACATATTCAAATTTTCAATTTTTAATTTTTTGGATTTAAAAAAAAAAATCAAAATTTTTTTTGGAAACTCAATATTTTGAAAACCCCATGCTCGATTTTTTTCAAACTTGGTAAATAAATGTTCTGAACATAATCTACAAGATTTGAGAAAAAAAATTTTGTTTTATCTAAAACTAACGGTACCTTCCATACAAATTTTAAAAAATGGTTTTCGAAAATAGCATTTTTCTCGAAAACGGTTCCGAGAATTTTGCTAAAATTTTTTTTCTTTTGATTAATCCTTACGATTTATAATTTAATATAAAAAAAATTTAAATCTAGATATTACTGACTGTACCTACCATAGAACGATTTTTTCGAATTTTGAATTTCTCATTATCGACATAACGGATTTTAATGAAATTTCTTATAAAAAAGCTCGAAAAAAAGTTTAAAAAATATTGCATTTAAAAACTTAAGAAAAAATATTTTTTCAATTTTTAGAAAAAAAATCATTTTTTTTTGGAAAATTTGATATCTCAAAAACGGCTCAATATTTTTCTTGGAAATTTAATTTACGTTCGTACAATAATAAAGACTTAAAGTTGGCGTATCAAATTTTTTTCTTAAAAATGTTTTGTAAATTTTGTACCCAAAAGCTTATTTTTATAAGAAACCACTACAACTACTTATAATTTTTGTTCTTGCATAAATTTACATTTGCATAGCATTCTGTTTATATCTCTTACTACAAAAAAAAAATTAAAAAATAATTTTATCCTTATGAACAGTTTTTTTAATAACATTCGTTTTTAAAATTCCTAGTCTATTACATAGGAGCAAGTTCGTGGGACCCAGTCGTGCATTTTAGTTTTTTAATCCCAATATTTCGAAAACCATATAGTATGTATTTCAATCATTACTGACAGTACCCACCATAAACTAATTTCAGATTTTCAGTATATTAGGACTCAATTAGGCACTTCACTATTTTACCATATTTTTTTTTTTTAATTATAGTACAGTGCTTAAGAAACTTTAAGTATGAATTGGTATTCTTGAAAGTGATCAGACGTCTTTTTGTTTGGCTCCTCTTTTTTTCCTATTTTCCAGTAAAACAAGTCAAAAAAGTGATTTTTTTTATTTTCCTTGCATAAAAGTTTTCCAAACAATTTATCCGTTTAAATATATTTTGTATAAAAATAAGATAAAAAAAAAAAACTAGATCGGGATGGTTCGCTGCGGTAATTGTGAAGAAGATCTTCCATCTGAAGGGGAATACGTCAAATGTAAGTTTTGCTCCCGTAAACTTCATTTCGAGTGCACTACAATCTCTGCAAGGACCTTCAAAGGAATGTCTGCCATCCAGAAAGAGTCTTGGAAGTGCCAATATTGCAGAAAACCCACAAAAGATGGCCAAGTGCCAAAGGATGGCCAACTTCCCAAAGACAATCAAGGACAAACGGACAATCTAGCGGCTAACGGAGATGATACCGGACGAAGTACCAGTAAAACAAGGGGACGTCCCACCTCTACTTCAACCGGTGAAATGGGAAACTGTGAGCTGGAAAATGATGTAAAAGAAATCAAAAAAATGCTGAAAGAATATTCAACAAGTGTAGATTTTATATCTAAGAACTACGACAGCTTTAACACAACTCTAGAGACAAATAACAAGCTCCTTAAACACTTAACAGAGGAAATTACAGACTTGAAACATCAACTTGAAACAAAAGACTCCATAATAAGAAACATGGAAAAGAAAATTAATTTCCTTGAGCAACAGGTAATTGATAATAATATTGAAATTAAAAATATTCCAATTAATCCACAAGAAAATACAATTTCACTTGTCAAAAGTTTGGCCGAAGTAGTTGACTTCACAATGCAAGACACAGATATAAATAACATATACCGTACAAATACTATACACAAGCAGCAAGATTCTAAAATAATAGTTTCATTTACGAGTAAATTCCGCAAAAACGATTTTCTACAAAGGTTACATAGACATGGACCAATTAGCTTAAATGATTTAAGTAAAAAATTACCCGGCTCGTGTTCATATAATCAAAACTCTTTTATTTTTGTTAATAATCAACTCACGGCCAATACTAAACACATCATGTGGCTGTCAAAAAATAAGGCAAAAGAAAATGGATGGAAGTTTGTTTGGTCGCGGGACGGGAAAATTCTTGCGAGAAAGAACGAGACAAGCAGTGTAATACGCATTGACACTGTAAATGACGTCTCAAAAATTGCCTAAATTACTTTCGTTAAATTTTCTCTAAAAAATAATGTCTATACAAATGAACGAAAACAATGAAAATGTAGTAGATCAAATATTGAATATGGAGCACAGGGTGATACATAGTATGAATGAATTGAATAATTATGAATTATCAAAAAACTTGAAATTTTCGTGTCTCTATCTTAATATAAGATCCTTAAGAAAAAATTGGAACATTTTCTTATCACAGCTGAATACTATTATCAATGATATTAAAGTAATAATATTAGTTGAAATAAATATAAAAGAATTCGAAAATATTTTTTATCAAATAAATGGTTTTGAAGGAGAGTTTCTTAACAGAATAAAAGAAAGAGGAGGTGGAGTAGCGGTATTTACAAGAAATATATATACTGTTGAAAAAGTTATTGTAAAAACTAGTTTTTATGAAAATGTACAGCTAGAAATTAAAAGCAATGACGAAGAATTTTCGATTATTGCACTCTACCGGCCACCTGGTTTCAATATACCAAATTTTATAGATGAGTTAGAGAAGCAAATTGATGGAATTGATAAAAAAAAGAAACTTATCATAATAGGAGATATGAACATTGATCTTAATAAAAGGCATAGTAATGCAGTCATTAATTACTCGAGTATGTATGCTTCTAAAGGTTTAATAAATGTCATAAAAGCCTATACAAGAGTTGATCTCCGGAAAGGAAGTAAGACGAGAATAGATCACTGTTTGATAAGAATGAGAAATGAAAAAATTTATTCCTCTGTCATCGAAACTGATGTGTCGGATCACTATACATTATTTTGTGGCGTTTTAAGTAGCTCTAATGATAACTCTCACGTACAAAAAGAATCATGTTACATTAACGATAACCGGGTAAATTTATTAATTCAAAGTACAGAATGGACCAATCTTATGAATAATTGTACCAATACAATAGATTTGTACAGAGAATTTGATAATATCTTCAAATCAATATATGCCAACTCAACATATAAAGTAACAACAAGAAAGAGAAATGCAATAAATCCATGGGTAGATGCAGAAATTCGTCAACTGTGTAAACAAAGAGATACACTATACAAGCGATGGAAAAACAATAGAAGATGCATACGATATGAAACAGAATACAAAAACTTTCGAAATTTCGTAAATAAACAAATCGATAAAAAGAAGACAAAATTTTACCGAAACAAATTTTCAGAGTTTCGATCGGACCCAAAAAAAACCTGGAATTTAATCAACGAAATACTTGGAAGAAAGAAAAAGAATCTGGATGGAGTGATCGTAAGCAATTTCGATAGTGAAGTCAATTCTAACAGTCTAGAGAGTCTAGCGAATAAGTTTGCCTCAAGTTTTTTAAGCGAAATCGAAAATATTGTTCACAACTGTAACATAAAAACATACCATATTGAATTATCAAGTTCAGAACAATCTTTTTTCATGCTACCAGTAACAAGGGAGGATATCATAAATATATTGAAGAAACTTAAAATTAATAAATCTCCAGGAGCGGATGGAATAAGAGCGAAAGATCTGCAATCGAATGCGGAAATTCTCGCGCCTATAATCGAACGCATAGTCAATTTGAGCCTCAAGGAGTCATGTGTTCCTGATGAACTTAAGGTCGCAATAGTAAGGCCAATATATAAAGCTGGCATTAAAACAGACGTCCTCAACTACAGACCCATCTCTATTCTTCCTGTTATGGACAAAATACTGGAACAGGTAATGGCGCTTCGACTCCAAAGTTATCTCGATAAATCAGTGGCCACAAGGCATAACCGCTTAAGTCGATTTTTAATATTTTTCAGGAGAGCAGTTTTAAGTTTCATATTCTCTCTATGAATCAGGAATTATGAATTCTTAAATTTTTTAAATGCAGAAATGAAGAAAGAACACACATTTTTCATATACTAGAAAGAATAAATTGTATGCCTTATATTTAATGAGTAATTAAAGAAAAAAACACTTAAGCTGTTATGGCTTATTGAAATTTAAAAAAATAAAAAGCTTAGGTCGAGTTAGGTTGTTATGGTATATTAAGAAAGACCGATTCAAATTTCTTTTCTCGACTTAGGTCGTTATTCCCTGTGTGAGATTGTGGGAAAAAATGTCCTATGTTGACTTAAGTTCTTTTTCCTTATCAATAAACCAATGTATTTATTGACTTAAGTTAATTTTCCATATGTTTTCCTTTTGTCGTGAAAGTATCATACAAGTAAAGGAAAAGTTTTTAATTTGAATATTTTATCTATTCAAACTTTTAGTATGTACCCATAAGTTTAAATTATGTATTGTACATCATTGATGCAATTTTGAGCCAAATCGATATTTTAGTATCTTCTGATTTGTCAAGACCTGTTAAATCGGGATAAGTGTTTGGCTCGTAAATATTGGATCCAAGATTGTCATAGACTAAAAATCATGATTTCATTTTTTAAGTCTATGAAATCCTTTTATTATCGTGAAAGAAATTGTTTAGATTTAAAAAAGGCTGTCATCTCTTTTTTACTTTAAAAAATTTGAAAACTAAACTTCATCTTTGTGCAAAAATTCTGTGTAGGACAATTGATTGCAGCTTTTATAGTAAAGTAGCCACCGAACCGAGTTGCTAGTTTTTTTGTTGCCATCTTCATCTGTTCGTTTCCAGGAAAATTTAGATCTATAAAGTTTGTCGAAATCAAAAAATCGTTCTCGATTTTTGTCTCAATTTAATCAGTCTTATTTCCAACGCTGTTAACGAAATAAAACCAATCACTTGGCGTTAACATTTGGACCTTCGTTTTGTTCATACTAAGCTAATTGAGATCGTGGTCGCTGTCACATTAATTTGTAAGCATTGGTTCAATGATCGATGAAGGTCAAAGCCTTAAGTTTTAAAGTGTTGGGGTTTTATTGCTTCTTTTTTCGTTGCGCTTTGCTTAGGCTTTATCGAAATTATTTTTTTTTGTTCAATCAATGCGAAATTTTCATTTTCGGATTCGTTAACCTTTTTTTTCAAAGCAAAAGAACACATGTCTACTTTCGGGGCGGGGCATTATACTTTTTGCCGATAAATCTGAACATTTTAAAGTATGTATTTTGATAAGCTTGCAAAATTTAAAGATAATGATTTATAATGGATGGACATTGATGTAAAACTTAAGTTATCAGTTAAATATTTTGTACACGAGTCCCTTCGAATGAAGTGGTTTTCATGTGCAGTAATCCTCCAAATATGTCGTTTTCTTCTTCTTATTGATGGGAGCATGTTTTCCTCTGATATTCTGAATTTATTTATTTTAAGAAGAATAGAAGATTAAAAGGAGCTCTCAGAAGAAAATATTTTTTACAAAAAACATTAAAAATATTTTCGTATTCTTCATACTACGGTCGCGTTTTGGCTTCCAGTTAATTGTGTACACCAAGGTGTCAAATTTTGTATCTTCAATGTTTTTGAGGGAAGCAATATCTACATAAAATTCTTTGGCTATAGTTTCCTAATGACCAGTAGCTGTCGAACTACACTTCAAGTTTTCCAAATTTAATTCTCTCGCTGCATTTACTTCTACAAATATAAAAATGATAGCAAGCCTTAGCCTTAACAGTCTTTCTGATGATTGGAAGTTTAAACCGACACTTCTACTTAGTTTAACATTTAGGTCTTGCAAACGTTTCTTCTATTTGAGCTCTCAGAAATTTAATTACTAGACTGTATTAATAAATTATTAATATTATTATTGTTTATTAATCCAACAATAAATGTACAGAAAAATAGTTTATATCAGCTGGAGCGGCTTGGGCTTTCTACTGAAATAAATTCAAATTTGGATATTTCACTGAATCATTTGAGTGTATATATTCCGGTTTATTAAAAAAAATTACCATCAAATCATCAAATCGAGATCATTTTCAACGTTCTCAGTTTCATGTATGTACACTGTACATAGTTGAATAGTTCACCTGAACAACAAAAAATTATATGCATATCTTAACACAAACCTTAGAATTGTATTAAATATTAAAAGTTTTGTTGCTATAAGTAATGACTTAAAAAGAAGAGTAATTGGATCAAGTCAACATCAAAAGTTTGGCCGTTCATTGATGACTGTGTTTCGTTATATTCAGTTCAAAATATGGAAACATTTTTGTTTGGTTTAATTGTAATAAAACTAATAATATTATATTTTGATTTAAAGCAAAAATGCATTTCTAAAAGTACACTCAATGACAATGTACAAATCATGAAAACAGGGACTGGCAGCATGAATGTTTTAATTTCATTCCATTTTCTTTGCGAACAAACTGATCTCTATTATTACATTGTCCTGTACTAAAAATAATAGACATTAATTTTCCTAAGCCTAGTAGGAAAAAAAATTACTCAATGTAAGATAAATTCTTAAGACTTCTTATTTTGATATTTCTTTTTGAATTTGAAACCTAACATTTATTTTAGAACAAATGAAAAGTAAATATGTTGTAACGAGTACTTTATCTTATTAAGTAATACCTATATTAATTTTGTTAGTAAGGAACTGCCACAATGTGATATCAGCTCCTAAATACATCTCATAACTATGTATATCGTGTATATCAGAGTGGTAATACATAATTATTTTGTTGTAATTTGTAAGCATCCTTGCTAGTTCCATTATTTGCACAGCTCATTTTCGGTATCTACGCACTTCTTTAATTAAACCTTTCAATTTTAAACAGCACTTACACTACAGATGCGACTGTTCGTAATAACCTATCTTCACTTACGACTCATTTTTACGGTAAACTGATTAAGGCAAAAGAACATAAGTCAACTTAGATTTGTGATTTTTTAAATTTAAACACGGAATAACGGCCTAACTCGATTTATGATTTTCATACAATTATAGTCTGGTTAGCCAAAAGCACTTATGTTCAGTTAAGTTTGTCAAAAAATAGATTTGCGATTTGCCATAACAACCTAACTCAAGTTGAGAAAAGTAAATATTTGTTTTACTTTAGGGAATAAGAGCCTATGTTAACATAAGAAAAATGAAAACTAAGCGTTTTTAATTCTTGGCAAATTTAAAATTCCTTAACTTGACTTATGTTTTTATTCCTTATTATATTTTTTTGTTAATGGAAAATAATATAAACTTATCTTAAGTTATGAAACCGCCGTTGTATTTTTATGGAGTTAAGTTGTTATGGCAAATTATAATTTTTGAAAAGCGAGTTAGGTTGTTAGGTTTTTTGTTTATAACTTTTGTTTAAAAAAAGATACAGACGTAAAAAATTGAGTGGACATAGATTTTTATATTCTCAGCACGATTATAGTAAAAACTCAATTTCGTCATAACTCGAGTTAGGCGGTTATGGTTTGTGGCCACAGAAATACCAAATTATCAATGAAAATCAATACGGTTTCACCAGAAATAAAAACACCAACAAACTTCTAGCAGAATTCGCAAATACAATAAATACAAATCTTAATAAAAGTTACCACAATCTTGTAATTTTCATCGATTTCAAAAAAGCTTTTGATACCCTAAGATATGAAAAATTGTTTGAAATGCTGGAGAAAATCGGAATAAGAGGATATATTTTGGATTGGTTTAAAAGCTATTTAGCAAATAGGATTATGAAAGTGAAGATATCTAATTCGATAAGCCAAGAAAAAAATTTGCAGTATGGAGTTCCTCAAGGATCTATCCTGGGGCCTATTCTATATATTATATATGTAAATCAAATACTTACAATTTTAAAAAACAGTATCGGCTTTGCTTTCGCGGATGATACTGCAATAGTAGTCAGCCACAGAGACTTATCAGCAGCAACCAGGATTATGCAAACGGAATTTGATTTGATCATACGGTGGTGTCACGATTTTGGTCTTATAATCAATGTTAAAAAAACAAAATTGATGCATATCAGACCAGCACATGTACTGAAAACTAAAATAAACATTAAATTTCATGAAACAAAATGCATACATCGGAACGCAAACAACGAAAACCTTAGCTACGATGATAGCTGTCAGGAAGTGATTGAAAATGTTCAACATTTCAAGTACTTAGGTGTGTATGTTGACTGCTTTTTCAAATGGGACTTACATATAACTCACACATGTAAAAGACTACGAAAAGCAGTATATGCTCTACATCATTTGAGTAATTATACTCCATATAATGTACTCAAGCAAGCTTATTTTTCGTTAGTGGAGTCAATTTTAAGATATGGTCTATTAGCATGGGGAAATACAACGCCTACATACTTACAAGAGCTGCAAAAAGTACAAAATCGCTCTGTTAAAATTTTGATCAGATCAAAACATGGAATAAACTTGCAATATGACTCAAACCACCAGAGAACATACAAAGAACTAGGACTATTAAACATAAAACAGCTATTTGAGCTAAATATCCTCGAAGAATACTACAACGATCAGCACTATAAACGACAAATCGATCACCAATTCAACACGAGAAGAAGAACACAAGGCTACCTGCAAACACCAAGGTACAAGAACTCTTACGGCAGGCAACAACTATCGGTTATTATTCCGGAAACATTCAACCAGATACCCAGAGAGCTCCTCAACATATCCTCAGATGGGTTAAGAAAGAAACTATTAAGGAATCACTTATTAAATTATTAAATTAACACTATCAGAAAAAAAAAAAAAAAAAAAAAAATTAGTTTGTATTTAATATTGTAATTTATTGCTTTCAAGAATACTTAATGATATAAACAATCAATGTATTTAACCTTCTGCAGAAAAGCCTATCCAGGCTTCGCAGATTTCTTTTTGTAAACAAAATGTATAAAATGAAATAAAAAATTGAAATTGAAAAAAAAAAAAAAAAAAAAAAATCTCAAAAACTTGCTTAAACATTTATAACGAACACGCAAAATAGTATTCATAGCTTTGGAATTTGACTTTCAGAAAAGAACTTTCTCATTTGAGTATACCCATTAGTTTAATGGATTCGTGTTATTTCGCTGCAAGCTGTTTGACAAACAAAACAAACACAAAACTGAAATTGCTCATTAGAAACACGGTGGAATATACATATACGCTCCTCTTGGAAAGCCTCCACAATAATAATAATTCTCCCTTCATCATTATTCCCGTTTTATGTCTGAACAAGGATAATAATTTAGCCACTAGCAATGCGCTGCGCAGAGCTCATACACTGCCATACCATCAATACAACATTGAAAAATACACAACGGAACTAAGCTCACAACGATTATAAATCAAAATTGCAACACAAAACTGTTGGCCCAAATAAGCAATATTGATTTGAGCTGCAAATCCGTTTTCTAGGATATTGTACATTGCACACTACCCTTGCTCGCCTTGGTACACAGAAGCAGCATCTAGCCCGACCACAGGACAACTTTATCCGGCTTACCAAAACAAAAGGGAAAACAGAAAAAAAATTAAAAAAAAAAGAAAAAATGATAAAACAACAACCCTTTTTGTTTTTAGAACCGTTTTTGTTTTTTTAGCCGCGAAGAAAATGTTTCAATAAAACCGAAATGAATCATTCGCAGAGGGTTATGGAACCGAATTCTGGAACTAGAACAAACACCATGTGCGCGGTCCCATGAAAATCTCTTCCTGCAGTTGATTTTCCTTTCCACACCTTTTACCAGAGCACTTTAACGAACACGGACACACGAAGTTTGCCATTTTGTCTGCCGGTTGGTTATACAACGGACGACCCCCATCTAAGCTCCCAATCTCTCCATTCGACTCTGCCGGCCCAAAATTCCAAAGGACTTATGCTTTATGCAATGCAGGATGTCCTAAGGTGAGTGCGGCTGCAGTGTGCGAGTAGTAGTGGGTCGGTTGATTTCCTATATCGATGATGGTACCGTTACACTTATTCACTGCCGGTTCCCCAAAGCGGTGTAGAACAGGTGTAATGCTTCCTTGCCTCGGTGCCAAGGCAGAGAGGGACTGTTTTGATAAGACCGGCAGAGGCTTACGTGACTGCATAGGTTTCTGACTTTACGACAAGGACGAGAGGTTGTATGGGTGATGGTTTTTGGCAGAGGATATCATGCCAGCACTCGCACTATGAAACTACGTGAGTTGGGTATCCGGATTGTTCTGGTAACCAGTAACCCCCAATGTTTTGTGACACCAGTATAACGATGATGGTAGGAGGCTTCATGTTACTCCCAGATAATCTTTCGTCCTTGATCTAGGCGGTGTCCGATGGCGAAAGGGAGGTGTATCAAAGCATAGTTGGAAACATTTTCGACAGGAACCGCTGCAAATTTACCCTAGACTGGACAACACACGGCCACCAAATTGAATGCTTAGAGCACTGAACGTGATGTGAATTTTTTTTTTCTTTGCTGGTTTTCGTATACAAAAAGGACGAAGGATATAATGGCAGCATTATCAAAGATGTGATGAGAAATTTTATTCCCAAATGGTTAATTTAATTACTAATTCGGGCAAATTTATGGACCAATGATAAATGAAGGTTAGGGCAAAGATTGACATTCATTATTTTTATGTCCGCATTATCTGGCCGAGTTGGAATTTATTTTCGCATGAAGACCTAATTTGCATCGTGCAAGAGATTAACCAGATTATAATTACTGTGCAGAGATAAATTTTTGTGTTTTTAATAGAAGTTCTGACTTCTGAGTAATGTAAGAGATACGTAAATACTGATAGTTGTCTATTATTGAGAGCCACCGGCAGTGCTCCCTGGGGCACTTTTTAAGAGTTAGTTCTATGTCTAAAAGATTGTGGCCTAAGCCGGCTTTTTGAGTTATTTGCGTAGTACGCACTTAAATATATAGGTCTGATATTTGACTTCCCAAAACCATAAAGAAACATAATCTAGCAAAACCATGGGGTATAATTTGACGCAGCGGAGGGGCTTAAGCTGAGAACAACAATGAAACCTGGAATTATGCGATCGTGAATTGTTTCTGCAGAATTGCCTCCCATTGCAGACACGTCAGAATGGAGTTGGATGTTAATAATAATTACACCGCAATAAAAGTTTGTTCCTACCAAGTCTCTCTCAAAAAGATTGTAGCGGAAGAATTTTGAAGAACCAATGATGGTGACTCTACTTCCAGTTAGGCCGAACTACTAAGTATTATAATCTTATGTGAGCTTTATTTATAAATAAAATTAGTTAAGATTTCCAATACTTACAAGGTTGCTGAAACGAAACCGTTATGTGCAGATTATTGTCTCTCCTGTCTTAGGGTAAGATAAGGGGCTTGTCCCCCAGTTAAGGGAGTTGGGTCGTCGGGTTAACTTCTCTACCAACTAAAATAATCGCTTATGCAAGAGACATAAGAAGCCTCGAATAATTATTACCCTAAAATCGCAATAAGACCTGGAATGTCGAAGAATAATGACCATATATTATGTATCTGGAACTTAGGAGCACTTCACACCCGAGGTACTATTTAATAACTTGAATCTGTGCTCATGTCGTATAGGTAGATAATTATACCTCAATCAGGGAGATGATATTTTTACAGCTGCGGTAAAAGATTGCACATATTATTAGGAAGCGGATTCGTCCATCGTGCTACGAAGCCAATTAGGTATTAAGCACCTATCGGCTCTCTGTGGTATCTACCAAAACCAACCAACTGGATTTGTAGTTGAAAAGGCTTTAATGGAGAAGTTTTATGATCTCCTGGAAGGAGCCTACGGAACCTGTCAGGAGTACGATGTAAATAAAAATTGTTCTCGGAGACTGAAAAGCTAGAGTCGGAAAAAGGACGTCTTTGAAGAACTCATTGGTTAGCACAGCCTTCACGAAATACCAGCAGTTAAATGAAACTATAATAGATTTTGCAGAAGCCCGAAGTAAGGTCATAAATATCACCTCGGGGTCAATTCTCTATCTGTGAAATTTTCAGTTTTCACAGCCATGTTTCATTTTTCCATTTCATGAACTCACCTACCTATAATTTTTTCAATCGGATTGGGTACGATATCCCGCTTTTTATAATCCGGTTTTTCAAAATACCGTTTTTATAATCCCGCTTTTTATAATCCCGCTTTTTAAAATCCCGCTTTTTAAAATCCCGCTTTTTATAATTACCCTTTTTAAAATCCCGTCTCTTATAATCCCGTTTTTTATAATTACGACGTATAAACAGTGATGCAACCCCTCTGCTTGGACACACTATAGGATTTGGGGTAGGTGCGATGTTGGGTGTATGCAAAGTTTCTTTAGCATTTAAAGAATCTGAAAAATAACCAACATAAAATCAATAAGTTTTAGCTACGTATTCTAAAAAACGGGATAAGTGGTATAAAACGGGATTTTAAAAAAAGGGATTGTAATAAAACGGGATTTTGAATAAACAGGATTTTAAAAAGCCGTATTTAAAAAAATGGTGTTATAGAGGACGGTATTATAAAACTTGTCTTGCGGGATTTTTGAAAAATAAGATTATAAAAAGCGGGATTCCAATACGCTCCCTTTTCAATCGGTGAGTTATTTTTAAAGTGTTGTTTGAATGAAATATCTTGATTAACTCCAGGATACTCGTACTTACAAATTTGACAACTTGGAAATCCTCTACAATGTATTTTATTTTTCAGATCTGGCTGATCCTTTTCTAAACAAGCCCTTTCGACTTCGCTAGTTTAATTTGCAGACAACATGTATTTTCAGTACTTATCATGTGTTTTGTTCGATATCCCGCTTCTTATAATTCCGTTTCTTACTATCCTGCTTCTGCAATCAAAACCAGTTGTTTTATTTTAAAAAATCGCACGCTTTTTTTTATTTTTTATATTTTTTCGAATATTTTTATCCACAATGTTATTTTAAACTTAAAAGGGCTCCTGCTTAAAAAATTTGATTAAAATCTTTAGAGCCGTTGATGACAAATTCGAAATCAAAAAGCGGTTCTATGACAAGTATACCTTTAATAACATTTTTTGCCATTTTTTTTAACAAACTGTAGTCCATGTCCATATTAGCACACCTAATTTTTTTTTTTTTATCAAAATCGTTAGAGTCGTTTTTGAGATAAATAAGTTTTGAATTAGTCTTAAATTAGGTTTGGAGCTCACAAAAAAAATTCAATTTCTCCTCTACGGAATCACCAAAGACACTTAACTACCGAGATTGAAAAAAATAGCTCCAGTGGCTTAGGCTGTAGATCGTGGTACAGACATACAGCCATACAGACATACAGACAGACAGACGAAATTACCGGACCCACTTTATTTGTTTTCGCTATCATCGTATAATGTCAACTTTGATCAAAATCTCGAGTTCGATTTTTTTCCAACTGCACATCACAAATAAAAACGAGCTTGGCGGGATTAAACGGAATAAGTCGGGATTTAAAAAAGCGGGATTTTAAAACTCCCGTTTTTAAAAAAGGCGGGATCTTAAAACTTTTTTTGGGTTTTCAAAAACGGGATCCTACAAAGGTGGATTTCGATACGCTCCCAATTATCAAAAGTTGTAGAGAGCTATGTGGTTCTACTTGGATGACCAGATCGTCCGCGATTTAATATCTTCAACCATTAATGTTGCTGGCAAGCAATCCGTGATGTTGTCCAGAAATAGTGAGAATATCAGAAGGCTTTCTATTAAGCCTGCCTCCTTAGGCCATTTTGCTAGAACTGTATTTATCAATAGAGTGAAAATATCGCTATGGTATTCATAGAGATACTCGTACCTCTATAGTTTGATGCATCAATGGGGTTCATATTTCATGAATATTGGGAAGATTGTTAGGTTAGGTTAGGTTGGAGTGGCTGTCTAGCTGTTGTTGACTCACTTACCCTCAAGGGTCCATTGTGATACCACTAAAGAGGTTACTCATGGGAGAGTAATGAATTTAAACAAACCATTTCGTGCTTTTAATAAAGTTAGAGAGACATTTTGTGTCGATTGTTGCCAGTTCACTGGTATTATCGAAGAAGGGATTACCGAGATAATTATTCCTTCTATTGGAGAGTGCTGGACATGTACATAGAAGGTGTTGGACTGTTTCCTCTTCCTCCTCGTCCATGCAGCTTCTACAGAAGTCATTTGTGTAGACTCCTAGCCTCAAAGCATGTCTACCTATGAGGCAGTGTCCTGTTATAACTCCTATTGTAGAGCTTATATTTTGTCTGCTCAGGGAGATCAAACCTTTTGACCGTTTTAGGTCTATGCTTGGCCATATTTGTTTAGTTGCCAGGCAGGTGGTACCCTGTGACCATCTAGCATTTGTTGATTCTAGAGCATATTGTTTGAGAAGATGTTTGCATGTAGCAAGTGGTGTTCCTATGTTATGTTTTTGTCTAACAGTAGGCAGAAGTGTTCCGTTTTTGGCGAGCTCATCGGCCTTGCAATTTCCCGGAATGTCTCTGTGGCCCGGCACCCAAATAAGGTGAATATTAAACTGTTCTGTCATCTCATTCAGAGATGATCGACAATCGTGGACCAATTGAGAGTTAGTGGAGACAGACGCGAGAGATTTGAGGGCGGCTTGGCTGTCCGAGAAGATCCGTATATCCTTGCAAGATATAACGTTTTCTTTGAGCCAGGATAGTGCCTCTTTAATCGCCATTACTTCTGCCTGGAATACACTACATTGATTGGGAAGTCTGTATGAAAGACTGAGATTTAGTTGTTTTGAATAGATGCCACTTCCAACACCGTAATCGGTCTTAGAACCGTCTGTATAGAAGTGTACAGCATTGTCTTCCAGGGGTCTCTCTTCTTCCCAAGACGATCTTGAAGGGATGGAAACCAGGAAGTTGTTATCGAATACCATTTTTGGGGTGGTATAGTCTAAGCGATCTGGGATAGATCTGAAGTTGTCTAAGATGGTTGTATGACCAGTATTGTTACTGATCCATTGAGAGGTGGCTCTAAGTCTCACGCATGAGTTGGCTGCCACCATTTTGGAGAAGATGTCAAGAGGTGTTAGGTTTAAAAGCACTTCCAGGGCTGCAGTTGGTGTCGAGCGAAGTGCTCCTGTGATGCACATACCTGCTGATCGCTGGACTTTGATGAGTTTATTTAGATTTACCATCTTGTCCAGTGCGGTCCACCATATGACAACTCCATAAATGAGTATCGGTCTAATAACCGAGGTGTATAGCCAATGGGTTATTTTTGGGGAGAAGCCCCATTTCGATCCTATTGCCTTTTTACAAGTGAAAAGCGCTACGGTAGCCTTTTTTACTCTTTCATCAATATTTGCCTTCCAATTTAGTTTTTTGTCTAAAATGAGGCCTAAATATTTGGCTTGGTCGGAAAAGCTTAATGGTATTCCTTTAATCTTGGGTGGGTTAATCTGAGGAATTTTGTACCTTCTCGTAAAGAGTACTAATTCTGTTTTATGTGGATTGACGTCCAAGCCACACTGCTTAGCCCACTTTGTTAGCCTGTTTAAGGCATTTTGTAGGAGTTCTGAGAGAACTTGGGGATGTTTCCCAGATACAGATATTGCAACATCGTCAGCATAGGCAATCACCTTGAAACCCTCTGCTTCCATTGATGTTAGCAGTTCGTTTACTACCATGTTCCATAAGAGAGGCGAAAGGACCCCACCTTGGGGGGTACCTCGATTCACCGATCTGGTGGTAGTAAAACTTCTCATGCTGGAAGTTATTGTCCTGCTTTTGAGCATGAGACTTATAAGATCAATGAGTGGTTTCTCTAATTCCAGCTTGTTCATTGCTGTTGTGATCGCCTGGTAGCTGACGTTGTTGAAAGCTCCTTCGATATCTAGGAAAGCTACTAGATTATATTCTTTGTATTTGAGGGAATATTCAATACCACGTACCAGCGAATGAAGTGCTGTTTCTACTGATTTTCCCTTAGAGTACGCATGTTGAGCTGTGGAAATGAGACATGGTTTTAAATTATGTCTGATGTGAATTTCAATCAATCTTTCCAAGGTTTTAAGAAGGAAGGATGATAGGCTGATTGGTCGTAGATCTTTAGGGCTAACGTGAGAGGGTTTCCCTGCTTTAGGAATGAAGACTACTTTTGCCATTCTCCAGGCTTTAGGAATATATCTCAACCTTACGCAGCTCGTCAGAATGATTTCCAATGGTGGAATGATCATGTCAGAGCATTTTTGTAGTTCGGCCGGAATGATTCCGTCTGGTCCTGGAGATTTATATGGATCAAAGCTGTCTACAGCCCATTGCAGTTTTTCCCGCGTTATTAGATCAACTGTGTCGCTTGTAGCGGTTTGAGACTCTGATGTTGAGTTGTAAAGTATATTAGAGCTACCTGGAAAGTGGGTGTCTAATAACAGATTAAGAGATTCTTCATCTGTGGTAGTCCATGTGCCTGCATCTGTCGTTAAAGCACTAGGTATAGTTGGACTTTTTGAGAGAATTTTCCTGAGTCTTGAGGCTTCTGAAGTATTTTCTATTTTTCCACAGAAGTTTCTCCAAGAAGACCTCTTGCTCTTCCTTAATTCTTTTTTATATTGCCTTAGAGCTTGTTTATATAAGTCCCAATCAGAGGGGGATCTAGTGTATTTAGATCTATTGAAGAGTTTGCGACAGCTCTTCCTGAATGGTTCTAGATCTTTGTGCCACCAATGAGGTTTCTTTTTACCCTTTATAATGGTAATAGGGCATGAAGTCCTCATTGATTCGTTAAGGGCTTCGGTGAGATGATTTACCGAGAGGTCTAGTTCATCTTTGGTGGAGGGGCTTTTAAGAAGGTTGTGGTCAAGCAGTTGTGCGAGTACCTCCCTATATCGTTCCCAGTTAGTGTTACGGTGATTGCGAAATCCCGTAGATATATTTGCCACATCACTGAGATCAAACTGAATATATCTGTGATCAGAGTAGGAATTCTCTTTTGAGACATACCAGTTTGAAATCAGGTTATGGATCGAGTCAGAGGTAAGTGTAATATCAAGTACCTCTTTCCTGTTCTTGGTTACAAATGTAGGTTCATTACCAATATTATTAATGAGTAGATTAGTGCTTAGTATGTAATCAAATAAGGACTCACCTCTCTCATTTATGTCAGAGCTACCCCATACCGTGTGATGGGCGTTAGCGTCCATACCGATTAGGAGACCCACTTTCTTCGATTGCGCGTCCGCAATTGCCTTCCTTAAGGTGTTTCCTGGAACTGGGCTGTCGTGGCCAAGGTAGGAGGACATGAGCCAGTAGGTGGCTTTATCCGTTGTTAGGACAGCGGTGGTAGTGTCCTTGTCGCTGTAATTGGGGAGTAAAAATACATTTAAGTCTTTTTTTACTAATATGCATGACCTTGGTTCACCTTTCTCCGATGCATATAATAGAGTATAACCAGGAGTCCTGAGGCCCCTGATGATGGAGTTAGAGACCCACGGCTCCTGTATCAAGACAACGTCTTCTTTGTTCTTATGCAGTCGGAGTACCAGGTTGTTCGTGGCCATGATGGCGTGATGGAGATTAATCTGAACTAATCGCAGCATTGCTACTTTTAGCCAGATCAACCTCCACCACTGTTTTGTCGGCGTTTTCATCGTCTGAGGAGGAATGAAGTAGGATTTCCTCACTCAGAGTGTTGCCTAAGGTCGAGTCTTCAGTATCCATGTCGGAATTGCTGTCGACTATGGAATTAGCCTCCGCGTCGGATGGCTTGTTCGGGGCTTTGGAGATCGGTGGTTCCTCGTGTGGTGTTGCATCGACCTCCATTATTTGGGGTTGTGAAGCGTTTCCTTCCGCTGAAGGGGCTTCTGTGGGGGGCGCGTTAAGCGAATCTTCATCTTTTTTATAGATGCGAACTGTGACTTCGTCGAAACCATACTTAATCACGCCTTCGGTCGCGGCCAGTGGAGCTAGCGATTCCCTATTGATCACCAAGAGAGCTGATCTATAGCGACCCACTGTCTCCTTCTCAACCTTTGGGACTTTCCAGTCGTGAGTAGGCAGGCTTGGATTGCTGGTTTTGATTAATTTCAAAATCATATCCGGGCAGTTATGTAGAGCCGGGACCATTATACGTGCTCTTGGTCGGCAAGGGATATTCTCCCTTGTAACAACTTCGAGCTTGGCACCCGGCCAGACTTCTGGCAAGCCATTGACAGCAGCCCTGTACAGATCGAAAGATCTCTGATCTCCACAGGCGATGAGTTTGATACGATTTTGGTACCATCCTGCATCGGCTGTGTCAGGGAGAGGTCCCGGATTCTCCTCGATGACAGATAAAAATCTGAAACCAAGGTGAGCCTTGACGTCTGCCCATTGATCATGAGAGATGTTACCATCCACATGACTCCTGTCAATGACCGCGGCTATGATCTTGTCTTTGAGCGCGTCTCTAAAAGAAAGATCTTTATTGAAGGCTGTTGTGCTGCTGGAATGCACTTTCTGCCTTTTCGCTTCAGGCTTGTCGCCCTCAAGAGACCTATTACGCTTTGACGTTGAGTCGCTGCAGGTCGTTTTGGTTTTTCTGCTAAGGAAGCCACTAGCCCACTCGAGTTTTCGCGTTTGCTCGGGGGTTCTTTCCGCCGCCGGTATGACACCGACTGCGGCCAGAATCCGCGCAGCATTACGCTGATCTCGACTGGCCTGTGCCTTCATGGACCTCTTTCTGGCCGACCCAGAACTATGTCCGTGTGACACAGTTGTGGATCCACCTCCAGAGTTAATCGCTACCGATGCCAATCGGGGTGCGCCCACATCCTTCGAGTCATTTCCACATGTCGTAGATTTTGCCTCTCCGGATGGAGTGTCCCTTCTTGGGGTCGCTTGCGACGTCCTAGCAGGAGCGGGGATGGGGTTGGTTGTGGAATACCCGCCCTTGGGACAGCCGAGCGTCACAGCTGTACCACTGACGGGTAGTTCTTTCATGTAAAGGTTGCGGCTAGTAGAGGGAGAAGGATTCCCGCCACCAGTAGCAACCACCGGGTTGGCAACCCGTTCGCACCCCTGAGTTGACTCGACAGCCTTTCCAGGAGATGCGACCGCATTGTCAGCCCTGGCTCGATTTATTTTGTTTATTATTTTTCGATTTGATTGTTTGTTTTTCATTTTGTTCCCACGAGTAATGCGGAAAGACGGTCAGCCCCGGCAGAGCCGCTTACCGGGGCAAGGCAAAAAATATGACGGACCTTGCCACAGCATCCGAAAGAGCTCGTTAATGGCTGGTTTATCCCCCAGCCTTTCATTCTTCGGCACGGTTTAAAATACGCTCACACCACCACTGAAATTAGGAACCTCTAAACTATGATTGAATTGGGTTTCCGAACGTTGCACTATTGAGGAGTTATAACAATTCGGCGACCCAACTCAACCTTAGCTAATCACCATCCTGCCAAAAACGCACAGAACTACTGTGGTGATCATTGCCCGCCTGGCACCCACTAGGAGGGTTTGAATGAGGATTTTTGCCGGTCTGGGAAGATTGTTGAATTTTTGAGTTCTTCAGGCACCTTTGCTTCTTTGAAGATAAACAGCCCGATTCTCCCCAAAGTCAGTGATGCCTTACAAGTCACAAGAAGAGGTGAAATTGATTTTGTGACTTTTTCGAATTCTGCCGCTCAGTCACAACTTGTGAGAGTCACAAAAACAATCGAAACTGTGATCTCCTTCAGAGCAGGTCACAACTCATAAATTTTTAAAGTTTCTTGAATTGACATTCAGTAAGAGAATTTTCTAGATTTGTGAATAATTGTGAGAGTACACAAAAATTGAAGTGGACTTTGTTCTAGTGAATATTTTTGCTGATATTTCCCACAAAAAAGAAAAGTAATATTATTACATAAACAAAAATTTCTTTAAGAAACTAATCGTATCAAGAAGTTTACAGCGTCGACGGCTTTAAGAACATTGACAGATACAAATGATCCATTCGCTCTCCAAAACAATACATTTATAAAGTTTTTTCACCTTCCGAAAACTTTATGCAGTCGCCACCATTGTTTTCTTCTGAAAATGTTATATAGGGTTTTCCAATAAGAGGTGTTATTTTGATATTCAAAGAAAAATGGCATTTTTGGAGATAAATGATCGGATGTTTATTTCATTATAAAGAGGAAGGTATGCCGTTAATAATGGAACACAACATCAGCCAAATGGCCGCCAAGACCACGCTTACAGGACCATATCCTTTTCATGAAATTTTCCATAACCAAATCGCAAAGTGGCTGCCCTATGTCCTCGATAGCCTCACGAATTTCATCTTTGAGGTCTTGAATCGACGCTGGGCTGGGATCTTGTGATTTAACACCTTGCGACTTCTTCCTTTGGGGCCACGTGAAAGATAAGGTCTACGCCAACAGCCCAGCGTCGATTCAAGACCTCAAAGATGAAATTCGTGAGGCTATCGAGGACATAGGGCAGCCACTTTGCGATTTGGTTATGGAAATTTTCATGAAAAGGATATGGTCCTGTAAGCGTGGTCTTGGAGACCATTTGGCTGATGTTGTGTTCCATTATTAACGGCATACCTTCCTCTTTATAATGAAATAAACATCCGATCATTTATCTCCAAAAATGCCATTTTTCTTTGAATATCAAAATAACACCTCTTATTGGAAAACCCTATATTTATTATTTAATCATTTTATTGTTTAAAAATTATGTTACCTTGCATTTTGTAATTTCTTCGTTTTGAATAATCAGCTGTTCAAATAATGACACTTAAAAATCTCACCATGCTGTGGTGAGTTTTGTTGTGAGTTTTCTTGTGACGATTAGGGGGAGAATACCAAAATGTTATCGAATCACAACAATCCTCACAAGGAATAGTCACAAGAGCTTGTGACTTGTGACTCCTCACAAGGGGGAGAATCGGGCTGATAATGTAGGGATCTTAAAACTTTTTGAAGAAAATTATTTGTTGCATTTTGGAAGATTTCATATATGTTTATGCACATGATACAATAACAGAGAAGACAAAAATAAAGAATAAAATAAAAACTACAAAAAAAACTACTAAGAAAGTATAGTACAAGTAAGTTTTTGAAGACTCAATATTTTAAAAACCATTCACTCTTCACAATTTAATTTTTTTTCATAGTAGCTACATATTTACATGTAATATGTTTAATACAAATTGCATTTTTATTTAAAAAAAATAGTACGCACAGTACAAATTTAAAATAAAATGCACGACTGGATCGCACGAACTTGCTCTTATGTAAAAGTACTTTGGAATTTAAGATACATTTTATAAATATAAAACATGGATTTAATGAGATAATAATGTTCAAATGCATAAAATTGCCGTCTGGTTTCCGGAAAAGTATAAATGTATGCAAATAAACCTTAAAAAATCGTTTTATTATTAAATAAATTTTTTGTATAAGAAATTTCTCTAAAATTTTTCAAGAAAAAACTGTGGGATGCGAATTTTAAGTATTTAATAATATTGGTTTTAGGAAATAATTTCAAAAAATAATCGTTCATAGGTTTTGAAGATATTGATTTAAATTTTTTTTTTTTTTTAAACCCAATAAATATTTTTTCGAATATTTTTATATACAATATTATTTTAAACTTAAGGGGACTCCTGCTAAAAATTTTGGGTTAAAATCCTTAGAGCCGTTAATGAGAAAGTCGAAAATCAAAAAAACGGGTCTATGACAGGTACCCCTAATAACATTTTGCCCCAAAATTTTTGCTGACCAAAATGTAGTCCATGTCCATAATATCACACCTAATTTTTTTATCAAAATCGTTAGAGCCGTTTTCGAGATAAATAAGATTTTGTATTACGGGTGTACGGGGGTACCCTTAGTTTTGGAGCTAAAAAAAAATTTCAATTTTTCCTCTAGGGAATCACCGAAGACTCTTAACTACCGAGATTGAAAGAAATAGGTCCAGTGGTGTAGGCTGTAGTTCGAGGTACAGACATACAGATACACTGAAACATGTTTTTTGTGTACTAAATTTTCCTTAAAATTTTTATAAAAAAAATTGATATGCAAATTGTTATTATTTAATAAAATACATTTTAAAATGTAATTTAAAAATTTAATCGTGTATCGGTTTTCAAGATATCGAATTTTCAAAAAAAAAATTGTATTATTTTTTTAAAAATCCAAAAACTATTTTTTCGAAAAAATTTTTAGTTTATATTTTTTCAAATGCAAAGCAGCTCCTGCATAAAAATTTTGGTTAAAATTGTTAGAGCCGTTGGTGAGAAATTCGAAAATCAAAAAAACCGTTCTATGACAGGTACCCCTGATAACATTTCCCCCCAAATTTTTTTTTCATTAAAATATAGTCCATGTCCATAATAATACACTTAATTTTTTTTTATCAAAAATCGTTAGAGCCGTTTTCGAGATAAATAAGATTTTGCATTACGGGTGTATGGGGGGTACCCTTAGTTTTGGAGCTAAAAAAAAAATTTCAATTTCTCCTCTAGGGAATCACCGAAGACCCTTAACTACCGAGATTGAAAGAAGTAGGTCCAGGGGTTAGGCTGTAGTGAGAGGTACAGACATACAGACACACTGAAACATGTTTTTTGTGTACTAAATTTTCCTTAAAATTTTTATAAAAAAAAATTGATATGCAAATTGTTAGTATTTAATAAAATACATTTTAAAACGTAATTTAAGAATTTTATCGTGTATCGGTTTTCAAGATATTGAATTTTCAAAAAAAAAAAAATGTATTATATTTTTAAAAATCCAAAAACTATTTTTTCGAAAAAATTTTTAGTTTATATTTTTTCAAATGCAAAGCAGCTCCTGCATAAAAATTTTGGTTAAAATCGTTAGAGCCGTTGGTGAGAAATTCGAAAATCAAAAGAATCGTTCATCTTCTCCTCTAGGGAATCACCGAAGACTCTTAACTACCGAGTTTGAAGAAAATACCTCCGGTAGTTTAGGCTGTAGTTCGTGGTACAGACATACAGACAGACAGACGGAATTGTCGGACCCACTTTTTTCGTCTTCGCTATCATCGTAATGTCAACTTTGATCAAAATCTCGAGTTCGGTTTTTTTTCCAAATGCAGAACTTGCCCTATAGTACCTATGTATATCGCAAGTAAAAAGTTGGGGGGAAATGTTATTAGGGGTACCTGTCATAGAACGGTTTTTTTGATTTTCGAATTTCTCGCCAACCGCTCTAACGATTTTAACCAAAATTTTTATGCAGGAGCTGCTTTGCATTTGAAAAAATATAAACCAAAAATTTTTTCGAAAACATAGTTTTTGGATTTTTAAAAATATAATACATTTTTTTTTTTTTGAAATTCAATTTCTTGAAAACCGATACACGATTAAATTTTTAAATTACGTTTTAAAATGTATTTTATTAAATACAAACAATTTGCATATCAATTTTTTTTATAAAAATTTTAAGGAAAATTTAGTACACAAAAAACATGTTTCAGTGTATCTGTATATCTGTACCTCGAACTACAGCCTAAACCACTGGACCTATTTCTTTCAATCTCGGTAGTTAAAAGTCTTCGGTGATTCCCTAGAGGAAAAATTGAAATTTTTTTTTAGCTCCAAAACTAAGGGTACCCCCCGTACACCCGTAATACAAAATCTTATTTATCTCGAAAACGGCTCTAACGATATTGATAAAAAAATTAGGTGTGATATTATGGACATGGACTACATTTTGGTCAACAAAAATTTTGGGGCAAAATGTTATTAGGGGTACCTGTCATAGACCCGTTTTTTTATTTTCGACTTTCTCATTAACGGCTCTAAGGATTTTAACCCAAAATTTTCAGCAGGAGTCCCCTTAAGTTTAAAATAATATTGTATATAAAAATATTCGAAAAAATATTTGTTGGGTTTTTTTGAAAAAAAAATTTTTTTTTTTAAATCAATATCTTCAAAACCTATGAACGATTATTTTTTGAAATTATTTCCTAAAATCAATATTAGCTGTGTTTTATTTTCCCCCAGATCTGATCCAGATTAGATCTTCATTTAAAATTACATGTATAACAAAAACAACACAAGGCCCAGTTTTGTTTGTATTTGTTGTTTTACATGTTATTTTGAAAACAAAATCCAATCCGGATCAGATCAGGGTGAAAATAAAACACAGCTATTATTTAATACTTAAAATTCGCATCCCACATTTTTTTCTTGAAAAATTTTAGAGAAATTTCTTAGATAAAAAATTTATTTAATAATAAAACGTTTTTTTAAAGTTTATTTGCATAAATTCATACTTTTCCGGAAACCAGACGGCAATTTTATGCATTTGAACCTTATTATCTCATTAAATCCATGTTTTATATTTATAAAATGTATCTTAAATTCCAAAGTACTTTTACATAAGAGCAAGTTCGTGCGATCCAGTCGTGCATTTTATTATATGTACTTTAAGTTCAGTTCCTCTCCTTTCTTATTGGTGTGCTCTTTCCATTTTAGCTTTGTAGGCAAAGTCATTGCAAGGTATTTGGCAGTATTGGCGTAAGGTACAGCTTTACCGTTGAACAAAATTGGAACATTATTTAGTTTTCTGTTTGTTAAGTTTATATGCATCGAATTTATTTCGTTTAATTTGATACACCATCGTTGCGTCGAATCTCTAACTTTATCTAAATCATTTTTCAGTTTTTGCAACGGATTTATCAGGCA
The DNA here is from genome assembly GCA_911387755.1 of Chrysotoxum bicinctum. Taxonomy (NCBI): domain Eukaryota; kingdom Metazoa; phylum Arthropoda; class Insecta; order Diptera; family Syrphidae; genus Chrysotoxum; species Chrysotoxum bicinctum. The sequence goes on from OU426987.1 coordinate 47,782,672, forward strand.
CCAATGTCGCATTATCGTCAAAAGTGGCCATGATCGTGTTGATGCCCACTGCAATATTCCCAGTATATAACAAAAAAAGAGATGGTCCTAGGACACTTCCTTGGGGTACACCGGATTCAATTTCCTTTAGTTCTGATTAATTTTTGTTGTACCATACTCTAAAGAGTTGGTTGGTAAGGTAGGATTTCAGTATTTTGTAGTACTGCCTGTGAAGCTCCCTATGGAGTTTACATATACTCAAGTCTAAAATGTTAAACCTTATCAAAGAATATACTTGTTTTTCTTCAAGTGCCTTTTCTACAACATCGGTAATTCGATGCATTTGGTCTATCGTGGAATGGTCGTGCGTTGGACTGTCATGCGGAAGGTAGCAATATATTGCCAGAGCACTGAACCAAAAAGGTACGTAGTATTAATAAAAAAGTGCATTAATAACAGCATTTGTACATTATTTCTCAGCCGATGTAAAAGTACATTGTTTTAACGTATGCTCGATCATTATTTATCAACGTCTTGTATTAAATAATGTTTTCTTCATCATTAAATGAATTCGTTCATTAATTAATGAAGCTGTTCATTAATAACTATGTATTTATCCACATAAAACAAGAGTATATAATACGGGCATTAATGAAATTTATCTTTAAATAATGTTTTTTGTTCATTATAGAAAGTATCAAATACATTATTTACAATGTACCTTGTACATCGAACAACGTATGGAATTCATTGTTTAATGTACAAATTCCTATAAATTCATGTTTCCTAAACATTAAAGTAATGTATCTCATTCATTAATCAATGTACACAATTAGTTATTTAATGCAAAATATTCATTGCTTTAATGTCATCCAAACATTTATCCAATGTATCTGATTCATAAAATAACGTATAAATAGCGTAATTGTATGTATAGTATTTATTGTTGAATTTACAATTTTCATTAATTCAATGATACCTATACATTGAAACCATGTATACCGTTTATAAATTAACGTACCAAATGCGTTATTTTACGTATAATATTCATTATTGAATGTATAGCATTCATTACTTTAATGTAACCTATACATTGAAACCATGTATGCCGTTTATAAATTAACGCACCAAATGCGTTATTTTACGTATAATATTCATTATTGAATGTATAGCATTCATTACTTTAATGTAACCTATACATTGAAACCATGTATGCCGTTTATAAATTAACGTACCAAATGCGTTATTTTACGTATAATATTCATTATTGAATGTATAGCATTCATTACTTTAATGTAACCTATGCATTGAAACCATGTATACCGTTCATAAATTAACGTACCAAATGCGGTATTTTACGTATAATATTTATTATTGAATGTATAGCAATTATTGCTTTAATGTAACCTATACATTGAAACCATGTATACCGTTTATTAACTAACGTATCAAATTCGTTATCTTATGTATAATTATACATTAAAGAATGTTCAACATTCATTGCTTTAATGTCCTTTATACATTGAAATTAACGTACCAAATACGTTGTTTAATGTATTATTCCAATGTATTTTTTTCCCTAAATAACGTATACCATTCATTATTTAATGTATGATATTTTTGCTTTGATGTCGTCTATACATTGATCTATATCATGTTCTTATCTGCTTATTATTGATGCTTAGAAAACGAATTCTATTGATTGGCCCGCTGAAATTTACTTTAATTAAAAGTTAAATAATACTAATCAATGAGCAATGTTATGTAAATTAAATAAAGCCAATCAATACATTCAATTTTCTAATCATTTTTTCCAAAGCTTACCTCAGCTGGTCTTGGAGTAAACTCATTCCACGAACTCTGAAAAAAAAACTCTGAAAATGGTCCAAAAGAAGTTAGTTCATATGATGACAAATTTTTGTATCTTGTTATGGTATTTATTTATGCTCTGAGATTGTTAAGTGGTACAAAAGATTTTGTAGATTAAAATTAGGTTAAGTATTACAAGTGCTTAAGAAAATTATGTTGAATGTCAAGAATTATAAAAATATTTAAAGTTTAAGTCGACTCGTTTAATGCTGAAACTAATATATGAACTTTTGAAAACTTTGTTTTACATTTTATGTTATAGAAAAAAATTTGAATAAACGTCCAAAAGGTTGAACATGCTACAGGATATTCTAAGTTAAAAAGATGAAAAATTTTAAAACAAACGTCGACAGCCCGAACAAGGCATTTAAAAGCAAATTTGACCCCATCAAAATAAACATAAAAATCCTGAAGGTTTGATTTTGATTCCCCAACTGCTATGATGAATGGCTGTACGCTTTGCGATCTTTGCTGGAGATGCTGCAGGTGATCTTCTACCTCCTGGATGGACGTTGCCGTAAAAATAAAGGCTTCTTGCGAATCCTTAATTGTATATTTAAGGTAGCTTTTTCTTCCAATTTTTTCCTTCGTAAGCGCTTTTTGGTTAGGCACCAAATATGCGTGAAGGCACGTGAATACAATTGCATTTCGACTATCTGAAAATATAATAATAATTACATTTATAGAAAACAATAATCAATTATTACAAATTATATTTAGTTATAATAAAGAATTAAAGCAAAACTTTATTTTCCCAAAATCTTATTAATGTTATTGTAGTTAAAGAGGATTTTTTCAGTAAAATAAAATTTTGTTTCTACCTAAAATCAATAGCGACTTAATTCACTTTTTCAAGATACAGTAAGACCCGCTTAAGAGAAACGGCAAAATGTCACAGTCTTTCTTTCACTTAAGCGGGTTTTTCACTTAAGCGAACCCCGCTTAAGTGAAAAATAATTTCACTTAAGCGGAGTTCGGATAAGTGAAAAAAAATTTCACTTAAGCGGATTTAAAAATTCCATTAAGCGGAGATTTAATGCTAGAAACAATATTTTTTTTAATCTTTTGAACTTGCCTTGAAAGAAGTTAAATAAAACAACGACTAAATAACACAGAAATAATTTATTGAAAAAAGAAAACTAGCAAATTTTTGTTCTGTTCGATTCAATTTTTTGTTTCACTTAAGAGAGTTTTTTTGAATGAAGTATATTAAAAATTAACTGAAAATATGTTTCAGTTATCCGGGTTTTTCACTTAAGCGAGTTTCACTTAAGCGGAGTGTTTTAAGGGAAATTGGTCGGAAAATACTTGGGGATGAAGAAAGTGTTTCAGGTAAGCGGGTTTTTCTCTTAAGCGGGTTTCTCTTAAGCGGGTTTTACTGTAATCAAAAACATAGTTTTTGTTTTTTTTTTTTTTTTGAAAATAAGTCTTTAACTTTTGGTTAAATTGTTTGTTGCATTTGTTTTTCAAATATATTTCATATTTTTTTTATATTACTTAGCTTTGTAACATTCACACCCAATACTGGAGTGATACAAATTTTATATTTAAAATTTAAAATTTTTGTAATAAAAGTAAGAATATAAGAACTTCACTTTTAAAAATATTATTAGTTAATTTGAAATTAAATGTATTATTTAAGATAACAATTCCTATAAGAAATGTCTACCAAAATAGAAATTTGATTAGATTAAAACTGGACAAAATAAGTTTTGAGAGAAAAAAAAAATAATTCGTGTTTTAGTAGGCGGACTTTTAGATGGAATTAAATGATTTTAATACTTACTTTCATTTATGTCGGTGTCCTTTATGCAACTTAGAAGTTTAACAGATTCTCTGTCCTTAATATGATGCTCTGTTGACAAAAATCTATATATCTTCTCATAACTGTCATTCCAGTTGTCTACGAGGGAATAGGTAGTGTTGAACAACGCTTTGAAGTCCATATCAACCTAGTGATTATTAATTTTATCAATAAAGTTATTGTTCAAATAATATTTGAAATGGAAATATTATGATACTGACTTATAATAAATGAAAATAATGCTGGATCTATAGTCAAATTGGTCAAACTAAAAACAAGGGTTTGTAGTTTGCCAAGTCAAATTGTTTGTCTACTATTTGTTATTAACATTACCAATCTATGACCTTGGGGCAATTTGTACTGCGGCCATTTTTCCAGTGTATTTTTCGTTGAATCGGAACTACTCAATTCATTTAAACGGTATTTTGTACAGGCCTGCCAATATCTGTCGAATTCCTCTGAGCTTAAATGGTCAAATTTCAAAGATTTTATGTACTCCTCAGCATTTGTTTCTGGAACTGAAATATTTCAATATTTATTAATGAAAATATATTGCAAAGTGATATGTTTCATTAATGATGTTTTATTTTTTTATGACTGTCTTTTTTAAAAAGAATTTGTAACATTATTTCTTTTTTCTTCAGATTTGGTCACCTTTAAAGGTACTAAGAAAAATATTCTTATCACAATCATCATTAAGTTTGTTTTTGAATAAGCCCTGAAATTCCATCTTAATAGGAAAATGTGTATTTTCCCGAAAAGAACTATCACAGAATCCATTGTAATGAAAAATCTTACACAAATTGATTTGTTGATGAAAAATTTTAAAACAAACGTCGACAGCCCGAACAAGGCATTTAAAAGCAAATTTGACCCCATCAAAATAAACATAAAAATCCTGAAGGTTTGATTTTGATTCCCCAACTGCTATGATGAATGGCTGTATGCTTTGCGATCTTTGCTGGAGATGCTGCAGGTGATCTTCTACCTCCTGGATGGACGTTGCCGTAAAAATAAAGGCTTTTTGCGAATCCTTAATTGTATATTTAAGGTAGCTTTTTCTTCCAATTTTTTCCTTCGTAAGTGCTTTTTGGTTAGGCACCAAATATGCGTGAAGGCACGTGTTATTTTTTATCAATACTCGTAATATTTTTCAATTATAATAGAATTCAAAATTGTTCTTAAAGTTGAGAAAACAGGATGATCAAAGTAAAAAAAGGACAAAATTTGTGAAACGATGTCTCATAGTTTGAATACAGCATTTAAAAGAAAACTTTACCTCTTCAAAATAAACGTAGAAATTCGGAAAATAAGTTTTTGATTCTATACCAACGGCAATAATTATGAACGGCTGGACGCTTTCTGATTTTTACCAGAGATGCTGTAAGTGATCTTCTAATTCTTGGATGGACTTTGCGATACCAACGAAAGTTTCTTGGAAATCTTTTAAAGTACGTATATTTAAGGAAGCGTTTCTACTATTCTTTTCACGAAGGGTCAATTTGCTGAGATATTGTTGATTCAATATCACAATAAAAATCGCAGAACACCAACAAAAATTAAATCTGAATATAAAAATTATTTGACCAATTCAATTGATTGATTCAAACAATATTTTTTAAGAAAAATCTTAATTTGACCATTAAACAATAGAAAAAAAATCTGAAAAAAACATTGCTTTCTTAATTTTTCTGTGTAGTGTTTTCATTTTCAATATTTCTATTGATATTTTTTATAAAATTAAAGTGCTCTACGTTGCGTACAAGACCAAGTAATCTCATGTAATCTACTGATAAAACTATCATGTATTACATCCATGCAGTCAATATGCCAATAAATTACAAGTGTAATATTTTTATTGTTTTAAAGTCCCATTTCTGCGTTAACCACATTATTAAAAACAAAATTTTGTAAGAACTTATACACAAAAGTAATACTAAGTATCAATTTGATATACTCAGCAGGTTTTTATCTCTAAATTATCCAAAAATCTATGAAGTTCAAAGAATAAAAATATAAAGTTTCAATTTTATGTTTTATTGAGAGAAATCCTTTTTTTTCTAAATAAGTGGTTAGTGCCGAGGACTTTAAAGACAAAAAACAAGGCAAGAAATATGTTAGACTTACTAAGTAATTTTTCTTCAGATTTTTCGTTAATTTTGGAACTTGATGGACTTGAAGCAGTTGTTCTTAAACAGGATTTCAGATTGCTGAATTTGTTATAAATTTTTCTCCTTTTACACGTCCTATAGTATTCCTATCAAGCAGGAGGGATAAGATTATATTTGTGGTATTATTCAAACAAATAACATATTAAGAAATAAACGATTAACATATACATACATCGATTTATAAGAAAGAACGATTTTAGTTAACAGAAAAGTATTTTTGTAGAAACCTATTCAAACTTATATATTAGATTGCCGAATGTAGGCGCTAAGTTAAGGTTTTTTTTTTCGTTCAACTTATACTTTGTATATGTGTTAATATGTATGCCTCATTTTTTTCGGGTAATCTTTATAACTATACAAAATTTTAGTATCTGTGAAACAAATTGACTTGTAATCGTTCTTTCCCTATTCCTTTCAAAGATATTTTAGGCCTTATTTTTGAGAGCGGGATAGGTTCATTTTTTCTTTTACCTGAGTAAACATGTTAATATTAATGAAAATTACCGGTTTTTCAGAGCCGAATGGAATTATTGCTCTATTGAATATATGATTAATAAAATTATCGAACTTAACTCTTTTTTTTCAAAAGTGGGCCTATTCCACATCCAAAAACCCGCCCATAATGTAGGATATAGTTGGTATGGATATAGCATAAAATATAATTCAATTGTATTACCAGCATTTCCGTTGGAAATCGTTCAACGATTTCCTGCTCGATGTCATAACTTGTTCTCAGGTCCAGTCTTACATTTTGTTCTTCAAAATAAAAAGCAATTGCATTCACTAGCATTGCTCTTTGTTCTTCTCCAAATTTGTTTTTCTGTTCGTAGAACTCTGTTAATAATTTACCTTTTATTGTATTATTAAGGACATCGCTTAATGTTATCCTTTTTTTATTTGATGAACCACGAGTAGATGTAGGAGAAGATGCTGGAGACTGAACGGTGCTAGGGGTGCTCGGTGAAGAGTATGGAGTATTTCTGTTGGAATGCATAGCCATTGAAGAACTACTTCTACTGACTGGTGATGATAGTAACAAGGAATTTCGAATACCGAAGTTATTTATAAGAGGCAAGCCGATGAAGTTTCGCCACTTTTCCAACTGATCTTCAAACACAATTTTAATTCCATCGGCAAAATCTTTCAAGATCATTGGAATATGCCATACTTTAATGACCTTTAGAACAGATACCCATACTTCTTTTTCTATAAAAATTAAGTAATTAAAAGCATTTTAAGAACATATAAATATACACATAGAAAATATTCTTACGTATTAAAACATCAGCCAAAAAACTCATTTCCCAGCTATTGAGTAATGCTATTAACTCTTCTTTTTGATGATCTAGCGTGTTTTGAAGATATTCTGGTGCACTATTGGTTTCATCAGCACCAATATTAATAACGATGATATCGCCATCGGCATTCCCATTTCCATCCTCAAATTCAATATCTGTCAAATTAATTTGACAGCCAGCGGCTTCTTGTTCTGCATCTGCGTCCATTACGTTTAGAACTTATGAAAGTAATAAAGTGAGAATTTATATTCGACTTGGGAAGTAATAATCTTTAATTTTTAGCATATTTCTTCATCTCGGCGTTTTAATTAAAGTCATAGGCCAAAAAAATGTGGACTGTATTGTATGAAATTTATTTTCTGACAAAATAATAAAACTGAAGAATTTTCAGTACGAAAAATATATAAAATGATATACAATTCAATATCGTCTTTTAAAAGAGCTATGTAAAATCCATTTTTATATTGATATCCGTTAAATTTTACTTCTTCATATGATTGTATATAGATTAGTTACTCTTTTTTAATATCGTGCATATAATATTGTTGTAGGAGCTTTTCGTTTTGTCTGATTCCTTAAATATAACACTAGAATTATTATTGCACCTTAATTCCAGTAAAGAAGAAGCAAATTGAAGCTGATACTTTTTTGCCAATGTCAAGCAATTATTTTTATGTGATGTTGTTGCGTTGGAATATACTTTAAATTGCCTATGCTTGGCCTCGTATTTGAAACACCAAAAAGTTTTAAGAGGCCCGGACATTTGATAACAGTTGGATAATGAATTAGGTTGTGGTGTTTTGGTTTGAGGGTATCATCAAAGCAAAGGATCATGTCGATTATTTCAAAGAAATTGATAAGAAACTTCCAAACATAATCATCATCAGAAATATAATCGCCAACAATGATTGAAAAGCAATACATAAAAGTTTTCATTTTTCTTGCTGACATTCTTAAATGTTTTTTTGTTAAACGCGTTGTTGTTATTTCGCCTGAGAAGTTATCAATTTCAATAGGGCCATAATCAAAGGTTCGCTTTCTTGAGTTTAAAACTTTAAGGTTAAATTATTTGGCTGTTTGTGTTAAATAAACAATTGCATGACATATATTATAGGTAAGCATGGAAAAGAGTAATATATATTACTTACAGAATGTTGCCCACTATGAGATCCTGGAGGATTGTTTATTTCAAATTCGTCGTTATATAAAAAATACGGAATGAGTTTCTTGCCAACATATAGTTTGATTTTTTGTTTCCATAATTCTCCTTGAACAAAATTGGAAACTCAAGAATCTGTATAATATTTATTCATAGTTTCCAGAGTATCATTTAAGTAACCTTTCTGTTCAAATATTTTACAAAATTGAACGGATTTCTGCATTCCGATACTATATTCATTATGTAATTCTGGACAAACTTTACTTAATTTGTGTGTAGAAAATGATTTGAAAAGTTCTAACAATGGATCTGTGATACACTATTTTACGCTCTTTTGTATTTCATATACATCTTTTCTATTAAAGTTGTTATTTGAATGCAATTTTAATGACAATTTTACTGCAGATTTGAAAAAACTATCCAACTCAAGTTTAAGATCGTATTCTTCCTGATAATGTTCTGTTATTTTATCAAAACCGCTTTCCGTTTCTTGTAAAATTTTTCTTTCGCAAGAAGTACTGTTCGATTTATCAGGAATTTCTGTTACGTTTTTATGTATATCAATTTCTTTTTCAAGCTTGCTAGCATGTTTTCTTATCGCATGTCTTTTGAAGCTTCCTAAATCTTGAAATACTTGATAACAATATTTTTCAATACATCTAAATGTGCTTCTTGTCTTAAGATCATGTATTCTTTTAAAATGATGAATAAGAAGCTCGATGGTTTTAAAATTATTTTTACACAAGTAACAGATCATGGTGTACCTACAAAAAATATCTCATTATTATTTATAACGAATAATAATGCTTTACAATTTTTCGTTCGGTAAACATTTTTTTAAAGAAATGCTCTGGGGATAGTAAAAATTAAATGCCAGTTATTCAATACTAAGTAAACTCTGAGTTAAGCGAAATCTATGAAACCCTGAAAATGAAATGGACTTGAGTTACTTGAGAAGCAGTTTTCCAATAGAAGATTAACTTTTAACATAATAAAAGGGAGATCAGTTGTCTATATTAATTATCTTTTACTTTAATTTTTGAAAAACCAATGGCTAAAAAGCTAGGGCTACATTATGTGGAACTATAAAAAATGCAAAAGTGTTCTGATACTCATCTGTATTATATGTCTTCCTATTAGCTCACCAACTTTGTTCCGTCAATTCTAAGACTAAAAACATGTTTAGAATTTATCTCGTGTTTAAGTTATTTAAAAATTTTAAACAAAACAAAATTGCATAAGCAAATTTTCAAAAAATATTAAAGAAAAATTTTAAGAATAGTTTCAAAATATTACAATCATATTACTTTAAATTTAAAATTTAATATCAATGTTACATTAGCCGTGTTTTTTTGTAAAAGTTATCCGTAGCACTGTAGGATTTTATATGAATAACAAATACAACATCCGCAGTAGGATCACTGCCGATAAAAGGAGAAGTGAAATCCTGCTGCGGATAAAGATTTGAAGTTTATTCGAGTATCGGCAGTGATCCTTCTGTGGATGTTGTATTTGTTATTCATATAAAATCCTACTGTACTAGGGATAACTTTTTCAAAAAAACACGGCTATTAATCAACAAAAAACACATTAGTTTAAAGCTGTGTTCATTGTATATGACTTTAAACAAAATAAAATGCACGACTAGGTCGCACGAGATGACTCTTATCTAAAAAAACTAAAAATTTTAAATGATTCAAACAATTCTCTTATTAGTTCGAGCTAAAAATAGAATACCATGTGCCATGGTTTCTTAAAAAATAATCTTTTATATACAAAATTTTTAAAACATTTCTAAGGAAAAATTTAGTGCATCAACTAAAAGTTTGTATTACTGTACGAATAAAAATTAAATTGCCCAAAAAAATACTGACCCGTTTTAAAGATATCTAATTTTCCAAAAATTAAAATGATTTTGTAGTTTCCAAGATTCAAACATTTTTTTTTTTAAGTTTTGATATGCAATGTTTTTCAAACTTTTAAGAAGCTTTTCTATTAAAAAAAATATCATTAAAATCCGTTATGGATAGTAAGAAATTAAAAAAATTATTAAATTATAAGCCATAAAAAAAATTATATTATATTATATTTCGAGAAAAATACGATTTTCGTAAAGTTATTTTCTCATATCTTGTTGATTGTATTAAGAAACTTTTAATTTTAAAGATTAACAACATCGAGCATGGTTTTCGAAATATGTATTCAGTCTTAGACAAAAATCCAAAAAGGGTTTATTTGAAAATTTAATATTCTATTCAATACTATTCTAACTTTTAGAAAACATAAGCATAAACAAAATCGTTTAAATCGGTTGTACCGTTTTAAAAAAAAATCAAAAAACAAAAAAAAAATAGTTATATTTCTTTTATATAGTTAATTTCTGAAAAAAAAAAATAAATAAATGAAATTGTTTGAACCATTTTTCTGAAGAAAAATTGAACTAAATGAATTTTTTTTTATTTGTGGAAAAGCTTTTGACAAAAAAAAATAATTTATAAAATTTCGACAAAAATCGTTTGGCAGGTACCGTTATTTTTGGTCTTAAAAACAGAACAAAATATATGGGACGGCAAATTTTAGAATATTATTTACCAAGTTTGATGAAAATTGGTCGAGCCGTTTAGGCTGCAGTCGAACAGACTTTATTCGTCTTCGCTATCATCGCAATGTTAATTTTGATCAAAATCTCGAGTTCGATTTTTTTCCGAATGATTAACTTGCCTACACCTATAAGTCCAAAGTTAAAATTATAATAACTATCATTAAAACTATATTGAAGAACAAAAGTTCACTGAATTGAAAATTAAATGAAATTATGAAATATGAATCAATGACTTACAAAATTTCGCAATTAGCTATATAGTACCGTTAATTAATTCGTTTAAAAGATATATTAAAAATTATATTTATGATGGTACCTTTTTATGTACTTTCAAGAATAAATTTAAGTTTTTAATTTTATAATAAACTCCAAGATCCAGACAACCGCCTTCAACAAAAGACAATGAACGAATAAATCAATAGCTTATTGATTTATATATATGAAAAAAATAAAATAAACAAAATTAGTTTTTTAAATTATTTTATATTTTATCAACTAATATCACAACTTAAGTTTGTTTTTTAAATCGCTACGCGTTTCGGAAATTATGTTTCCATCTTCAGGCGGATTTTTAATTCATTCGATTTGCCACTTGTCATTTATATTTACTTATTTTTTGTATATAGTTAATTTATGATTGTCTCTTTTCTTCTTGTGTTGAATGTAAGAACTGTGTCATATAGTGCGTTTGGTTTTAAAGTTAATTTGTCATTTAGTAATTTGTCTTGTTCTATTTTCGTTGATTTATAAATTTCGTATTCTTCTAACGTGTCTAGTACTTTCCCTTTTTTGCAAAAATGCATTGGGCTTAAATTGTTGCTGAAGCTCGTGTAATTGTGTTTGTTGTCGATTACGTGTAAAGCGTAGTTTGATTTTGAGTTGGGTCTTGGTAAATGTTCTTTGAATCGTTCCTTGAAAGCTCTTCCTGTCTGTCCTATGTAGTATTTTTCGCAATCATCACATTTTATTTTGTAAACTCCGGTTGAAGTTTTTATGTCGTTTTCTCTTTTGGGCTGTGTCAATTTTTGAATGTTGTTACTCGTTTTAAATGATACATTTATGTTATGTTTTTTTAATTCGTTTTGTATATTGTGTGGTAATATGTTTGTGTATTCCATTGATATGAACTTAATGTCTTTATTGTTGTTATTTTTCTCATTATTGTTTTTGTTTTTTATTTTCTTTTTTCTTTTAGTTAGAAGTTTTTCAACTGTATCGATTTTGTATCCGTTTGATAATGCAATTTGTTTTATTATGTTGAGTTCATTTATATAATCTTGTTTATCCATGGGTATTGTTAATAATCTGTTTATGAATGCAATATATGCTGCCATTTTTTGAGAATATGGATGATGCGAATCTTTATGTATAGTAATATCTGTAGTGGTTGGTTTTCTGTATATTTTGTATTTTAATTTGTTGTTAAATTTCTTGATATTTAAGTCTAAGAAGTTTATATTATCTTCAAATTCCATTTCGATTGTGAACTTTATTTTGTTGTTTATACTGTTAATGTATTTATGTAGCATATTTATTTGTCTATGTGTTCCGTCAAAAATTATAAAAGTGTCGTCAACATATCTAGAATATGATATAATTTTTTGTTTTTGTTTGTTGTTGTTTGATAATATATATTTGTTTTCAAACCAATTTAAATATATATCGGCCATTAATCCACTCAATGGTGAACCCATAGCTAGTCCTTCTTTTTGTTTATAAAATCTTTTGTTAAATGTGAAATAATTTTGGTTTAAAACTATTTTTAATATGGATAATAATTCGTTTATTTGTTGATTGTTGAGTGTTGCCTTTTTGTCCAGATTTTCTTTTAATATTTTTGTGGTTTCGTCAATTGGTATATTAGTGTACATGTTTGTCACATCAAATGATAAAAGTTTATATTTTGGTAAAACATTTATGTTTTTCAATTTTTCTACTAAATCTATTGAATTGGTCACACTATTATTATTTTCTAACTCAATGTTGTTTTTTATTATTGTTTTTAACTTTTTTGCAACTTTATAGGCGGGTGCTGTTGTGTAATTGATAAGAGGTCTTATTGGTGCTCCTTCCTTGTGAATTTTTGGAAGACCTGTAAAATGTGGCGCTTTTGCGTTGGATTGTTTTAATTTTAGTTTTGTGAAGTTTGTGAATAGGTTATTACATTTGTTAATGGCTTGATTTATTTCTTTAACATAATGTTTTGTTGGGTCATTTGTTAATGTATCTATGTTATTGTTGGTGATGAAAGTGTTGGTTTTGTTTATATATTCTTGTTTGTCTATAATGACAACTGTGTTCCCTTTATCGGCTTTTGTAATGATAGCATTGCTTTCTTCTAATTTTTGTCTAATGGTTTTTGCGTTTTTTATATTTTCTTTGTAATTTTTCTGAATGTTATAATGTTTATGTTTTATACTTTGTTGGAGTTTTCTGTTTATGATGAATCTTGTTTCGTTTTGGGTTTGTGGATCTGGAATCAATTTGATTGCTGCTTCTGCATTTGTTACTTCACGTAATATGTTGTTTTTATTTATTTTTGGTATGTTGAATTTCAGTCCTTTGTTTAGTAATGAATTTTCAGGTTTCGTCAATTGGATATTTGTGCAATTTACAAGTCTCGGATAAAATGTATGTGTTTCATGTATTATTGAATTGTTATTTTGTCTGTTGGAAAACTTTAATATTTTTGTTTGGTGAATTTTGGATATTTTACTTGCTGTTTTGTGGATTTGTTGTTCTATTTTTTCTAATATTTGGTTAACTATTGCGGGATGTATATTGTTGAGGACTTCTAAATGGGTGTTATACATTATGTGGTTGAGTTTGATTTTCTTTATATATAATTGTTTTATTTCTTCTTTTATCCAAATTTGTTGTGCCATTGTTTGTGCCTTTATGGCGGCTTTGGAATTATTTTTAATATTTATTTGGATATATTTTGGGATTATATTCATTTTAAGACATTTTTTATTAAATTTTATGTTCATTGTGGCTTTTTTAATTTTGATTTTGATGTTCTTGTATTTGTAGACCATTTTTGCTTGTTCGGCTGTTAGAATCATTGTGGTATTTTTGGTCACCAAGTTGCGTGTATATTTATATATATGAAAAAAATAAAATAAACAAAATTAGTTTTTTAAATTATTTTATATTTTATCAACTAATATCACAACTTAAGTTTGTTTTTTAAATCGCTACGCGTTTCGGAAATTATGTTTCCATCTTCAGGCGGATTTTTAATTCATTCGATTTGCCACTTGTCATTTATATTTACTTATTTTTTGTATATAGTTAATTTATGATTGTCTCTTTTCTTCTTGTGTTGAATGTAAGAACTGTGTCATATAGTGCGTTTGGTTTTAAAGTTAATTTGTCATTTAGTAATTTGTCTTGTTCTATTTTCGTTGATTTATAAATTTCGTATTCTTCTAACGTGTCTAGTACTTTCCCTTTTTTGCAAAAATGCATTGGGCTTAAATTGTTGCTGAAGCTCGTGTAATTGTGTTTGTTGTCGATTAAGTGTAAAGCGTAGTTTGATTTTGAGTTGGGTCTTGGTAAATGTCTTTCAAATGACGCTTGGCTTTTAATGTACCTATGCACAATTTAATGCAAAATAAACATTGGTTCAATGCTGTATGCTTGTTGTTCAAGGGAAAAGTACATTGTTTAATGTATTTTTTACTAGTTTAATATTTGTTTACGTAAAGTAAGAACTTATGTTCATTAATGGAATGAGAAGATGCTTTGTTTGGTTCATCAAAAATGTTTTTTTTTATCAATTAATGCACTAGTACGTTAATGTGCAAGCTTGTTTTTTGATGACTTTAAACAGACATTTATATCTTGCATTATTAAAATTATAAATGAAGATAATATCTTTCAATAAATATATAGAAAGTGGAACATTTTGGCCTGACAACCTCCAAAAGAGTTGTATAAAAACAAAAATTCACTGCACCAAATAGATATATATATGTATATGTATGTGGGGATATGGAATTATAAAATATAAATCGATTACTTACCAATTTCACAAAAAGGGGAGAGATATTTTGTATAATTGATTCGTTTAAAAATATTTATATGATGGTACAAATTTTATGTACTTTTAAGATAAAATTTATTTATTTTAAATGAATTTAAAGAACCGCACAACCACTCTTAACAAAAGACAATGAACGAATAAATCAATAGCTTATTGATTTGCATGTCTTTCAAAGGACGCTTGGCTTTTAATGTACCTATGCACAATTTAATGCAAAATAAACATTGGTTCAATGCTGTATGCTTGTTGTTCAAGGGAAAAGTACATTGTTTAATGTATTTTTTACTAGTTTAATATTTGTTTACGTAAAGTAAGAACTTATGTTCATTAATGGAATGAGAAGATGCTTTGTTTGGTTCATCAAAAATGTTTTTTTTTATCAATTAATGCACAAGTACGTTAATGTGCAAGCTTGTTTTTTGATGACTTTGAACAGAACATTTATATCTTGCATTATTAAAATTATAAATGAAGATAATATCTTTCAATAAATATATAGAAAGTGGAAACTTTTGGCCTGACAACCTCCAAAAGAATTGTATAAAAACAAAAATTCACTGCACCAAATAGATATATATATGTATATGTATGTGGGGATATGGAATTATAAAATATAAATCGATTACTTACCAATTTCACAAAAAGGGGAGAAATATTTTGTATAATTGATTCGTTTAAAATTATTTATATGATGGTACAAACTTTATGTACTTTTAAGATAAAATTTATTTATTTTAAATGAATTTAAAGAACCGCACAAACACGAAACAAAACCGCACTTAGCAAAACACACTGACCGACTAAATCAATGGCTGATTTATTCGCATGTGTGTATTGTATACCAAAGGAAAGGACGCTTGGGTTTTAATGTATCTGTTCATAATTTTACGCGAAAAAAACATTGTTTAATGGTGTGTATACGTTGTTTGATAAGCGTTCATAAGTTACTACCTTGTAAACCTAGGTCGAGTTGAAATCAGCATCGTTTGATTCTATTGCGCTCGCTCAGTCGAGGTGAATCAAATTATGGCTATCCCTCTCTCCAAATTCCATTTCTATCTTTCGATTTCGCATATAAACATATAGTAATTACCCTAAGACCCTGTTTAGATTGGTTGTTTTCTTTCTGTAGTTGAGTAAAGTCGTGCATACACTTTGTGGTTTTCACTTCTGTTCGTTTTTGTTGCACAAGAACAAATTATAAATTTACGAAATATTATTAAATGGAGTAGTTTGGAAGTGAAACAGGAAATTTCATTCCAATCTTTATGATTTAATCTTTACTGTCGTGTACCTTTCTACCTAGTTGATTTCAGGTACAAGCTGTCGTGCGACACCAGAATAAAAACAACCAATATTAAAAGGGTCGTAGACGGTGTTCATGAGTGTTAGGTTGTCCCATCGTTGTATGAAGAAAAAAATTTCTCGAATTTTTTATCGAAAGAGATATAAAAAGTTGCGTATTAACGAGTAGAATCTGAATAAGTACTTACTTTTTGATTTGAACATAACTTTTGGGCTCTACCGCGGCTTAAAGATCTTAAAATAAGGTAAGAAACTCGTTGTATGAAAAAACAAAATTTCTCGATTTTTTTATCGAAAGGGTTTACAGAAGTTGCGTATTAACAAGTAGAATCTGAATAAGTACTTACTTTTTGATTTGGACATGACACATGAGTAAAGTAAGTAAAAACCTATATTTTAAGATCTTTAAGCCGCGGTAGAGCACAAAAGTCATGCCCAAATCAAAAAGTATGTAAGTACTTATTCAGATTCTACTTGTTCTTACGCAACTTCTGTAACCCCTTTCGATAAAAAAATCGAGACATTTTTTTTCTTCATACAAAGACGGGACACGCTGGTGTTCAGGGACTCTCTTATAAATGATGCAATTCAAATTGCGATTTTTAGGAATTTGGGCTTCCATAAGCCAGCGCCACAACGAAACGTTCGCCTATCAAATTAATTTTAAATTGAGATACATTACTTAAGATATAAATTGTTCAAATGCATGACAAGCACGTGCAAGTCTGTTAGTAAATTCCGGTTGATGTTGCATATACACACATCAAGCATGAGTCTTCAATCTTTTAATTTTACATCTATAGTATGGTGAGAAGACGTTATTTTTTTTGCAAAATTGTGTTCTTTCGAATTTCTTTGAGATTTTTTTAATTTTATCCGAGTGATTTGTTTTATTTTGTCCGTTTATTTCATCATACAATTTGTGTTTGTGTTACTGTTTTATTATTACAATCAGTGCTTAAGTGGTGCTCTGATTAAATTAACTAATAAATGCTTGATCAATCATTAATCTTGCATTTACACTATTTCAACGTACTATACACAAATGAATTGATGCTTGATCAATCGTCAATCTTGCATTTACACTAAAGGTATTCATGTAAGCACGGAAAACCCTGATAAACCTCGGAAACCAGATAATTTTATCTCTGCAAAAACGAGCTGTCAAAATTTCTATGGGAAAAACTTTCTGCAAATATGATAAAATTATCTCAAGAATTTGATACGGAAAGTGAAGAAATAAACCTAATAAACTAAAGAAATATGCATTTTGACTTTTAATTTGATATTTCATAAAATATTTCCCACATTTGCGCAAGTATTTTTTAGGGGGTGTTCATGAAAACATGTTGCGCAAAGTTATATCTTTCTACAAAGTGGAAAATTATCTTGTTTCATGAATACCCTTACTATTTCAACACAGTAAGATAGATTGAAGGAAAATGAAAAGATTGTGAATTTTTCACGTGTTTCTCATGCATTTGAACGATGTACATATACCTGGTTTTAAAGTATCAACACTAACGCGATAGTGTCATCCCGTGATTTTTCATGAAAAAATAGTTTGATTGCCGTAAGTTTCTTTGTCGATATGTCCTTGTCTCATCGGTCTAGGAGAGATAACATTTTATTAAAAATCGCCTGTGCAATCGAAAAGATATCAAAAGAGAAGCAAAGATAGAAAATTGCGAAGTTAAGAAGAAGAAAGAAGATAGAAGAAAGAAGAAAGAAGAAAGAAGAAAGACTAAACTCCTTTTAAAGCTTTTGGAAAATTGAAAAATAAACATGGATAAGAAAATTGTGTTTGATTTGTCATTTAAGATATGGATTTGTCAAACAAACATAAACCAGAACTCTATACTTACTTTTAGCAAAATGTTTTGAATGTAGAAAGTTGATGCGTGGATATTATTTTCTTACATTTTTTTCGCATATATTTTTTATAAAACACTATTTAATATGACCGCTTATGAATTCAAATAGAGCAACAAACTAACTTGCGGTTAAATGAAAATATACTATCATTGGTGCAGATTGGTATTAGTTTTGCAGGATTTCCAGTTCGATTATTTTTGTATAGGCACATATTATTTTCATTTTATTTTCAAATTTCAACAGCGAATTAAAAAGGTAAAATAAAAAAAATAGTTCATTTTAACTTGAACAAAAATTATTTTTACTAAAAACTGCTGTGTTTTTAAAAGCATTCCAACAAACTGAAAGAGGAATAAGGATTTAAAAGCGGTCACTCGAAAAATATTCTTGAATGAATAAAAAACAACAGAGAGATTTGTCACGAATATTCCATTGAATAAAAAACGTAAAATTATTATTCAGAATATTTATTTTTGCTGATAACGAGCAAACTATCATGAGTTTTGGTGTGGACTCTGTTAAATCTTGTTCCGCCAATTTGTTATCTCAAGACTTTTCTGCTGAAATCTCAAATTTCGGTTTAGTGTGAGCAGAGTATCAAATCAGTGAAGAGTGTGTACGCAGACTTAATCCATATAGTCAGAAAAAAATACTAATTATTTTCAATAATTGATGAATATTGTTCATGAAGATAATGTAAATTTTACATCAAATAAAGAATTTATAAAATGACTGAGATTAATGTACAATACTAACTTTAAATAATGGAAGCATTCATTAATCAATGCAGGACTAAAAAACATATTGGGAATTATTTTCATTAATTAATGAACTTTTTTCATGAAAATAATGATTTTTTTTTGTTAAATAAGGAAGCGGTTCATTAATAAAATGAATGCCCTTATCTTGAAATTGATGTACAATACTTACCTTAAATAATGAAAGCTTTCATTATTAAATGCAGGGCTAAAAAACAAATTATGAACTGTTTTCATTAATTAATGAACTTTTTTCATGAAAGTAATGTATAATTTTCATTAAATAATGAAGCGGTTCATTAATAAAATTAATGCCCTTATTTTGGAATTGATGTACAATACTTTCCTTAAATAATGAAAGCTTTCATTATTCAATGCAGGGCTAAAAAACAAATAATGACTTATTTTCATTAATTAATGAACATTTTTCATGAAAATAATGTATTTTTTTCATTAAATAATGAAGCGGTTCTTTAATAAAATTATTGCCCTTATCTTGAAATTGATGTACAATACTTACCTTAAATAATGAAAGCTTTCATTATTCAATGCAGGGCTAAAAAACAAATTATGAACTGTTTTCATTAATTAATGAACTTTTTTCATGAAAGTAATGTTTATTTTTCATTAAATAATGAAGCGGTTCATTAATAAAATGAATGCCCTTATTTTGGAATTGATGTACAATACTTTCCTTAAATAATGAAAGCTTTCATTATTCAATGCAGGGCTAAAAAACAAATTATGAACTATTTTCATTAATTAATGAACTTTTTTCATGAAAATAATGTATTTTTTTCATTAAATAATGAAGCGGATCATTAATAAAATAAATGCCCTTATCTTGGAATTGATGTACAATACTTTCCTTAAATAATGAAAGCTTTCATTATTCAATGCAGGGCTAAAAAACAAATTATGAATTATTTTCATTAATTAATGAACTTTTTTCATGAAAATAATGTATTTTTTCCATTAAATAATGAAGCGGTTCATTAATAAAAATCAATGCCCTTATCTTGGAATTGATGTACTATACTTACCTTAAATAATGAAAGCTTTTATTATTCAATGCAGGACTAAAAAACAAATTATGAATTATTTTCATTAATTAATGAACTTTTTTTAGTTAAATAATGTAAATGTGTCATTAAATAACGAATTAGTTTATTAATACAAGAAACAGTATGATTTTCGAAGTAATTAACAATATTTACATTAAACAATGTATACTTTCAATAAATCAATGTACAAATCGAGCATTTTTTTTACGAATTGAGAACATTAGGTAATGAATGTCGTGATTAAATACAAAGACTAAAAACATTTTGTATGAAATGCGATTAATAAACGCGTTTACATTAAAACGATAAACTCAACATTAAAGACAATGTGTTATTAATGATTTTGTACGCTGAACCAATGAATTTGTACGTTAAAACAATGAACTGCTATTGATGAACAGGTATTCATTGTTTTAACGTACGCTCGTTTTTTCAGTGAGAGGGGTTTGCGATTGATGGCGGTCCATTGTATTTAGTTAAGAGTTAGTTTAGAGTTAACATACAAAGTAAGACGACAGGAATGGTTGGGAGTTGTAAGTCACTAGGTCCTGGTTTACTTCGAGCTGTTGCACCACCAAATTTATTTATTTATTAAAAAGATTTAAAAAGCGAAACCGATAGAAATTGGTTTGAATGTCTGTTAATATAGCTATGGGCGCCAGGTAAAGCATTCTACATCCGTGTAGTGCGGCTAAAGAAAGAATCTCTGAATTTAACTATAGGTCCGAAGTACAGCACTAGGGTAATCTGATGGAAATTCACTGTAGCGCGAAAACATAGAATTGTTTTAGGATGAGAATACAACTCGCTGAAGCACTGTTTCTAAAAATAGCAACAAAACAATCAAACATTTCGATGGTATTCCAGGGATGAAAAAGAGTCGCTAGAGTCGTTAGAGATATATTAACTTCAATTTTGAAGATTCTGGACACGAATCCGACAAAATAACCCGTTAAGTTAGTCCAGAGGAAGTTCAATAAATTTATTGATTTGGCTCTGGATCGCGGTGGTATTCCTTGGTGTAATGGTGAATAGCCCCACGTTGGGCACCAATTTGTTGCAATATTTTATACCGAATATTTAGGAAGAATTGTTAGGATGATTATGATGCCGAATACTTTGAAAACCGCGACTTTGGATTATACGAATCCACTTATAATTAAAAAAAAGAACAAACGAATTATTTAATTATTAAAATGTGCAACCGGCACACGCGAGAGATTAGATCGAATTGATGAAATGTCGAAAAGATTAACTAAGTATGATGAGAAAAAGAGATTAGAAACTATTGCAACAACACTGCGATGGGTAACGACGCAGCTAACCGGCTATCCAGCTTTGGGTGGGTTCTTCGAATTAGATTTGTGATAAAAAAAGGTAAACAATATAGATGTAATAGAAAGACTAATTTGGGTATTATACGAATTTGATTAATTAAATGTAAGTACTGGGGCGTACTTACGTTGTAGGGTGGGCGCCAGCAAACTGTTTTGGGTCGTTTGCCTTAACCAGAATGCTGTAAATTTTTCTTAAAAAATATGAAGGAAACACAATTTTACAATGGGGAGTAAGAATATTTTATTTAAAAATATCCAGGAAACCGTGGCTTTCGCCTGGATTAAAACCTATAATTTTTTTCAATTATAGATTTACAAATGTAAATTGGATTTAACTAATTTAAGAGAAAGAAGATTATTAAAAAGCGAATTTGAAATTATACTAAATGAAACAAAGACAATTTTAGAACCACAGACCGCAAGAATGTGCCGCTATCACTCGGTCCCGAAATAAAACTGAAAATTAAGTCTATGGTAAAGAGGTTCGCGTTGTCTCACAATCTTGAGATTATTAAAATCGAAATAAAGGCCAACCGAATTATTAAGTCACAACACTTTTGAGCAAACGAATAAAACAAAAATTTAAATCACTCTACTTATCTTTTCCTCTTTTCTCTCCTTTCTCTTCCTTCCTCCTTCTTTTCCTCAATGACTTAACTCGCCCCGTTCTGACGATAAATTTCTTTCCACAAAATAACTCCTTCTTCGAAAAATCCTTCACTTCTTTCTAAAACACTTTCTATTTTTCTCACAACTTCTTCAACTTTTTATTATTTTCTTTTTCTTTTCTTAAAACCAATATTTTCCAAATTGCCTATCGGCTTAGACAGTCAACCAAGAATTGGTTCAACCATTTAGCCTTTCTTTCTCCTTGGCCTCCTCGTTCACTCACACATTCACACACTCATTCAAAAGCTTTCGTGGAACTCGGTTACGGTACCACTCCGATGTTGAGTTCCAACGAAACAATCTTTCACCCACACAATCAATGAATTCCCCAAGTTGTTGGTGCTGTCCCAAAACTTGAATCCAAGAAAAATAAAAAATAAATTATAAAAAGTTGAAGATACTATTCTGAGCATTCTCTAAGCTACTCTTCTATATTTTACTATTCTTTACTTATTCGAATAGTAGTAATTAATAGTAGTAATTAATCTCTTAACAATTTTGAGGAACCGAAGAACGAAGGCAAATATTCAAATTAAACTAACTAACGCGCAATCTACTATTCGGTGGACCTTTGTGCAGATTTGGTGGGATAGGGAAGAGCGTTTAGCGTTCCATTCTTTTATGCTGGTCTGTTATTTAAGCTAAGTTTAAAGAAAGAATTTTAGGATGGGCTCAAACCCGTCTTCAGAAATGAAAGTTAAACTATTTTTATTATGTTAATGTTGTGTTGTTCTCAAATCCACTTGAAGTGTAGGTGTATGCTTCGTTCTGTTGTTGTCTTCAAATATAAGTTTCCTCGTTTATGTAGAAGGCGTGCGAGTCTTAAGCCCATCCGCTGGCTCAACACGATCGAATTATTAGATACCTATTTTGTTATCCTCTCTGAGCTACTCTCAAGCTCCATGAGGACAACGGACTCAAAATTTAGGTCGAAAAATGGGAATGGTTGGGTTGGAGGTGGAAACAAATAGTGAGAGTAAGACTATGACTAAACAACATAGTCGAAAGAATGTTTTAAGAATAGATACAGAAAAGTTTTTGTTGTGGTAAAAATTACCGTAACAGTCTGTCTCGCAGGCGGTCTTGATTCGATTCCTCGCCCTCGCCCCTGTCACATAAAAATACTACAAAAAAAAAACAAAAGGCAAATCCTCCCAGCGTATTTCTTGTCATCTCCGCCGTTCGGACTGGGCAGAATGAATTTGACGAAATACACACTAGAAAGTTTGGGATTTGTGAGTTACTAGGCCCTGGTTCTCCACGAGCAGTGGCTTCTTTTTTATATAATTAGCGCGCACTCAAGGTGTTATTCCTATCCTCAAAATTATTATCACTGTACGAGCGTTTGGAAAACAAGGAAAGGCTTAGAAGGAGATACCGATGCACATTAGTTTTAAATTTCTGAATATTACAATGGAAAGGGGAAATAGAGTAAGGTAGATGTGTATATTTTTTTCACTCAAAACCTAAATTGACAGAAAAGCACATTTCAGGAGTTAACTAATCTCAACACTAGACCGATCTCTCACTGAAAAGCTGGACCTTATGCTAGGACTCTCGTGCTATAAAATTTCATCAAAACGAAAAAAATAAAATATGTATTATGTACGTTGTTGACTCTGTGCAGTCCAGCCCCATAAATGCAAAATGTAAATTACTCCAAAACATCGCATACAGCATGTAACCAAGGCCTCACAATTTATTTACGATCTGCGAAATTTCGAAGTTAGTGAACTGCGCAGCAGTTTAGGTTTTTCGCAGCCTAATTTCTCATATCCGACTTTCTTAATTTCTTTTCTCTGCCAACCTTCGACGAAGACGTAACTAATCCGTCGACCAAGTTGTTGTTGAAGTAAGTTGTACATCACGTGATTGTGACACCGGTTAGATTTGTACATATATCAAATCAATAAAATATAATCATTTCCTTCACATACTATAAGTACGAGTTTGGCCAAAATTATATCAGGTAATTGTGTAACTGGATTTATACGCAGAAATCCCTAAGAACCTTATATTTTCTTATTAGTTCTGAATTTGAACCTGGAAGCAGTGAAGTGAGCCCGATACTGAAAAAGAATCTCATCAAAGTTTATTCGGGATTAGCACCTTCAACCTGATCTTTGCAGGCATCGATTATAACCTCGAAAAGCCAACTTTAGGCGAATTGCTGTAATCAGTTTTGACTCGTGTCGAACAATCTGCTCCAAAGTCAAACGAGAGCGCTGTCCTCCGTGCGCTCTTATACGGAAAAGTAGGTTATTATTGTCTTTAATTGTGTTCCATCTTGATCGACAAAATTTTAGATTTGTGCTGAGTGTTCATCGCAAGTGCCGAAAGATCACGCCTCGGCCAGAGCCCGAACTCTCGCATGATCAGGGGGTTCAACGGCATGAGAGCAGCTTAATCTTAAAACAAGAGCAAGCCATCCAAACTCTGCCTCTCCGAGGTTTCAAGAAGTTTGTGATTGTTGCCCTTGCTTCAAGCAGCGGGTCCACCCTGATTTTATGTAACCTAAGACAGACAAATATCATATCTTCGTTCGTGCGAAAACCTCGTACAATCGATAGCTCACGCGTGGCCAGGCTATACACAAATTAAGCCTCCAGCACCCAGCCGAGAGTGAAGGAAGCCAACCAACCTTTTAATCGGACCAAACTCCCTTCGAAATAAAATTGGGTCTATCTACACCAACTAAGAAAATACCCGATCAGCATCCTATCGAAAATCCACCCTGAGTGCATTTAACAGGCCAGACATCATCTTGAACCAAACATACTACATTTCATCATCCATCATCTCTATCAACAATAATCAAATTTAATATACAACAATCAAATGAAATCATAATACAATCCTAGCTTATATACATAGACATTATCATCAATTTAATTATTCTCCAGAACGAGAATCAATCGTCAAACGTTCAACTTGCCAGAGTTTTTTTTTTGTTTTATTTTACATCTCTAACGTATATAGCTGAGCTACAAAAAGGAAAATTCAACGCTCAGGCCTCAACAAAGCTGATGTGCACACCAACTTTGGACAGCCGGTAAGTTTTTTTTTTATTTTGTGATCATATAAACAAGAAAATCTTGCAAATTGAACCTAAGACGATCCTGCAAATTTTGGCGCAATTTTTTTTTGATGCAATGAGAAATTCTTTTTAAATTTTCTCTTAATTTTTGATATTTTTAATTTATGGAGTGTCTATTTTTGAGTGAGAGTGATAACAAAACGAACCCAACAAAAAAAAAAAAAAGGGGGAAGAATGCAAAATCAGAATTGATTAAGTTAACGTTGAATTCTTAAAGAGCGAAACAATTCTCGGTTACTCTCTTATCTCACTCGAGCTTTCATCTTAATTAAGTTGGTTTCTTATTTGTTATCACTCGAACTCATGTAGTTTATTTTATTTACTTAATGTTCATTTGAGTATATGTATTTTTTTTGAGTATTTTCCCCACGTGAGCAAAATTATTTTCAATTTTTTTATGATGATCTGAAACTATAATTTTTGAGTGAATTCTAAATTGTAATAAACCATGTTAAATCAAGTTCTTGCCTCAACTTCTTCGTTTTGTCTGATGGATTGAATTTTTGAATAATGATTGAGTAATTCTTTTTCTGAGTGTGCAAAGGGAAGTGTTGTGAAATGATGTTGCTAAACGATGACAATAATTTGAGTAGTTCTTAGGGAATTATTCATTTCGATTAGGGGCTATTGAGAAAGAATATTGAGAGTGGCTCAATAGCCAAGGAGCTTCTAGGTTCTTGGAAGCAGAGGGAGGGCGACACTCTGGGACCCTAAATAACACCAAGGGTTTCTTAAAAATAAAGAAATTAAATCAAAATATAGTTCTTGCGAATGGATGGTTTTGTCAAATGATTTTTGTTTGTTTTCTCTTCGGCATGATAACATTGTACGGTAGTCCAGTGGCAGGTGCAAGTACCCACCCCACCGACGAGCTGGCCAACGGTGAAAGCGAGCATGCCGAGCCGTACCTTGCTACATGGACAATTTATTTAACATTCCATGGCTTGGCTTAGGGAATCCTGTGGTCCTGAGGAAGTCATGTGAAGAGCAGGTCACCGCGTCGCGTTAAATAAAATCAGCTAAACCGTTACACAGGTGGCGCCCATAGTGGGGCTTCGAATTTTCTAATACATATATTGTTTAATTTTAGCTTAAAACAATTACATATTTTTCTTGCAAGGTGAGAGTTTTTGTTTGCCTGAACTATTTTATATATGCTTAAATGCTTAGCGTTTAAGTTAACGTCCCAAGATTTCGGTCTTTTGATCATTCTTTGAGAAGCGTTGACTTTAGTGTTATTAATCATACTATTTTTTTTATTTTGAATCAATGACCGGGAGATTCTATGTACAAATTACAATTTCTCCGCCTGTTGCGTTGATCGTATAGAATTATAGTTGATGTTTTGGCTACCGGTTACGGAATTTCATGGACGACCGGGAGATATTAGTTCTTAGAAACTCTTCTCCGTCTGCTGCGCCCAAGATTATTTTTTAACTAACATTAACAATCAATTGCAAGAAAAAGAAACTGAGTCCCACAAATTTTTCCTTTGACAAGTATCTTCTAAAAACAAGTTCAAATCTTTTTATTATGAGAACAGTTTAAAATGTAAACGGCCTAAGTATAAAAGGTACTATTTTATCATTTACTTAGTTGCGTTAAAATTGGTAACAAGATTTTTCTGATTAATTTTGTTTTAATTTATCTTTATTGCGTCGTCGTTTTGCACATCACGGATTACATTTCCCAAGCACACATGATTTATATTATTCCTTTTTATTTTTTTTGATCTTTTTGAAATTCTGAAATTTTGTTTTCTTTTTTAAAATACCTACCATTATTTTTATATTTTGTTTTGATATATAAATCTTACATTTCCTATCGTTCTTCAAACTACGTTTTCTATCAAAATCTGATTAGATTGATAGATACCTACTTAGTGTACATACCATACCCACTTTAATATCGATAAAATTTTTGTATTCAATTTGTGTTATAACGTATAACACTTAAGAACATTTTTAATTTACTTGCCAAATGGCACCAAAAACAGACAAATCGAGAGACAAGTCTAAAGATAAAGCCTCTAAGACTCTTTCTCGTAATACACGTCAACAAACCACAGACCCAAGTGGTTCAGCTATGGCGTCTTCAATTGATAATGGTGCCGAAGATGATCTTCAAAGGCAAGATATTCCTTTAGATAATTAAAATGGTGATCATCAAGCAGAAATACCACCTACTGTGGCTTTGAATGACAGTCTACAACGATATATTACAAATATCGTAAGCGCAACAATCGGTTTAAGTAGAGCCGAAGATTTACGTTCCAGAAAGGCCGAATATGAAGAGGAAAGAGCAAAAATTAGAGAAGAAGTAGTGAACACTATTCGTGATACGTTAAGAGTACCAACTCCACCAGTTGTAATTGGAACTGGCTCTTTACATGGCATAGGTATTAGTCGTCCTGAACAGCATAGCGCTGCTCATACATCTATAAGACTGGATGAAAATCCTGAACCTGACCATCTTAGCGCAAACGCACGAAACTTTTTGAGTCAAATGAATGGACTCAATTTAAATGATCCCAGTCACAACTCAAGTCGGAATGTTTCACACAACAACTATAATCGAGCTCATGAATTCCATAAATGGGGTTTGAAATTCGACAATATAAGAATGACTGTGGATGATTTTCTTTTTCGTCTGAAAAGACTCAAAACCAGTTACGACGTTTCGTGGGAAGACTTGTTTCTCCACTTTCATCTTTTTGTCACGGGAACTGTCGAAAGTTGGTTTTGGACCTTTCTTAAGACCAATCCAAATGCAAATTGGCAAAGTTTAGAGTTTTCCTTGATTGAACAATATCGAAGCATTGAAACGGACTCGGAACTTTCTCGGAAAATGTTTGACCGCCGTCAGGGTCAAAATGAAAGTTTCGATGATTTTTATAATGCCATTCTAGTTATGAATGCTCGTCTTCGTATTCCCAAGTCACGACGAGAACTCATCGATTTAATCAAGCAGAATGTCAAGAGAAGAACCGGTGAGCTTCTCATTACATTTAGCACTCAGAGCTTGGCGGAAATGGTTTACGTTTGTCGGTCAATCGAGAAACATTCTCAAAGCGAATTTCTTCGACAAAAACCATTTCAACAAAGCAATTTTAGGAAGCAAGTCAGTGAGCTTGAAAGTCCATTACCAGAAGAAGAATTATTTGAGGTAAACGCATTTAACGTTTCTCACACCCAACAAAATCAAACAAATTATACTTGTTTTAACTGCAAGACTAAAGGACATTCATTTGTTCAATGTCCTAGTCCTCAGCGAAATTTATTTTGCTACAAGTGTGGCTTAGAGAACACTACAACACCTAACTGTGTTAAATGTTCGGGAAACCGAAAACGGGGCAATTCTACCACCGGGGAGTTTTGTCAACCGAAAGAGAACCCGGAACAAAAGTAAATATAAAAGATTTTAATGATTTTCAACCTGATAATACCCAACCCCATGATCTATCAAAAATACCTAATTTATCTGATAAACTTGATTTATCAAAAACTCGAGACGTTACTAAAATATCTGATTCTTCAAACCCTACTAGCTCATCATATGAAATCTTAAAACGTGAAAATATTAAATGCAGCAAACAACCTCTGTCGTTTAATAAATCTGTTTCGCTTCATGATAGGTTACAAAAATATTATGAAGCTCGCGAAAGAATTTTTGGACAAGTTCCTCAACATATACAAAAGCTAAGAAATAGATTTAAGAACAAGAAAACCATTTACCGAGAGATTTGTGCTACTACACTCTGCAATACTGAAGATCCTAGGCCTTATGCCAATATCACTATTTTCGGAAAACCAATGCTTGGTCTTTTAGACAGCGGAGCGAGCATCAGTTGCCTAGGTAATGGATGCTTACAAATGATGCAAGACCTAGGATTATCATACAATAAGTTCAGTGCAAATGTAAAAACAGCTAGTGGCCAACCACAACAAATTGTGGGTGAGATAACCACCCAATTAACTTACAAAAATATGACCAAAGAAATGAAATTATATCTAGTTCCGTCTCTAGAACAATCCTTGTATTTAGGAGTAAATTTTTGGAAACTTTTCATGATAGCTCCTCAAATTATTTCGGAGATTTGTCCAATTCCACTTCGAAAATGCGACTCAAACGCGCATGAACTCTCAGTTGATCAGTCCAAAGAAATAGAAGATGTTATACGATTGTTTCCGTCCTATGCCATAGAAGGGCTTGGACGGACGACAATAGAAGAACACACAATAAACGTAGGGGATACTGAGCCCATTAAACAGCGAAACTATCCCGTGTCGCCCGCCATTCAGAAATTGATGTATGAGGAGTTGGATAGGATGTTAGCAATGGATGTCATTGAAGAAAGTGAAAGTGCCTGGAGTTCTCCCGTGGTCTTGGTGCGTAAACCAGGGAAAAACCGCTTATGTCTTGACTCCAGGAAGCTCAATAAAGTAACTAAGAATGACGCCTATCCATTTCCTCATGTAGGGAATCTGCTAAGTCGTCAATCAGAAACGCACTTCATCAGTAGTGTTGACCTGAAAGACGCATTTTGGCAGATTCCTCTAGCGGAGTCGGCAAGGGAAAAGACAGCTTTTAGTGTGCCCGGCAGACCCTTATATCAATTCAAGGTAATGTCCTTTGGCCTCTGTAATGCGGCTCAACGTTTATGCAGACTAATGGACAAAGTGGTTCCTAACGAATTGAAACAAAATGTATTTGTTTATTTGGACGATCTGCTGATTGTTTCACGTACGTTTGAGGAGCATATACAAATTTTACGTACTCTAGCTTCACTTTTGCGGAAAGCAGGGTTAACTATCAATCTCGAAAAATCTAAATTTTGCTTCAAAGAGCTCCGATATTTAGGCTATATTGTTGGAGGAGGATGTATTAAGACCGATCCCGATAAAGTGTCAGCCATACAAGACTTTCCGATACCGAAAACGCCTCGACAAGTTCGAAGATTTCTGGGCCTATCCGGATGGTACAGGCGTTTTGTCCCAAATTACTCATCTTTGGCTTCTCCAATAACCGACACTTTAAAGAAAAGTAAAACATTCGTCTTTACCTCTGAAGCTTGTAAAGCTTTCGAAAAACTTAAGCTGGCATTAACAACAGCTCCAGTTTTAGTAAACCCGAATTTTCAAAAACCCTTTATTATCTTGTGCGACGCCTCGTCTACAGGTGTTGGTTGCGTCTTAAGTCAACTTGACGAAGAAGGAGCAGAGAGACCAATCTACTTTTACTCCTATAAACTAAACCAAGCGCAACGTAACTATAGCGTTACGGAATTAGAGTGTCTGGCTGCAGTTTTAGGCGTTGAAAAGTTCCGGCCTTACATAGAAGGGCACGAATTTACTATAGTGACCGACCATTCGAGTCTCAGGTGGCTCATGAGCCAAAAGGAATTAAGTGGAAGATTAGCGCGGTGGAGTTTGAGACTCCAAAAATACTCTTTTGTTATAGAGCATCGAAAGGGCTCTCAAAATGTGGCACCCGATGCACTGTCTCGAGTGTATGCAGCAGATGAACTTGCGTCTATCGACACAAATGACATGAGCTCTTCCGATGTTCTGCAGGTCAACCTTGCTGATCCGGCATTCAAGTCGGATGAGTATATGAGGTTGATCGAAACTATAGAGAAAAATAAATCCCAGCTACCCGACCTTCAAGTTTCAGAAAATTTTGTTTACAAGAAGGTCAGACATTGCACAGGGGATCCCACGGAAGACGATTGCGTCTGGAAACTGTGGATTCCTGCCGCCATGACCCGAAACTTAATTCGACTCGCTCATGATCCTCCTCGAGCCTCACATGGTGGGGTCGCCAAAACGTTGTATCGTCTTCGAGAACGATTTTACTGGCCTAATATGGCGGCTGAAGTAAAGTCGTTCATCGGAGAATGCATCGTTTGTAAGTCGTCCAAAGCACCAAACGCCGTCCTGAGACCACCAATGGGACAATCATTTATAGTTGAAAGACCATTTCAACATATTTTCGTTGATTTTCTTGGACCGTATCCGAGATCGAAGAGTGGAAATTGTTATATTATAGTTTGTCTTGACCAACTAACCAAATTTATCCTTGCGAAAGCCATTAAAAAAGCGACTTCTGAAGTAGCAATTCAGTTCCTAGAGGAACATGTCTTTGCATTATTTGGAGTACCAGAGTCTCTCCTGACTGACAATGGGAAACAATTTATAGGAAAAGAGTTCTCTAAATTTCTTGGTTCTTATGAGACAAAACATATTAGAACAGCTTCATATGCACCACAGGCGAACGCAAGTGAGCGTGCAAATCGATCGATCTTAGCGGCTATAAGGTCTTATATTGGTTCCGACCAGTCCAATTGGGATAAGCACTTAGTTTCCATCTTAAGTGCATTGAGATCAAGCGTCCACTCGGCTATAGGAATGTCTCCACACGAGGCTTTATTCGGGCAATGCAAACTAGAGCACGGCTCAGACTATAAGCTTCTCAAAAATTTAAACGGACTAAACAACTCGGAATATGACATTTTGCCTAAAGCTGTTAAGATGAACATGATTCATAGCCGTATTAAAGATTCATTAGCTCAGGCGCACAAAGTATATGAAAAGGTATATAATACTCGCAGCAAAGCCTGCAAGTTCAATGTAGGACAGCTAGTCCTAAAGCGCAACTTCATTTTAAGTGATAAGTTAAAGAAACGAAATGCGAAGTTATGTCCAAAATTTGTCCAAGCGAGAATTAAGACAATCGTCAGTAACAATTTATACGAATTAGAAGACCTTAACGGAAAGCCATTAGGTATTATACACGCCAAGGATATGCGGTTATAATAACACTTATTTCTAACAAACAAGACTGTTTCCATTCCAAATTCATGTCCTGGCTGACAGGAAATTGAAATGTTGTGTGCAGTCCAGCCCCATAAATGCAAAATGTAAATTACTCCAAAACATCGCATACAGCATGTAACCAAGGCCTCACAATTTATTTACGATCTGCGAAATTTCGAAGTTAGTGAACTGCGCAGCAGTTTAGGTTTTTCGCAGCCTAATTTCTCATATCCGACTTTCTTAATTTCTTTTCTCTGCCAACCTTCGACGAAGACGTAACTAATCCGTCGACCAAGTTGTTGTTGAAGTAAGTTGTACATCACGTGATTGTGACACCGGTTAGATTTGTACATATATCAAATCAATAAAATATAATCATTTCCTTAACATACTATAAGTACGAGTTTGGCCAAAATTATATCAGGTAATTGTGTAACTGGATTTATACGCAGAAATCCCTAAGAACCTTATATTTTCTTATTAGTTCTGAATTTGAACCTGGAAGCAGTGAAGTGAGCCCGATACTGAAAAAGAATCTCATCAAAGTTTATTCGGGATTAGCACCTTCAACCTGATCTTTGCAGGCATCGATTATAACCTCGAAAAGCCAACTTTAGGCGAATTGCTGTAATCAGTTTTGACTCGTGTCGAACAATCTGCTCCAAAGTCAAACGAGAGCGCTGTCCTCCGTGCGCTCTTATACGGAAAAGTAGGTTATTATTGTCTTTAATTGTGTTCCATCTTGATCGACAAAATTTTAGATTTGTGCTGAGTGTTCATCGCAAGTGCCGAAAGATCACGCCTCGGCCAGAGCCCGAACTCTCGCATGATCAGGGGGTTCAACGGCATGAGAGCAGCTTAATCTTAAAACAAGAGCAAGCCATCCAAACTCTGCCTCTCCGAGGTTTCAAGAAGTTTGTGATTGTTGCCCTTGCTTCAAGCAGCGGGTCCACCCTGATTTTATGTAACCTAAGACAGACAAATATCATATCTTCGTTCGTGCGAAAACCTCGTACAATCGATAGCTCACGCGTGGCCAGGCTATACACAAATTAAGCCTCCAGCACCCAGCCGAGAGTGAAGGAAGCCAACCAACCTTTTAATCGGACCAAACTCTCTTCGAAATAAAATTGGGTCTATCTACACCAACTAAGAAAATACCCGATCAGCATCCTATCGAAAATCCACCCTGAGTGCATTTAACAGGCCAGACATCATCCTGAACCAAACATACTACATTTCGTCATCCATCATCTCTATCAACAATAATCAAATTTAATATACAACAATCAAATGAAATCATAATACAATCCTAGCTTATATACATAGACATTATCATCAATTTAATTATTCTCCAGAACGAGAATCAATCGTCAAACGTTCAACTTGCCAGAGTTTTTTTTTTGTTTTATTTTACATCTCTAACGTATATAGCTGAGCTACAAAAAGGAAAATTCAACGCTCAGGCCTCAACAAAGCTGATGTGCACACCAACTTTGGACAGCCGGTAAGTTTTTTTTTTATTTTGTGATCATATAAACAAGAAAATCTTGCAAATTGAACCTAAGACGATCCTGCAAATTTTGGCGCAATTTTTTTTTGATGCAATGAGAAATTCTTTTTAAATTTTCTCTTAATTTTTGATATTTTTAATTTATGGAGTGTCTATTTTTGAGTGAGAGTGATAACAAAACGAACCCAACAAAAAAAAAAAAAAGGGGGAAGAATGCAAAATCAGAATTGATTAAGTTAACGTTGAATTCTTAAAGAGCGAAACAATTCTCGGTTACTCTCTTATCTCACTCGAGCTTTCATCTTAATTAAGTTGGTTTCTTATTTGTTATCACTCGAACTCATGTAGTTTATTTTATTTACTTAATGTTCATTTGAGTATATGTATTTTTTTTGAGTATTTTCCCCACGTGAGCAAAATTATTTTCAATTTTTTTATGATGATCTGAAACTATAATTTTTGAGTGAATTCTAAATTGTA
This sequence comes from Chrysotoxum bicinctum, assembly GCA_911387755.1. NCBI lineage: Eukaryota > Metazoa > Arthropoda > Insecta > Diptera > Syrphidae > Chrysotoxum > Chrysotoxum bicinctum. The sequence continues at coordinate 47,816,515 of OU426987.1, forward strand.
ATAAACCATGTTAAATCAAGTTCTTGCCTCAACTTCTTCGTTTTGTCTGATGGATTGAATTTTTGAATAATGATTGAGTAATTCTTTTTCTGAGTGTGCAAAGGGAAGTGTTGTGAAATGATGTTGCTAAACGATGACAATAATTTGAGTAGTTCTTAGGGAATTATTCATTTCGATTAGGGGCTATTGAGAAAGAATATTGAGAGTGGCTCAATAGCCAAGGAGCTTCTAGGTTCTTGGAAGCAGAGGGAGGGCGACACTCTGGGACCCTAAATAACACCAAGGGTTTCTTAAAAATAAAGAAATTAAATCAAAATATAGTTCTTGCGAATGGATGGTTTTGTCAAATGATTTTTGTTTGTTTTCTCTTCGGCATGATAACATTGTACGGTAGTCCAGTGGCAGGTGCAAGTACCCACCCCACCGACGAGCTGGCCAACGGTGAAAGCGAGCATGCCGAGCCGTACCTTGCTACATGGACAATTTATTTAACATTCCATGGCTTGGCTTAGGGAATCCTGTGGTCCTGAGGAAGTCATGTGAAGAGCAGGTCACCGCGTCGCGTTAAATAAAATCAGCTAAACCGTTACAACTCCTGATCCAGTTCAAAATGAAAGTCATCTGAATTTGTTAGCGCGGACAAGAAAAAAATCAGATTAAGAACTGTCACTCACCACCTACCTTTAATTTGTTACATTCTCGATAAAAAAAAAATACCCATTACCCATGCACCTAGCGGAAAAGCGAAAAAATAGAAACCCGAGAAGCCAGAACCGGTATAATGTTCACAGACAATTTAACTATGTGTCACCTGCTCCATGTGCGAGGAACATGTGGGAAAAGGATACTTATGTGCAATTACCACTTTTCCCACCTGCTTTGCTGTCCCATCGCATACCTATACAAATAGGTATATACCTACTCTCGTACACGGGAAAGGAAAAACTTGTGAACGGTATCAGATTTACTGTGAGCTGGATTACACCCATGCCATAGCCATATACCCTTAGTTAACTGAAAAGCATCTAAGGACACAGAGTGTATTTATTATTTATAGGCCATTTGATCACTTTCGGAATTCCTGCCACTATCAGCATCACCAGCGACAGACAGGGAAATTTGTGGAGAGTCCTTCAATGATGCACATTCCCGGTCGGCGATTATTCACCGGTTCGTTGTGTTGGGGTGTAATTCAATAATTGCGTTTGTGAACGCTGGCTTTTGCGATGTTTTACCATCGAACAATAAATCAGAGCACGGGTCAAAGGGGTTGATTTATTGTCCTCATTCACTTCGTCCCGTTAGAGATATTTTTATTTATTTATCTCTTTATCTGTGTTGTGCTGTGGTGTTTCTTTTTTTATTGTAGTTTTTTTTTCGTCCTCCTGTGAGGTTCTTATGGTTTTTTTTTCTTATTTTTTTTCGCTCCTGATTTTGTTCGGATCCTTCTATTAAGTTCTCCTCGCTCGAAAGGGAAGGATGCTAATATGTTTATTTGGTAGTTCGGTAGAAGGGGTTCTTTGCTAGAAAAGAAGCTCTCTTTGTGTGTCACTTTACCTCTGCTTGTGTCACAGATTCCAGTATGGGTCAAAGTTCGAAATTCCTGCAAACTTGAATAGAAAGGAAGTAAGAATTTATGTCGATGGGGACGACATACTGTACGAGTATGTATATGTATGTATGTATATGTACGTTCAGTGTGCTGTGCGTTCTGGTTTTTATATGCCATGTTGCTGCTGCTGGTGAATAAATTGAGATATCCTTCTCGGCATTTTTTGCGAATTTATTTTTTTATTATAATTTTACGATTTTTTCTTCCTTCATGCGTTTTATAGGTGACATAAAAACAAGTTATCTGTTCATACAAAAATTTTAAATAAAGCTATTTACTATAAAATAAAAATAAAAGAAGAACAATTTAGTTTAAAAATTCTTGTAGGTTTGATCTCGCTTAGCGTGCCCCTATTTTTATTTGTACTCTGAACTTAATCCATATGTAATATGACATTTACGTTATGATACGATTTAAAGTTGTTCATATGTTAATGAAACTTTTTTGTTGAGTCAATTAATTTTCATTAATCAACGAATTTTTCGTTTGTTTTGATGTAAAGTCTGCACACAGTTGCTCCTGCTGCCTCTTCTATCGATGATTGCCAAGCATGCATGACCATTGGCATTTTTTATAAAAGAGGCTTAAGGTCCTAAATTAATTTTCCTCAACAAATTTTGGGTGTTTTTTGTACCCCATATAATATTTTGTATGAAAACCAAGCCTGAAATTCAACTTTCATTAAAAGACTTGATTTTAAATATACGACAATATGATCTCAGGTTATGGGCTTCATAGGGGATCTTGTTAACTGTTTTCTATGACTTTGCATGAATCACGGGGTTCCTTCCAATGTTCTCTCAGGATGGGAGTCGTGCCTTCGGGTCGACTTCCCTGAGAAATATAAATGTACTTATTTCCGATGCAATAACAAGCCTTGGAGACGGACGGATTTCGAGTTGAGAAAACAAGCAAACGAAAAACGAAATAATAAATAAAGCATCTGATAGAGGAATGGTAGATCCGTTAACAGGCCACGTTAAGCCTTAAAATTAGTGAAGGGTTATACAATATTGCAAATCAAAATATCACCACCATCCAAGAATTACGAATAGATGTGGGAAAAAAGAGACGAAACTGTTATGGAAAAAAACTTAGAGAAGTAGTGTCTCACGGTATTGACAAACATGAACTCCAGAACAAGTCATAATGAGCAGTGCCGAAAGATGTGACGTTAAAATTGTCTATGGCTTGGAGGAGAAGACATCTTAAGTGACACAGGCGGAAAGTATTAAAATAGTCTTCTAAACATTACTTCCGATAACATTAGAGTCAAGTTGATTGAACTTTTCTACGGGTGAAAAATTGTTGTTTCTAGTAAACAGATCTCAAGGCTTACAAGTAATATTGAGATATTCTGATCAATACACAGTTAACCAGATTGATCACATTTTTATTGACGCATGGCACTTCTCCAGTATCACGGATGTAGATACTAACGTTCTGACATTTAAGACCTCGTTGTATAGATGTTGAAAAACTTCAATATAAAGAGATCGAAAGTCCTATTTTCGCTACTTACCATAGAGTATTGTAAACCAGTGGTAACATTGCCAAGAAGCCATCAGAGATGAGTCTGACAGTCTGCGCTTTACCACAACGAAAACCCTTTTGAATGCCGCCAAGCAAATGCAGAAAACAAGATGTACATATATGTATAAAGGGGCACTTCGTAGGAAGAGCTACTCCAGAGCCCTCCGAACAGATCAGTTTTCGTGGGATTCGGAGTTCGTCCGACGCATAGAGGTTCTGATGATGTAGGCTGTCATATGAAACTTTTGAGTTAATAATATATGTATAATGAAGAGCCTCGACTTGAAATTTGTTGGTCTTGAATTTCAAGACTTGTCTTAATCTATATAAATAAAAATGTAAATGTATGTTTGTTACTAATGGCTAATCTCGGAAAGTTCTTAACAGATTGCTTTGAAATTTCGACACAACATTGCACTCAAATACGTTAGTGTTTATATATACTTAAAACAAAAATAAAATGGTGGCCTTAAACGCAACAGTAGCTTGACTGAGATATAAGGAATATATTACCTTTATTTATCAAAAACAAACATTCAAAGTTTTTTTTTTTGTCAAAAAATATAAATAAAAAAATAGATTTCTGTAAGCATATATATACATAAGTACAAGGAAAAAGTCAAAGAAAAAAGGTGTCTTATAATAAGAAGAGGACAAAGAAGATTATAAAGAAAAAGAAGAACTTTTTTCCAGAAAGCTTAGTAGTTGGTGTAATAGGTAAGTCCGATTTATTTTCTGTTAAATATTTAAAATTCATTTTTTCCTTTGCTTTTTAATTTATAGATTTGGAAGTTGTGAATAAGCATACATAAATACCACAAATATTAGCAATTGGTGTAATTGGTAAGTCCGTTTTCTTTTCTCTTAAATATTTAAGATTTAGTTTTTCTTTTTTTAAATTTATAGATTTGGAAGCTATTTGAAGAAAGAAATACATATCTTCCACACATATCAACAATTGGTGTAATTGGTAAGTCTTTTGTTGTATTAACAAAGTTTTCGTTGATGTTACAAATTAGTTTTTTAGTATTATTATTGGATTAACCAAATTGTTTAATCCACAAAAAATTTGTCAAAATAGTTTTTTTTTAAGTCCACAAAAATTTGCGTTTCGTCCTTACGAATCAAAAGTGAGGGCGTATTGACAATACGCAAATTTTGTTAACTTCAAATAATCTTATATCGATTTGTCGACAAAAACAAAATTGTGAACTATGTAATACACAAAAGAAATGTCATCATCAAAAAAATATTGTAAGGTAACATGATTATTTATGTTATTAAGCTGTGTCATTTTCCATATAGTCATTTCATTTTTTTTAAAGATACATAATCAATAAATATTCTTTAGATAAAAAAATAATGCCTCGCAGAAGATCAAATATTGGCCGGCGCACTCGCGAAACGGAAGCAGTGCGGAGAGTATTTGCAAATAATACTGACGCCCAGCGGACATTAGCAAATGAGCGAATCCGGCAGAGAATGGTTCAAATACGTGCCGGGGAAGCGTCAACAGAACGACGTGTAACCAGGTTAGAGGATGCACGGAGGAGAGCACGGCGATCGCGTTGTACAGCTTCAGATCAGCTACGTTTGGAATACAATGAACGTGACAGATTGAGAGCGGCTGAGAGACGCCAATGCGAAACAGCAGATCAGCGTCAAACACGACTTCTTTGTCAGCAATCCCTCGATTACTTTCGCCTGGCATTCAGATATAACCCTGCTGATGATTACAGTTTGAGCCAGTATGTTTTAATCGGCACAATGACTGAAGTGTGCCATTATTGCAAGGCCTTAAAATTTCAGGGAGAAACGATAGGAATTTGTTGCGCAGCCGGAAAAATTAAACTTCCTCAACTTGTAGAACCGCCAGAACCATTAAAAACTTTACTTTCTGGATATTCACCCGAATCGAAACATTTCCTTTTAAACATTAGGAAATACAACTCATGCTTCCAAATGACATCTTTCGGTGCAGAAATAGAAACAACTCATTTTATGCCAACTTTTAAAGTAAAAGGTCAAATTTACCATAAAGCCGGATCCCTGCTTTAATTTTCAGATGGTCAATATAAGTTCTTGCAAATGTATTTCATTGGTGATAGCAATGATGAATTGAGTGCACGCTGTGGAATTTCTACTGGTATAAAAAGATCCAGAGCCCTACGAACAGATCAGTTTTCGTGGGATTCGGAGTTCGTCCGACGCATAGAGGTTCTGATGATGTAGGCTGTCATATGAAACTTTTGAGTTAATAATATATGTATAATGAAGAGCCTCGACTTGAAATTTGTTGGTCTTGAATTTCAAGACTTGTCTTAATTTAAAATAAATAAATAAATAACTATAACTAAAGCATTGCAGAAAGACTTAAGTTTGTCATACAGAACGTTTCAATGGATATTTTTAGTGTTGTTTAGCAGGGAACCTTTTTGGAGATGGATCATATGGAATTGATAATAATCCAGCTATCGGACCATCTTCCGTCTAAGCATATTTAGTTGATGATCTGATAACACACTCTACCAAAAAAATATTTGAACAGCTTAACAGCTAATCCATCAGACCCTTGGCCCTTGTTGTTTGCTATCTTTTTCAAAGCTTAGCCGACCTCTACTCTTATACATATAACCCACCTGTCTGATGACAGAACAGGTCTGGTAAATTCTTGATCCGAAGCACTCTAAGTGCTTGATATCTTTCACAAGAATGCACATTAGCTCCGTAATTAGTGTCGCAAGCGCACAACGAAGCTTGGCGTTTGTTCAAACGATTTTGCATAAGATGCATGGACGAAGAAGAGGTTAAATCAGTCCCTCATCTTCTATGTATGGCCTGCTTTATCCCATAGATGTAGCTCAAACTTGGAGAGTTCTCCTCGAGGAACCTAGCGATATAATTAATACAGAGATTTTCAGTCTCTCTCTCTCCAGTATATTCGCACCACAGATTGTTGGCAGGTTATTCCACAGCGCCAGCGGCTTCTGGCAATGAAAAAACTGGCTGTTTGTGTAGATAATAAACTTCTTTATGATTTAAAACTCTCCCAAAAATAATAACAATTTTTGAGAAAGATTTGGATGTAAGATTTTTATATCATAAAAAGTGGATTAGTAATATTTGTATGTGATAAGTTTCGAAGTTTTTCCATATAAGATTCAAGTGGTTCAAGAGTTGAAAACAAATGATCCACAAGTACGCATTACAAATATGCTCGGCGTTTTCAAGAACTATTCCGAGAGAAGAATGGGTTTATTCGCAATCTCATAATGAGCGATGAGACCCATTTGAAAAAATATTATTTAAATATTTTTTTGAAAAAATAGTTTTTGGATTCATAAAAAATTAAAACAATTTTTTTTTGAAAATTCAATATCTTCAAAATAGATACAAAATTAAACTTTTAAATTATGTTTTAAAATGTATTTTATTAAATACTAACAATTTGCATATCAATTTTTTTTTATAAAATTTTTTAGGAAAATTTAGTACACAAGAAATATGTTTCAGTATGTCTGTACCTCCCCCTACAGGGCTTGTGAACAACCAAAATTCCAGATTTTGGGAAACAAAAAATCAGAAAAAATTTCATAAAAGTTCCGAAAACGCAACGTCATATCTGAGGAGATGTAGAACTTAACTGAAGATCAATTTAAATGGACTAGTTAAATTGTGCGTTTGAGAAATATTTGAACTTTCTAATCGACCTGATTTTAGATTTTTTTTTTTTTGTTGGTTTTTTTAGGTCCTTCAAAATACGAAATTTTGAAAATTTCGTGTTAATGTTTTCGAACTCTTGAAAAATGTGATCAAAATTATAATTTTTCAAAATACTGTCTACTACAGGTAAACAAAGGCTTAAATTATATTCCAACATAATGTTGGCGTAATTTATATGAGTTGCTTGCCTGATACTCGTATGGGAGATGAAACCGCTATTTTGGATTTTCGCAAAGCTCACCTAAAGTAGTAGCATTTGAACCTAAACTGATTCTCAGAATATTGTGGGCTTATGTTTATAATGTAATGGTGGTACGCTCGAACAGTTATTGATGAATCCTAGTTCTGATGTAGAAGTCAAAATAAATATGAATTTAGATGCAGGAATTAGTAGTACCCCTTGTCATAATGGTTACTGCGTTGGACTGTCATGCGGAAGGTCTCGAGTTCGATTCTCAGCCGCTGCAAGAAAGTTGTTTTTCAGGGTGCACTGCCTCTTGCGAGGAATTGACAAATTCTCCAAGAGTATCTCTTGTCATGGAAAGTGCTGCTCATTAGCCGTTCGGAATCGGCAGAAAATTGTAGGTCCCCTCTGTTCCTGGTAACACGCACCCAGGAATGGTTGAGTGTTATAAAAGTCACACGGTCCTGGTTCACTCTGAGCTGTTGCAGCACCAAATTTTTAGATGCAGGAATTTAAGCAAATGTTATAATTTTGCCTCCAAGAAATGATGTTGTGAGTGACAATAAGAAAATTGATGAATGCCCAGAATGTTCCCAAATGAAATTGAGATGTAATGTAGATTTGATAATTCATCATCATCATCATCATCGGCTCGACAACCGGGTTCCGGTCCTGGCCTCACTCAACAAGTTTCTCCACCTATCCCGGTCTCTAGCCGACGCCATCCAGTTGCGCACCCCAAGATTTCGGGCGTCCTGGTATACGCCATCTCTCCAGCGCAAGCATGGTCTACCACGCTGTCGTCTACCATAGAATGTACCACAAAGAACTTTCCGAGCAGGTTCCTCTTCGCTCATGCGAGCTAGGTGCCCTGCCCACCGGAGTCTACCGAGCTTAATTTTTGTCACGATATCTGCTTCAAGGTAGATTGCGTACAGTTCATGATTGTACCGTCTCCGGAATCGTCCTTCCTCATATATGGGGCCAACAATTCTCCTTAAGACTTTTCTCTCGAACGCAGCTAAGAGGTCGGAGTGCCTTTTGCTAAACACCCAAGTCTCGGATCCATCTGTGAGTACTGGCAAGACCATGGTCCTGTAAAGCAGCAGTTTTGAAGTTATGGTGAGATTTCTGGTTTTGAAGAGCTTTGACAGACTATAGTAGGCTCTGTTGGATTTGAGAAGCCGCCCGCGTATTTCTTCTTCTATATTGTTATCGGCCATTGTTTGACCAACTGTTCCTCTCGCATTCGACGCCACCATGTACTTTGTTTTATCTTCACTAATGTGCAGCCCCAGATTTTGAGCCGCCTGCTCGATCTGGATGAAGGAATTGTGTACAGCTTGTTCGGTTCTTCCAATGATGTCGATGTCGTCTGCGTAAGTCAGTAACTGGCTGGACCTGTTGATGATTGTTAGCGCCATCTATGAGTGAAGCAAAATTGTAGCTCACTACACTTTTGCTTCACTCATCGAACATACCCCTTTCAGAATTCTGACAAACAAGAAAATGTCTGCCCTTCCGGCCTCATGAATATTCTTTCATTCTTACATTGTCACTTGGCCCTTATGGCAGCATCTTGGTTATTCTTCATTTGTCACTTGGCCCTTATGGCAGCAAAAAAATTTGTATCTCAAAAAAAGTGTTCACTCGTGGTTATTTTTTACTATTAAATAAAAATCATTATCGATTAATAAATTTATTATCAATTTTTGCGATTTTCTTCAATAAGAAACAAAATAAAATTCCAATTGAGGTTTTTTTCCTGGAGTTCACCAAAGCGAAGGAAGAACAAGCGGCAACAGCAACCACAACACCCAAGGGAAGCCACAGTCTCATCTCATTATTGTGTCTGGTCGGAATAGGGTGCCGTTTTGCGACGTTCCGTCCAATTTATCCACGGACAGAACTTTGGCCGCAACATTTGTGGTCCCGTCAACCAGGGACAGAACTTTGGCCCACATTTAGCCGTCATATTTGCAGTCCATTCACAGAAAAAATTTTTGGCCTACAATTGGCCGATTCAATGATGGTCCCTCTTGTTGCCGTGCCAGAGTCACGGATTGCTTTTTCGCCAGTCTTCTGGCATTTCTTCCTGCTCCCATACGTGCACTATAATATCATGAATTGCTTGACGTAAGGCTGGCCCGCCGTGATGAAATAATTCGGCTGGTATGACATCGGTTTCGGGGGATTTGTTCTGTTTAAGCCGGCCTATAGCCTTCTCAACCTCTTCTATGCTTGGTGGCGGCAACATAGAGTATTCTTCTTGAAGTAGTGGAGCCTCCACTTCCGCAGTGAGCTGACCATTTAGCAATTCATTAAAGTACACTTCTCATCGCTCCAGTATGCTTTCAGGATCGGTGATCAGATTTCCCTCTCCGTCCTTGCAGTATGTGCGGCGTGGTGTGTACTGCGTCATGTTTCGGACGGATTGGTAGAACTTCCGCGCCTTGTGCGGACCTCGCTCTCGGCTGTTTTCTATTTCATAGATTAGGTTCTTCTCCCAGGCTGATTTCTTTTGTCTGTGAAGCCGTTTTTCTGTTCTTCTGAGCTCTTTATATTCCTCTTCGCGTGCCCGCGTTCTATGAGATTGTTGCATTGCTCGGTACGCAACATTCTTACGTTCAGTCGCTAGCTTGCATTCATCATCAAACCAGTCGTTCCGATTTTTACGACTGCTGCCTAAGATGGAGTTGGCAGTACTAATGACGGTATTTTTAGGACGTGTCCACTTTTCATTTACGCCCAGCATACTGGCTCCAGGACTTACTCTCCCTAAGTCAGGTGTTTCTAGGGCGAGTCCTAACGCATTACCAAAGGTCTTACTGGTGTTTTCATTGCGCAGCGCGTAGGGCAGCCGTGTTGATTCGAACCTGATCGGCGGATGCAATGCGTCTTCACAAGGCAATCCACCCTCGGAAAACCATACCAACAAGATAGTGATCCGAGTCGATATTGGCACCTCGGTACGTTCGTACCGTCATCAAGTTCGAGTAGTGGCGACGGTCTATCAACACGTGGTCTATTTGGTTACGAGTGACTCCATCAGGTGATACCCAGGTGGCTTTGTAGATATCTTTACGCGGGAACCTGGTACTCGCAACTACCATGTTTTTCGATGCTGCCAATTCTAAGACTCGAAGTCCATTGTCATTAGTGTTCTCATGCAAACTATGGGTGCCTGCGTAATGCCTGAATACCGGCTCCCGACCTATTTTTGCGTTCAAATCCCCAAGGATGATTTTAACATCATACCTTGGACAGGCATTGAGGGCCCTCTCGACTTGTTCGTAGTAAGTCTCTTTTTCTTCGTCTGAGGACTCCTCCGTAGGTCCGTGAACGTTAATGAGGCTGATGTTCGTAAATTTGCCTCGCACGCGAAGGGTGCATAGCCTTTCGCTTCTAGCGTTAAAGCCGATGATAGTAGACTTCATTTTTTCGCTGGCTATGAAGCCTACCCCGAGCACATGGTGCTTTGTATGACAGCTGTAATATATGTACGTCATATTCTTTCTTCTGTAAAACACCATTCCCTGTCCATCTGATTTCTTGAAGAGCTGTTATGTCAGCTTTATATTTTTACAGGACATCGGCTAGCTGCTGAGCAGCTCGAGCGATCGTACGTTCCATAAGAAAATTCGTAAATCGTTTTTCAGTTTTCGTTGCGTGGGTTGTCGTCGTGTGATCAGTCCGATTCCGAGGCTTGTTGTCGGTCTCGTAATTCATTAAGTTTTACGGGACAAGGAATTAACCTGTCGCGAACCTGAGGAACCAGCCTGATCATATTAGTCAAACCTTTTCAAAGGCTTGTTTTTAGCGGCCCCCCGCGGAGAGGCTATGATCAGACTTGCACCAGTCCCGAATAGTTACGGCACGTGCATGTTTTCGTATGCTACATGTTATTCCCCCTATTCGTCTGATGGCTGATCGCCGATTTGATAATTACAGTTTTCAAAAACCTCGTGGGAAATACGATGAGCCGAAAGAAGATGTTGTACCAAAACATTAAAAAAACGCATCAACATCCGAAAACGTCGCTTAGACATCCAAAAAAGAATCAACAAGTCTTCATTGTGAGTTGCTAAAGTGGTCCAAAAGTCATCGAGTTGAATTTAAAAAAAAAAAGCAATAAGCTTATAATATTTATATCATTCATATTCTATTCTTTTTTTGAAAGAGTATTAGAGGTGACTTTATATATTTTTCTTACAGGTAATTTCAATCATCTACAAAAGTAGAAATTGTTTTTTGACAGCCACATAATCAAATATGTATGCCAATATATACAAAAAATAATCCAATATTCAAAACTGAGTTCAATGAGATTCGTAAATTCATTTCAATAATTTATTATTCTGGAAAGCATACACTGGATTTATATTGGTCTAATCAACCAGTATTTCGATTCGATATACAAAAGTTACCATCAGTCTATTTCGATTTAAAATTGTCAAGTCATATCTCCAAATTTGTGATAACAGTACAATCGCTCCCAGAGAAAAATTTCCTAAAGTGACAACACTCAACAATATGCTCAATCACCTTTCAATAGCTGAAAAAAAAGATACCCTCCGTAGTAGGAGGCTAAAATGTACATCAGAGGAAAATCCAAGGAACTTCAAGAGAAGAGTTCATCCAGGATAAGAAATACCGTAGAGGACACTTCGAATTTAGCTGTTGTTAAAAATAGAACAGACAACATTTTTAAACAAAAAAAATATAAGTATTCTATTTTTCTTTTTTTGAGTGAGTGAAACGAATTGCGTGTTATTGATTCCTTGATCGGAGCGTTATCTTAAATACATCTACCAAATACAATACCACGTTTGGCTTCTGGAGCATTCAAAGTGATATCTGATTAATTGCCAAACTAGTCATCTCAAATATGGTAACCAAACTTTGAAGACTAGACTGTAAAGAGCCACCACGTCTACCGTAAAATGGGCGCAACGTTTGCACTAACGAACGTTCATTTTAATGTTCAAGATCATCTTTTGGTTTAACGTGGATGCCTACCGTTTCCGGTTTTACCCCACGGGAGGCCTACCTCCATCGGAGTCAGATCTAGTCCTGACCATTAACTCCGATATAGCAAGCTATCTCGGTCGCAAAGTTGTGATATGTTGCAGCATATGCACACCTCTTGCTTTGGAGGCGAGGTCTATCTAACACTTCTTGAATTCTTGAAAACCGTGTGTCTCCGCATTAGGAATAAACCAAGCCACCATGATGCTCCCACTAGGGGGCCTACCTCATAGATAGGGTTTGAGCAGAGGGTAAAACTCAACCCTCAAATTCAAATGGGCACTATCTCCCATGGTTCCAGAATATAGCTTCCGGTGGAGCTTCGCAACCGAGGTAAACCGAGGTCAACCAAGGCCACTTCCACATGGGTTCCTGCAAAACCCTGGGCCTTTCAACCCTTAGAATATACACACCAAGAAGTCGGCCGGGGTAGTAACTAACAACATAGTGTGCTTCCTTTCTTCATTCGCCATGCGACGAACTAGGAAAGATGCTCCTAGACTTTTGCTCACCTTACGGCAAACTAGGAAAGACACTCCTAGTCTTTGTTCTAAAGAACGAGGATGACGATCCTCCTATTACTTGCTACTGTAAGTAAGATCTCCAGCTACGTAAGTAACCGGAGACTTGCCCTTTTATACTCCTTAATTCACCCTTAAAACGCATAAAATCACCAGCCACGTAGTAGCCGGATCATTTACTCCTTTTACATCCTTTAAAACCTTGAAACCTCCAGCCACGCAAGTAGCCGGAGGTTTCGCCATTTTACTCCGTTTTTCACCCTTAAAATCTGAAATCTCCAGCTACAAGTAGGCGGAGATTTCACCATTTAAGTCCCTTTTTCAACTCCCTTCTACTCCCTGTTGGGTTTTCTTGGTTGTCTAAATCTCCAGCTGGGCATGCAGCTGGAGAATAGACATAAGCCCCCCCACCACTACAAAGTGATTTCAATGTTCAATCGTTTTGCTTGCTATGGTGATTTAGTACAAGTGACTAAATAATAAACAACAGATTTAACAGATCTCATCAAAATAATTTGGTCGTCAAAATCTACCCTCGATATAAATATTGTATGTATACATGTTTGTAAAAAAATATAAGAACCATTATTTTAGTTTTCAATTTTTGCAAAGACTAAAGCTGTTTAAATGTATTTAGTATTCAAGTTTTCAAAACATTCTTTTGTTTTTTTTTTTTGATTTGAAAAAAAAAATATTTAGTTTTAGAAATCAGATATTTGAAAAATTTTAAAATCTTTTTCTTAAAAATGTTATAATAATTTCATATAAGAAAACTTCTTTTTGTTTGTATAAACTCAAATTTTGTCTAGAAATCAGACGGCGTTGCACTTAAAGTAATAATGTGGTCAGTTCATTTTGTCATCTTTTCTCAAAATTTCACCTAATTTTTGAAAACTTACTTAGAAGTTTCGTTTTTTATTACATTAAGCTTTCTTTCAATTTAAAATTGTATATTTTTGTTCTTCTGTTGCGCATATTGAAAATCGTCTTAATAAACTCAGAGATTTTATTAATTTGATTGAAAATCAAAATCAAAAAAAAAATACAAACCAATAAAATCAACAGCCGATGATGATTGGCGTTACAAAACAGATAACAGACAGAGACTCTTCTTCAATTAAAGTAACAATTGAATTTGGAACCATTTCAAACAGAAATTACGAAAGTTCAATTGGAATAATTTTATTAATCAACACCGGTGGCATCATGGCGAGACTTTTTTATGATCCAAGTTAATAAAAAAAAATGGTGGGAGAAAATTTGATAAATAATTTTAAAATGAAATTTGCAAAATATACATAACTGAAGATTTGTAGAAATGCTTATGACATCTTATGTGTGTGTACAATCCACTTGATGAAGCTAAATGGATTTTTTTAAACTAAAACTTCATACTACAAACTTCATCATACCTACAGGGCTGTAAAGACGTTAGACATTGAAAAGTTAAGGTATTGGTTTATTAATTAAATGCCAAAAGTATCTACTAAGACACTGATTTATATCCGAGACTCATACACAGGTACAATCTTGCAAGTTAAGCACTCGTAAAAATTCGAATTCGAGATTTTGATCATACTTGACCGTTGGCTCGTATCGTTCAATAAATATGGACGACTTTGCTATATGAGGACTTTTAATTCTTAGATAAAATAATTATATTTAATATGTATTTTAAATTTGTAAATTTTTTTTCTTACTTAAAATGTTTTTCTGTTTTCCCTGTCTTTAAATACAAATGTTCTAATTTCATTTTATTATTCTTTTCTTAATAATTAGTTAGATTAAATGTTTCTGGATATCGAGTACTTAAGAATGTTTGATTTCATAATTAAAATGGTCGATTTCTACTGGTGATAAATTCACACATAGGTGGTGATGATATTGCACTTCTTATTTTAAGTGCTGCCTGCTTTGGCATCTTGACATTACGATGATAAGGAAACCGAAAAAACAGTGGATCTCGCAATTATGTCTCTTTGTTTGTCTAGCTGTCTGTTCGAAAAATCGGCCGATTTTTTTAAACTTAGTAGATAACATTTTCAAATTCCCCCCACAATTTTTTTTTTCCTTTTTTTAAAAAAACTAAAAATAACGTTTCCTGTTATAAAATTTGTATCAAAATTTTATAATATTTTTCTCAAAAACTGTTCAAAATAAAATGAACGACTGGGTCGCAGGAACTTGCTCCTATGTAATAGACTAGGAATTTTAATAATGAATGTTTTTAGAGAAAACTGTTCATAAGGATAAAATTATATTTTTAAATTCTTACTACTAATAAGAGACAAAAACAGAATGATATGCAAATATGAATTTATGCTAGAACAAAAATTTTAAGTCGTTGTAGTGGTTTCTTAAAAAAACAGCTTTTATATACAAACTTTTTAAAAGCTTTTTAAAAAAAAATTTTGGTACGTCAATTTAAAGTTTTTATTATTGTTCGAGTAAAAATAAAATTAAAAAAAAAAATATTGAGCCGTTTCTGAGATATCGAATTTAAAAAAAAAAGAAAAAATAGATTTTTTTTTTCAAAATTTCAAAAAATATTTATTTTAAAGTTTTGAAATGCAAAGTGTTTTAGACTTTTTAGAAGCTTCTCTATAAAAAATTTCATTGAGAAATTCAAAATTCGAAAAAATGGTTCTATGGTAGGTACAAGCTGCAATATCTTAATTTCAATTTTTTTTTGTTAAACTAAAGATCATAAAAATAAGCCGTTTTCGAGCAAAATACGATTTTTGAAAATCATTTTTCTTAAATTTTTTAACATTTGTATGGTGGGTACCTTTATTTTTAGGTAAAATAAAATTTCTTTTCTCACATCTTGTAGATTATATTGAGAAACTTTTATTTATCAAGTTTTAAAAAAAATCTAGCATGGGGTTTTCGAAATATTGAGTTTTGAAAAAAAAATTTAAGTTTTTTTTTAAAATTTAAAATATTTTTTTTTGAAAATTTGAATACACAATTCTATATAAATTTTTGAGGAGCCTTAGAAAAAAAAATTATCAAAATCGGTTGTACTGGTTTTAAGCAAATCAAAAACAACAAAATGGTTCCATGGGGGTACCCTCAATAACCATTTTTCGGAATTTTTTTTTCAACCATTACCTAGGTTTAACTAAATGGAATTTTTTGTGTTTTTATTTTTTAGATCTATCTAACAGTTTTTGAGCAAAAAAAAATATTTATAAAATTTCGAAAAAAATTCGTACGGCAGGTACCGTTATTTTTGGTCTTAAAAAAAAAAGAAAAAAAATCGTGTGGGGGGAAAAAATTTAAAATGATATCTACTGTTATAATTACATTAAGTTATATTTATACAAGTACTAAAACTTGATTGATTATTTGGCAGCATTATATTTGAAATAGTTAAGATGTTCAAAAGTGAACGAAGAAATGTCAAGTCATGAAATATCCGGCAATCTTCGTCCTCTTTTTCATTTCAACCTTCCACGAGGCAAGAACATATATTTTAAATAATAAAATTAATATAAAGAAACTTATAGCGTTCTTTCAATTACAATTTCTTCAAATATAACATGTACCTACCAAGTTTAAAGAAAATCGGCCGAGCCGTTTAGGCTGTAGTCGAAGCGACAGACAGACAGTCAGACAGACAGAATTGCGAGACCCACTTTTTTTAGTCTTCGCTATCATCGTAATGCCAACTTTGATCAAAATCTCGAGTTTGATTTTTTTACGAATGTATAAGTTGCCTTATAGTAGCTATAAGTCACAAGTAAAAAGTTGAAGCCATATAATGATTGAAAACTATTTCCGAATAATGGTTATTAATGGTACACCCATACCTAGAACCTTTTATTTGCTTTTAGTTTTCTAAAAAACTGTACAACTGTATTGTGTATTTTAGATATATTTAATTTTTTTTTCTAAGCTCAATATTTTAAAAAGCCCATGCTCAATTTGTTTAAAACTTGACAATTAAAACTATTTTAATACAATTTACAAAAAGTGATAAAAAAATAATTTTATCTAAAAATTACGTTACCCACCATATAAATGTTATAAAATTTTATTCGAAAATCATATTTTTCTTGTACGTATACATATGTATAATTGAGAAACAAAAATTATGAAATTAAGATATTACTGACTATGCCTGGTATAGAACAATTTTTTAAAATTTTGAATTTCTCACTATATGTATAACGGATAGAGCTGTAAAAGTAACGACAAAATGAATACCCGTATGCATACGTTACTTTAGGTATGAGTACCCGTTACAAAAATGTCGTTACTCGTTACTATCGTTACTTTAGGTATTCCAATACAATTCGTATGTTTCACGTTATAGTATTAGCCAAATATGAGTATCGTTACTGTAACGAAATACGTAAATCATACGCAATGTTGGTTGGTTTTATTTGAGTCAAATAAGAAGATTCTTTTAATTAAAACATTACTCCTTGCCCAAAAATGTTAATTTGATTTTAATCAAAGTTAACATTACGATGATTGCTTCGGAAAGGTTGATACTGGGATGTACTGGAATGCATCTTTTTTTCTCAGAGATTTTTATTATGTCAGACATTTGGAAATAAAGCTTCATGTCTATTTTGTAAAAGACGTACAAAAAATCTCAAATGTCAATTGATTGAAAAACTTCTGAAAAATCTTAATTTTTTGGATTTTTTTTTGTCCCGGAAAATTCTGATTTTAGGGCTTTTGGAAAGCATCTAGAAAGAAATACTCTAAGTAGGTCAAAATATAGTACGAGTACTCTAAGTAGGTCAAAATATAGTATATTACCAATCAACCAAGGCATAAACTGTCAAATTCCATTGGAGGATGGCTGAGATCTCGATGGATTAAAAAACATCTACAAAATCTGAAATTTTTTTTAACGAAAAATCGATTTTTTTGCTCATGAAAATTGTGCAGAAAATATGAACGTCCAACGCGAGCTCATCTTGTGTGTATGCTTTACGCATATTCCGTATGACGTACCTGTGGTCTGTGGATACTGAATTTGTACCAAAACAAAAGTAACGACGTCGTGCGAGTAACGACATCGTGCGAGTAACGACATCGTACGAGTAACGACTCCGATTTGTGTGTATACTTTTCGCATTCCGTATGTGGTATCTCGTCTGTGGTACCTGCGTGCGTTATTAGATACTGAATGTGTGCCAAAAAAAAAAGTAACGACATCGTGCGAGTAACGACTCTTATTTGTGAGTAACGTTTCGTTACTTGGTATTTCATTGAATACCCGTTACTCAGTAACGAATATATACGATTCGCTACAGCTCTAATAACGGATTTAAATGAAATTTTCTTAGGAGAAGCTTTTTAAAACTTTGAAAACCTAAAACAAATATTTTTTGAATTTTTGAAAATTTCTTTTTGATAATTCGATATCTAAAAATCCTTTTACAATTTTTTTTGAAATTTAATTTTTATTCGTACAAAACTAAAAATTTAAAGTTGGCCTTCCAAAATTATTTCTTTAAAATGTTTTTAAAAAATTGTCTATAAAAGCCTAGCTTGAGAGCTCAAATGGGATTCTGTTATTATGTCTTACTACTAAAAAAATTTGAAAGATTAATTATATGATTATGAACAGTTTTCTCTAATATCAAAAATTTTTTAAATTCTTAGTTTATTAAATAAGAGCAAGTTCATGCGTTTTCTGTTTTTCTTTTTGATTTATAGCAATACTGAAAATATGATCTATTGCAGAAAATCCTTGTTGAAAACCAGCTTTGTCCAATAAGATAGTCTTCCAGAGAGAATATCATCAAATATTTTTCTTAGTGAATTTAAAATATAAGTGTCTTCGTCTTATGCGTGAAATGTATTGCTTCAGTTGTTAGGTTATGGTCGATCTGCCGAGCCAGAAGCCACACTGGCTCTTGCCAAATAAAGTATTGCACTATATAGGAACTTGTATACGACTTTTAGAAGATGGAATTGATTTCTATTCATCGGGTATGCCTCCTTCCACCCAAAATTACTTGATGATTTGATATACCTACCAAAACGTCAAATCCTGCGGCCTTATTGTTGACAAGGTTTTTTTTATAGTTAAGCCCCCTCTTCTATGCTGGTTCTCAATTGAAAAGAAGTGTGTTGTTTTCTTGACCTATTATTATTCACTCCATATGACTCTTATTCAGGGGCTGGAAATTCTGCTTAAAAACATCTACTTTTCACCACTTTGCTGTTTTGAAGAGCCTCTGTTTCGTTCTTAAAACCAACAGCCATTTTTAGACTTATATATAAAATCTCCTTATGTTGTTTTGATCTTTTTGATGCTCTTCAGTTGAAATGTTACATTTTCCCTCTTCATTATATACAGAATCTTCCTCTCCTCTTTTCTCCTAGATCGATACTTTTTTCTCGATGGACTTGTTTCGTGTTGCAAATAATTCCCATGTGCATTTTATCTGACTTGTTTCATTTGAAAATAATTCATTTTCATATCACTAGTTCTTCTTCTGAGTCCCTTGATAGCCTACCCTTTTTTCAGCTGCCTCTTTAAGGACATCGCGATGCTGAGATCATTTATATATGTCCATACATATATGCATAGTAGAGAACTTCTCGTTCAAGTGCTCTCATTAGAATGTTGTTACTTTAGGTATTCTAAGGTATTAGGAGTCGAACTTTTCCATTTCGACAGTCGAGTTATAAATTTTTGCCGCAGTTGAGAAATTATCAGAGTTCATACCTCCCCCTCTCTCCACTTATTTTAAGATGTTTGATGATTGCATCGATTAGCACATGGTCGATTTGATTGGTACCCATGTGGATTAGCCTTGGAACCCTTGTGGTACACATCACTGTTTTATTAGCTGCTGAAGAATCTTTTAATTGTGTATCTGTACTTATCAACCTTTCCGTATTATAACGAAGTCACATATTATGTACTTCCTTCTGCGTAAAATTCAGTAAAAAACGCTTCTTATCGGCTACTTCCTTTCCTGCGGTAAGACATACACACACAACCTTTGAATTGAATAACTTACACCAGGGCTTAAAGCAGTAGAAAAAGTATTCATCAATGAAGAACGTTGCACATCTTTAGGCGTTTGCGAAGCTGCTCATGGCTTGATCAACGTGCGTCGGTAAACAAGGAAATTCAAAGTTTTTCTATTTTTCACAATTCACATTTTCTTATAAGCACAAATGTAATAAGGAAACGTGAAAAATTAATTGTTCTCGCCTTTCGTTGAGTTTCTGATACCAATATCAGGCCCTTAAGGCGAGAGGATATCCATGGAAGCAAGCTGTGGGATACGTATTGTACCAATAAGAAGTTTCTAGACCTTTTGAGGCACCGGCCATAAATGTGTTTTTGCTTGTTTTGTCTTTTCCGCACCCCTCGCCTTTTTTCACATGTTATTTGAGCCTAGGTATTTAATCCCGTAATAAACCTTGCTGCGATTTGAACTTAGGCTAGGGATTCAATTCTATTTCCTGTTTTTGCCTCAACATTCAATCAAGGCTAGAGATTTAATCCCAACTCCCAACGTCTGACCGTGGCCTGTCATCGCTTAAGAATAGAAATTCAATCCCAATCAGCATCAGTCGAGGCTAGGGAATTAACCCTGCTGTCTGCCAATTATATAAAATGCCATGTTAGGTTTTAAGTAATAAGAGGAATTTGTAAATAACATAATATGAAATACTTTGTTATCTTAGATTAAGCTAAATTAAATAAAAGTTGGACATTACTGGAGTGTTGAACTTTCTAAAATTTTTTATTTTCTTCGGATTGACCCTGGACCTCTGCTGACAACTATCTCAGCCTTAGATAAAAAAAAGCGGCTTTTGGGACTGATGTCTCCGAGGAAAACCGAGCTAGTTCACTTGCTTAAATGAATTTGCTAAAAGTTAAAATTGATTCGATTTTGGGTTAAACCTACTTGCCTTAAGGTTCAACTTATTTGCCATTTGGGTAATTAACATCGCAAATGCTTAACATTTGAACTTTCGATGAAATTTGTCACTGCTATATTGTTAATTTATCTCTCAACACAAATTCACATAATAGCTTAGATCAAAAACTAATTAATTATAATCTTGATTGGAGTCAAATTATTATGTTTTTTAAAACATAAGCAGGGCGTACAAAATATAATTGCTTATTACATAAAATATTAAACGTTAAGAACCCCCTCTCTACCATCAAACGGATAAATTCAGTAAGCAAACAAAAAACATCTAATCCTTTGCTCTAACTAAAACAATCAATATAAATTAAAAATAAATTACTATCACAAACAAAATCCCCAAAAAAATTTCCTATATTCCTATACACACGACCATTTGAAAATGAAACCGCAAACCGATGCACTGTGAATAGTTCAATTAGCATGAACTAATTCACTTTAAACCCTTTTTTTCTCATTCTGAATAATTATTAATTCATCATAACATAAAATTCCATCCAGTCCTTCGGTGTCATGCTGTGTTTGTGCAATTATTATTTTTCAACAAAATGTGCAACCTAATGAATAATTTTTGAATCTAGCTATCTCAAATATTTTCAAATTCAATTCCTTAATTAATAAAAAAAAAATACAACAATAAAACACTAAACGAAAAAAAAACACACATCCATATAAATAATTTTAATTTGAAATATCGTTTTGAACAATAAAACTTAAATGCATTCAATTATGCTTAAACCTCTGCGCCTACACTTTGAGTCCGCTTCACATACATATACGAATATTATCAAGTTTTTGTTTGATATTGTGGTCATACACCGACGTATATCAAAATGTAGATTATACAGATATCAATTGGATGCATCAAAAAAAATATTTTAATAAAGCACGACACATTAAAAATAAAGAGAGAGAAAAAAAACCTAATCAAATATCCAAAGGCCCGGCGAGCTAACTATTTTCGATAGTCTATATTTATATTATCTATTTTTTTTTTATGAAAATAATATGAAAGCACATAGTTTATCGCCAGCAGTTGCAGTATAAAACTGTTCAATTTATCGCCAGATGGGATATTTTGGTCCTTATTCAGGGTGACAATCGACAACCCTTTCAAATGAAGGTTGTGCCAGTCTCTAAACAACCCAAGGGATTTACATTGATTGCAAAACCCCAATCCCTTGTGCCAAAGTGATTTATATGTTTTTTATAATTTTATTTAGGAAAACTCTAGTGTATCGCTGTAGATCAAGGCGAAAATAATGATAGCAAAGTCAAACAAAAAAAAAAGGAAAAACAAGCAGCTAGACGGGTAAGCTTATAGGAGCACAAAAAAGGAAAAAATATTTCACATTTGGGAAGACAATTTTAGTGGACAGTTGGTGAGAGGTTTTAATATGTAGGTTTTATTTTTGAGTTTTTTTTTTTGCTTGTACATATGTATAGGTATGTATGTATCTACAAAAGGGTCAGAATTTATTTTATGAATACATTTTCACAGCTTTTATTGGAGGAAAGGTTTTTACTATGCAGAGTTGTGACGCTTCAAATAGTCGAACGAGAAGTAAAGTAATTCTTTTTGGTGGGCTTATGGAAAAGGACATAGCAAAACCCGCTAAAGAACATGAAGGAGAGCACAGGTCATAATTAAATGAACAGTATGTTCAGAAAAAGTTTTGGAAAAAATTCAAACGAAAAATGTCAGCAGTTATTACCATATGAGAATATATAATAGCCATTGATTGTAGATTATAAAAATAATTAATTTTGTTCCACATACGCCCCAGTGTACATTTATGTACTGCCCCATACAGTATGATGGGCGTTTGCATCACACCCAATTAGGAGGCTGATATTTTACCGTATTGCCTCAGCGATGAACTTCTTGAACGTTTCGCCAGGAGAGCCAAGGTTGTCAGGGTCAAGATATACCGACACTATCCAGTATGTCCCACTTTTGGTGTGTAGTCTGGCGGGGGTAATATATCGATCGCTGAAATCAGGGAGTTAATATACATTAGAACTACTTTTAACTAATATGCAGGATCTGGATTCACCTTTATCCGATGCATACAGCAAGTAGTAACCAGGAGTCCTGAGCAGTGGCGGCTGTACCTTAAGTGCGCTCGTGCGCTGAACCACCAATTCATAAGATTTAAAAATTACAAAATATTACTGCATCTTTATTTTTAGATTACCATATTAATATTTATTTTTTAAACATACAAGAACATAAACAAGTAAAATTTCCAATTATGACGAAACAATGTAAGCACTTTGCTTTACTATTAAAACATACTTTCCCTGCAAGTAAAAATTCTCGTGCGCTTCGGCGAGCGCACGAGGACTGCTAATATAACTTGTATGAGTTACAAGCTAATATCCCTGACGCGTGAGACAAATGATATTTCATTGAATTGTATCGAGAAATTAGACTGCTCTCGTGCAGCGCACGAGAACCGATGTTTGACTAGAATACGCTGCGCCTGCGAATATGTAATGTTGTTTCGCTCTATCCGTGACTGGTTAAATAGAGTTGGTTTGTAGGAGTTAGGTTAGTAATTGTTTTTTATTTTGGTTTTGGTTCGATTCTGTAATGTGTACAGTGTGTGGTGTGGGATAAAATGAACAGTGATTAGGTATATTAAAGACAGTAAGTAATAAATCTTTTTAAAATAAAGTTAATATAAAATTAGCCGGATCGCCAAGGCCCTTTTTAAATTTTACATGCAATATTTTTGGCGGAGAATCGATTTAGACAGAAACCTGAATCCACGATTTGACGGATTTAAGTGAAAAAATAAAAAACATGATTCCTTGCTAAATGTAATAAGTGTGTCAGATTTATACATGGTCGAAATTCTTCGAGCAATTATACAAAATAATAAAAAATCAACATAAACATATATAAATTGTTGTTTTTTTGCGATTTCTAATCTTAATACCTACTTAGTGAGCAAGTAAAGTGCACCACCTGTTCAACAACCCACCAGCCGCCACTGGTCCTGAGTCCCTGAATTATAGATTTGACAATCCATGGTTCTTGGATCAGAACTATTTCATCTCGGTTTTTGTGGAAACGGAGAAGAAGTGAGGCCGAAGCCTTGATGGAGTGTTGAAGATTAATCTGAGGTAGTTGCAGCATTTTGGCTACATTCACCCAGACCAACCCTTAACATGGTTTGAATCAGGTCTTCTGATTCAGAGGACGAATCCAGTAGCTTGGCTTCAGAGGTAGAACCATTGGGTTCATCTTCGCTCAGAAGATCCTTCCTCTCGGAGTCTTCAGCTTCCTTTTCGGAGAGACTATCGATGATTTTAGGAGCAATGTTTGTGGTCTTCGCTTCAGACTCAGAAGTGCTGGAAGCATCAATTTCCATTGCTGGATCGATGTCTACCGCAGAATCTGCGACTGCGGAAGTACCTAGTGGTTGTGGAGGAACGGTGTTACCCTCATCAGTAGAGGAGCCAAGGACTCTTTATACACTACAATGATTGCAGATCTTGAAGCGCCATTGGGTTCATCCACTGTTGCAACTTTCCAGTTATGAGTGGGCGGGTCTGGATTACTACTTTGAATTATTTTTAGGATAACATCCAGGCGAGAGGGTACCTCTGGAATCCAGGCACGAGCCCTAGGCCTGGTAGGGATTTGCTCTCTAGCAACGACCTCGAGTTTCGCGCCTGCTCAGATTTCTCCTTACTTGCTGACAGGAAGCTTATAAAGATTGCAAGATCTCTGATCTCAACAAGAGATAAGCTTTACTTGGCCTCGGTGCCAGCCGTTATCTCTAATAACTGCGGGTGGTCCTGGATTTGCCTTTATGATGTCCACGTAGCGTACTGCGAGCTCACCACTGCCCAGCGATCTGGTAAGATCTTGCTATCGATATCGCTTCTGTCGATGACTGCAACAATGATGTTTGATTTTAGCGCATCGCTAAAAGAAAGATCATCCCTTCTTAACGCATCTGATGCAGTGCTGGTCTTCTGCACTTTGGGGCGCTTGGGTTCCGAAGTGGTTCCCTCAAAAGACATTTGTCGCTTTAACGTTAAGTCGCCGCCGCGCCGGTCTCAGCATCTTGTTGTTTGGCAATAACGCTTTTGGCTCGTGCTTAAGGTGCTTCCTGCTTAGAGTCACCATTAGTCTCTAGTTTATCACCTAGTCTTTTGATGATTCTCCTAGCAAATCGTGAGCGAGTTGTTGGGAGAGAGAGGATGTCTCGTAGTGCTTGCAGCAGACCCTTTCTTCAAGGGTTGCTTACCACTGAAGTAGGGCTTATTGGTAGTATTGGATTTCTCGGATCCAATACCGGCGCATAGCTTACCGGTCTTGCTACAGTCCGCGGACCCTTTCTTAACAGTTATTACGCAGACTGTGCCAGGCTTGAGAGCCGTTTTGTCACTCAAAGCTATATTAGTCGCTGGCGACTTATCCTCGTTAGAGTCCAAGTCCGTGCCGGCAGTCTCCTGTCGACATTTGAACCTATATCCCCGTTCGAATTTTATCTTTTTTTTTTAAGCTTTCTCCATGGTTTGTTAAGGGTTTTGAATTTTGTTTGTTGTGTCTGCTACCGCAGCTGGATTGCTGGGGTAGAAAAGAGGACGTAAGGTCAAATTCAAGGGAAGGGTTAAGGGACCTGGCAATAAAACAAACTTTCGTGACCTTAAGGTTTTGTTGACGAAACGTGACTTTAGTGTTAGGTTAGGTATGGTTGAAGTGGCTGCCAGTGTTGCAGCTGACACACTAAGACCATAGTTTGCCCATTGCGATACAATTGTAATCCTACTCGAGACTGGAAATGTCTATATTAATTACGTTCTCGAAGAAAACTTCTCCAAGATGCATATAGAAGATGAACTGATTGTACCTCTTCATGGTTAATTAAGCTTCTGCAAACATCGTTTGAATAAATACCAAGCCTCGTTTCGTACTTGCATACTAGACAATGCCCAATGCAATATGGTTAAAGGTTATCAAACACTTAGAGCACTTCGGACAATGCATTGGCCAGATCTTTTTTGTCATCAGACAGGGAGTTCTATTAGTCCATCCTAGCTTTGTTCTCTCTTTACTCTCTTATTTCAGCATTATGTATGTATTAAAGGTTAGGTTAGGTTAAAGTGGCTGCTGACCGGAAAAGGTCAACATACTTAGACCAATATTTGGTCCGTTGTGATACCACAAGGATTTCAAAAATCACCCTTACTCGTTAAACCATTTTGAGCAAATAATGAAGCTTTTGAGATAGTGAATGTCGGAATTATTTAGATCACTAGGATCGTTATAGTAGTATTCTCCCAAGTGGAGTCTACGTCTTTGCGCTAGGGCAGGATATGCATGACGGTGTAGATGGTATTGCAAATGTGTCGACTTCTTAAAAGCGCCTTCTTTATCTAGAAAAGCAACCGTACTATACTATTTATAGTGAAGGAAATATTTGATGGTTTGTACTAATGAGTGCGAAGCAGTATCTACCGATCTTCACTTGCAATAAGCATGTTTAGCCCTTGCTTCAAGAGTTTTTAGAAGGATTGATGATAAACTAATAGGTTTAAGATCTTTCAGGTTAATTTTTTAAACTTTTACTGACTTGAACACAACCATTACTTCCGTCCATATCAGAAGAATGTAGACTAGATTTAACTGTGAAACAGTGTCTCAAGAAAAGATGTAATTATATCTGATTTTGGCTTGATTTGGCTTGGCAAGAATTATGCTGTCTTGTCTGGTTTCAAACAGTTAAGTTCCCATTGTAGTTTTTTCCTATTAATCAGACCTTGTGGATAAAAAGACTTTTTATTGATTACCATGTGGGCTGTAAAGTTTTCGTTTTAAGAAGTACCTGGGAAATGGATACCCAGTAACAAGTTTAGTGATTCTTCATTAGAATTGGCCCATGAGCCCTGAAACTCACTAATGTGGCTTCCTCTTTTCGCTTATCTTGATGATCAGACAGGAAGTTTCCAATGAATTAAAAAGGACTAAGATAAGATGATTCACTTTACGTTCATTCTTGTTCCTAGAAGGATAAAGAAGTTCTGATTTTAGTAGACTTTCAAATTATATCCTATATGTATTTGGGTCAGTCAGTTTTCTGGTAGTTTCGAAACTCTAAGCAACTACAAGTCTCATCATTAAGATTGAATTGAATGTATCTTTGATCTGAGAACGGTACTTTCCAATTTTATATGATGTGATGAATAGTGTCAAAGACATAAATTATATCTAATATTTCCTGTCGGTTCCTGGTAAAAAATGTGGATTAATTACCCACGTTACTTACCAGAAGGTTAGTACTTAAAATTAAATTAAAAAGAGGCTCACCTCTGTCAATTATATTTGTACTGCCCCATGTTGTGTGAAGGGAGTTGACATCACTGCCAATGATGAGGCTTATCTTCTGTATGCGTGATCAGGCTCTCCAATGAATGACCGGGTATGTTCTTTTAGAAGTATGTTCTTTTAGAAGTTTAGAGTATGGGCTGCTGTGATATCTCTATCGCTGAAATCAGGAAGAAAATATACAAGATTTAGGATCACCTATACTTGATGCATACAGTACGTAGTATCCAGGAGTCCTGAGATCCCTTACCATGGATTTTACATTTCAGGGTTTTTTGATCAAGACAGTATTCTCCCCGTACCTGGACAGGGGAAAAAGAAGGAAGGCCGAAGGCTTAACAGAATGTTGCAGGTTAATTTGGATTAACTGCATCATTTTGGTTTCAATTTGGCAGACCAACCTCCACCACGGTGTTATAGAGTTCTGCAAAGTCCAAGGTAAGGTAAGCCTTATATTATCCTCACAAGAACCTTATTTAGCAAGTCTTTAGTCTCTATTTCCGTCAAACTGTCGACATTAGTAGAAAGATGAGCCCTGATCGAGGATGATCTTAATTTCCCATCTACCACGGATGGAAGCTTATTGGATGTTTTTCGGAAATTTGTCCAGACGCTATCCGAGTCATTCTCACCTTTTTAAAAAATCTACTGGGTAACTTTTTGGTCAAATTACTGAATTCGAGTGGAGTAACATTTTTAATCAGTGTGAGTAGCTCAATTACTCGATTGATTAAGACAACATACTCAAGTAGCAATTCTTATATCTTGGAGTACCTTTTCCACTCGGTTGCATAAGTCTATCTTCTTGGTTGGAGTAGTCTACATACTTAATTGGAGTAGTATATTTATTTGGTTGCAGTAGCCAATCATATCGGTGAACGCGAGAGAGTAAAAAAAGACAAAGGTGGCACGCTCAAATGTGTGGGCTCAAGAGACGATGGAAGGAATCCGAACATCGTCAGGAGAAAACAAATTTGAGTAACTACGCCATAGAACTCATGCTTCTATGTGTTACCTTTCTAGGACAGTGGAAAAACCCGACTGTCGCTTCGTAAAGTACCAAACGAGAATGTCTGATTTGAAAAGAATCGTCTGCATTATGACCAATCGTAAAGTTTTTATAATAGGTACCATTAATGTTAATATTTTAAGTAAAAAAAGTAAATGCTTCATATTTTTGATATGTTTTCCAAATTTATAAATAACAACACAAAAATTCAAGGCAGAGAAAGCCTAGATATTAAGTTCTGGTTATTTTTGTGCTAGGAGCAATTTTTTCGCACATACTGTACCACATACAGTAAAACGTGTAAAAAGTACTCCATGCAGATATTAAACAGTCGTCATCAATCTAAGACCAAACTCCCTGCCATATACACAAACAGTCAGAAGACATTAATTTCAATGGCGATCCTCATACATTTTTATTACCTACAAAAAATGAAATAGCTTTTCATCAGAATGTAACATTTTGATAAGCAATAATAATCCTTAAAAGGGATCAATTTCCCTTCCACAGGCCTTATGACAAAAGTGAAAGATACTTGAATGCGAGCCAAATGACCGATAGCAGAGGGATGATGATGAAAGAAAACCCCCTCAAATAAGTTACCTAACCTAACTGTTGTTGTTTTCCAACACAATATTTCTCTATACCCTCACTCACAAGATTTGGCCATGCCAGAATTCACTTCACTTTCTCTAATAGAAGATAGATGACTGTAAGAGAGACCAATCATCTAGGTTGGTCAGTCAGTTGGTCAATCATTCTTAGCTATAGAGTGCTTAAGTTCCTTGGGTCTGATCATCATCAGCTTCTGGGGACAAAATTATATTTTCCTGTCCCAATATTTTCATCTTTCATCTTTCAATGGTTTCTCGTTTGTTGATATATTTTTTTTTTTTTGAAAAATATTTCAATCTTTTCTTGTGCGCCGCCCAAACTGGCTTGAGTATAGTGTCTGTCTGTTGAATTGGGTTTCTGGTAACTACCTATACACAGTTACTATTCTATACCATAAGTAGCTACCAATCTAACGGTATGGCTAGGGTTACGAACGATACGATTCGATTCGATTCAATGACGCTCATGATTATTATGGCAAACAGCATGGGAGAGGGATAGTTGGGTGATGGCAGCGGGTTGAACTGGGGATCAAGAACATGATGATGATTATGGGCATGAAAGGAGCCTCATAATATCAAAATGACATAAATGAATGAATGATGCCTTTGATGAAAGGATTTTCATCATAGTGAGGCTAATAAATTGAAGGCAAACGGTTGAAGGTAGGAACAGAGGTAAGGTACATACGTAACGTTTCCCAGAATCGGATACAAAAACGGAAAAGGGTTTTGCTTTATATGTAATATGCATGCATAAGGGTAGCTGGAGAATAATCAAAAGAGGATGACAGTTCATGGGGGAGTAATCGGTTCCAAATGGAAATTTTCTATCAGCTCCGGTTTGCCTTTTCTCAGTTTTTCATCATCAAAGAACGCCTCACATTCCTCTCGGCTCGCATATGAAAGAGTGTGTTGCAATCAGAATGGAAGCAAAGTGTTTGAATTGATAATTGTCTCCGTGTGGAAGAACGGTTTAGCATATTTATTCTTGTTCGTTCCTTAATGGGAGAATCTTCCCACCGAACTCATCCATCATCGGAACCATTTTTGAACTAGCTGCATAGCCCTAATACCAGTTGCAACTGACATATTCTCACACTTCCGTGAATTTGGAATTTAGATGGGGAAGTTAATGGTAAATAGATACTTCTACTGAATGTTTTGCATCCAATATAAGCAAAGCCTTTAAGCTGGAGTGTCACGCCTAGCCAAAATTTTAAAAGTTTTTTAATTTTAAAGAACTGGGATACTTTTTTTTGTTGAATTCTCGGACTTATTGCGTCCGTTGGATTCCCTTCGTGGTACATAGGACTTCCATTACTCCTACGCGCCATCATGTACGGTTTCTGGAAATGTATCTCAGGTCTCAACACTCAACAACTCTTCCTAGGTTATGTTGATTCATCTTGGATAGCTGTTCGCCAAGTACTTCTCAATGGGCCTACTCGTCTGCCTGTCTCTGTGAATGAGAGCGAGTTACATTGCATTGCTTGGGTCTCAATGCACTTCCAACTTTTCCAAAACGTATCGTCAATCCTGTCCACGTATAATAGAGTCAAAAAGTTCCTTATACGTTCTCGTATGAAGTTCTTCTTCGGAGATACGATTAGGCCAGAAATCCTCAAGATCTTTTGCAGACATATACTCACAAACATTTGCAGCTTTCCACATGCTGCATTTATATAGAAGCACGGTTTCAACATTGGCGAAAAATTCACAATTTGGTTTTTAGACCTACAGAATTGTATCTCTATATTTTGGACAACATTTCGAACACAACCTTTGTTCTCTCGTTCGACTATATACTCAATTCGGTTCCACGATCGGTGTAGACAATATTCTTAAGATATTAAAAATCTTTCACCATCTATACTGGGTGTCCAGAAATATCCACTTGGAAAGATGAGGAAGTTCCAAGGCTGATCTTTATTTAATATTTTGCCGTATTAATTTTCAACCGCACGATCTTATCTTCTCTCTCCACCCTTGTTGTCATTCGATTGCGATACATGATCATTTAAGAGAGTACGCACAAGTTGGTCATCTGCGTAGTCCCGATGTTTGAGGTTCGATTTCAGGATCCACTGATTTCCTCCATTATTAGTCGACAAAGCTGCATATCGCTATACCAACGGGAACAGTATTGGTGACAGTGTACAGCCTTGTCAGTGCCCACTTTCAATTTCAAACTCCTCTGATAACCTTCACTTATGCCAGAACATGACGTTGCTAAGCAAATCGAAGCCTAATAAAGTCTCTATTAATACTGTCGAACGCCTTTTCGAAGTTGATAAGCAGCAGGTGATAGGTATTGAACGCAATAAACGATGATGATCCGCTAAGTGTTGATGTAATCCAGGAATATTCAGTGAGGAATCCTCTTTATTCGGCGTCGAGTGTATCTTTCAGGTGGTCTCTTATTAGCTACACGAAAATTTTTGCTGTTACCTTGGCAACTGCAGACATAGCGCAAATTCCTCTCCAGCTTTTGCACTGCGTAAGGTTTTTTTCTTTGGAAATTTGACTATTATTCCTTTTTTCCACTTTTCAGGAAAGGTCTCTATTTCCCAAACTCTTTAAATGAGTTGATGCAGTAGTTGCTGGCGCTACTTATAAGTGATCTGCGGGAATACTGTCAATTCCAACCGCTCTGTTGTTCTTTAGTGCTTTGATTGCGGTTATGATTCTTCCTCTACTGGCCGAATTTTTTACTTCGTATGTCTCATTGGACGCTGTATTCAGCTCACTTTTGAAATCGCATTTCCACAGAAAAGTACTCCTTCCACCTTTTGGGCTCGTCCTCATCCAAAAACCAAAACTAATAGAAATCCGTCTGAGTCATTAACCAGATGTTGTTTATAACCGTGGACAGCTCTTTGCTTATTCTGAAGACGGTCCTACTGTCACATCAACTTGCAGCCTCTTCTGCTTGTGTAGGCAATGCATTGATATAATTACACTTTTACACACTACAGTGAATTGCTCTAATCTTCATGCGATACCTAGAAACTAGTTCATTTACTTCTGCACCTGCATTAGCTTCAATGTGAGCTTTAAACTGTTTTCTTTCTTCAATCGTTGCCCAAGTTTCTTCGGAATGCTACGCACTAATTCCTCTTTACAACCAAACGACTATAATCTCAGTACGGGCTGCTGATTGCTCTCTATCCTTTTAAATGGTGGTAACTAAGTTGTTGGCGGACTGCAGGAACATTAAGTCTATCAGTATTATTCTTGGGAATTAACTTGGCATCTCCGAACGAATTGTACTTTTATGCAATCTATCGAATAGAGAGTGGGTTCGGGTGGTTTTGGATCATAATATACGGCGTCTGATCGAGAGTGGTTGTGGGTTACTTTTTTTTCCGTCGACACTCAAGTGACTTTGTGGAACGTCTTGTTTTCAAACATGTTCCTTCCTGTTACAAGGTGGTTGGCCTTGCCAAAATCTATAAATGTTTCACCATTTGAAATTAGGTTGTCATGTTTTACCATATCGTCCCTTAACTCCTAGTTCAAGTCTCCCATTACCATTAAGATACCTCCAAGTGGTATACTGCTTTAAGCTGCACCAATTCGGTTATAAATGGTATCCTTTACCTCATCAGAATAGAGCTCTACCTGTCACCTAAAGACTCCGAGAAAACTAAGCTTTTGAGAGCTGTTTTGGAAAGCAGTTATTCAACGCCAGTTTTTTTAGAACTTTCATATAAAAAGGAGTAGTACAGTGTTAGGACTTGATGACGTACACTTGCCCGATCCAAATCACGGATCTTCACTTTGCCCTGGTACCATCACAAGGATGTAAAACAAGTACTTCATTGTGACTGATTTTTGCACTACTGGCCAGGCCCAAGTTTTGAGCAGTCAATAGGCGTTTTTCTTTTGTAACTGCGAGAGAGGACTTAGCGAATAGAGCTCGATCCGAACCAAGCGCTACCTGAGTTCTCTCATTTACTCAAGAAAATCAGTTAAACACTGAATTGCTTTTGTATGATGGTCGCACGAACTTGCTCTAATGTAAAAGACTAAAAATCTAAGAAATGACTGTTACTAGGGGAAAATGTTCATAAGCATAAAATTATTTTTTGAAACTCTGTAATCTACACTATTATATAAGATCGAAACCATTTTGAAGTTTGGGTTGAATGATCTCAGAAAGTAGTTAACCGATTTATTTAAAATAAATTTTATTATTTTCTATATTGTTATAAGAGTGTTCCTGGCTATAATTTTTTTTCATTAATTATTTGTCAAACTTAAATATTATTAATTTTACATTTTTTGTCCATTTTTTTCATAAGTTGACTAATTCAACCAATTATATCTTAAAAAAATAAATTGAATTTGGTGCAACAGTTCGGAGTGAACCAGGACCTAGTGACTTACAACTCTAAACCATTCCTGTGTGCGTGTTACCAGGAACAGAGGGGACATACAATTTTTTGCCGATTCCGAACAGCTAATGAGCAGCACTTTCCATGACAAGAGATGCTCTTGGAGAATTTGTCAATTCCTCGCAAGACGCAGTACACACCTGAAAAAAACTTTTCTTGCAGCGGCTGAGAATCGAACTTGAGACCTTGCGCATGACAGTCCAGCGCACTAACCATTATGCCAAGTGGTACTACTTATATCTTAAAGCCTATATAATAATCGACAAAGATTAGCATTGCTTCATAAAGTCAATATTGTTGCGCAAATTTTAAGCCCAAAATAAAAATTCAAAAAGTTTATAATTTTATAGTTAGAAGTGATTTTGGGCTTAATTCGAACAGACAGACAGACAGAATTGCGAGACCCACTTTTTTCTTCTTGGCTAGCATCGTAATGTCAACTTTGAGCAAAATTCCAAAATGTTTTTTTTTTACCTATTCATAACTTGCCTTATTATAGAAGCTATGGGTCACAAGCTTAAGTCAATAGTTAATTTTGATTTATCTACTTATAGCTTATTCTCACACTAAACACGGTTTAATAGAGTAATGGTGTATTAAAGGGTCACTCTTTTGTTATATTTTCGTGATTCTTAAAGTTGATGATATTATTGAGCTATCAAGTCATTCAGTGAAGTCATTTTGTGGAAGTACACCTTTTATATAATAATTTTGTTTATATCGTACTGAATTAGTTTTCAATTAATTAATAACAAAAATAAAAGTCCTCCATCTCCAACAAATTTAATACAAAATAATTAATTTTTGTATAAGTTATATACATATTATTAAAAAAAAAAATAATCTTCAAATTAAATGTAGGGCCAAAAATTCCCTAAACAAAATTAAAATTAAAAATGTATATTGAAAGCAAATAGTTGCAACAAACTAATTGCGTTTTTAGTTGCAAATATTCCGTTAGACAAAAATTCGTAAATTTATGACTATTTTAATAAATATTTATCCCTATTAGGATCAATTTGTGAGTCTACACAAAACTCTATTTCGCATAAAACTTTTCATGCAGTTAAGTCAACATCATTTTTGCATACTTTTTTTTCCACCTCCTTCCCTTCTAAAATGAAGCCTTTAAATACTAAAATTGCCATCAATTATAAAGGACGTTATGCTATCCACCTAAATTTAGTTCATGAACGTCACAATTTATTTTGTGGAGCAACCGACAAAAAGTTAAAATTCCCAACACCACTATTCATCTTTATCAACATCACCCAGGGTCAACTCTGTTATTTTACTATTTTCTGCAACGCACGGTTGCTCACACAACACAAAAAAAAAACACCTTCACCCACACACACACACGTTATTTTATCCCACATATCCTTATTTTAAAAGATAATCAAAACTGTCAAATCAAAAACTAAACCCAACCTACATATATTGTTGGGGGAAAAACTTTGGTCGGTAAAAAGTTTGCATCCATTCCTTTGCCCCGCGCCAACAGTATGTGTTCGCAAAATTAGGCAATGTGGCTGGAAAATGTCTGCTTACCTCACATATTCGTCCTGGCTTCGTCGTCATCGTTGTGTGCAATTGTGCATCTCCTGAAGGCAGTGTTTCTGTTTTTAGAAAACTTTCACACCGACATACACACCAACAGATTGAGATTCACACGAAACGCGGTTGCGGTACAGATACAGCGCCCTCTATACATAACCTATATCCGAAGAAATGCAACACACAAAATGTACCAACGCCCCCGAAAGCCCCCCTCTCCACACAAACTGCTTTTGTCATGGAAAAGTTAATTAGACAGCATGTGAAACATGGAAAACTAGGACTCGCGCTCACAAAGTTTTATTCAGATTGAGTGACGTGAATGGAGGCTTCCTGCACCTGCACCATGTCGGTTTTTTGTATCTTAACTTTATAATTTATCCACGTATCGTTTCAAAAAAGTGTGATGGGAATTTCGAATGTGTGGGTTGGCATTTATCTAAATTTTTCCGTAAGTACGTTTAATACACACGGGGCTTACAATTACAAGAGGTAATTCTTTTTTGTACAAATATCCACACTAAACGCTAATTCTTTAGCTTAGAAAGCCCGGGAAGTCGGGTATAATAACACGTTCCATTTTTTCACTTTACGGGAACAAATGGTAGCGTTCAACTTCGATTTATCATAGTTTGGAAGGATTTTAATAAAAACGAAAACAAATTTTAGTAGATAGAGATAGATAGATAGATATTCTTTATTTTTTCTTATTAAAAATTTTACAATAATTTGTTGCTTAAGAATAACGACATGGCAATTCTGCCTGAAAGAACATTTCAAAATAAAAAAAATGAAAAGAAAAATATATATAAAAAAGATAAATATACAAAATAAATAAATAATTAATTTATAATTTAATATTGAAATATTGAATCATTGAAAAGTTTAAATTTTAGCAGAAAAAAAAAACAAACTTTAAACAATTTTGCAGTGATTTGTAAGACAAAAAAAGAAGATCAATTTAAAAAAATAAGATTTTACAAACATTTTTCAATTTTTAAGTGAGTTGAAACACAAACAATTTGTAAATTAGTTTAAATAATGTTAGGTGGCATTGTAACAGAAAATTTTAATAAATAATTAATTAAAAGGTTGAATAAGAATAAATTATACTCAAGATTTACAAGAAATAGTTTTGATAGTTAAGAGCTTGATCACAAAACCCGTAGAGATTTGTCCACCCTGCCGAACCGTTCAAAATTTCTATCAGTTGTTTTCTTGAGAGGACACTTTGATGGAAGTAAAGTTTTCTAATTTCCTGCAAAATTGGGCACACTGCTATGAAGTGATGAACATCATCACGCTCGAATCTGTTACACAAATTACACAAGATTGGTAAGTCTGAGCGATAGGGAAGATAATTTAAGCTAAGGATTTCAACTCTTGCTCGAAAAATGGTGCTTATAACCATCACAGGGTGTTTCGATTTTAAAGTAATTAGCAGCTTCAGGTCGATGATTTAGATCTCTGTATATACAAGTCTAGTTGACGATGCCGCCGCCCGATTTAGATGTTGAATGTATATTTGTTCATCAACCTTCGATATTACATTTTCAAATAATTCACTCCAGTAATTTTAGTAAAAAAATTCCCCGAACTCGAAAACGTCACTTTCGAAAAATTGCGAATAATGTGGTGCAGCTTTTGTCTGATAGCACTGTTTCAGTTAATTAGTCTTTTCCAATGTGGATACAAGAAGCTATAGAAGGTATGGAATCGTTTTGAAACAGAAAAAGTTATCAGCAAACCACTGCTTAAGATGGCAGATTAATATAAGATAACGCTGGTTTTTGATGTTATACATGATGCCCCATACATAAGAAGGGAGATGTCACAACGTGCAGCAATTATAGAGGTATCACGTTGTTGAGTACCGCCTATAAGATACTCTCCTCTATCCTACAAGACCGGATAACCCCATACGCTAAAACCGTTATCGGACAATATCAGTGTGGTTTCATTCCAGGCAAATCAACAACTGATCAGATATTTACCCTTAGGCAGGCGATGGAAAAATTTCTAGAATTTAACATCCCAACATACCATCTGTTTATAGACTTTAAGGCCGCCTATGATAGCATAGTCAGGGTAGAACTTTACAAAGCCATGGGAGAATTCGGCATCCCAAATAAATTGACACGACTTTGTAGGTTGACCATGACCAACGTAACAAGCCAAGTAAAAATAGCCGGATTGCTATCCAGACCAATCAACATCTTTAATGGACTCCGACAAGGGGACGGTTTGGCCTGCCTCCTCTTCAACCTGGCGTTGGAGAAAGCAATCCGTGACTCTGGCACGGCAACAAGAGGGACCATCGTCAACAGGTCCAGCCAGTTACTGGCTTACGCAGACGACATCGACATCATCGGAAGAACCGAACAAGCTGTACACGATTCCTTCATCCAGATCGAGCAGGCGGCACAAAATCTGGGGCTGCACATTAGTGAAGGTAAAACAAAGTACATGGTGGCGTCGAATGCGAGAGGAACAGTTGGTCAAACAATCAAGGTAGCGGAGCACGAATTTGAAGTGGTGCAATCCTTTAAATACCTTGGGTCAATAGTAGCAGCCGATAACAATATAGAAGAAGAAATACGCGGGCGGCTTCTCAAATCCAACAGAGCCTACTATAGTCTGTCAAAGCTCTTCAAATCCAGAAATCTCACCATAACTTCAAAACTGCTGCTGTACAGGACCATGGTCCTGCCAGTACTCACATATGGATCCGAGACTTGGGTGCTTAGCAAAAGGCACTCCGACCTCTTAGCTGCGTTCGAGAGAAAAGTCTTAAGGAGAATTGTTGGCCCCGTATGTGAGGAAGGACGATTCCGGAGACGGTACAATCATGAACTGTACGCAATCTACCTTGAAGCAGATATCGTGACAAAAATTAAGCTCGGTAGACTCCGGTGGGCAGGGCACCTAGCTCGCATGAGCGAAGAGGAACCTGCTCGGAAAGTTCTTTGTGGTACATTCTATGGTAGACGACAGCGTGGTAGACCATGCTTGCGCTGGAGAGATGGCGTAGACCAGGACGCCCGAAGCCTTGGGGTGCGCAACTGGATGGCGTCGGCTAGAGACCGGGATAGGTGGAGAGACTTGTTGAAAGAGGCCAGGACCGGAACCCGGTTGTCGAGCCGATGATGATGATGATACTCAAGATTTACAAGAAATAGTTTTGATAGTTAAGAGCTTGATCACAAAACCCGTAGAGATTTGTCCACCCTGCCGAACCGTTCAAAATTTCTTTCAGTTGTTTTCTTGAGAGGACACTTTGATGGAAGTAAAGTTTTCTAATTTCCTGCAAAATTGGGCACACTGCTATGAAGTGATGAACATCATCACGCTCGAATCTGTTACACAAATTACACAAGATTGGTAAGTCTGAGCGATAGGGAAGATAATTTAAGCTAAGGATTTCAAC
Organism: Chrysotoxum bicinctum; assembly: GCA_911387755.1. Taxonomy (NCBI): domain Eukaryota; kingdom Metazoa; phylum Arthropoda; class Insecta; order Diptera; family Syrphidae; genus Chrysotoxum; species Chrysotoxum bicinctum. The sequence continues at coordinate 47,854,394 of OU426987.1, forward strand.
TCTTGCTCGAAAAATGGTGCTTATAACCATCACAGGGTGTTTCGATTTTAAAGTAATTAGCAGCTTCAGGTCGATGATTTAGATCTCTGTATATACAAGTCTAGTTGACGATGCCGCCGCCCGATTTAGATGTTGAATGTATATTTGTTCATCAACCTTCGATATTACATTTTCAAATAATTCACTCCAGTAATTTTAGTAAAAAAATTCCCCGAACTCGAAAACGTCACTTTCGAAAAATTGCGAATAATGTGGTGCAGCTTTTGTCTGATAGCACTGTTTCAGTTAATTAGTCTTTTCCAATGTGGATACAAGAAGCTATAGAAGGTATGGAATCGTTTTGAAACAGAAAAAGTTATCAGCAAACCACTGCTTAAGATGGCAGATTAATATAAGATAACGCTGGTTTTTGATGTTATAGGAATCAATTTCTAAAAAACATGTTAGCCCTAGTGCCAAATACAAAAGTCGTTGTTCACTTTGCATGCGTGACAAGCTGCTAGATGGAGTGTTCACATTAGCAAAATGAAACCAATCATTCCGTGCTTGTCAAAAATATTTAAGAATGTGAACGCCCTTAATGGTACACATAAATATGATAATTCAGTTTGGCCAGATTCAATTAAAATTAATTTTTAACTTACTACACTCGAGCAATTAAAAAGACTGTACAGTCTATTTTTAAGAGATTTGATTTAACTGAATAAAATATCTCAATATTAACAAAGTATTTCACATAAGTTTACAATTTTACTGTTTTATAATAAGCTAGCAAAATATTTCATACTCGTATATACTTAAACAAAATTTACGGCCTTACAATAAGATAACAAAGTAACGCCGGATCCGATACCTAGCCCTGTATGGAGCTACGAGTAAGGACGTCAAACCGAGCATCCTTAGGTGGATGTACACTATGATGGTAAGACCCTACATTACCTATGGTGCGGTTGCATGACACAAGAAAACCGAATTAACAACAACTAGGAAAACCCTAGAAAAAATCCAAAGGCTCGCATGTATCTGTATTACGGGAGCAATGAGAACCTGAACCTGCCCTACCCAGGGTTGCAAAAGCTTAAGTCACTTGTTAGCTTAAGCTTGGCCTTAATTCACAAGCTAGTGAGTGACTTATGAATTAAAAAATTTTAATTCCCAACCTACTAAGTGACTTATGAATTAAAAAAAATTTAATTCATAAGTTAATGGATAAATGCTGATTAGAAAAATTATGAAATGGATAATTTATAAGCTAGCGTGATAATCTTATGATTTAAAAACTAGATTTGAAAGCTAAAAAGATATTCAAAATTAAAAATTAAAATTAAATGTAATACTTACTGAGTAGGTACCAAAAGTTTCGAAGTGCTTAGTTAAGAAAACGGAATGTTTTTATTTTTAATTTTATTGAAAATACACATTAAATTAGTTTCAGGTACTTGAAACAATTTTACAAAAAAATATCAAATAATCAACTCATGTAAAATATGAAAACCAAAAAATTTAAAGGCATATGAATAAAAATATGCACTCACGAAATTTATATAATGATAACCCATCATTTGCTCAACACAAAGATTTTATCAATATTGCTTTTTATTTAATTGGATTATAGGGACTGCATAAACGGCAGGCAACTCCCAAAAAATTCTCCAAAAGCTTTCGTTAATAATTAAATAATTATGTAGTCAAAACAAGTCTAAAAAATTCAAATCTACCAACTAACTTGTGAATTAAATTTTTTTTAATTCATAAGTCACTTAGTAGATAGGATTTCTTTTAATTCAGAAGTCACTTTGTTGCTCATGATTTGAATTTTTTTTAATTCATAAGTCACTTACTCCCTGATGACTTATTTTTTTTAAATTCATAAGTCACTTGGTAGGTGGTGAATTAAATTTTTTTAATTGATAAGCTTAGGATGTAATTTTTTTTTTAATTCATAAGTCACTTTGGGGGTTGTGAATTAATTTTTTTACTTGCGATATAGGTACTATAGGGCAAGTTCTGCATTTGGAAAAAAAATCGAACTCGAGATTTTGATCAAAGTTGACATTACGATGATAGCGAAGACGAAAAAAGTGGGTCTGACAATTCCGTCTGTCTGTCTGTATGTCTGTATGTCTGTATGTCTGTATGTCTGTATGTCTGTACCTCGAACTACAGCCCAAACTACCAGACGTATTTTCTTCAAACTCGGTAGTTAAGGGTCTTCGGTGATTCCCTAGAGGAAAAATTGAAATTTTTTTTTTAGCTCCAAAACTAAGGGTACCCCCCATACACCCGTAATGCAAAATCTTATTTATCTCGAAAACGGCTCTAACGATTTTGATAAAAAAAATTAGGTGTGATATTATGGACATGGACTATATTTTGGTGAAAAAAAAATTTGGGGGGAAATGTTATTAGGGGTACCTGTCATAGAACGGTTTTTTTGATTTTCGAATTTCTCACCAACGGCTCTAACGATTTTAACCAAAATTTTTATGCAGGAGCTGCTTTGCATTTGAAACAATATAAACTAAAAATTTTTTCGAAAAAATAGTTTTTGGGTTTTTAAAAAAATAATACAATTTTTTTTTTGAAAATTCAATATCTTGAAAACCGATACAAGATTAAATTTTTAAATTACGTTTTAAAATGAATTTAATTAAATACTAACAATTTGCATATCAATTTTTTTTATAAAAATTTTAAGGAAAATTTAGTACACAAAAAACATGTTTCAGTGTGTCTGTATGTCTGTACCTCTCACTACAGCCTAAACCCTTGGACCTATTTCTTTCAATCTCGGTAGTTAAGGGTCTTCGGTGATTCCCTAGAGGAAAAATTGAAATTTTTTTTTTTAGCTCCAAAACTAAGGGTACCCCCCATACACCAGTAATGCAAAATCTTATTTATCTCGAAAACGGCTCTAACGATTTTGATAAAAAAAATTAGGTGTGATATTATGGACATGGACTATATTTTGGTGAAAAAAAATTTGGGGGGAAATGTTATTAGGGGTACCTGTCATAGAACGGTTTTTTTGATTTTCGAATTTCTCACCAACGGATCTAACGATTTTAACCAAAATTTTTATGCAGGAGCTGCTTTGCATTTAAAAAAATATAAACTAAAAATTTTTTCGAAAAAATAGTTTTTGGATTTTTAAAAAAATAATACAATTTTTTTTTGAAAATTCAATATCTTGAAAACCGATACACGATTAAATTTTTAAATTACGTTTTAAAATGTATTTTATTAAATACTAACAATTTGCATATCAATTTTTTTTATAAAAATTTTAAGGAAAATTTAGTACACAAAAAACATGTTTCAGTGTGTCTGTATGTCTGTACCTCTCACTACAGCCTATACCCTTGGACCTATTTCTTTCAATCTCGGTAGTTAAGGGTCGTCGGTGATTCCCTAGAGGAGAAATTGAAATTTTTTTTTTAGCTCCAAAACTAAGGGTACCCCCCATACACCCGTAATGCAAAATCTTATTTATCTCGAAAACGGCTCTAACGATTTTGATAAAAAAAATTAAGTGTGATATTATGGACATGGACTACATTTTGGTTAAAAAAAATTTTGGGGAAAAATGTTATTAGGGGTACCTGCCATAGACCCGTTTTTTTGATTTTCGACTTTCTCATTAACGGCTCTAAGGATTTTAACCCAAAATTTTTAGCAGGAGTCCCCTTAAGTTTAAAATAATATTATATATAAAACTATTCGAAAAAATATTTATTGGGTTTTAAAAAAAAAAAAAAAAAATTTTTTAAATCAATATCTTCAAAACCTATGAACGATTATTTTTTGAAATTATTTCCTTAACCCAATATTATTAAATACTTAAAATTCGCATCCCACATTTTTTTCTTGAAAAATTTTAGAGAAATTTCTTATATACAAAATTTATTTAATAATAAAACGATTTTTTAAGGTTTATTTGCATAAATTCATACTTTTCCGGAAACCAGACGGCAATTTTATGCATTTGAACATTATTATCTCATTAAATCCATGTTTTATATTTATAAAATGTATCTTAAATTCCAAAGTACTTTTACATAAGAGCAAGTTCGTGCGATCCAGTCGTGCATTTTATTTTAATTCATAAGTCACCAAATACCTTATGAATTAAATTTTTTTAATTCACAAGTCATTTATGGACTTATGACTTAAGGATTTTTATATTCAAAAATTCGCAACCCTGATCAAAGGTTAGTTGATTGAGGGGAGGAATGCAAGTGGCTACTTTGAGTATGACATGAAACAAATGAAAACGACGATGTTCAAGAGATGTAAATGATTCCATGATAGTTCTGTTTCCTATCAGTTTTAATGCTCTTTTCTGAATTCTTTCAAATAAATAAAAAACGTTTGGGCTACACCTGTCCAAAGATTAGAGTTATACTCGAGTTTTAGACAAGCAGATGTCTTAATGTGGTCATTCCAATGAACATTTTTATTGACGCACATACCCAGTACTGAAACTTTTCAGCTTCTTCGATGCAAGTGCCATTGAAGAACAATGTCATAAGAGGCACATTTTTCTTCAAGGATAATACACAGAATTGAGATTTCGAAGCACTAAACTCCACACGATTTTATACTCCATTTAAAAATGCTGTAAAGATCGGTGTTTAATGAACTTCCGAAGGAGGTGCACATGACTTTGTGGATGAGTATGAACAGCTGAAGGTAAAAAAACTAAGGCAAGACAATGAAGTGGATTAGAAGTTTCAGACCAGAGAACATTTATAAAACGTGAGAAATAGAGTCGGAGACAAAACGGAACTCTGAGAAATACCAGTATTTGCTTTGTGAAGATCAGACTTGAAACCGTCGCAAAGATCATGTAGGTATTGAACGATCTAGAAGGTAATTTCTAAACCAAAGAATAAGGGTTTCGTTGATACCAAAGACACGCATTTTCGATAAGAGAGCTTGATGCTAAGCTTTTTTAAATGCCTTAGAAATTATGCAGCGTAATAATCTTACTTCCTCTAAGACAATATATACATATATATCTGTTCCACTCTTGAACAGACATATTATCAGATCCTCAGTGTAACGATTCGTGCGAAAACCGTATTGCCAGTCATTCAGAACCTTTTGATATTGATATTGCTGTCAGGCAACGTACACCTAGCAGAAAACTGAGCTACAACTACATTTGCCATATCTAGTTATCGGGTTGCCATTATAGATGAGCGTTGGAACCGAAGATATAATTGAATTTTTTACGTTCTTGATAAATGATTAGAAATTTCTACTGCCTTTGCGACACTGTACGATTTCTTCCCTTAATTTCTGGTCATGTTAGAATTTTAATCTTTTTATAACAGCTTTGCAATGATTTCTCACTTGTTTATGCTTTGTAAGAGCCGAAATTAGCGAAATTAGTGTCGAACCAAGACTTTTCTTTAGGTTTTATACTTTTAATTCTGTAAAAATAAAAGTATGATCACTTCTGTGATCATATCAGTACTGACATCAACGTATCGAGGAAACATAGTGACCAGTTAAAGATTCGAAAAAAAAAATGACTAAGACCATCCCACAGCGTGGGGTAGTACCGATATTAATCAAAGGGGTGAGTAGGTGAGTACCTTTTAGACTTTATTATTGAGAAAAATCTAGATATATTTAACGTAGGGAACACACCTACATTTGTAACTAGAGTAAGGAAGGAAGTTCTGGACTTAACGTTTGGAACCCCGAACTTAAGTCGATTAGTTAGAGACTGGAGAGTCTCCAACGAACCTTCTATGTCTGATCATAGAATTATAGTGTTTACTCTAGAAAACCTGTTGACAGAGAACACCTCTGGCAGGAATCCTAAGAAAACAAACTGGAACCTGTACAAAAGCGTCCTAAAGACTAGTCTTGAACGAATAGGTCCACAAGAAACGACAAATAGTAACCTTGAGTTAGAACACTTAGTTAATGAATTTAGCGGGGCCATAAATGAGGCTTATGAACTCAGTTGTCTCCTGAAACCCATTAAAAGGCAGAATGATGCTCCATGGTGGAACAATAACCTGTCAAAACTAAGATCCAAGGTAAGAAAGCTCTTCAATAAAGCAAAGAGTACTGGAGAGTGGCATAACTACTCTGCAGAACTGACCAAATATAACGGGGAAATAAGGAGAGCTAAGAGAAATAGTTTTGCGAATTTCTGTGAGGGCATTTCGTCGACACCTGCAGCAGCAAGATTAAACAAGGCTCTAGCCAAAGATAACACATTAACCTCTTTGCCACTTCGTTACGCCGATGGTAGCTTCACTGAAAACGAGGAGCAAAGTTCAACCCTATTGCTAAATACTCATTTTCCAGGCAGCTTACCAAAGGTAGGAAATATGATAGAGAGAATACCTCTGAGGCCTAACCGGGAAGACTGGAAGATAGCTTCGACTATCTGTTCAGGCAATAGGATTGAATGGGCGTTGAGTACCTGTCAACCTCTCAAATCACCAGGCGTAGATGGCATCTTTCCTGCGCTCTTGCAGAAAGGTAAAGAGCGTCGAAGTAGTATTGCACTTGGGTACATACCAAGTCTATGGAAAAGAGCAAAGATAATTTTCATCCCCAAAGTGGGGAAAAAAGATACCACACATCCTAAGTCATTCAGGCCAATAAGCCTAACATCCTTCTTACTGAAAACTTTGGAAAAGGTAATTGATAACTTCATTAGATCGGAAGTATTAGTAAACATGTCCCTAAATCACCGTCAGCATGCTTACAGAGCGGGCAGATCCACAGAAACCGCTCTGTACGAACTAACTAATATAATACAGAGAGCTTTAGATATTAAAGAAACGGCATTATGCGCCTTCCTTGATATTTAGGTGGCCTTCGACAACACCTCTCACGAAGCAGTTCATTCGGCTCTAGAAAGGAAGAGAGTGCCTAGTACAAGAACGGCGTAAGCATACACCAGAAAGTCATTACAACAAGAGCCTGTCCGCAGGGAGGGGTATTATCACCCTTGCTGTGGAGTCTTGTAGTTGATGAATTACTAGAAAGTCTAACCTCCCAAGGGATTCGATGTATTGGCTTTGCTGATGACATCGTTATAACGGCACTGGGGAAGTACGAAGAAACTCTTTGTGATATTGTCCAGAGAGGGCTGTCTATAACTAGGAAATGGTGTATATCTGTGGGACTTAACATCAACACTACCGAAACAACGATAGTACCACTTACCAGTAAAAGACTTCTACCTCGCATGAAACCCATTCGATTGGCGGGAGAAGTAATCGACACCCAGAGGGAGGTCAAATATTTAGGAGTTACACTAGATAGCAAACTCTTTTGGAACAAGCATGTCGAAATAACTGTCGGGAAAGCCACAAAGGCCCTAATGATATGCAAGAGACTTGCAGGTAAATCATGGGGCTGCAAACCAAACATCATAAGATGGATGTATGGTGTGATGGTAAGTCCCATTAGTACCTATGGGGCGATTGCATGGTATAAAAGAACCGAACTAAATACAACTAGGAAATCACTAGACAAATTGCAAAGGCTTGCATGTATATGCATAACAGGAGCAATGAGAACTTGCCCTACAGCAGCGATGGAAACCATCCTTCATCTGACGCCACTGCACGTGGCCATTAAAAATGCTGCTAAGGGAGCCATAATGAGATTTGCTAAGGAGGGCAAAATTATTGCAAACAGGGAAAAGGACTGGATAATCCGGTCCGCAGTAACAAACCTTTTTGACATCCCAAGAGATGGTATGATCAAAAGATATAACTTCGAAAAACATTTCAAAACGGAGTTAAGTTGCAAACAAGACTGGCTAGGCGAAACAATAAATTAGAGTCTCAAAGAAAATACCATCAAATGGTACACTGATGGATCGAGGACAGCTGAAGGGACTGATGCTGGAGTTTTTGGATCTAGAACTAAACTCTCCTTACCGATGGGACAGTCCACTAGCATATTCCAGGCAGAAGTAAATGCCATAGGCATATGTGCTGGAAGAAGCCTCGATAGGAAATATAAAAACCAAAACATTGCCATCATGTCAGACAGTCAGGCTGCGCTAAAAGCACTAAGCTCCCACACCATCAGTTCCAAACTTGTTTGGGAGTGCGTGATTAAGCTTAACGAACTGGGCAAGAATAACACTGTCACGCTTCATTGGATATCAGGCCACGTTGGAACTCCCTAAGCTGAGACTGGCAAAACTCCTACTCGGGGACTACAACCGAGAGCGTTTTCTAACCTGCATTAGCTTAAGTAGGAACAACCTCAGGAAAATCACGGGGCTTCTCACAGGCCACTGTAGGTTGAGAAGACACCTCGAAATTCTTGGCCTGGTGAACAACGCGACTTGCATATTCTGCAACATTCACGAAGAGACACCTGACCACATATTGGGGAAATGTGATGCCCTCGTGCATCAAAGGCACAGGTATCTGGCCAAGCACCACATAAAAGACAGTGAATTATCATCCCTTAAAATACTCCAAATACTTCGATTCCTCAGAGGAGCAGATTTGGAAGAAGACCTGTAATGATGAGCAAACCTCATCCAGTTCTAGATGGGGGACATAATAAATCTTTAGGTGGCAGTGTTTTTATACCCCAATTTATTCATTCATTCATCCCAATTGGCTTTTTCGTATTGACAGGGTAGTTCCAATATTCATAAACACTAACCAAAAGGAAGCATGCAGCTAAGCTGGGCATTTCTTACAATACTCACTGGTTGTAGTAATGGGTATCAGCAGGAAAAGGAAAAAGGCCAAAATGGGAGCCTAACTATTCAAAATTTTGGGTTGACTACCTAATCGAACTATCTTACCAGTAGATCAAAGACTTGATGTCTTATCTTAATACGGCAAAGTGGCTCTGAGACAAACCTTGACGACTTCGGTAATGGGTACTCCTCGATCATAAGACTGCAAGCTAGCGACCTTCAGCTAGAGCTCAGAAATCCCTCATCATATCCCATTACATCCATAAGTCATACGAGCTTATGATATCAAAACGGCTTACTCTAGCGCTATTTGAGTCACTGAATAAGCTTGCTTTTAGCCAGCATTTCTAGCAACCTGAAGTAACTTTTTGTTGATGCAAAGGTCCTTCAACTATTAACTGTGGATTTTCTTTTGTTTTCTTACATAGGTAGAAATGGCGACCACCGACATCTGACCCTGTGGCCCAATTAGCGTTGAAGTGCGCCATTTTGATACCAATATCTCGTATGAACGTGTGGATGGAATCGATATGGGAAATTGTGGAGATTCTCACGGAGTCTTTCAGTTTGGATTAAGTTCAAAAATATGAAAGGATCTAGTAGGTTTTGATGTCTCTTATTGTGTGATTGATTTTGCACAATCATCCGGAAATTGGATTCCTCATTTTGCCATACCACTATACTCATCCGACTTCATCTACATTGTACTAAGGTAGATAGCTTGTTGACTGGTACTAAAACAGTAGTCAATCCGATTGAGTGATTGTTCGGCCCCCACACCGTAAGCCTCCGTCTGCTAGATCGGGATCTAAGAAGTCAAATGAAGAGCAAGGCACAGATGTAACGAATTTGGTCCTAGAGCCATTTCGTCGTGTTAAGAAAAAAGATCAAGTCTTTGATCTTCATTTCCCAAAGATCTTCAATGTCGTCCAAAAATGGTCTTCCTAATGATTGTGCTATAAGTTTTGTCAGAGCAGGGCATTTGTAGAGGAAGTAGAGGACTGTTTCCTTTTCCCGCTGGTCCTGGCTATGACAGTGAATTTTGTAGAGAATACCTAGCTGCAGTGCATGCTCTCCTATTGGCCAGTGTTTGCTCCAAGTAGCTAAAATACTGGCTACGTCTTGCCTGGGTCTGCATATCAGATCAAGTATTCGGAATTTTTTATAGGCGGGTCCAATTTTTCTAGATATAGTGCAGTTTGTTAAACTGCTTCACCTACAGTTTGATTCGCTAAAAAAAATTGAGAGCATTTTTCTCTTCATAACTCCTAGCGAATTGTTGAGTCTTACCGCAACTGAGTTATGAAGGGCAGAACCTTGCCTGGTCCGCCCATTCATTTCCATCAATGCCACAATGACGCGGAATCCAGGTAAGAGTCTTATTATGGTTAATATTTAGGTTAGCAAGTTCCTCTCATCATTGCTGAATTAATTTCGAGAATAATGTACTAGAATTGATGGCTTTAACAGCTGCCTGACTGTTTGTATTATTAGCCGTATTCCGGTTCTAGTTTGGATCTTGTTTGAGTACCATGCAGGCTTCCCTGACGGCCGGTAATTCAGCTTAAGAAACACTACAGCAAAGTCGAGTAACCTAAACGACTTAGATATAGCTAAAGTCACAGAGAAGATTCCTGAGGCAACAGCATACTCCATCTTTGAGCCATCAGTAAAGATAGGTGCGTCGAAGTCTTTCGTCACGAACGTCATCATCCGAGTCCTTTCTTGATGAGAACATAACCTTAAAATCTTTGGTGATGTCCATTTTAGGGGTGAATCGATTGGTAAAACTTCTATATGCTAACATGACAAGCTTTAAACTAAAGTTGTACATCTAAAAACACTATTTCGATCTGACAGATGTGACTGATACAGAAATGTCAAATCCGGCCCACGAATTGAATGACCCTGTGTGTATATTTTTCACAATGTGTCTGCATTCGAATTAAGAAGTGAAAAAATTCACTCAAATCCTTTTGCTCGCATGAGTCTTATGCAAATATTAAACGAAAAGCTAAGCATTCATCAGAAGTAAAGTGATTTATACTTGTGCAACCCTAATCCGTGCCATTTCATGTTCGCCCAACCACCAGTCATTCATCTGCCTGTCCATTGTCCTTGGTCTTCTCCAGTAGTTTCAAGACATAAGAGTTTAGCATCTTACGAGTATATACCACTTCTTGCCAGCTCCTCACAAGGATAAAGTGTTTGGAACTACAAGCCCCCCAAACTCCCTATTATAGAAAAGATCTCTCAAGTTTTTGAGTTATTTTCGCAAAAGGGTTGGTTGTTGGTTGCACCAGCAACAATCGCTCCCCCTGTCGAATGAAACTCCTCAGTTAATTCTAGACAACTGTATATACCACCAAACAGGAATTTATCTTGGGGAATTTTCAAGTTTGTTTGAAACGGGAGCTCCGAGCTGCTGCAGTCATCCATCCCCCTCTCCATATTTTGTCCTATTTTTATTTGAAGAAATTCCTTTGAAGGGAATAGGTACATAATACAGCCAGGCCAGTTCTTCGCAAGACTGGTTGGGTTTAGTTAACTTGGTATGATTTGTCAATGTGAATGGCAGTGACTGGGTTGTGTTTGGTAGATTTAACAATTTTAGGATTGTTCGTTGTTGTCGAAAACGCTCTCGAAGAAGCTCTAATGTGCCCATTTTCGGTTGGATTTTTATTGGCAAATCTTTTTTCCTCTCTCTCTCTCTGTCTCTCTAAATTGTCTTATTCTTTATTCCCTAGACAATGTTTCGAATGGAATATTTACTTAAATGTTTTCTAAATGTTTGATGAGTCGAGGAGGATAGTCTTGGTTCTGGTTCTGTTCCTTCTTCTAAATACAAATAAATGTAGGTATAGAACTATGTGCCATTGGCTGATTTTAAAATAATTCCTTTCCTTAATCCTTTCGTCTCTGCAGTTGCATCTGCTCACGATTCTGGCATAAAAGGATAAAATTTTCCTCCAGCAGATATATATGCATGTGTATTCTACAAATAATGCGGTATTTGTTTGTATAGGGTTTTTGGTGATGAGACAAGGGTATCTGCATAAATGAGGGTGTGAGACTATGAGGCAGAACATCCGCTTTAGATTGGATTTACATTTGCTGAGCTGACAAGTGACAAGTGCGGTGGCAGTTGAAAATTTTGTTTTTCCATCCACATAGGAAAAGTGTTGAAAATGCGTTGGTAAATTTGGGCTGGATGGCGGGGGTGTTTGTATCTCCTACCTTCACTTTTCGGAAAATGAAAGCCAGCTTTTTTGTGTGGGGGTGCAGAAAATTGGATTTTGCGAGTGAGTCGTGTTGAGTGAAAGTTTCTTTTCATTTTTCGCCGAATGAAAACGTTTTAATTGAAGAAAGAAATTTAAATTTACAGATCACTTTTATGCAAAAAGCTTTTTTTTTGTTTGGTTAGTTTTTCGGGGTATTGTTCACGCAGATTGATGGTTTATGTTATTATTTCCGGAAGCGCACTTGTAAGGTGAAGCTTATTATTTGCAGCTGTTGTTTTTTGTTGACGTATAAAATGTCAGATAAATATGGTTGATGGAGTTGAAATGAATGCAATTTCGTTTCTGTAAAAGATTCGTTCCGTACATAAGGCTTGACAGATTCAGAAAAAAAAATTGCAGTAAAAACAAAGTAACATGATGGTTGAAAGTGAGAAAAATGACAAATGATTTGACATATTCATAACCGAATCAGCCTTCTGATATAAAATAAGAGACAAGCAAAATAAAAATAAGACTTCTGTCAGATACTATACGAATTTTGAATTTTTAAAATTTATTGGCAAAATAAACTTTAACTAAAACTTAATTTTTAAAACATGTTTGGAAGTGATACGGAATTACAGAACTTATTTACCTATCTAACGCGAAATCTTCAACAGGGTGAGTCTAAAGTGACTTCCTAATTTAACTTAGTGATAATAAGTTTTATAGCATTTTTAGGTATTAATAATTTATTTAAGAATTACAAAGTATGATTTATCGAAATTTTTTCCCTCAAATGAGCACCAGCTTCATGCTCACAGAGACGGGCTCTTTCTAGAGCGTTTTCCATAACACTTCGTAGGACATCTGGGCTCAGCGCATGTATTTCAGCACAAATGTTCTCCGTCAGCTGCGGGATAGTGGTAAGGTTATTTACGTACACTTTACCCTTCAAATAACCTCACAAAAAGAGGTCTGATGCAGTCAAATCTGGAGAAAGTAAAGGCCAAAAAGTAAAGTTAATCCAGAATTTTTAGAAATTATTCGGTCGCCGAAAATGTTCCTTTGTAACGCCATCCTGCTGAAACAACATCTCAGGACTATCAGCAATCGCTGGACTCAAAAAGTTTTCGATCATAGCCCGATACCTTTCACCATATATGGTTACAGGATTGGTGGAATCGTCTTCAAAGAAAATGGCTCAATAATTTTTTTCTGAAGTTATAACCCACCAGGCAGTGGTCTTAAGTGAATATAATTCCCGCGGATGGTTCAGGGAAACATTAAGTCGACTAAAGCATTACACATTCGTGGAGGGCAGCTTAGGAAAGATTCTCTGAATATGTCCCTAATACAGGAGTATGACAGTTGAATTGTTTAAGTTGAGCTATTTCAATAAGACACTGGTTATAAAAATACTGAAGATAGTAAAAGACAAGAATCATTGCGGTGCGAAGGTGTTCGAGATTCAAATGTTTCTGTAACATTTATTTCACTCTCTCATTTTTAAAGCTCTTTTTTTTATTTTATCCAAGAGACTCGAGTGGATTATTGGAGCACCTGCCCAAATATTAGAATTATACTCAAACTTCGGATGAATATAGGCCTTATAGATTACAGCCAGATCAGAAGGGTTGACAAACTTCTTGCTTCGTCGGAGGAAATTTAAACTCCACTCTATGTGGCCTGTGATGCACATACTGAGAACAAAAAGCTGTTCTGGTTCATCAATGCAAGTGCCGCTCATGAGAAGTGACATGTGAGGTGGTTTCCGCTTTAATGACAGGAGACAGCATTTATGATAATAATATGATAATTTATCAGTATTTGCATTACCATGAAAGAAGTAACGTTGGTGCAATTAAACGATAGTTAGAAGGGAAAGATGATTCGTCTTTTTTAGGGACAGTATACTATAAAGTATTATTATCAGGGTCAGAGGTAAGAAAGAAGTCTAGGGTATCGACCGATAGACCTGCGACATCAGGAGTAGGAAAAAGCTTGTTAACGATCTGAGTCAGATTGTTTAACTCAGCAAAAATCATCCTTTCCTTCGGGTATTTTTTAAAAGAACATCGCATCCGTGAAGAATTGTGTACGTTGAAATCACCCATTACAAGGATGTATATTAAAAGGAGACTTTTAGCAATGTCTTAAAAGAAAAATTGATATTATATTGATGTTATATATTAATTATCTTCTTCTTACCTTTTCCGAAATTTCAAGCCCACTTGTTCTTGTTAAATGGACTAAGCGCTCTGAAACCTTGGTCTTTAAATCAGAACCTTGGTCATCCTTGTCACGTCGAGCATCCTCCTCGAACACAGAACTAAATATCCGCAAGTGATTTTTCTCTCAAAAGAGCTCATTTCTTCTCATTGTTCAACATTAAACGCAAGCAGGATTCCAACAGTATAAGGCTTTTGTCGAGCGTGCAACACGACTTACGCGCGAAATTTCGAACCCATTTGGCTCACCAAATCGAAGAAGCGATAATTTCATAAGATATTTGTTGCCCCCACAAAGGAGTTGTTTTTGGGGGTAATATTTACTCCCAGGGAGAATAACTCCTTAACTACTTGTAAGTTCGGTGAATACATTTTTTGTTTTTTTTTTTTTCTTGTTGATGGAGTGCACCTTTTTCTCTTTTCGTTTACTATAAGAGCAACAAGTTTCGTTGAATCAAATACAGACATGAAGAAATTTTTTATAAAGTCCAAAATAGTCAATAATGTCGATATCGCTGCCATGCCGCATATTTGCTGAATATAGTGCCACCCGTTTTAACATTAAAGCACATGTTCAACAGAGTACATTTTTACATAACCAATAAATTAGAGCAATCAATACTACAATGTTCCGAGGGTAGTAAGTATTTTTGGTCATTTGTAAAAAAAAGTATTCGAAACACCACCTCGTCTTCAATGATACTCCTGTTAAATCTCTCGCAAAAGCTTGTCTTCTATGAAGGCAGTAAGCTATGAATTCGAAGCTGCAAGAAAGTCTCATGACTCCTTCGGTACTTGAGCGTGTTGACGAATTAATTAGGTCAATCTTCTTTGGCACTCATTTTCTTACAAAAGTCCTAGTCTATTGGTGTTTTTCCGGGTGGATGGAAAATTTCATATGTCCAGACAGTCCCTTAAAAAAATAAATTTGTCTAACTATCGACCTATTGCTCGTACATCTCTTCTTTCCAAAATCATGGAAATCGATTTTCAGCTTAAAAAATATCTCGCAAAACAGAACGAAAGTTTTAAATAAGCTACAATACGGCATCCGTAGCTTTGATGACTTCTTTTTGGATGGATTAGTAATAATAACTCTTTAAACGTTCTACACAAGTCCTGGAAGGATTTAAGTCTGATTCCCATAAAATAAATGCTGGTGTGCCACAGGACTCCGTTCTCGTTCTCGACACTCTTTCGTTTTCATTAATGATCTTCTGCGTGTAACTTCCATCCATCATCTGCTGATGATAGTTATTTGATGTATAACTCCAATATCTTAGCTCCTTTGACTCACTTAAGTCATTTTGACAGTATTCAGAACCTTTAAAAAGATATAACGCGTCAATTAAAAAAAAAGGTTTGTCTTACGTACCATCTCCTACAGAACAAATTTGAAGACGTCGCCGTCGTATGACGAACATGTTCGGAGGCACTAGTCTCTAGATTGCCATTGCACCGCATTTTTTTTTTGTAAAATAAGTGACTTGAAGTTGATGTCGACTTGTGCTGAAAGTCGACTTGTAAAAGCCGGTAAGTATACCCAAATAAGCCCGAAAGATCTCAGAACTATTAATATATCATCATTCCTTCTAAAATTAAAAGCATGAAGATCTGTCAATAGAGGTACTCCACAAATCAGTGTTCTTACTCGTCTAATCTAGAACTTGGTAGTAAATGAGCCGCTAGTGGCAGTGGCGAGCTACTGAGTTATTGCTTATCCGTACGATGTTGCATTAAAGTATGTACAAGTACATATCAGAAGAAGCCCTCTGTGGCCGAAAAAGATGTAGAATAAATTCCTCATCTTCTATGTATGAGGGTAGTCCGATAAGTACTTAGCCTAAAAAAGAAAACAAATTTTTTTTGGAAAAGTAGCGATTTATTTCTCAACATAGTCCCCGTTTAGCTCGATACACTTAATCCAGCGATGCTCCAACTTCTTTAAACCGTTCGAAAAATAGGTTTTCTCGAGTTCTGCAAAGTAGGCTTCCGTGGCGGCGATGTCTCCTTATTCAACTCAAATTTCTGCCCAGTGAGTGATCAAGTAGGCAAAAAAAAAAAAAAAAGAGGCTGGGTGCGACCCACACTGATAACTTCCCATTTGTGGTAAAAAAATAAAAACATATTGTGACGTTTTCTTCAATTTTACCATAGCTATTAATGGAATTTGAATATGTGGGACTTGGGTACAACTGAACAACCTTATTCATATACGTGTGTACAGTAGATACATTCTTCTAAAAACTAAGTTGATAATAAAATTATAAAATTATGTATTAAATTATTGAAATTATGTACTTTATTATTTCGGTTCCAAACATTTTAATTGAAAAAAATTTAAATACGAAATATTCAAATATAAAAGGTATGGTTTGGTTATTGATGGAAGGATACTTAAAAAAGATATCCACTCTAAAACTAGATATACATATGTCAAATATAAACCATTTGTTAGAAATTGTATTATGTACGAGTATAAAATTAAATAATGGCAAAGTCAATATCATTGCTTGTTCTCAAGATATTCTAGTCGAAAAACAAATAATTATTACCACTTTTTAGTAGATTTTTTATATTTTTGTTAAAACTGTCAATTCGATACTTGTCAAAATTTAACCATATGTTAATAATTGTATTATGTCGA
Organism: Chrysotoxum bicinctum; assembly: GCA_911387755.1. Classification (NCBI taxonomy): domain Eukaryota; kingdom Metazoa; phylum Arthropoda; class Insecta; order Diptera; family Syrphidae; genus Chrysotoxum; species Chrysotoxum bicinctum. Next base: position 47,871,200 of record OU426987.1, read on the forward strand.
TACCTTCCCGTAAGAATGTTTTTGATGAGGAAATATACTATATGTTAGGGCCACGTTTTGGCCTGGGTTTCGCCAACCTATTATGCATGAAAAGGAAACTAGAGTACAAATAAAAAAATTTATCAACTGCCATGTTTTCTCATTAAAATAATGTTGCCCCCTGAAATTTGTATTATCCGCCAAAAAATTTTTGCTAAGCGACATTAATAAAGATCTCATTGTCGTGAGCAACAAAAAATTTTGTTAGATGTCACTTAGTTTAACAAAAATTGTCTCTTAGCACACTATGATTCAACTGGAACTTTCTTCGTTTTTTTCGTTTCCTGAACAATTTTAGAAATGTCGCTTAGTATTATTCTTACGGGAAGGTATCGATGTATAAAACAACATACCATACTTTAGAAGGCACTATCGGTGTTCATTCCCAAGAAATTCGACTTGAAATACAATTTTAACTAGTTTTCACTAGAATTTTTAATAGTTTTTTTATTTAAAAAAAAAAAAAAACTATTAATTCAATATTTGTCAACATTTTACCAATTGTACGAAATTATACTATGTATAAAATAAACTAAATTAGAAGTCAATATCACTAGTAGTTCTCGAGAAATTTGAGTCGAAAAACAATTTTTACCAATTTTCAATAGAATTTTATATAGTTTTTTATTTTTTGTAAAAAAACTGTAAACTGATTTTTTTTGAAATTTTCACCAGTTGTCAAACACATTATTTTTCGTAAAATAAAATTATTTTGAGTTTCAAATTATTTTCCGTTCATAGAATATCTGGGTTATATTTTTTTTTTCAGTTTTTTTTATTTAAAAAAATAACGGTATGTTAATTTTTTTCCAAATTCATACCAAATCTGTATGACCTTATAATGAGTACACTAAATTTTATTTGAAGTCAATAGCATTATTTTTTCGTGAGATATTTGAAACTAACCAAAATTTTTACTTTTTTTTTAAACCGTTATAGTGAAAAAACTACTCTTTGAATTTTAATAAACGCCCTTTCAGCCTCTTTCGAAGTTATTATCTATTAAACAAAATTTATTTGAAGTCGATATCTTTACTCGTTCTTGAGATATCGACGACGAAAAATGGTACGCGAACGTACGGACGTACGAACGTACGAACGTACGAACGTACGAACGTACGAACGTACGAACGTACGAACGTACGAACGTACGTACACACACACACACACACATCTCTCCAAAAATGATTTATATAGCCTCTAGGGACCTTGAAACGTCAAGAAATGTCAAAAATTCCAAATTGACAAATCGGACCGATTACAATAACTTCCTATGGGAAGTTAAAAATTCGCACGGGGCCAAATCTGGGGAATACGGTGGATGGGCCAGCAGTTCGTAGTGCAATTCGACCAATTTTGTCACTGCTCTGAAGTGGTCTCACGGTTGCGCTTGTTGTCCGGAGTGAGCAAACGTAGCACCCATCGCGCCGACAGCTTTCTCATGCCCAAAATTTCATGGAGGATATCACCCACGCGGTGTTTTGAGATGCTTACTGTTTCAGCTATCTCGCGAACCTTAAATCGGCGGCGTTCTACCAATACGAGATCGTGGGTTTTTGACACGTTTTCGTCCGTGGTAGACATTTTCGGGGCACCTAGGTGGAGCTCATCAAAAACCGATGTGGAACCACGTTGAAACTCGTTATATCAATTTTTGATGGTCACCTTAGAAGGAGAAGAGTCACCGTGGACAGCATTGAAGCGCTCTTTGATTTCGCTGCGCGATTTTCCTTCCAAAAAGGACGAACTATCTTCCAAATGTGGTCAAAACAAAACTACGAGTCCGATTCGGCTGAAATTTTGACAGTAGCCGTCTAACGGCTCGCGTACACCTAGTCCGTCATCGGCCGAAGTATGTTCGCGCGTTGTCGGCCGAATTCGGCCGATATAACCAAACGTATAGAAAGGAAAAGGAGCGCGTACACCACTGAAAGCGACATCGCCCGATGACGCCCGATTATAAGCGATCAACCGGCATATCCCAACATGTTTGGATTTTTCGTCAGTTGTCCGGTTGATTCGTGAGATAAAGTTCATGCAAACAAAATAAAATATGGATACGGAAAAATTAATTAATTCAATCCATAACAGGCCACCTCTCTGGGACAAATTTTCTAAAAGTTATAATAATAGAGACATTGCTAAACGACTATGGGCCGAAATTTCATCGGAGATGTAACTAAATGTTGAAGACATAAAGAAAAAATGGAGTAATTTGAGAGACCAATTCCGAAAGGAATACAACAAGTATAATGGAGCTAGGAAATCTGGTGCTACGGCCGAAAATAAAAAGTCTTTTTGGAATTACTACGACTCTCTTTTATTTTTAGCAAAACAAATTGCCCCTAAGGAGATGATTCGGATTCGCAACCATTTTCAAATATTTTAGAATCTCAGCCAGCGGTATCACAGCCCGCGTCCCCATCTTTATCGCAGCCGGGAACCTCAACAGTGTCTCAACCTGAGATGGCCAAGTCACAACATCATAATAAACCCTATAAGAAATCGGTGCCTATAACGCAAAACCAACGTTTCAATTTTCAAAGATCTGGAAGGCTTGTGAAAAAAAAAAATTTTGACGTCGACCAAGAATATCTTCAGATTGAAAAAAGAAAACTTCAATTATATGAATCTAGATGCACTGATAAATCCGCAAAAGACCCAGATCGAAATTTTTTGTTAAGTTTACTTCCATATCTGAAAGAAGTGCCACGTAATAGAAAAATCACTGTTCAAATAAGAAAATTATTAGATGTGTTCCTGCAGGAAGAAAATCTTGAACCGCAATACTCTCCTGTGAGCTGCTTTTCTCCGGAGGAATTAAGCCGACCCAGCTCTGTAGAATTGCAACCCAATATTTCATATCCCACATATGTTGTCAATATTGAAGAGCCCCTTCCAACGACTTAAAATCAAATGAGTCGTTCACAAACAGCAACATATGCCCAGGAGGTTGAATTATATCGTCAGGAGGGTGAACAATGTGCCCTGGATGGTGAACAAAGTGCCCAGGAGGATTATAACTTTTGCTCTCACCATCGGTAATTGTCATTTTATAAAAAATTTTCGTTCAATATAATAAAATTCCATAAACAAGTTTTTTTTTATTTCATTTTCTCATTTTAGCGAATGCTATTTTCATTACAAAAGAACTGTTTAAAAGCTTCACGAATATTATAAGCTTCAGTTGCACTTCTGTTATGCCCTCTAGAAGCGAAATTAATTCTTTGATCAGAATTTCTTTTTTGAGATGTGGAATAATTGTACACTGGTGGTCCTTCTTTGCCTATAACAATGTTATGTAGTAAACATATACATTTTATAATAGTTTCGGCATTTTCTGTAGTAGTTTCGACACATTTTGTCAAAACTCTCCACTTTTGTGTTATTATACCAAAAGCGCATTCAATTACTACTCGCGCGTTTGACAAACGTTCGTTGTAAAAGAAAAGATTCCCCAGTTGCAAGGTACCTGAAAAATTAAAGTAGCATGTTAATAAAAAGCCATAAGTATTTATGACAAATGTACATACAACAAAATTATAGCCCTTTTTTAGTGCATTTTCATCTTCGCTTAAAAAAAAAGTAGCATGTTAAATACAGCAACAATACGGATGAGTTATACCAAATTGTTGTTGTGCTTATAATGCTACTTTTTTTTCAAACGAAGATAATAATGCAATAATGCACTAAAAAACTGGGATTATATTAATTTATCTTACCGCAATGTTATTGCGAGTCTTTCCGTCTGTGATATACATTCCCGATAGTTTGTGTTCTGCTTCGTTATGAATGGTTTCACTGAGTTTAAAATATATTGAAATGTACTAAAAGACATTCTAAAATACTCGAAGAATTTTATGGGTTGTAATTTCAAATCCTGAAAAAGATGGTGGTATTCACCCAGTTGTTTTCTTTGCATAAATATTTTATTAACCCATACACAGCGACGACGTCTTCGACGTTGACGAATTAAATGGCGGTATGAATTTTCTAAAATATACTTTTCTTCGAAATCTTCCATTGAAAAAAATTATTACCTTTACCTTTACATCCAAGCTTTACAGTCAGACTGCAGGCCGGCACCGTCCGAGATCGGAAGAAGTGTATGCAGACGAACGTCTGAGACAGTCGTCCGAATAGCTCCGACCCGATATCGGCCGATGATTCGGTTCTAGTGTACGCGAACTGTAAGAGAATATACAAGACGATAGTAAATCTCTCTTGCGATACTGGCACCATCGGGCGGTGAGGCCAAGTACTTATCGGACCACACTCGTACATGCCCTGCCACATCCCATAGACGTAGGCTCCATCTTGGAGAGTTTTTCTTCGATTAATATAGACATTTGCAATTTATCTTTCTTCATAAGGAGCTCCAAATAGTTCAACAAGTAGGGAAAAAATCTCTAGATTCAGGTGCTATTACAATGGACCAACTTTGGTTTAAGCGTGTCACCTGCGAAGCTGGCACTCACTTCAATCTAACCGATAACCTTCCAGAATTCACTTAAATATGCAGATTTGGTGTATGGTTGATCTTACGGATCGATAACCTCACGTGAATATAACGTTGTTTGAGGGGCTTAAGACGCTCATCACCAAGATCCGAAATTATCTTACATGCGACATTTAACAATGGATATACTTCATTAGTTTCTCGCCTTTTCGTAGAGATATGGAGACATTAGTTCCGTCATGCTTTCTTTCACCAATACTCGGTTGATGATGTTGATGATCTTGATGATGGATACATCTTCTTCTATCCTAGGTGATAGAACTGGTTCTTCATTTATTGAAAGTAGGTTATGTTCTCGGCAGCGCCGGATTCAGCTTTTTTGGGCCCTAGGCCTGAAGAGTAAATGGTGCCCCCTTTGCATATATTCTCTTATATTGTATGGTTTACTTCATACAAAATTAAATACCTACTTAAGAAAACAAATTACAACGAATTCCATAAAACTAAAATTAATTTTATTTATAATGGTAGTTACAAGAATATGTACATATTTATACGACTTTTACAGATTTTTACTTAATTTTTGAAATATTGTTTTCTCGTTTTTTTAGCAGCGAAGTCTTTTATAAGTTCATCGAAATCTATTTCATGAAGCAAATCACTCAATACAGAGCAGAGATAGTGCATCAAGTCTTTCCTGCGTTATCATTGTTCGACAAGGACTTTTTAAGCATTTTAATTGACTAAATGATCTTTCCGCTGAACAATTTATCACCATCAGACTTAAAAATAAACGTAATGCCGTGTCTACGTTCGGAAACGCTGATGTAATTTTATCTTCCCACATAATCTTATATAAATTAGCTTGATTGAAAAATTTAAAATTATTGCCATTTTTATGCATCACATAACGATGGAATTGTATTAACTCGTCAGCAAGTTCTGAATTTAAATCTTCCGGATAATTTGACACCAAACGCTGGGCACAGGCTGAAACGTTGACTTTTTCATTGCTTGTGCAAAGAAAATCAAATCGTTAAGAAATTTCTTTATATACGAGTATTTGACCTCTGGAATCCATTTGTATTCTTAACTTATCGATAATAATATAAAAAGCGTTTATTCGAAACTTATCCTTTGGGCTTAAATCTACATCGGGAGCATTATCATCGTTAGCCATTTTTTTGCGAATTCGTTTTCGTGTAATCATAGCTGCCATCAGGTAGAAGTTCCTTAGAGCGCATTTCAAAAGTGTCGAAATTATCATGCATTTTCTCCAGTTGATCGGACAATATAAATTATAAATTTATATATTTATTATAAATTATAAAAATAAATTTGGTGGTGCAACACAGCTCGGAGTGAAACAGGACCTAGTGACTTACAACTCTCAACCATTCCTGTGTGCGTGTTACCAGGAACGGAGGGGACCTACAATTTTCTGCCGATTCCGAACGGCTAATGAGCAGCACTTTCCATGACAAGAGATACTCTTGGAGAATTTGTCAATTTCTCGCAAGAGGCAGTACAAAAACTTTGCAGCGGCTGAGATCGGACAATGATCTATACAAATTCGCGCATGTCAGTAGTGTTACGTCTTCGCTTTGCAAAACCTAACTGACTTTTTGATAACTTGTAAAATATCGTTCCAAATCACAAGCATTAAGGCAAATTCTAGTTTATTCATTTTGTTTATTAGATCACCAGCTTCCCTCCTAGCATCTCCTTTTAATGTAGTATCTTCAGAAATGTCGTTTAAAGTATCTAATAATTTATTATATGATTTAATGATGGCAAAAGTAGCTGCAGCATGAGCTTTCCACCGTGTATCTGAAAATGATTTTATCACATTATCATTTTGAAGAGCAGATTTTAACGTTTGACATCTATTAGTTGATGCAGAAAAAAAATTGTAAAGCGATTGTACGACAGAAAAAAAATCAACTGCGATAGGACAGCAATCCACAGCGTCCATCTCTGTCGGTTATTTAAAGTTGTTTGAACTTCTCGTTCGTCTGCCTAAAAATCGAAGCACACGCATGTCTGTTCAAACACAACCAGGGTTCGGACTTCAGATTCGGTGTAAATGTGAAAATAAGAAGAAAAAGGAGTGAGGAAGTAGATTTTTTTTTTCTTAAAACAGAAGTAAATCTACTTCGATCGAAGTAAAGTACGAACCCTGAACACAACGCTTTTGAACTCAGCGCATACCGTTGCGACGGTTGCCGCAACCATGCTATATGAATTCACTCATGGAGATTGTGCAAAAATGACACCACAACCAACAGAAATTTACGTGTGTATACGTGTTTGTGTTCGTGTTGTATATGAGCAGAGTATATCTATTTAGAATATACTCAGTCTATGGGTATGGATGGGCCCTTAAACGGATTAAGCAGTTGCAACTAGCCAGTGGTTTTAAATGAACTAACAATTGCTACGAAATTACAGTTTTAAAAATCTACCCTTTATTATTGTATATATGGTATTATGTATGTATGAAGCATAGCCGCATCCCGCATACAATATATGCGTGTTGTACTTGTATAGTAAGACAACCAAAAGAGAAACAACGAAAACTGCAAGCAAGTAATGAAAAGTAAAAGCAGATTATGTTATTTAAGAAAACAAATATACATGTGGTGCTATGTATATTGTTTGCTTGAAAATGAAATGTATTTATTTGTAGGTACATATACATATGAAAATAATTGAGCGTTGCCGTTTGCCGAATTTGAAGATTTGTGAAAATCTATTATCCATTTTGCTCGTATGAGCAATAAAGATTCAGTTGCTTCTACTTACTTTTGTGGCCCCTTTTTTTGTGATGCCCCAGGCCTGGGCCTGGTTGGCCTAAGGGTAAATCCTGGGCTGGTTCCCGGGCTATGACTCGCTCTAAATTATGTCCATTTAGCAGTTGGAACTGCTTCTGAAACTAAAATCATTTCTATTCCCTATTTTTCGGTGAAAAGATTACCTTCACTGTTCAGACATTATGACCAGCAGCGATACCCCTGTTGTTTTTAAATGTCTGGGAGATGTTTCGATCACGAGACTCTTCGACCTCCTTGAGCTAAGTACATACCTTCATCTCCCTTAGGTCACCCTATCCCTGTCCGAATATTTTTCGTATGCTGACATAAGTATGTAGGTAGATGCTGGCATAGAAAGGCATCTATAATTGATGTGTTTATTTTTATCAACTTTATTTTTTTGTATGATTGGTTATGTTTATTGAAAAAAAAGAGCAAAATATTCCTACCAAAAACATCTTTTATTTCTTATGTTAACATTACTGCTCCATCAACATCAACCCTCTTGCAAAACTTTTGTCACTCTCTGTCGACCTTTTTTCCTGGAAAACCCAGTTGCAGTGAAATATTTCTTCGTTCAACGACACTTATCCTGCTATTCCTCCCGATATCAGTCTCGAAGGGGAGAAAATAAAATGCGCGACTGGGTCGCACGAACTTGCTCCTATGTAATAGACTAGGAATTTTAAAAACGAATGTTATTAGAGAAAACTGTTCATAAGGATAAAATGAATTTTTTTTAATTCTTTAAGTAGTAAGAGATAAAAACAGAATGATATGCAAATATGAATTTATGCAGGAACAAAAATTATAAGTCTTTGTAGTGGTTCCTTAAAAAAATTTTAATTTTTACAAAATTTTTAAAACATTTTTAAGAAAAAATTTTGGTACGCCAACCTTAAGTTTTTATTATTGTACGAATAAAAGTCTAATTTCCAAAAAAAAATACTAAGCCGTTCTTGAGATATCGAATTTTTCAACAAAAAAAAACTTACTTTTTTTTCTAAAAATTGAAAAAATATTTTTTCCTAAGTTTTTAAATGCAATGTTTTTTAAACTTTTTAGGAGCTTTTTTATAAAAAATTTCATTAAGATCCGTTATGTCGATAATGAGAAATTCAAAATTCGAAAAAATCGTTCTATGGTAGGTACAGTCAGTAATATCTAGATTTAAAATTTTTTTTTATTAAATTATAAATTGTAAAGATTAATCAAAAGAAAAAAAATTTAGCAAAATTCTCGGAACCGTTTTCGAGAAAAATGCGATTTTCGAAAACCATTTTTTAAAATTTGTATGGAAGGTACCGTTAGTTTTAGATAAAACAAAATTTTTTTTCTTAAATCTTGTAAATTACACTAAGAAACTTTTATTTGCCAAGTTTGAAAAAAATCGATCATGGGGTTTTCGAAATATTGAGATTCCAAAAAAAAAATTTTGAATTTTTTTTTTTAAATCCAAAAAATTAAAAATTGAAAATTTGAATATGTTATAATATTCAAACTTTGGAGGAGCTTTGGCATAAAAAAAATTATTAAAATCGGCTGTACCGTTTTCGAGAAAATCAAAAACAAAAAAAATTGACCCAGGGGTGCTACCGAAAATAACAATTTTTTGTAAAATTTTTTTCAACCATTAGCTAGTTTTTACCAAATGAAATTTTTAAATTTTTTTTAAAAAATTCTGTGGGACAGTTTTTGAGAAAAAAAAATATTTATAAAATTTCGAAAAAAAATCGTATGGCAGGTACCGTTATTTTTGGTCTTAAAAAAAAATAGAAAAAAACGTCCGGGCGTACAAAATTAAAACCCATATCTACCAAGTTTGAAGAAAATCGGCCGAGCCGTTTAGGCTGTAGTCGAACCGACAGACAGACAGACAGACAGACAGACAGAATTGCGAGACCCACTTTTTTGGTCTTCGCTATCATCGTAATGTCAACTTTGATCAAAATCTCGAGTTCAATTTTTTTTACGAATGCATAACTTGCCTTATAGTACCTATAAGGCGCAAGTAAAAAGTATTGCATCAGATTCGTTCTGCATATTTCAACAAAAACAAAGTGAGCACATCAAATCATCCATTTCTGCACCCTACACACTGTCATTTAGAAAACCTTGATTTCGTGTGCTCTTTTTGCTGTCAAATTTGCTTTCTATTTCGATGAATCTTCATGAATCGCAGTGGGAATCGGAATCAGAATTGGAATCGAACACACCTGTCTGATGGCTGAAAATATCAGCAATTCAGGATGGAATGGCGTCTGTTTACAAAACGAATACGACTATGTATGTATGGGTGTGTGTTAACGTTCGAAAAGAAAAATAGCTAGCCGGTAATACAAACAACAACAATTCTGGAAAATCTTTTCTATTCTTTTATGCTGATTGAGGTGAATGCAGTCATTGTTGAGACAGGTGACTGAGCGTGCCACCAGACAATGACAACCATACCGACCTCAAACATTTCACCCACAATTTTTCTCTGGATATGGGATCGGTATCTCAACTCTTATCCTATAACAAATTGATACCGATATCATCGGGAATACGCTTTCCATCCATTTAAAATAAATAATGTAACGCAGATGATACCGGAATGAATGGCTACGATTCCAATTGAATTATTTAGAAGTTTGAGGAATTCTTTCGGGATCTTTTTTCGTACAATCCAGAATTGTAGTTAAGGTGTCTCGAGAATAATGGTGAGCCATTTTGTGCGGAAAAATTAAAATGAATGTTGATTTTAAGATTAAATATCAGTTTATCTCCGCTTAAATTCTGATTTTGCATGAATCAATGTTTGAATTAAAATGAAGTAGCGCCGAAAGGAAGAAAGAGGGCAGTTAATACAACACAACCAATCAGCTAAAGATTTATGGAAGGCATTGTTATCAGAACACGTTTGAAATTATTTTTTTTGTAGAATGTTAATGTACCATACCTTCTCAAGTGCAATATTTCTACTAATACAGGGTGCATTTTATGTTCCAGATTAGGAGATCGTGAGGGATAGTCAATATCACCACTGTTTGACATTATTCTGCCGAAAAAATGTCTAAACAAATTCGCATCGTATAGCACGAGTGTTATAAGACACTGTCTTCTTGGAACCCCATATTATGTAGGCCTAACTGATCTGAGTCCTAAAAGCGGACACCATTAACTCTTACAGCATTACCTATGGCATTGCCAAGGAAATATGACGTCCCAAATGGCGGACTATACATGTAACTCTTCTAGGGTGTAGGTGTATTGCTCTTTAGTGTATCAATCGAGAGTTTTCAGCGCCTTAATATAATTAGCCAAACAAAAATAAGTTTATAGGGTTAGATATCAAAATTGAATAAAGAAGTTTTAAGGAATATCAACAACATTTTATCTTATTTAAAAGCCCTGTTACTTTATGTGTAGGATAAATCATTTTAATCGCTCAAATGACCACGAAGGGTGGATATCTCGTTTTCCATTTGTGTGAAAAAAACATCCGCCTGGATTCGGGCGAAAGCACTTGATGACAACGAACGTTGAGCGTTGACGTAAACGTGAACGTATGCCCAAATTCGAAAGGTTTTAAAAACTTGACCAGTGAACCCATCAAATTATAGTCAGTATCTAATCATTAAATAATAAAATTTCTCTATTACATTGTAGCTGTTTCAATATTATTCTACTTTAAATATTCGGTATTAAACCTTCATGAAGTAAGAACTTGGCGTACTTTTAGATCTCAGTACTTTTCACGGCTGACTTGTTACACAAAGGTTTTTGTATAGAAGAACTTGGCTCTTTTTTTAACATTTATGTTTTTGGTCTGATTTAAATTACAATAAAACATACAATTTTCAAAAAATTGGAATTGTGGAATCTGTTATTAGTTGAAGCATACCTCTTTCCCCTGAAACCCATAGTACGATGATATGCGCGCTAGTATCGTTCTGGCAGTCGTTGAAAGTGGTGTGGTGCCGTTTAAGACCCCAGTGTGGCAGTTATAATTATTTAAGTATTTTTTTTTTTTTTTTTACTCTGTTTTGGCTCTATTTCTCTTAAATAATCGTAAGTATAATATTTTGACTGCTCAGAATTTTTTGCAGCGTTTATAATATTTATGATATAATTAATAAAAAGGACAAACTACTACTTAACGACAAACTAATGTTTAAAACAAACGCACTATTCGACACCACCCTCACATTATGCACAAGATGAAATAAGAGAACAATACGAGTACAATATTCAGATGACAGAAATAAATAAACAGCAAGTGGCAATTTACATATTTAAGAAAAAATCGTGATAGTCTGATGATGGAAATTTATTTCCGAAACGCGTAACATAATTATAATTCAAAATAAGTTGTAAAAATTTATGTTTTAAATACATTTAAAATTTAAAATTAAAAGTAGAGTAAGTTCGGGTAATGTGGAGTAGGCGGTTAATGTGGACCCCTGCATTTTTCTTTTTCCTGAGAGAGTGAGAGATCTGTTATTGCTTATACACTATAGTTCCCTTAAATATAGATTTAAATCTTTCATTGCCACGTGTTCAAGAGCTGTTGATTTTGCGTAGTGACATGATTTTTGTTTTGATGTGTGGCCGATGTAATTTTTTGCTGCGCGTTAAATGTTTATACTTCAAAAAATAAAGGCTGAATTTTAAAAAGTGTTTCTTATTCGCGTTTCTAATATATTGTTTTATATATACATAAGTTAAGTTTAACTGTTTTGCTTTATTTTTTTACAAATAAATTAGATTTTTTAACTTTATATACCTGTCGGCTAATATGGAGTAGGCACAGGCGGGCAAAGTGGAGTAGTGCTCCACATTAGCCACCTGTTTTTGTAGAGGTCTAATCTTATGCAAATACTATAGATTCATCTAAAAATGCCGAAAAAAGGAATCCAAGTAAGAAAATTGGACCACTGTGGGATGGAAGAGGCACTTCTTGCTATCAAAAATAAAGAAATGGGTGTGAAGCTTGCTTCCAAAACATATAACGTTCCAAAAACAACGTTGCAACGTATGGCACGATCCGGTAAGCCTATTAGTGATATTTTGTCCACTCCCTTGGGTTGAAAACCGATTTTAAGTAATGTAATAGAAGAAGAGCTCGTAAAATATTTGCATGAAATGGAAAACCGTTTCTGGGGCTTAACAAGGAGCGATGTCCGAAGTCTGGCTTTTCAAATGGCTCAAAAAAATAATATCCCCAACAAATTTTCGCTATTGCATAAAACTGCAGGAAAAAATGATCTAAGCTTACAGGGAAGAAAAACTGAAGCCGCAATTTTAACTGTTTCACCGTATAAGAATCAGTTGCAAGAAAGTCTTAATAAACTTCGAAAGCCTGGTAAAATTGAAACTTGTAAGAACCCAACTGTAAAAGAGCAAGCAAAAAATGAAAAACCACAAAAATTAAAAAGCAAAAGTCAGCTTTAACTAACACCCAGCTAAATAAACCATCTACATCGAGACGCAGCCGCCGGCCGTCAGTCTTCATCATCAGATGATAGCCTTGCTCCTTATAAAATATTATTAAGTGATTCTGAAGATGATATTGGTGAAATTCCGCATTCAAGAGATACTAAATCTAACTTCTGCGATTTGTCTTGGGGTGATGATTTGACTGGGGACAAATGGGTTTAATGTCTCCAATGCAACATTGTTTGGGCTCATGAAAAATGCCTCCCAAAAGGGAGTGCTATTTTTATTTGCAGTTCCTGTGACAAAGACTTTGCATAAATTTTAAAATATCGACTGTATTTTATGAATTTATTGTTTATTTTAAGATAGATAGATTAGATATCTATCTATCTAAAGCCAATTGAAGTTCCTAAAAGAAATGCAATTTGTATGTTACCTAACCTTAATTATTTATAAAAAGGCTGTTTTTTTTTGTTTCTTGTCTATTTTAATAAATATTAAAGTTAATTGAACTTCCTAAAGCGTTAAACGTTTATTTAGATATTTATTTAAGGATATGCTATCTACTAAACATATCTAAGTAATTATAAAGAAGACTTATTGTTTTTCGTTTAGTAAACTGAAGTTAAATAAGCGTTAAACGTTTATTTATTTAAGGAAATGTGATTTTTATTTATTTTTTCATTAAAATTGAGACTATGTAGAAATGAATGATACATTTATTGAGTTTTATATTATGTATTTGTATTTATTTAAATGGATACGTAAATGCCGAAAAACATAAAACTTTTGTATGAAAATAGAAATTGAATTCTTTTATGTTATTTTTAATAATAATGTATCTAATTCATTCATGAAATAGGAAAAATCTATACCAATTTCAATTTCTGGTAATGTGGAGCACTACTCCACATTACCCGCACTATGGGGCCCACATTACCCGCCACTTTTGCAAAAGGTCAGTTTTGCACTACTATCAAACTTTTGCAAATATTTAAATAATTTGAGGAAAATTAAGAACAAGGGTTAGTCAATGCTATTGCCAATCTTTCAATGAACGAAAACGCCTTTTTAATACTTCAAAAAAAGCTATAGTTTAAAAAATATAGCCGAAAACAATAAGGGTACTCCACATTACCCGACCTTACTCTAGTTTTCTTTTTATTATTTATATCATAACATACAACTTGGAGACCAAAACCCTTCAAAATAATATTTATATTAGTATATTCATTCGTTACCATTAGATGGCATACAATTTGCGCAATAGGACATTGCGACAAGAAATGATCGAGCATGATTGTGACAATGGCGTTGCTGAGAATATTTCGGATGCTGAAGTCGATGATGGTTCTGAGTCTGAATTCAACCTGTCTGATAGTTCATCTTCATTGGAGTTAGATGTAGAGATGGAAGATGGAAGAATTTTTTTTTTTTTTCAATTAACAATTTTTGTACCAATAATAAATATGAATATTTTTGTTTAAACCTACTTCATCTTATAAAATACATATTAATGATCAACACAGAATTTTTTCTAGCAAAAAAATTCAATATCTGGCTCACAATACGATATTTTGTTGTTGGGGCATTTCGTACCCCAGTTTGGCAGCTATGTTATTCTACAGAAGTGTGGCAGCTAAGGGTTAATATTAGACTTTAATACATACGAGTAGGTATTGATTTTTAACCCTTCGGTATTAGGTACATTTTAATATTGAATATAATTTTGTCGAAAGAAAACTGCGTTAGTTTGTTTTTGTTTCAACACGTCGCGTCGGCGTCGGTCGGCAACATGGAGTTCCTAATGGATAATTTAGTTGAGACTTGCATTAAAGTGAAAAACGTGGAAAAAAATACAATCATTTAAAAAAAAAATAAAAATCTGACGAATGAATCATCTGAATCCTTAGTCGTTTCAAACGAAGATATCCTTCTTTCAAGTAAGTAATATATAGCAAGTTTATGTGCCATATATTTATTTCCCGGAGAGTCCAAACTGTGCTAATTTATTTAAAATTTATTTTTCTTTTAGTCTTGGAAAACGAAGAACTGGTGAACGGATTTACTTTGTGTTTAAACTATCAACTTTAAATTAAATTAATTACTATGTACCATGTACCTGCATATGAAAAACACCCTATCCAAATTTCGAACACCCTATCACACTTTATATTCACACAATTTATTCTCCCACAAATCCATACTGCAAGATCAGCACTCTCTACAGGTGCCTGCTCGCCTATCCCATTACATTTTTCTTCCCATAGAATTATGCACGCTCTTTACAAGTGTTTCCTATCCAATTACATTTTTTTTCCCATAGAATTATTATTGTCAAATTGCATTTATTTTAGTATAAATAGTCTTACAAATTAAGAATAAAATCACTTTCAATTTAGAAGTCAAAATACTTGTTTCATTTGTTATTACTACCCCCCACCCGAGGTAAGGAGTAATATTCAATATACATAAGTCGGAATCAAAAGAGGTCTCGACTCTAAACACTTCGAAAGATCGAGACAGTGTGCTGATTCCAGTGGATTCCTTGTGCGATATAGTGCGGCAGTATTCATGCTGTGCCTGCTTCCTTGTGGTTCTTGATACTGCTGATGGAGAGCTTCCTAATCAAATAAGTGAACATTTGAAAAAACAAGAAGTAGCAACTGGGAGCTCTCTTCTTTTATAGAAAGAAGTAAGTAACTTTTTCAATAATAAATTTAATGTACCTATATGAATAAAATTTTCCTAATTTTACAGGATTAAAAGCACTTATAAAAACAAGCACAGCGGCATACATTTTAGATGAGTACGCTAAAGGATTGTTCTCGAAGGGCGTTAGTGACGGCGCGGCGGGAGCTGAGTATCTGCTATTAATTTTCAATACTATGTGGGTTCAAAAGTAATCCAATGAAACCTTAAATAGTATTAAGATTTAATAATCTTGTATTACATTTAAACTTTCTTTGGGCTTAAAACGAGTAAAAATAAAATGCACGACTGGGTCGCACGAACTTGCTCCTATGTAATAGACTAGGAATTTTAAAAACGAATGTTATTAGAGAAAACTGTTCATAAGGATAAAATTAATTTTTTTAATTCTTTTAGTAGTAAGAGATAAAAACAGAATGCTATGCAAATATGAATTTATTCAAGAACAAAAATTATAAGTCGTTGTAGTGGTTCCTTAAAAAAACAAGCTTTTATGTACAAAATTTTTAAAACATTTTTAAGAAAAAATTTTGGTACGCCAACCTTAAGCTTTTATTATTTGATATTTGATATTTGATATTTGATATTTATTAAATTAAACAAACATTTACAAAGATTACAATAAAGTATCTATAATGACGTAAATGTGATTTTAATATTGGATTTATAAAAAGTTATATTTATTTTATATAATTAAATTTAAACTAAATAATATACAAAAGTTAAATTAAAAGAAAAGATAAAGGTAAATAAAAGATACAAATCAAATTGAAAAGATAAAATTATGTTCATATAATATTAAAGCCCCATCACCTAAAGTTGCCAGCCAAGTAAGAAAAGAGAGTAACACTAAAACGATCAACAAAACAGAGTCTTCTTATGCCAAGAGGAAGAGAGTTCCACAAGCGAATGGAGTAAACAAAAAATTGACGCTCAGTTGTAATGCAACTGGCACGCGGTGAAATTATAGTTAGGGTACGAGATGAATTTAAAAAAGTTAGTTTGTCATATAGGTATTCTGGTTTTCGAGTTATTATTATTTTATGCAGATATTTCAAAATGCAATAGTCTAAGTATTTATCCAGTGTCAAGCCTAGAATATTGGTTTTATATGCAGATACATGATCTTGGCGCTTCAGACCATACACATAACGCGTAACATTATTAAACACGACATTTAGTTTTCTTCTTGATTCTGCATTACAGTACATTGTTACTTCTGAACCAAAAGATACAATAGGAACAATAAGAGATCTAACTAACATTAATCTTGTTTTAACAGGTGTATAATACTGTGACATGGAAAGGTTACGAAGACATCCATATATTTTACCTACTGTATAACGAGTGTGAAGATCCCATCTTAAATTATTATCAAACCAAATTCCTAGATTTTTGGCCTTATCAACTAATTCTATCTGCTCATTTCCCAGATAAATGTTAGGAAAAGTACTAACATTAAAACCATTTTTAGATATGAACATGCATTTAGATTTCTTTGGGTTTAAACAAAGAGAGTTCCTTTTGGACCACTGGTAGATGCTTTCAAGGTCAAAGTTGAAATTATATATGGCATCCTCAAAAAGATCTACTTTACAACTGAGATACATTTGGACATCATCAGCATACATATGAACACAAGAATATGAAGGACTATTAGGTAAATCATTTATAAACATTGAGAACAAGAGAGGGCCCAAAATAGACCCTTGCGGAACACCCATAACTGTATGGTAAAGATCAGACAGCTTATTACCTGCGCTAACTGCTTGATTTCTATCAGAAAGGTAAGATTTTATCAATAAAGCTGCTGACGAGGAGAATTCAAATTGTGTCTGAAGTTTTGAGACAAGTTTGTAATGATTTACAGTGTCAAAGGCTTTGGAAAAATCCAATAGTGCTAGCAGTACAATTTTACCTTCATCAATTGATATTCTTAAATCATCTGACACTTTTAATAATGCAGAAGTACAACTATGTTGTTTTCGAAAACCAGATTGGTACCTAGAAAGTAGGGAATTTCGCTGCAGATGGGCTGATATTTGGGTATGAACAATTTTTTCAAAGACTTTTGACAGAAATGGTAATATTGAAATTGGACGAAACTCTAGGGGTATTTGAGAAGTTGCTTTATTTTTAGGAATAGGTATTATCTTAGCAGTTTTCCAGGCACTAGGAAAAGAAGATGTCATTAAAACAGTATTAATTATGTGGGTAAGGACAGGAAGAATATAAGGTAGGATAATTTTAATAAATAGAGGATGTATTTCATCCAGACCTGACGATTTAGATTTTATACCCAACGTGGCTTTAGCAACATCTGTCTGCTCTACTCTATGAAATTCAAAACCAACCGAAGTTGGAATTGTATTTGTAAAACCCACAACTGATGACGAGGTCGTAGGGAGCTGTACAAATTTATTGCCCAAGTCATTTAAGTCTACTCCATCAAAATCAATAGGTTCCTGGCTGCCAATTCCAATACCTCTTATATTTTTCCACAAAGTCTTTGATGGTAAATCACTATTTAAGAGTTTTGCATAATATTCACGCTTGGCTTTTAGTATTTTAAAATTAACAATATTTCTTAATAGACGAAAGTCATTATGAAGATCTGATAATCTAAATCTTTTCCATCGCCTAAATGCCAGGTCCCGTTTGTTTACTAGATTAACTATATCTGGAGTAAACCAAGGTATAGTTGAGTTTTTAACTAACTTAGTTTTGAGTGGGACGTGTGTATTAAACAGGTTTAGAATAATTTGATTAAATAAGTTTAATTGCTCATTAGATGATGAGTTGGTGTATATTCTTTGCCAATTTACAATTTCCAAATCAGATTGAAGAAGATTAGTATTTATGGACTTAAAATGCCTGTATGTGACAGTTTGGGGGGCCTTGGAAAGCGAGATTTTAAAAGTTGCAAATATTAAGTCATGTTTTGAAAACATAGGGGCGGAAGCTTGATTAAAATAGACATCACTCTTATTGTTCGAAAAAAATAAATCTATTAAGGTACTACTAGTGTTAGTAAAATGAGTTGGAATATCTGAATTTAATAGATTTAAATTAAGAGATTTCATACTGCTTAGAAAAGAAGTAGAACTTTCCTTATTTAGAACATTACAATTAAAATCGCCACAAATAATAACATCCGAAAAGGAAGTTGTGATGTTTTCAAGCAAATTGTAAAAAGGGAATGTATCAATTTGATTGTTTGGCCTATAGTATACCCCTAAAAGAATTTTTCTTGCGCCTAATATCTCAACAAAGCAATATTGCGTAAGACTTTCCGGAGGAGACGACAACACAAGTTTACATTTAATACTTGAACGAACATATATTGCAGTACCAGAACCTTTCCTATTATATCTGTCGCCACGAAATAATCTAAAGCCACTCATATCATAGATAACATTCTGAACTTTTGGCTTAAACCAAGTTTCCGAGACACACACTACATCTACATCAGAATCAACAAACAACTTTCTAAATTCATCTATTTTACAGAATAAGCTCTGTGCGTTAATATGACAGACGCGTAGTCCATCACATTGTTTACAAAAAATATTAATTAAAATGCGCAAGTTTGTGCTTACACCTTCGCTATTTGAACGTATTCGACTCATAAGTAAAGATTAATGCAATTTATACAAAAATCCTCACAAGCAACTGACCCTGGTTGATACGAAAAGTAAGACAAAATAATAAAAACTTGGCAAGCAACAAAAAAAGGCAATAAGGGAGTAAAGAACAAATAAATCACATTTTTACATGAAGAAATAAATAACATAGTAAAATATACATTACGGTGGGACAAGTTTGAAGTGTCCAAAACACACTGCAAGAACAGATTATATTGATTGGAAGTTGTTGTCATCATTTCCTATTGTCGTCGTCGCAGCTAGCTGGTCCAAGACAGAGGTGTGATCGATTCGAAAAGCTTTTTCATTTTTCCTCGATTGTACGTGCACATAACCATTCCGAGTGAAGACAGAAAAAAGCTTATTTGGTTTCTGTCTTTTCAAATGTAGAGCTTTTCGGAGAATTATGCGGTTTTGTGACGTGCGGATTAAAAGTCTAATTTCCAAAAAAAAATAATAAGCCGTTCTTGAGATATCGAATTTTTCAAAAAAAAAAACGACTTTTTTTTTCTAAAAATTGAAAAAATATTTTTTCTTAAGTTTTTAAATGCATTGTTTTTTAAACTTTTTTGGAGCTTTTTTATAAAAAATTTCATTAAAATCCGTTATGTCGATGATGAGAAATTCAAAATTCGAAAAAATCGTTCTATGGTAGGTACAGTCAGTAATATCTAGATTTAAATTTTTTTTTTATTAAATTATAGATCGTAAAGATTAATCAAAAGAAAAAAAATTTTAGCAAAATTCTCGGAACCGTTTTCGAGAAAAATACGATTTTCGAAAACCATTTTTTAAAATTTGTATGGAAGGTACCGTTAGTTTTAGATGAAACAAAATTTTTTTTCTCAAATCTTGTAGATTATGTTAAAAAACTTATTTTTGTCAAGTTTGAAAAAAATCGAGCATGGGGTTTTCGAAATATTGAGTTTCCAAAAAAAAATTTTGATTTTTTTTTTAAAAATCCAAAAAAATAAAAATTGAAAATTTGAATATGCAATAATATTCAAACTTTGGAGGAGCTTTGGCATAAAAAAAATTATTTAAATCGGCTGTACCGTTTTCGAGAAAATCAAAAACAAAAAAAATGGACCCAGGGGGTCTACCAAAAATAACAATTTTTTGTAAAATTTTTTTTAACCATTAGCTAGTTTTAACCAAATGAAATTTTTCAAATTTTTTTTAAAAAATTCTGTGGGACAGTTTTTGAGAAAAAAAAATATTTATAAAATTTCGAAAAAAAATCGTATGGCAGGTACCGTTATTTTTGGTCTTAAAAAAAAAAAAAAAAAAACGTCCGGGGGTAAAAAATTAAAACCCATATCTACCAAATTTGAAGAAAATCGGCCGAGCCGTTTAGGCTGTAGTCGAACCGACAGACAGACAGACAGACAGACAGACAGACAGACAGACAGACAGACAGACAGACAGACAGAATTGCGAGACCCACTTTTTTAGTCTTCGCTATCATCGTAATGTCAACTTTGATCAAAATCTCGAGTTCGATTTTTTTTACGAATGCATAACTTGCCTTATAGTACCTATAAGTCGCAAGTAAAAATATTCAATTTAAATGAAAAAATATATGTTTTCAATATCCAGCGTATTAAATTCTAATATAAATGCATTTAAAACCAATACAAGAAGTGATGAATTTATTTTTTTTGGTTTAAATACTAATACAGAAATTTTAGGTTCCAGACCCTCACTTCTTCTCTTATATTGACCTTAAGCTGTTGCACGATTCTTGGCTTATTTGCATACTATACATACACCTTAATTTTTAGATATCCCCAAAAAATTAGTGGTAGCCCTTGGCATAATGGTTAGTGCGTTGAACTGTCATGCGGAAGGTCTCGAGTTCGATTCTCAGCCGCTGCAAGAAAGTTTTTTTTCAGGGGTGTGCTGCCTATATCGGCAGAAAATTGTAGGTAACACGCACACAGGAATGGTTGAGAGTTGTAAGTCACTTCGAGCTGTAAGAGACTAGAAATTTCAAAAATGAATGTTATTAGAGAAAAACTGTTCATAAGCGTAGAATTAATTTTTTAAATGCCTAAAAGAACTCCTTTAATAGTTGGAGCTATGTGATTGAAGCAAATATAAGCTTTTGCAAGAACAATAAAATGCACAACTGGATCGCACGAACTTGCTCTTATGTAAAAGTACTTTGGAATTTTTAACCAAAATGTAGTCAATGTCCATAATATAATACCTAATTTTTAATTTTATCAAAATCTTTAGAGCCGTTTTTGAGATAAATAAGATTTTGCATTACATGTGTATGGGGGCAACGTTAGGTTTGGAGCTAAAAAAAAATTCTATTTTGCTTCTAGGGAATCACCGAATACCCTTAAATGAAAATATGCCTCGTGAGCCATCATTCATTTTTTTTTTTAATTCTTCGTTCTTTACTCTCGATGTAATTAAAGACATCTCGGGAATACTCTTAAGGTTTTCTTGGATCACTAGAATTCAGCTATTTGACCAACTAGATGGTTTTAGTGCATAGGTGCAGATCGTTTTTCAAAATCCGATGAATCGTTTCACGTGGAATACTCAACTGTGTTGAACTTTCGTTACAGTCTTCGAGTCAATGTTTTAGGACAACCTGCTTCATTTTGACGAATGCCCTAGATGTTTTCCAGTTATCGGTTAGTACGAGGTCTGTCCGTACGAAAAACATATCTCAGGTTCCTATATGCTCAAAATTTGACTAGTCCACCGTGAATTACAGTATCAGTTGGAATATTTCGAGCTTCATAAAATTACCAATACTCACGTTGAATGCATATTTGTTGACTGACCATTTTTGAAAAATTATTAGAACATTTGTTTTCGCAATGCAATCGTGTAGTTTTACATTATTAAGTCTCCAATGGCCTTATATTTAAACCAAAACAAAAATTCAAACATACTGATTACATCACTGTTTTAAATTAATGTTGTCACTACAGATTTCACCATGTAATAGGCACAAAAATAATGTGTGCAGAAATCTAAGCAATTAGTACATTGATTTATGTTCGGAGAACGTATATTTTTCCTTCAGTGCATAAATGGAGAGTCTTGGAAAATCTTAACTTTCAATCGATCGCACTTTCTTCAAGATAAATTTCATTAAAACCTCTCAAGTCGTTTTCAATACCCATTTAAGCAAAATAAAATAGTATATTATCTATCCTTTGCGTAGAGAAAGCTTCATGTTCTTTTATTTTCTTGTTTTGAATTTAATCAGTCGATAAGTAGTTGGCTTAGCTTAGTATACCAATTACATAGAGTGTTTGCTTACGAGTATATACTTACTCCTCAAAACACAATATCGAACAAAATCAGAGTTCTCAAAATGTGAAGTAACTCTTCAATGACACAACAGCACCACACTCATGATATAAATATCCTCACAACGAATTTTTAATGGCTATTTGAATGATCCTCCATTTCTCTCGTACTTCCGGTGTTGGGTTATTTAGTGAGTCCATAGTATCAAGGACTCTTTCTATTATTCCTTACACTTCTTCAGCATCTTGGAGGTTCTTTTATTGGCCATATATCTTGCTTACACAATCTTTAATAGACTAATGTCATGTGGGTTGTTGGTATAGGTACTCGAATAAGGGAATCTGAATCCATTCGAACCAATAGAATTATCACCGAACCCTGATAGAGACAGAGGGAGGTCCTGGCATTGGTTTGGCGAATTCGAGAGTAATTTTAATCGAACAACATGTGAGTTATAATAATGTAAGAGTATCAGAGTAGCTATGTTTGCTTTATTTTTATTTGGTTTATATTTTTGCAAGAAATAAATATATCAATTTGATTGCGAATATAATGTGAATGGTGTGGCATTAATTTATGTAATTTCAAATACGATTCACATGGAGTCGAGGTGTTGCAGGATATTGAAAGCAATAAAAGTTAATGATGGGTAGCTCTTTGAATGGGGCTCATTTATTTTTGTTGGAGTGTATAAGGTTGATTGTGTTAAAAACAATTGTTATTACTGAAAGGCAAAGGGGTAAGGTTAAATGGGGGAATGTACGAGTATCGACATCACAAATATATTTGGACAAACATTTATTTCGCATTTTAAATGTTGTATTTTATGTTTGAAAGGCAATTTCCTTTTGAAAATGGATTTTTGTGGAGCATTTAGATTGTGCGAATCAGACCCTTGTGATTTAACAATATCTACCTTTCAAGCGTGTCTGTATACATGTTGTAAGTCGAAAGGAATTGACGCGATCTACAACTCATTTTACTATCCAAAGCCGAACATCTAAGATATACTTTTACTGGCGCTAGAGAGCGTCTTGCTCTCTGGCCACAATTAGTATGTCTCACCAATCAGTTCGATCCATGGCACCCTGTCCCACCACGCTGTCTCTTATTTTGCAGATCAAGTTGACAAAGACCTCCATGTACTTGGTCAATCTTTGGGAAATGATGTATGCCTTTGTCTCTCGGATGGTTTATGGTGACATAATGTGCTGCAGCATCAATGTTCATGCATGACGAAGCCATCCTAATCTTTATAGCAGTTTCTTCTTGACTATGTTTCAAAGTCTAGATGATGCGGGGTACATGTTTGTGTTTTTTGTTGATCGGGCGAATGGTCCGATGTTCCAATCATCGGACACACTTTTCTCATATTTTAGCAATGAACTTGTTGTGTGCTCCTAACCAGTTCATCTCCACTCAGCTCCAGATGATTAAATAAATTTTTATCTGAAAATGTATTACTTTATTTTACTATGATCTTCAAACTCTAAATTGCGTAATACCAGTTGGAGTTGGCGGAATTTTGAGTGTTATCCGGATTGAGCAACTTATCGAAGAAGTCTTTTCAGATCTGAAGAATTGACTGCACGTCTACTAGGGTGTTCTTAATACTAACCTTGCAAGCTCTAGGGTGATTTGTGAATCCCGATGTAGATTGTTCTACTCTTTTGTAAAATTTGAATACATCTTTTCTATGTAAGTATTTCCCAATTTTCTTGGCCTTGTCTCGCGGAAGTGCTCTTCCTCTCTTTTCTTCCTTCTGAGAAGGTGGTTGGCGTAGGTACAGATCTTGTTACAGTTCTCTTCGCTGGCCAGCAGCTTTTCGACAGTGTTGTCTGGAGTAATGATGCCAATGTTTCCCTTCAGATCTTCTCTTTCGGATTTCCATCTGCTGCAGGCAAAGAAGGTATGTTGTGCGTCATCTTCTTGAGAGTCCTCGTACTGGCAGGCTGGGCTGCTTGTTTTGACGATCCTGTGGAGAAAGGCGTTGAAGTATTCGTGTCCGGTGAGTAACTGGGTGACGTATTAGTTAACCTCGCCATGTTTCCGATCCTTCCACTCAGCCACGTTCCTGATCAGCCTTGCCGTCCATTGTCCTCTGCTTTCGAGCTCCAACGCTCTTGCCACTTCTATTTCGTCAGCTGCTTAGCCTCCTCGGACGCCGCTTCGACTCTCATTTTCGCATTTTTGTCATAGACGTACTTCCTTTCCGTCGCTAAGAGGTCGATAGTGGTCACTCCAGCGACTACAAGGACGGCTGGTTCCCACAACGTTCGGTAAGAGCTGGCCACATGTAGAGCTCCGCGTCTTTGCACTGCCGCCGTCTGTCTCCGGTACTTCTCCTGCTTAAGTGCATCCGCCCAGATTCGCTACCGTACAGAAAAATGCAATATGTTGTCGCCATTAGTAACCTTCGCTTACTGGCCGTTGGTCGCCCCACGTTCGCCATCAGTCTGCTCAGTGATGTGGTTGTTTTTGAGTCTCAATCCCAAGTACTTCACCGCCACGCTTCTGCTTATAACTTCGCCCACAATTTGGAAGTCGATTTGTGTAGGAATCCTCTTCTTCATCAGAAGAACTATCTCAGTTTTCTCCGTGGCTAGGCTGAGTCCATGCTCTTCCATCCACGAGTTTGCTCGTCGCATGACCTGGTTCAACTTTCTTTGAGCGTTATCGGTGTCTCGCGGCGATTTCGTCAACGTACCCAACTAGAAAGGCATCGTCAGGCATCTCCATGCGAATGATATCGTCGTAGGAGATGTTCCAGAGGTCTGGTCCTAAGATCGATCCCTGCGCTGCCCCAGATATGATTTCCTTCCTTCTTAATGATAATCAACTAATGATAGGACTTAATGATAGTCAATTTAAAGTTTATACTGATTTACCTCACGGATCTAAAAATACTTCGATTAATTAACTCCATTAACTATGTGAGTAAATGCAAGAAGATTAAATTAAAGATGAATAATTTGGGGTATAAAAACACTGCGACCTAAAGATCTGTTGTGTCCCCCATCTAGAACTGGATGAGGTTGGCTCATCATTACAGTTCTTCCTCCAAATTTGTTCCTTTGAGGAATCGAGGTATTTGGAGTATTTTAAGGGATAATAATTCACTCTCTTTTATGTGGTGCTTTCCCAGATATCTATGCCTTTGATGCACGAGCGAATCACATTGGTAAGCTGCCTGGAAAATGAGTATTTAGTAATAGGGTTGACCTTTGCTCCTCGTTTTCAGTGAAACTACCATCGGCGTAGCATAGTGGCAAGAATGATTATTTTACTGTATCTATCCTTAAAACTTAAAAAAAAACAATTAAGGTGCAACATCTCGCTGAGAATCAGGGTTAACTTAATTACAACTCAAGAGACGGTACCCCTGAAAAAAGTTGTTTTTCGTTTTTGCTTGGCATAACAACAAGTCTGGATGATTAAGTGGCTTCCAATTCATGAACAGTTTGCGATTTCTGAGAATTTTAAATAAAGTCTTAGCAATATTGCCACTTTGCAGGTCCCCATGAGATTTATTTTGTATTTTTCTGAATTAATATCATTTTTCGCGGACATATAAACTTTACACATTAAAATATATGTATTTCATCGTCCTTTTATAGTTGAGAAAATACATATCACAGTGCAATATTCTTGGGAAAATTTATTTATATTAACTTTCAGCCACCGCCATCACCGTTGCGCCATTGCTACCTTTACCCCTTCATTCATCTTCACTATACCTATACGAATTTTTTTTTTTTAGAAAGGACAGAAAGTTTCCCTTGAAATATTAATGTAGCAACCAACGTGGCATATAGAATAGCGAACGAAATGAAAAGTTTCTTCAAAAAATATTAATACACATTCACCTACACACACACTCATACAACGAAAATAACTATCTTGAAGTATGAAGTATAGCCTTTCCCAAGATGTTATTACTGTGTGGGGAGAAAAAATAAAAGGAAAAAGTTGCTAGAACTTTTCTAATTTTCATCCAAACAGTTTTCCGCTAAATATAGCTGTATGTACTTGTACACATACCGACACCAAAATGGAAAAATAAAGGAGTTGAATAAAAGTGCAAGCAGGAACGAAAGTAATCATCGGTATTTGATTTGCCAAATTGATGCGGGTGCTGCATACAACATAACGTCAATATTTATTCTTTAAATTACCCGCTGTAAATTGACGTAGAAAGTTTCATTACATAAACATGAACTGTTATACGAGTAGACGTTCAAATATTTTTAAAAGGATGCAAGCAGAGAGTTTGAACAATTTTTTTTTTGTTGAGTACAAGGAAATTTATAACTCATTATTCTTAGATCTTTTTCAATTGAAAGGTATTTAACTTGCTTATTTTACTGGAAGTGGACCGTTATTTAAGTTTTCAAAATATTGTAAGATCAAAGATTATGTTTTTTTTTTCCTTAAATTCGTAAGCCTAAAATTCTTTACGATTTAAAATTTGTATATCGACAAATAAACAAGCAAAAGAAAGTATCTGCAGGATCTTATTCTTTTACTAAAATATCATTAAAAATTTCGGAATGATTTGTTTATGTAACTAAAGCAAGACTTTGGATAGTACTTATGTATACATTATAGACCTTAACGTAGTGTGGAGGCTTCAGTTTCAAAGATTTGGGATAACCAAAAGCGACAGACAGTAATTTTGGGGAGCTAACTCCTCTCCAAAGAGAAGACGCTAAATTACCCAAAACATTGGCGATAACAGCAGCAGGATCAAGTACCATCATCATCATCATCATCGGCTCGATAACCGGGTTCCGGTCCTGACCTCTTTCAACAAGTCTCTCCACCTATCCCGGTATCTAGCCGACGCCATCCAGTTGCGCACCCCAAGGCTTCGGGCGTCCTGCTCCTGGTCTGCGCCATCTCTCCAGCGCAAGCATGGTCTACCACGCTGTCGTCTACCATAGAATGTACCACAAAGAACTTTCCGAGCAGGTTATTCTTCGCTCATGCGAGCTAGGTGCCCTGCCCACCGGAGTCTACCGAGCTTAATTTTTGTTACGATATCTGCTTCAAGGTAGATTGCGTACAGTTCATGATTGTACCGTCTCCGGAATCGTCCTTCCTCACATACGGGGCCAACAAGACTTTTCTCTCGAACGCAGCTAAGAGGTCGGAGTGCCTTTTGCTAAGCACCCAAGTCTCGGATCCATATATGAGTACTGGCAGGACCATGGTCCTGTACAGCAGCAGTTTTGAAGTTATGGTGAGATTTCTGGATTTGAAGAGCTTTGACAGACTATAGTAGGCTCTGTTGGATTTGAGAAGCCGCCCGCGTATTTCTTCTTCTATATTGTTATCGGCTGCTACTAATTGACCCAAGATATTTAGAGGATTGCACCACTTCAAATTCGTGCTCCGCAACCTTGATTGTTTGACCAACTGTTCCTCTCGCATTCGACGCCACCATGTACTTTGTTTTACCTTCACTAATGTGCAGCCCCAGATTTTGTGCCGCCTGCTCGATCTGGATGAAGGAATCGTGTACAGCTTGTTCGGTTCTTCCGATGATGTCGATGTTGTCTGCGTAAGCCAGTAACTGGCTGAACCTGTTGACGATGGTCCCTCTTGTTGCCGTGCCAGAGTCACGGATTGCTTTCTCCAACGCCAGGTTGAAGAGGAGGCAGGCCAAACCGTCCCCTTGTCGGAGTCCATTAAAGATGTTGATTGGTCTGGATAGCAATCCGGCTATTTTTACTTGGCTTGTTACGTTGGTCATGGTCAACCTACATAGTCGTGTCAATTTATTTGGGATGCCGAATTCTCTCATGGCTTTGTAAAGTTCTACCCTGGCTATGCTATCATAGGCGGCCTTAAAGTCTATAAACAGATGGTATGTTGGGATGTTAAATTCTAGACATATTTCCATCGCCTGCCTAAGGGTAAAGATCTGATCAGTTGTTGATTTGCCTGGAATGAAACCACACTGATATGGTCCGATGACGGTTTTAGCGTATGGCGATAGAGGAGAGTATCTTATAGGCAGTACTCAACAACGTGATACCTCTATAATTGCTGCACGTTGTGACATCTCCCTTCTTATGTATGGGGCATATTATGCCTTTTTGCCAGTCTTCTGGCATTTCTTCCTGCTCCCATACGTGCACTATAATATCATAAATTGCTTGACGTAAGGCTGGCCCGCCGTGATGGAATAATTCGGCTGGTATGCCATCGGCTCCCGGGGCTTTGTTCTGCTTAAGCCGGCCTATAGCCTTCTCAATCTCTTCTATGCTTGGTGGCGGCAACATAGGGTCTTCTTCTTGAAGTAGTGGAGCCTACACTTCTGCAGTCAGCTGACCATTGAG
The DNA here is from genome assembly GCA_911387755.1 of Chrysotoxum bicinctum. Taxonomy (NCBI): domain Eukaryota; kingdom Metazoa; phylum Arthropoda; class Insecta; order Diptera; family Syrphidae; genus Chrysotoxum; species Chrysotoxum bicinctum. The sequence continues at coordinate 47,899,911 of OU426987.1, forward strand.
CAATTCATTAAAGTACACTTCCCATCGCTCCAGTATGTTTTCAGGATCGGTGATCAGATTTCCCTCTCCGTCCTTGCAGTATGTGCAGCTTGGTGTGTACTGCGTCATGTTTCGGACGGATTGGTAGAACTTCCGCGCCTGGTGCGGACCTCGCTCTCGGCTATTTTCTATTTCACAGATTAGGTTCTTCTCCCAGGCTGATTTTTTTTTGTCTGTGTAGCCGTTTTTCTATTCTTCTGAGCTCTTTATATTCCTTTTCGCGCACCCGCGTTCTATAATATTGTTGCACTGCTCGGTACGCAACATTCTTACGTTCAGTCGCTAGCTTGCATTCATCAGTACTAATGACAGTATTCTTAAGACGTGTCCTTTTCTCTTTCGTTTGGTATTTAGTTTCTGCGAATAACCCAAAAATGAAGTTCCAAAAATCGCGCGTGAACTTGCGAAAATTAAAACATTGATTACAAATTTTCTGTGGCTGGACAATTTCCAAAATTAGTTGACCTTTTTTGGCCAATTACTGATCAATTACTTATTTTACGAATATCCCATATATGGGGTTTCAAGATCCAAGGACCAATAATACCGCCCGAAAATGTGCATCTGAATGAGTGTAAATAAATATATTGTGTTGCCCTTCAATTTTCGGAGCTTCTAATCATGAAGCCTGTGGGAGTTGACCTTGAATTACAATATTGACCATATTTTCTCTGTGTCATAACAACTGATCGTCGACAACAATAGAAAGTTAAGTCCATTTATATAAGCTTAAATGAATTAAATGAACTTAAGGCAAAGCTCAAATAAAGTTCAGCACTTTCAGAAGCGTTCGCCGTTAAAATTTGGTTACAATTTGTATTTGAGGAAATGAAACCTTATCTTGAAAGATGAATGCGTTCACTCAATTTGATTTAATAATTGAAATAGAACTAAATGCGAACAAAAATGACACCGTTTATTGGTCATTTGAGAGCTGGACTTATATACGAGTATGTACGTATGGCAACAAATGTTAAAAATTTGAAGCTGAATATTTCTTCTTCTAAATATTTTGGCTTCTAGGTAGGTAGGTAGGTAGAAATGGCGGCCACTGTCTAGTCCTTTGGGCCACTTATTTTGATACAAAAACTCACGTGAACCTGTGGATGGAATTCTATATGTGAAATCATAGACATTCTCACTGTGTTTGTTATCCAGTTTGGTTTGACTTCAAAAAGAAGAAAGGATTTAGTAGGTTTTGATGTCTCGTATTGTGAGTTTGCTTTTGAACAATCATCCGAAATTTGGATCAACCGGACCACCACACTTATCCGACACCGTCTACACTAGGCCGAGCTGGGTATGCGTGTTGACAGATAACGAAACAATAACCAATCCGATTGAGTGACCATCCAGCCCAATGCACTATATAAGCTTTCGTCAAAACTCTCAGTCTGCTAGCTCTGGATCTAAAGAATCACACACGAAAGGCACAGCACAGAAGTAACCAAAGTTCGTTCTAGACCCATTTCGTAGCGTTGCAAAAAGCGCTCGAGTCTTCATTTCCAAAGGTTCGTCAATGATGTCAAAAAATGTATTATTCATCATGATTTGGCCAGAGCAGGGCACTTGCAGAAGAAATAAAGGACTGTTTCCTTTTCTCCTTGATCTTCACAGCTATGACAGTTAGTTTTGTGACGAATGCCTAGGTTCGTTGAATGTTCTTCTAATGACTACTGTTCTCTACAGGTAGCTACGATCTGTGCTTTGCCTGGGTCATATCACACCAAGTCTTCGGGATATATTAAGGGTATAATGAAGGGCTGATCCTTCACTGGCCAGGTCCTCCGCCCGTTCATTCCATCAATGCCCGTAACCAAGAAGAGTCACAATGTGGCTATTATTGAGGCCTTAATGCACCGATTTGGAGGATGATGTACCAGAATTAATGGATTTAATAGCCGCCGTGCTGTCCGTGATAATAGCCATATTCCAGTTCGGGCATGGACTTGTTTGGGTCCCCTGTTTTTATTTTTTGCTTCTTAGAAGCATTAACTGCTTTAAAACGGCGTCAGAGAGCAAGTATGTTGTTTTTTTAGTAATAATTCTTTAACACCCTTCGAATTATCAGCCAGAGACCGTGTAAAAAAACGAATTAAAGGCGTATATACAAAATATGCTGGCCAGCTGAAGGTATTATAATTAATAAACAAGAAAAACCATTTATACCCACATCAGTAAGGCTTTGCACCAACTGAAATAAATTCCACGAAGCTTACTGACAGCAACAACTGCGTGTGATATGCTTTAAGATAACACCCATTTACAGAGAAAAGTAATTTCATTACATTTGTCAAAATCCTTAAGGCCATGTTTTCCACACAAAAATAAAATAAAAAAAAATAAAACCCAACTCAAAAAGATTGAAGATTCACACTTGCGGCAGCCAACGGCGCGACGCAACGTAGCGTACGGATTTGTGACGGGAGGTGGTGTGTGGCGGCGTCAACGGATGGCATAAAAACACAAACAAATAAAACGTAAACAGGCGATGAGAAAATACCTAAACATAACAAATGGAAAAGAAAAGAAAAACATGGCTGAAAATGAAAACAAACAGATTTTTATGCAGCCGCAATAACTCATGTGACTTCATAAATTATCCTTGAAATTCTATAAAACGCGGTGCACGCGAGGCGGAGAGTCTGTAACTCTTTACTTTAGTCCCCTTTCCTGCCTAGAAGGCCCTAATGGGCCTCCTTCTGTGAAGAGATATGCTTGTATACCTACTTACAAACCATTCAAAATACGATACCGTAAATTCCAATTTACCTATATGTTCGCCTGCTTAACTGGTATACACAAAGGTACAGATACAAGTACAGGCACAGGAGTACTTTTTAACAAACACACCGTACATACCCTGAATTGTATGTGCGTTAGCATATTTTGTATATTTTTGAATCTTAGTACGAAAAAAAGTTTATATTTTCTTTGTACTATCAAAACAAATGCGAAATGAATGAATATTTAAGGGATAGGTAGTGGGAGAAGGGGATGATTGTATAAGGTTGAACCACCCGCCCGGGCCCGATTCATACCACGGGATGATAACAGATGTTCCCTTCTCGGAGGAAAAAAATACAATGATTTATCAATGCGATATTATATCATCTAACTGTTGAATTAAAGGTGATATCCTTGTATAGGTTACTACAGGCAGGCTTGATTTTATTCTCTAAATTAAAATGATTGATGATAAGCATATTTAAGCCCCATTCAGTGTTTGCATGACGCAATAAACAAGAGAAATCTTTTGTTTGCATTCTTTTCTTCTTTCATTCTATTTTAAGCGACCTGTGGTAAGTATTTCCAAGTTTAGAAAACTTTTCAAGTTCTGATGGGCCTACAAAGGCAATAATTAGTGTAAAGATATGGAAAAGATGGTGCTTACACATTTTTGATAAACTGATGGTAATGCCCTGAAGTGCCAGTATTATGGCTGAACTGTTTAAGGGGAGGAATGCAACTTGCTATTTCACTAGAACACTGTAAAAATATCGGTCAAATAATGAAAGACAAGAAACATTTTGCTGCGGTGCTCGTTATCTTCTTTATAGATAGAGATAGATAGATATTTTTCTTTATTTCTTATAAAAAGTGATACAATTTTTTTTAATGATATAGAATACGGACGTGGCAATTTTGCCGTCTACCGGATATGACATTTTGTAAGCAAAAAGAATAAAAAAAGAAAAGAAGTGTATAGTTATAAATTAATTAGTTAATTAAAACTGTATAGACACAAAAAAAATATTTTATCAAAGTTTAGGAAAAAGAAGATAGTAAAGCTAATAATTTTAAATAAAATGGTTAAGCGGATGGATTGAATAATTATATGTTAATTCATTGCGACATGATAGGTATTAATTTTGGATGATTTAAAACATAAAAAAAAAAAACAATTTTAGATGATTTGAAACATAAAAAGGTGATATTAACGCAATAACTTGCAGAAATTCTGATGGCTGATTAGAAGCTATTTCGGTATGTCATTGCATGGTTGCAAAATTTGTATAAATTCAGCCAGCCCCACTGGCCGTTTAGTACTTCATAAAGGTTATTTAATGATAACGTACTTTCTTGGAAGTACAATCTCCTTAACTCTTGTAAAATAGGGCAAACGGCAGCGATAAAATGATAAACATCTTCGTGTTCTCTTCTATTACAAAGATTGCAAGTTATCGGTAAGTCTGGTCTGTGAGGTATGGAATTGAGATTCAAAATTTCAACCCTTGCTCTGAATATAGTGCTTATTGCCTCAGCAGAATATTGAGTATTGAAATAATTTTCTTCTGTACACAATTGGTGGTTTAGGTTTTTATAGAATATCCTGGAACTTGACGTTAAAGCCTTTGTTAAATGTTGATCGTATATTTTTTCATCGACTTTGGAGATAATCCTTGCAAATATATGCTTCCAATCATTTACATTTGTTTCTAAGATCCTTTCAGAAATATCGTGAGATGAGGCCAACTGGTTCCACTCTCTGAAGGGATAAGAATTATTATTCAATAACCGAACCATAACTAGCTGTGAGCACCTGAAAATCATCTACTGAGTTAAACCATTCCTTAGTAATTGAACATAATGTCAATGATAGACTGCCCCTGACCGGAAATGAATGTAAGCTCTTCTTTCTTGTTGCCTTTAGTAACTCCGTTTAGAACAAACAGCCCAAGGTCTTCAAAAAATTCCATCAATATTCTACCATTCCTGTTAGTTGTTAGATCTTTAGACATTCTTATATTCTCAAAAAGTAAGCACTCTTGAAAACTGTGGGCAGAAGGGTTTTGATAATCACCAATTCTCGCGTTAAGATCACCAATAACCATTACATTTTCCAACGAAGAATTTTTCATAAAGGTAGATAAATTTTCGAAGTCATTCTGTCAGTTATTGCAATTAAGATACACCGGAATAATAAAAAATTTTGACTTATCACTGCTTATTTGTACAACCAACCTATCCATAATTGAAATAAATTTAACAAAATTAACAAATTCATTCTTAATGCCGCATAAAATCCCACCACTCGCTCTTCCATGTACATTTGTTCTTACTGCTGGAATAAATTTCAGTTTATAGTTCTTAAAAAAATTTAAATAATCACTTTCAGAGTTTTCTTCTACGAAAGTTTCTAATAATATAATAATATTAAAATCTAATATGTAATTAAAATAGTCAGGTTGAAGACTTTTGCTTTTTAAACCTGTTATATTATATGCTAAAATTGATAAGTTTAAAAAATTATTTATTTTATGGCAGACGGCAGCGTTACCATATTGCTGATGATGATTAGTATAGGCCTGACTTCTAGGTGGCGCTGATGAAGGTTGAGATGTGGCGACAGTGTATTCGACAGTCGCGCCTCTGTCATTGAAAGGCTGAACAAAATGAACATCAAGCCAAAGAACAGATAGGAGAAAATTCAAATGTTCCTACTGACTCTTTTTCTTAACGGCGCTCAGCACAGTCCACTTTCATTTGTCTGCTCAATTTAGTTTTTATATAATTCATTAAATTAAATATTGAACTTTTTTCTTAATAAATTTACTAACAGTGATACTTCACTTTTAAATTAGTTTTGCTTTTATTTCTATTCCGCTTTGGTGACGTTTAACAAAACAAAAAGTTGGTGTCAAGAATAGACACCACAGAGAGCCTGATGGTACCTCCCTTTGATTTAGAATCGGTGCCAACTTCACTCCCTCGCTGCAGTCAAAAAAGTCAGAAGACCTGTCACCAAACATTTTGTTTATAAAAGTCACTTCTGCCGCCGATTTGACAACAAGACCACGAGAGTATTTATAAACAAACTTGAAGTTATTAATTTGTAGTTTATCGTCTTTTACAAATATTTTAGCGTCGGGGTTAATTTCCAGAAGTTTAAGCTTGAGTTCATTCAGCGTTTGCCTTTTTTCTACACATGAGTGATTGCTCTCGAAAGATGCTTATACCAGTTCCTTTTAGTACACCCACCTACGACATTATTTTATCCGCGGTATCAGGAGACCGTAGCTCCAAGAAAACGGTTCCTCTTTGCAATTGCGTGTTGATAACCTCTCGTGCCTTTTTCACATGAATTTCATCGCCTTCCTTTAATTTGAGAAGCCCCTCGCAAGTTTGTTTTGCAAGATCAACTGCATTGGTTTCTCCACCTAGAGGAAGCTGTACCACCAATCAACCTTCGTTGGATTTGCGAGAAACGATTTCAGGCTGGGACTCCAGAAGCTCACACCGTTCCGTCATAGCGGATAGTTTTTCGGTTAACTGTGAGTTGGAAGCCTTTAGAGCATCCAATTCAAGAGCCAGAGAAGCGATATCGAATTAAGTTGCTAAATCTTTAATTTGTTCCGAGAATTTAAAATAATTTGAAGAGCTTAAATTTTATTACACTTCCACTAGTGACAGTTAAAATGTCAAATTTGAAATCATCTTTATTCTTAAAGTATTTTTAAAACTCTTTTTGGACTAAATCCAACAGACTCAACGAGGTTAGGTTAGGTTAGTTTAGGTAGTTGTTGGGCTGACAATTGATATCGTTATCGTCACACTTAGATCAATGTAGATCCATTGTGTTACCCGTGAGTGTAATCACTCTTTTCTGATAAAAACCTATGTATTCTGTTAATCAGTGAAGCCATTTTAGGCATTGACGAAGTTCAATATGTGAATTCCTGAAATATTGGAAAGATCTTCAAGATTGTCAAAGAAGTAACTACCAAGCCATTTCTTTCTCTGGAGGGGCATAGTGAAGGGCAATGACAGAGAAAGTGTGATGTGTCTTCATTTACCCCTTCATCACCACATCCTCTGCATAAGTCATCTGTACTTAGTTTCATTTTAAATTTATGGTACTTCAATAAATTATGTCCGGTGATTATGCTCGTAAGAGAGCGACGGGACTTCTTACTAAGTTGCATAATTTTGTCAGTCCTCTGCTTGTTAAAACAAGGCCATACTTTCCTAGTCGTATCACAGGTGTCAAGTAGACTCCACCTTTCATTGCATTTCTTTAGGATTAAATCTGAAATTTTCTGTTTAATGTTGCAGAGTGGGATACTTACCATCTGATCCCTGTCTTGCCAACTCATCTGCATTTTCATTACCTGGTATGCCGCTGTGTCCGGGACCCAGCAGAGTCTAATATTGTGCTGCGTGCCAAGAAGAAGCAAGAGACAGGCTTCGATTATATCACAGTGGCAAAAATCGCTTTTATTGCCGCTTGGCTGTCAATGTAAAAGGTGATATCAGCCCGTGGTATCGCCATCATTGATATCTGTCTAGCAGCTGTTTTCATTGCCAGGACCTACGCTTGAAAGACACTATCATAATCAGGGAGCCTAAGTGACTTGTTTAGCTGAAGAGGTTCTGAGAATAAGTCTACACCAACACCCGTGTCTATTTTGGAGCCATCAGTATAGATTGCTATTGCTGATTCACTGGTGTAGCGTTAGTTGTTCAACCATTCTTCTCTGCTTGAAAGCAGTTTGGAAAGGTTTATAAATGTCAAATTCGGGTGTTGTATAATCTGTAATGATACTATCACCCAAATATTTCTGATGAATTTGAGCATGTCCTATTGCGCTGTTTTTCCAAGTTATAGTCTGGCTTAGCCTTAAGGCGCTATATGCTGCGGATTCTTGTACGAAAAGGTCTAGGGGTTTCAGGTTGAGTATCGCCTCTAACCCTGCAGTTGGTGTGGATCTCATGGTACCCGTAATTCCAATGCACGCAAGTCTCTGTACTTTTGTCAGAGTTTTGAGGTTCGTGCCTTTTTTCCGTTGCATTCCACCATACCAAATTACCATAAGTTAGTATTGGTCTGACTATCGTATCGCCAAACACATCCACCTGATAATTTTTGGGCTCGGTCCCCAGGATTTCCCAAGGATTCTATTACACGAGTAAAATGCAATCATTTCTTTTTTCGCCCTTTCCTTAGTGTTAAGACTTCAGTTTATTTTCCTATCTAGAATCACACCAAGATACTTTGCCTGATCTGAAATTTTCAGCGGGGAGCCTTCAGTTGAAGGTATTCTGAAGCTTGGTATTTTCCGTTTGTTTGTAAAAAGGACTAATTCTGTTTTTGATGGATTAACCATCAGGCCGCACTTTCTAGGCCATTCTACTAACCTTAGAAAGGGCGTATTCGATCTGTTCGCTGATAGTGGGTAAGAATTTACCTGTTGCTAATAGACTACTCAGTGGTGGATTTACCAGCAGGCTAAGTAGGCTTGAGCCTAGGGCGGCAGATTTTAGGGGCGGCAAATTTGAAACTCGATTTTATTTTTAACCGTCGGTTTTCTGATGTGTAGATATCACTCTAGAAATCCACAAGAATCCTTTTCGATGACTTTTCCCTCTTCTCTTTTATTGTACATTCAACGGTACCGCAAACTTCTATATTCTACGGTAAAACATCCAGTTCACAGCCACAACCATAAATCGGCCGTTGCCCACACTTTCTTTGAGTAAAATGAGAGCGAAATTGTGGAAAATATATTTCACGCTCTTCCCACTCCCACTACGTACTCATACAAGTCCGACTACTGGTTGGGGCTTGGGGGCTGTGAACTGAGTGGATTGTGAACGTATTGGTAATAGCGATATTAGTGTGGTAGATCTGAATAAAAAATTATTGCGAGGAAAAATGTTTTGTTGGAGATATTATTCGTTTTGAATGGATCAAAAGATTTCAAAATAATAATCGAATCATTTTATCAATTTTAATCTTATGTGTTGACTACTGTTTGTTGAACAGGTGCTAACTTTAGAAAATTGTATTAGAATGCTAAAAAAAACTCAAATACAAATACGACGTTGAATATTCGTACGTGTGAGTTCATCTGGAATCTCGTTGTTATTTTTTTAATTTGTCTAACTACGTTTACCGAATGTTCATTATTTTGGGGGTGGCATACCCCGCCTTATTAGTCGTACATCATTGAAATTTGATTACCTCAGAAATATACTCGAAAACTATTTCTTGTGCAATTTAAATCGAATTGTTCAATTGTAAAGATAATCTAGAACTGACAATTCACAATTTTAGAGATAAGGGCGGCAAAAATTCAACAGCCTATACTTGGGAAATGTGTAAATCCGCCACTGAGACTACTACCTTTACTCCAAAACTCAACGAGGTTATTGGAGCAACTTCTCAAATATGGAAATTTTTACTCCAGATTTTAACGAATATTGACCCCATTAGATTGCAGCCAGATAAGAAGAGGTTAAAAATTTCTTGCATCGTCGAAGGAAACCTAAACCTAAAGAAAAATTTATCAAACCGAAAAAGTCGTCTAGGTTTGAAAAGAACTGTAGAGAAGTATTAGCGTCGGAATAAGTAAGTTTCCGATTTTTTTTTTTTTTTTTTATAATCGGCGCACACTCAAGTGGTTTGTTGTATACCCGTAATATGCCAGAGACACAGTGTGAGCATTAGATAATTATTCTAGACCTATTTGTTAGATTTCATGTATACCTAAAGTATTTGAAAAAAAATAGTTTTGCAGTAAGTTATCTAACTTATTTCACAATTACATATCAGTTTCTAAACATTGTTTTATTGCCGGAAAATCGACGGCCACTAATTAAGCAATAATGTGCAATACCATTAAAAAATAAATCCTAAACTAATAAGGCCTTTGATAGGGTCAACCATCAGAGTTTACTTCACAAGTTGGCTTCTCTAGGTATTCACTCTTCTTTATTAGAATGGCTTGAATCTTATTTGACTAATAGAGTTCAAATAGTAAAAATTAATAATTCTTTATCTTAAGACATTTCTGTACCATCTGGTGTGCCTCAAGGAAGTCATCTAGGGCCTTTGTTATTTTTATTATTTGTTAATGATATATACCTGATATCTTCAAAAATTCAGAATGTCTTCTTTTTACGGACGACCTTAAACTCTATCGTAATATTACTTGTGAGTCGACTGCTATCTTCTCCTAGAAGATTTGTTGTTAATGAATCGTTGGTGTCATCAGAATTACCTTTCTCTTAATGTGCCCAAATGTAAAATTTTAACGTGTCACAGGATTTTTAATCCAATTTTGTTTGATTATAATATCAACAATAGTAACCTAGAACGGGTTACTAAAAAGAAAAATTTAGGAATTATCTTAGACACAAACGTTTCATTTCTGCCTCGCTATGATTATATGATTAACGGAGCTAACCAAATGCTTGGTTTCATCCAGCGTACCTTAAGATTTTCGTTAAAAAAAAAAAATCAAATCATTAGAACACCAAAACAGTTGATGTTTTTATAATCAAAGTAACGTCAGAAATGTAAATCAAATCACGTTACTAAAATAATTCATCAATGCATCAAAAATTAATTAATAAAAATATGTCGAGTTTCTAAACAGGTGCACAAAAAAATAAAAAAGTAGTTAATTTCAAAAACCGAACCTACATATCCTTACGTATTTTAACGCGCCGAATTTGAATTTCAAGTTAGAATTGGTCCACCACCCTCCAGTTTTTTTCAAATCGTAAAAAACTTACCATAAGTTCATCGACCATTTTTTTTTTCCTCATGCATGTATTTGTATGTATGTCAGAGAGTAAAGTATCACTAACTTTTTGTTATATGCCCTTATTTCATAACTTATTCATCAATTTAGTGTTTAAAATTATATTAAATAATAAAATAAAAGTCTGAGAAACGTACATGAAATAAGTTAAAAATTTGTCGTTTAAAATAAAAATTCATTTTAAATAATCTATTTAATAGAATAAAAAATGATATAACACCATCAGCACTTAAGAACGTCTTTCGCACTAAACACCGCAACGATAAAGACGATCCACCGGTAATTTTACAATTTAATAGCGTAAGAGAAAGAAATGTCATGCTAAAAGCACTTGTCGGCTACCGAAAAAAGACCAAGCGTTCGATCTCCTTACGTGATATTGGCATTGACTCAGACAATCATGTTTCATGTGTTTGTAAACGAGAGCCTTTCTCCACCTGTCACCACGAGTTTGAAAAAAAAGGTCAGCTGTTCTCCGTGCATACACACCTTGGGACTGTGTTTGTGAAATCTTCTGCAAATGCAAAGAGCGTTGCTGTAGTCGACTTTGATTGTTTAAACACCTTTGTCGAGAAATGCCAGATGAGTGATGATGCACAACAACAACAAAACTCTGCAGCTTAATATCAACAACCCAAACAACAACATGTATGTATGTATCTTACAACATTTACTGTTATATCAGAACTTCTCTTATCTTTTCTAAATTTTATCGTTCAAAAAATTTCTCTTTTAAAATTTATTATTATTATTTCTATCAATGGCCAAAGTTTATAAATTTCTCTTTTAACAATACTACTTACATTACTTTGTTTTTTCCTTTTTCATTTCTGTTTTTTGTTTCTCCTACATATGTACATTAGGGTGGAGCGGAAATAGCAAAAAAAAAAATCTAAATTTTTTTGTTCCTGTATTGTTAATTAGTGACCCTTAATTAGGACATCATTTATGCAAAAAATCAGGAGTCTATGACTTTATCTTCAGGTGGCGCAGACGACTTCAATTTTAAAAAAATTATACCTAATATTTAAAAATTCTCCCCTCAAATAAGAATAAATTTAAATCAAGAACCTTTGATTTTACTCTCAGTTGCCGTAAATTATTTGAATACAAAATAAATTCGAGGCCTTACATTTTATTTTTCCTTCCATTTATGGTATAGCAATTTTTAATATTTTTCCTAAGGCTGAAAACACACCGGATAAAGCAAAACGTTTTTGATTCGATAGTCAAAAAAACATTTTTTATTTGAACACACACCAAGCGAAACAGAATAAAACAAAACAAAACGTTTTGTTTTTTTGTTTCGTTTGGTGTGCGTTGAAATGAAACAAAATACGAACTATCGTAAAAGCTTAACTCCGGCTGAAAGATTATAACTCTACGGCAAGTAAACACAAATAACAATTTTGTGTTTACAAAACAGACATTATGTGTTTATTTATAAGAAAAGAGAAAAGGTTTTAATCTTGTCAATCTTCAAATGTCATAGTAGGAAGTAGCAATCCACAGCTTATCAATAGTAGGTTTATTGGCATGTTCCTTATCTTTATAATTATAGATAAGGCTTCTTGCCTTAATTAAAAAAATTAACTTCTCTCCATCTACATATTTCATATTTATTTAAAATTTGTGCACAGAGTAAACGTAGAAGTAAATAAATCTGTAAAGTGCAACGAAAGAAGAAAATAAAAACAACAGAGTCAAAATTTTGTTTTGCAAAAAACAATAGGTCAGCTATTGGCAACGAAACATGTTTTTCTGTTTTGCTTTTGTTTTTATGTTTTGTTTCATTTGGTGTGCGTTGCGCCATAAGAAAGTATGCAATTATAGTCAACGACCCTTGTTCGAAACAGTTTTGTTGCATTCGGTGTGTGTTGCTCGTATACAATAGCATGTATTTTCGACAACCACCATCGTAACACTTCAAAACAAAAACATGTGTTTTGTTTCGTTTTCTTTGGTGTGTTTAGTCTCATAAGAAACAATGTTTGTAGCGCACGTGTAAACTCGGAAGTCAACAGCAGCGGCTGAACGCAGCCGCCTTAAATTGTCACCACAGCATGACTGACTGCTGTCATTCTGGTGTGGCGGCATTCTACTTCCGGACAGCATCGCGAAAAGAACAAAAGTCAGTCGGCTCATAAAATTTTCATTTTAATCGAGTAAAAAAATATCTAAAAGAGTTGCAACTAGAATTGCTAATTAAAGAACAATTTTTCTCAACAAAAACTTTATAAAGCCAAGTCAATAATTGTCCAAGTTAATTTTAATAAATTCAGATCTTAGCCAACGCAAGTGTTTTACTGGTGCTTCAGCGGCACTACATCGCCAGTGTTGAACGAAGCTACTAATTAGCATTCCCAAATGTTCTCTTGTTTCACGAAACAAAAAAACATGTTTTGCTTTATCCGGTGTGTTTTCAGCCTAAGTAATGTGTCGGAATCGATGTCTATTCTATAAAGTATCATTGTGCGAATTAAACTATTTTTATATTTCTACATTTAACTAAGTTAAACTCGTTCCACAACTTTTATAAACATTTCTTTGGGATCCATTTTTACAGTAATACATTATTGTTTGCTATTGAATCGCTCAAAATGCCTAAAACTCGTAAAAATTCGCGTTGTCCTGTTTTTGGTGATCCACAAAAACTTAATTATAATATGCTGCCAACTTATTTTGATATAATAAAACATTATTTGTGGATTAGAAACGACTTAATTACATTGAATAATGGAAAAGACCCTTCAATCAAGGAGGTAATTGAAATAGTTTCTGGGGACGTCGAAAATATATGGAATAAAGCATCACTTCCTACCATCAGTCATCAACAAGTTGTTGCAAGGCTGATTTTATATTATAGTATAAGAGTATGAAGAAATTGTGCAATGAAACAAAAAAGCAGGAGTTTTATCAAGATTCTATGCAAAAGTTATTTGATATCGCAACATGTTAATGTATTTCAAGAGGACTGTGTATATGTGAGACAAAAATACCAATTGCAGAAGAACCCTTTTTAAAAGATCAACGGAATACTCGTAAAATGTATATTGGATCTGTAGATCAGGTGACAACCAAGTCTTTGCATCATAAGAATCTCAGGAAACGAAAATATCAACAATTTTTAAAAACTACGGGTGATACTCCAAGCACTTCCTCTGCTGATGCAGCTGTGGAATATTTGTCTGACAGTACTTCTACTGAAACTGAAGTCAATGAATTTTGTCCCTTAGAAACCTGCAAAAAAAGAAAGAAACTATGCAAATGAGAAACAAACTACAGAATTTGGCTACAGCTTGTGATAGAACTGGGGTTTCAGATAGATCGGCAGCTATCATAGTAAACGCTGCTTTGTTGGATTTAAACGTAATAAGTAGTGAAAATTCATCGAGAGTAATAGATCGCAGTAAATTACGACGAGAGCGTCAAAAAGTCCGTCTAGGTTTACAATGTGAAGCTGCAGGTTTTAGAAAACCTATATCCTCACTTTATTTTGACGGTCGTAAGGATAAAACATTATTCATCGCCAAGACTGACAGCATATCACATCGAAAGACTGTTACTGAAGAACATATCTCACTTATATCGGAACCAGATTCAGAGTACATTGGACATCTTTCAATTGATTCGGGAAAAGCAGTTATTATTGAAAGAAGTATAATTGACTTTCTGGAAAAAAAATTTGAACTTCATACGTCTTTAGTAGCAATTGGGTGTGATGGCACTGCTGTAAATACAGGACATAAGAAAGGCGTTATTGCATTCTTAGAAAAACATTTTGGTCGTCCTTTACAATGGTTTGTGTGCTTATTACATGCAAATGAGCTACCGCTTCGTCATCTTTTTGCAAGTCTCGATGGAACCACCACCGGCCCAAATAGTTTTTCCGGAAGCATTGGAAAAATGCTTGAAAAGTGTCTAAGCTTCAAAGTGGTAAATTTTAAAGCAGTAAATATAGAACTTCCAGATGTGGAATTCGACTCTTTAAGCACAGATCAAAAATACTTGCATCAAATGTGCTCACCTATTTCTAGAGGTTCAATTTTGCCCGCTTCTAGCTAGCAAAGATCCAGGAAAATTGGCACATTCCCGATGGCTAACTTGTGCAAACAGGATTCTTCGGCTATATGTTGGCACAGAAGATCCTTCAGACAACCTCAAAGAACTTGTCATATTCATTGTAAAAGTCTACGCCCCAACCTGGTTTGACATAAAAACAAAGCCGTCAAGTTCCCTTGCCACACTCAAGAAGTAGAACAATGCGTAAAACTTGTAACCGAAGCCTCATTATCTGTTTGTGGACAAGAGGCACTAGATGGCTACATTAGAGCAAAGATCAAATCCAGGCAAGAATTACCGTTTTTTGAAACAAAATCACAATATTTCAAACATACCGAACATACCGAAGTCCAACAACTTCTGTAGTTTAACTTATTTTAGATTTTATTTATTGTTCTTTTATCTATTTTTAACGTATATTTAATAAAAAATACATATATACATATATACATGTATATATTTTAGTGCATTTTATTTCCACTGTTTTGAGATGCCTTTTTTTGATGATACTTCAAAGTTCTAATCTTGCGCGCCACCTGAAGATGTTGACATAGAAGACTGAAATTTGGAATTTATACATTTAAGACCATGGGTCACTAATTCATAATACAGGAAAACAAAAATTTTATAAAAAAAAATTTCACTCCACCCTAATGTACATACTTAGTCACTACTATATTTTTATTCCACGACTATGAATATAAGTAATTATGGGTTTGGTTCTACGGAGGATGACATGGATGCTAATCTTTACCAAATGATTCGGGTATTGCATTCTCAGAAAAAAAGTCTTCATGTTTGCCATATTAATGCGCAAAGTTTGAATCCGAAGCTCGATGAATTTCGTTTGTTGTTCATTAACTCTGGTGTGGACATCGTCTGTGTGTCTGAAACTTGGTTTTTTCCAAGTTTTACAAATCTTGTTTATAATATGGATGGTTAGCAGCTTTTTAGAGTTGATCGAATAGGTCGGATAGGCGGGGGTGTAGCTATTTATGTGCGTAATGGACTACGAGCCAAAGTTATAAGCAAATCAAATGCAAATAACACTTTAGAATTTTTGTTTATTAATGTTTCGATTGGTTTAGAACGTTTGTTGATTGCAACGATCTACAGATCAAATAAGAATATAGACATTTCTATTATTTTTCATATTTTGGAAGCGATATCCTGCTCTACTACTAATATTATTATTTGCGGCGACTTAAATTGCAACCTACTTAACGTTCCTGCTTCCGCTCAGTAAATAAATAGATTTAAAGCATCGATCTCACTTCTCCTTACGTTTCCACTCCAACACAATTTGCACATGATACAGCTACGCTTTTAGATGTGTTTTTTGTTTACATATAAGTAGAACTTTGTTTTACAGTCAACTTTCTGCAGTGTGTTTCTCTAAACATGATTTAATCTACCTAACTTACGACATTCAAACAGATATATGTAGCTGAAAACGTTATTACTTACAGGGATTTTAAAAATATAGACTACTATAGTCTACAGTCTGACGTCGTCCAAATTCCTTGGGATAATATTTGCCTCATGACATCAGTAAATCAACAGGTTTCATTTCTCGAACATAATATTAAAATACTTTTTGATCAGCATGTTCCACTTCGATATAAAAACCCTTTATACAACTCACCACCTTGGTTTTGTAGAGAATTATTAGTTACAAAATCGTAATATTGCATATGCTCGTTGGAAACAACACAAGCTTCATGTATTTTTAACTCTTATAAAAATCTTCGTAATTTGGTTGTCGTTCGCATAAGGGCTGTAAAGAGACTCTACTATGAAAACTTTCTTAATCCTGAAGCACAGACTGGAAAAGCTCTCTGGCAAAAGCTACGCAATCTGGGCCTTGCTAAACAGCGGTTGAATGTAAATGTAAACGTAGATTGCAACGCTCTCAACTCACAGTTTGTGTCACTTGCTGCGCAGTCAATAAATCAGGACCAACAACACTCTATTGAAGCTAACGATAGCGTATCGAATTTCGGCTTTACTCGATTAACCGATGAAGACGTTGTTGAAGCTTTCCTGTCGGTTAAATCGAACGCAATAGGCTTGGATGAAATAAATCCCAAATTCTTAAAGTTACTCTTTCCAATACTTCTGAAATACATAACTTATATTTTCAATCAGATACTAACCACTTGCGAATACCTGGCTTCCTGGAAAAAGGCTATAGCCAAGTCTAAAAACCAGAGTAATCCTGAGCTTAGGCCAATTGCAATACTACCGTTTATGTCGAAAGTATTCGAAAAGAGCATTTTAAAGCAGATGCAAATGCATTTGATTAGTAACAATCTTTTAAGCCCCGTTCAATCCGGTTTTCGTGCTGGAAGGAGTTGTAAAACAGTCCTCTTACTTGTTGTCGACGATATTCGCCAAGAACTAGACGCAAACCGACCTACATTCCTAACGTTCGATACGGTTAACCATTCTACTCTCTGCAACAAGTTGGCCTCGTACTTAGATGGTCGTCAGCAATGTGTAACTGTTGGAAGTGATACTTCTTCATTCCTTAGTGTACTTGCAGGTGTTCCACCAGGCTCCATTCTCGGTCCTCTACTTTTTTCACTGTATGTAAATGAAATTCCTCAAATAACAAAACATTGTACTGTCCATATGTTTGCTGACGACGTTCAATTATACCTCAGTTCTCAACTGCATATGTTAACAGTGCTATTGGCAAGGTGAACGATGATTTAAAAATAATTCAACAATGGGCACTCAAACACAATTTATCGCTAAATCCGGAGAAATCAAAGACTATTTGCATTTACAAGCGTCTATTAGATACTTCCTCATTTCCACCAATAAAGTTAGGTCAAGGTTCTATCAAATACGTTGCTAAGGCTCGAAATTTAGGTATAATCTTCAATGATACTCTCACTTGGTCAGGTAATGCTGCAGTTAAAAATGGTAAAGTTTTCAATGGTCTACGATTACTATGGTCCACTCAAAGTTCATTGCCTACTAATACGAAAATGCTACTCGTAAAATCTCTTTTATTACCTGTTCTGTTATATAGTTGTGAGGTTTTTTGCTATGTTGTTGGCGTAAACTAAATGTCATTTACAATAACTTAGCAAGATATATTTTTAAAAAACGCCGTTTTGATCACATTTCAAGTTACTCTCTGCAAATCATGGGCCTAAGCTTCGATAACCTCATTAAGTTCAGAGGTATTAATCTATTGCATGGTATTATGCAGACTAAACAACCGGAGTATTTGTACAGTAGGCTTAATTTCGTCAGAGCTCGCAACGAACATTTACTTTAATCCAGCCTAGGTTCATTTGCATGCAATCTGAGCGCACATTTTTTGTTCATGCCACCCTTTTATGGAACTCATTACCCATCGCACTTAGGAGAATCAAAAACCCAAGCGATTTCAAAACCCTTCTTTTCAATCACTTGGCCAGTGATATATAATAATATATAAATATTTAATAAAATGTATTTAGTTTATATAAATTACTTTTATTAGATTAAGATTAGATTTTTCTTTTTTGTTCAAATCTAACATTGAAAGCTGTCGTTTACTCCTTCTCAATTCTCATATTAAATGTTTAACACTCGAAATCACGTTTGTAAATTATTTTGTAAAGCATTCACAAACTATGAGATTTAATCTTAATGTGAAACTATTACTTGTTAATAAAATGAAATGAAATATGGAGGTAGTTGGTATCTGTAAGTCGCAAATAAAAATTATAATCTGCATACCAAAACTTTTTTTTGTAAATATTTTATTAATTTTGTACACAAAAACTAATTTTTTTTAACCTCGCACCTAGTTTAGAAGATGCTCTAGCAAAATAAACTCTACACTCTACTCTATTTACATGCATGTAATTTTTAAATTCCAAGTTCTTGTACATAACAGCAGGCACGTGCGATCCAGTCGTGTATTTGATTTAGTTCTTTATAAGAATCTGCTATTATTGTGTGCCGTCTCTTACATACGATAATTTGCTAGTCTTGAACCAATCTCTTTCCGACCTAATCACACAATTGGAGATGCGATTAGTCTCAATTTTTTTTATAACCTAGGAACTGTTATTTGAGTTATGTATAATATAATGTGAGAGTTAGGTAGGTTAAACATTCTTGTTCCAAAATATGTGGTCCTGAGAAATTATTTAAATTTTCAAAAACATTCCATTCACATTAGGTAGGTACCTTGCAATTTATTTTAACTCCTTTGATCGACACATACACGTTAAATTGGAATAACATTGCTAAGAACGACTCCCAGCAGTTGCTTTTCTCGATGGAATTTGAAATTAATTATACATAACTGTTCCTATATCGTATATAAATTTTTGCGAAGAGAATAAAGGGAACGACATATAGCTTAGTAACCTATACTGTTCCCTGCAGTGCGGTGAATTTAATCTCCATTCATATTTACTTTGAATTAAAAAAATATATAATTTCTCTCTAGGGTTTCAAAAGGCCCCCTATGGCACCATAATTTAAATGATCTCTTCTCTTTATTCAAGCAAACATACGCATTCGAAGTGAACATTATGAAATTTTAGCATTTTACACATGGAGCGCCCTAAATCAAATCCTGGTTAGGATCTACACGAACACAGATACATCAACATGCTGAGGAATATAATTTGACTGACTCACCTGCTGGGCGGTTGGCGGCTGGTGGCTGCTCCACTTAAGACTCAGACACAAAATTCCTCCACGCACTGAAGCCGCTGAAAATTCGAAAGAAAAAAAAAACACACACCAAGGTTCACCTCAAATATTTTACCTGTCCCCTTTCGCTATGTACGAGTATGTTTGGGTGTGTGTGTGTGTAAATAAGCTGAGAAAAATCTTGAAACATAAAATAACCCGGGTCCTTGTGCCCCACCCCCGCCTCAGGAACCCATCTTGTAACATTTTGCATAAATTTCTATTGCCATGGTTTTCTTTTTTAGAGCTCTTTCTGATATTGGAGACTACAAGTATTGGAGTCTTTCTTGGCAACTGGGGATGCCACCTCCTTATCAAGGAACAAAAAAGGCAGGCAACACAAAACCAGCAGAGTTATGTTGATTTTAAGGAACTTTTATTTGTACCTGGGAATATCAGACACGACTAAGGAAGGTATAGGTATTATATCTATGCATTCTTGTGCAAAATATGCTTTTATCCATTTTTCTTATCCAGAAGTCAAGCTAGTGCTACCGATTTTGCCTTTAGCCGCAGGTGAGTCCTTGAGGAGCGCAAATGGCTTAAGTGTTATGCATTGCATATCTTCCATTTCAAAGAGGACCAATGTGTTTTCGTAGTAGGTACGTGCGTGCCAGGACGATATTATAGCGTTTTAGAGTAAGCTTTTTTGGAGCCTCTCTCTATCCATGATTTTGATTTTGAACCATGTGTCACCAAGGCCAAAGCCGCCGTTGGTTGGGGCGGCATCTGTTTTGTTCTTTGCTTTGACGCGTATAATAATATTATTTTTTGTTTTTTGGTTTGAATTCCTTTTTAATCAATGGTAGTTATTTTAAAAAAACAACAGAATTCGGATTGCGGTTATGCTTTGTAGTTTTCTGGATTACGAGTTGCTCGTTCCGGTTTCTGCTTTGTATTTCTTGTCAACAGCCTACACAATATTTCGGTTCCGCCTTAAAAGCCTTGTTACATCTCAGATTTCATTTTCCTCTTAGATCGCAGTAATTTTAGCTTACTGGTAAATTACAGACAGCTGTCTCGTATTTGTTTTATCTCCTTTACTAGTATTACCGTCCTTCTAACTTGTGGTTTTAGCGCTCAGAAAAATACAATTTTCAAAAACCACTTTTTTAACATTTGTATGGTGGGTAAATTTTTTTTACATGTTTTAGATGGTTTTGTTTTGATTATTTGAAAATTCACAACACTATTCAAAAAATTTAGGAACCAACAAGAAGAGCCAGTTTCATTGCAGAAATTTTCAATTTTTTAACATAAGAAAAAATGTTTAAAAATTATAAAACGCAACATTTTTCCGATTTTTTAGGTGAACATTTATCAAAATCTGTTGAACTGTTCATTTTTTAGAAAATCGAAACCAAACAAATAATACTTCAATACTTAATATACATTTTTTACAACAGCTTTTCGTAAAAGAATTTTTCGATTTTTATTTAAGATATATGTATGTATACAAACATAGGTACATTACATAGTAGTACCTATGTACATATGTATGTGTAGCTTTCTTATGTAAAAGACTGAAAATGTCAAAAAAGAATGTTGTTAGAGAAAAACTGTTCATAAGCATGAAATTCATATTTAAAGACAACTCCTTTAGTAGTTTGAGTGAAAAACAGGATGCCATGAAATTCAAACAAATATTAGTTTATGCAAGAACAAAAATTATAAGTTGTTGTAAGGGTTCTTAAAAAAATAAGCTTTTATATATTTATAACATTTTTAAAACATTTTTAAGAAACAAATTTGGTCTCCAACTTAAAGTTTTTATTATTGCTCGAATAAAAATTAAATTTCCAAGAAAAATACTTATCCGTTTTCGAGATATCGAATTTTGCAAAAAAAAATATTTTTTTTTAAATTCAAAAAATATTTTTCTTTAAGTTTTGAAATGCAATGTTTTTCAAACAATTTAGAAGCTTCTTTGTAACAAAATTTCATTAAAATTCGTTATGCCGACAATGAGAAACTCAAAATTAAAAAAATGGTTTTACGATAGGTACAGTCGGTAATAACTTAATTTCAATTTTTTCTTAAATTACAGATCTCAAAAATTAAAGGAAAGAAAAAAAAATTTCATCAAAATTCTAGGCGCCCGCCGTTTTCGAGAAAAACACGATTTTTGAAAACCATTTTTAACATTTGTATGGTGGGTAAAGTTACTTTTATTTAAGCAAATTTTTTTCGCACATCTTGTAGCTTGAAAAAAAAATCTAAAAAATCAAAATATTGAGTTTAAAAAAAAAATTTTAAACTCTTTTTTTAAAATCCAAAAAAAAAACTATAGTCTGTCAAAGCTTTTCAAATCCAGAAATCTCACCATAACTTCAAAACTGCTGCTGTACAGGACCATGGTCTTGCCAGTACTCACATATGGATCCGAGACTTGGGTGCTTACCAAAAGGCACTCCGACCTCTTAGCTGCGTTCGAGAGAAAAGTCTTAAGGAGAATTGTTGGCCCCATATGTGAGGAAGGACGATTCCGGAGACGGTACAATCATGAATTGTACGCAATCTACCTAGAAGCAGATATCGTGACAAAAATTAAGCTCGGTAGACTCCGGTGGGCAGGGCACCTAGCTCGCATGAGCGAAGAGGAACCTGCTCGGAAAGTTCTTTGTGGTACATTCTATGGTAGACGGCAGCGTGGAAGACCATGCTTGCGCTGGAGAGATGGCGTAGACCAGGACGCCCGAAGCCTTGGGGTGCGCAACTGGATGGCGTCGGCTTGAGACCGGGATAGGTGGAGAGACTTGTTGAAAGAGGCCAGGACCGGAACCCGGTTGTCGAGCCGATGATGATGATGATGAAAAAAAAATTTGTTTGAACATTTGAATACACAATACTATTCAAATTTTGGGGAGCCTTAGCATAAGAAAAATAAACAAAGTCAGTTGTAACGTTTATGAGAAAATCAAAAACAAAAAAAAAATGATTTCAAGGGGGGTATTATTAATAACCACTCTTCGGTTTTTTTTTTTTTCAACCATTACCTAAAATTTTTTGATTTTTTTTTCAATCTGTCGAATAGTTTTTTATAAAAAGAAATATATTTATAAAATTTCGAAAATAATTTCGTATGGCAAATACCGTTATTTAAAAAAGAAAAAAACGTGTGGGAGAAAAATTAAAGAATGTTATCTACCAAGTTAAAATAAAATCCGCCGAGCCGTTTAGGCTGCAGTCGAACAGACGGACCCACTTTTTTAGTCTTCGCTATCATCGTAATGTCAACTTTGATCAAAATCTCGAGTTAGATTTTTTTATTTATAATACCTATAATTAGTAAGTTAAAATTATGTACATATGTATATGACACATTATGCGCTCGCTAAATCAAATTCGAGGTTTTGATTAGACTTCACAATATGATGAAAGGGAAGACGAGAAAAATGGGTCTGGAAATTCATTTTTGAAATATTTAGCCGACATGTTTTTTTAAAGAATCTTTCATTTTTTCCAACTTAAAAAAAAAATATTTAATTTTTCTAAACAATTCCGTTAATTTAAGAAATAACTAACTCTGTGTATAGGTGGAGTTTGCGTTTAGACGCGGAGATAGGTAGTGGGCTGACCCTTAAAAAGCATAAAATGATACTCCTTCATCGTTGGTGAAGCAATTTCAAGGGTCAGCCTACTACCCATATTCGCGCTTAAAAGCAAATCCCACCCATACATATGTACCAGTGGCGTGGCGTGAAAAATTTCAAATGGTAAGTCGAAGCTTAGATTAATTACCTGCAAACGATAATTAATTCCAATATCGATATGTATCCTAAATTAAAAAAGGTATTGCAGTTCTGATTTCCAAAACAAACAAGCGAAGCAATTCATGCCAATTATGTATAGGTACACTGAACCAAAAAGGTACATGATTCCAAGGAAAAACTGCATGTTTTTAAAGAAAAACTTCATTAAAAACGGGTCAAGAATCGAGTTCATTAAAAGAAAGAAACCTTAAACATGCGTTTTATGAATTGTTCATATTTCAAATGTAAAGTTTCCTACTTGGAATTCGCAACAAAAAAATGTTTATGAATGTGGTTTCATGCATTTAATGATATTTTGCATGTAAAAAATGTATAGTTTCAAGAATTTAGAGTAATTTTTCATAAAATGTCACTTGATGAATGTGGTTTCATATAATCAGTCACTTTGTTCCTACAATAAAAAAACTTTACAATAAAATTTTTATGAACTGTTCATACTTCAAATGCAAAATATAATAATCTGATTTTCCAACAACAATTCTATTGCTTTGGATTTTATGAATGGTTTTTCATGAAAATCATGACTTGGTCATAAAACAAAAATTAATTTTTATGAATTCGTGCATTATTCATATGAATATTTCTTAAAAACTAATGATTTTGGCTGAATGATCGCCATTCATAAAAAGAATGTACAAACATTTTTTCAGTGTACTTCAAATCATTAATTTATAAATTATAAATAATCTTAAAGCATAGTAAAAGTAGCTTCGAAAGAAACCGCTTGTGGAGGTTAATGAATAGATGCGTAGGTATTTAGTATATAAAGTGGGTTTTATGTTGGTCGTTATTTAGTAAACATTCTTGTGCAGCAAGGTCGTTTGTTATTAGTAAACATTGTTGTTAAGAAGAAAATTTAAAAGGTAACCCGATAGGAATCGGGTTATATGGACGCCACGCCACTGATATGTACACCAAAACCACCGTCTGATAACCGAGAATTGAATTGAATATCCCTCTTATAGATATAAAAAGATCAATCTTTCTATATATTTTGTTTCACAAAACGTTCTTATTGGTATTATTTTTTTTTACTGAAGTGTATAATAGGTACATATTTCAAACTATATTTTCCTTTTAAATAAATCAAAGTTTTTTTTTTTTCTTTATTCTTTATTAAAGACTAACACGACCGATCGGTTGAAACTCTCAATCACAAATTCACAACTGCCTGCTGGCCAGTGTTGCCCCCCCCCCTCCCCAACTGATTGAAAGTGTAGTGTTTAGGAAAAAAAGTGTAGTAGAAACGTAGTAAAAAATAAACCAAATAATTTTACAAATTTCTTAATCCTTTAATTCACTTTTAAATATACATACATTACATACATAGGTATAAAAAACTATATGTCTACACAACACATATACAAAATTCGTTTATGATAAAATGAATAAACTATTTACATCTTTACAAACCAAAGATATACATTTAAGGATTCATTTTTTTTATAAAGACTTACATTATGATAATTGAATTTGTGTACAAAATTTATTAATTTTGTGGGTGGCTTGAAAATTCCCTCTAAGTCTTTTAAGAGTTCTTTTGATTGTATAATTGCTTCAGCTGTTGCTCTGATATTCTGATGTAAAAAAAATGTGGTGTTTGGAGAAGCGTGCTTTTGGAAAAAAGTGTAGTCAAAACACAACAATTGTAGTAGGGGGGCAACGCTGCTGCTGGCATGTATATTTGTCTGCTTACTAGCGGCCGGCAACCTTTTACATATATGTTTTTTACTTGCGATATAGGTACTATAGGGCAAGTTCTGCATTTGGAAAAAAAATCGAACTCGAGATTTTAATCAAAGTTGACATTACGATGATAGCGAAGACGAAAAAAGTGGGTCCGACAATTCCGTCTGTCTGTTTGTATGTCTGTATGTCTGTATGTCTGTACCTCGAACTACAGCCTAAACTACCGGAGGCATTTTCTTCAAACTTGGTAGTTATCTAAGGGTCTTCTCTTCGGTGATTCCCTAGAGGGGAAATTGAAATATTTTTTTTTAGCTCCAAAACTAAGGGTACCCCCCATACACCCGTAATGCAAAATCTTATTTATCTCGAAAACTGCTTTAACGATTTTGATAAAAAAAATTAGGTGTGATATTATGGACATGGACTATATTTTAATGAAAAAAAAATTTGGGGGGAAATGTTATTAGGGGTACCTGTCATAGAACGGTTTTTTTGATTTTCGAATTTCTCACCAACGGCTCTAACGATTTTAACCAAAATTATTATGCAGGAGCTACTTTGCATTTGAAAAAATATAAACTAAAATTTTTTTCGAAAAAATAGTTTTTGGATTTTTAAAAAAATAATACATTTTTTTTTTTGAAAATTCAATATCTTGAAAACCGATACACGATTAAATTTTTAAATTACGTTTAAAAATGTATTTTATTAAATACTAAGAACTTGCATATCAATTTGTTTTATAAAAATTTTAAGGAAAACTTAGTACACAAAAAAACATGTTTCAGTGTGTCTGTATGTCTGTACCTCTCACTAC
The DNA here is from genome assembly GCA_911387755.1 of Chrysotoxum bicinctum. NCBI lineage: Eukaryota > Metazoa > Arthropoda > Insecta > Diptera > Syrphidae > Chrysotoxum > Chrysotoxum bicinctum. The sequence goes on from OU426987.1 coordinate 47,925,548, forward strand.
AGCCTAAACCACTGGACCTATTTCTTTCAATCTCGGTAGTTAAGAGTCTTCGGTGATTCCCTAGAGGAAAAATTGAAATTTTTTTTTAGCTCCAAAACTAAGGGTACCCCCTATACACCCGTAATGCAAAATCTTATTTATCTCGAAAACGGCTCTAACGATTTTGATAAAAAAATTAAGTGTGATATTATGGACATGGACTACATTTTGGTTAAAAAAAAATTTTGGGGCAAAATGTTATTAGGGGTACCTGCTATAGACCCGTTTTTTTGATTTTCGACTTTCTCATTAACGGCTATAAGGATTTTAACCCAAAATTTTTAGCAGGAGTCCCCTTAAGTTTAAAATAATATTGTATATAAAAATATTCGAAAAAATATTTATTGGGTTTTAAAAAAAAAAAAAACAAAAATTTTAAATCAATATCTTCAAAACCTATGAACGATTATTTTTTGAAATTATTTCCTAAAACCAATATTATTAAATACTTAAAATTCGCATCCCACATTTTTTTCTTGAAAAATTTTAGAAAAATTTCTTACATAAAAAATTTATTTAATAATAAAACGATTTTTTAAGGTTTATTTGTATAAATTCATACTTTTCCGGAAACCAGACGGCAATTTTATGCATTTGAACATTATTATCTCATTAATTCCATGTTTTTTATTTATAAAATGTATCTTAAATTCCAAAGTACTTTTACATAAGAGCAAGTTCGTGCGATCCAGTCGTGCATTTTATTTTTTTCTCTTTTCGGTTCTCTTTTATTCAAGGGAACACTTTGTTACGAATCTAACACTTTCTCAAAAAATTTAAATTTCATTGCACCCTGTTAGTTTTGTGTATGGAATTCGAACTTCGAAACATTTCTTTTGGCTCGCTGAATGTACCCAGGAAGCAGTGAGTACCAACCTAGTATAGGGTAAAAGCGTGGCAATAAAATTTTAGATTGGTCTTTTCTTTTCGACCACCAGACGGGTAGGAACCAAACCAAAAGGTAGGAAAAAATCTTAAAACTAAATTCTTCCGAAAATACGTTTTCTAACTCAACTCCACTATTGTTTTAGCGCTTCCGTTCCCTAAGAAAATAAATCACTAAAAGAAGAGCATAGAAATCTTAGCTCGTGTTCAAAATATAAGATTATCTGCCTAGCCAAGTCCTCAAATTTCACCAAAAAGTGCTCAGATCCCACTGTGCAGAACAGCAACTGGCCGACTTCTGACACTTGCACTACGTGCACCTGTGGCCTTGGTCATTGAAAAAAAGGGGAAGAAGCAAAAGAAAGAAAAAACCGAACAACAAAGAGGAACTTGGAAAAATAATTCAAAATCAAGTTCAAGGCCAAGGTATTTCCCCAGTTCCAGAAACGCTAGCACTTGCCGATTCAGCTCGCCAGATAACAGCATCTTTCGCTGAGCAACCCATCGAGTCCAACCACGAGTTTCTCCTTAATAGAACTTAGTTCAGTGAAGGTCAGCAAGTGTGTTGGTTGGCAAAAGCTACGTCCCAGGAACGGCGTGGTGCGGTATAGTGCGGTTCGAGGAGATCGGCGGATTTTTGTTTGTGCTAATTCTGGGCCTTCGCTCAAATTTTATAAAAAGCTACTATATAGTTTTTATCACTCTAAAACCAGAATTTCATCATATTTGCGCATACTCGGTAGAAATTCAAGATATAAAGATTAGTGAGTGCATTGTTATCTTTAAAATAAAGGAGTAAGCTTATCTTTTCCTACAGTTATACAAAAAAATCTTATATAATATAAAGCTCAAATAGAAAGAGAAATTGTGATAGTGTTAGTTTGGCTGCAGATGATCTCTCTCATAATTCAACTCAATTGGAAACCTATTGGAAAGTGTGCACAGTATCCAGTAAGCGGTAAGTGTCCAAAAGAAACAAAATATTCTTTCTCTCTTCCACAGGCCAAACTACCACTAAACTTTGAATAACATTTGTTTACATTTTTTTTATAAAAATCAACCTAGCTATACTAAAGAAAAAATTTACCTACTTAAACTATTAAAATATTTAACTACTTAATCTAAAACTTAACCAAAATTGAACTACGAAAATTTAAATTACAAATTAAGTAAATATTTACCTAGATTAAAAAGAAAGCCTACAAGTCTACTAAAAGTTGAGATACTAGAAAAAGAAATAAGAATTTTAGTACCGTGAAAATTGAATTAACATGCACTACTTAGATAATTATTTTTATACATATTAATTTCCGAGAATGTCTTTAAGATTTCATTTCATTAAATAATATTAAATCATGAGAATCATAACAACCATGTTTTAAATTGAGATAATCATGGGGGTAAGTGGGGAAGATTGTGGTGCCGAGAAAGTTAACTTTGTGTGACGAGGATATGTAAGTAAAATCAGGGACAGTTTAGCGATGATAACAGGGTACGAAAACTGTCAAGGCGTTTGCGAAAGCAGGTATAGGGAGGGAGCAAAGTACCTTAGGCGACCACGACACCTGTCGCCCGTGAAGTTAGGCTAGTGAGAAGAAGATGTCCGTCCGCAGTCCAGAAATATCAAACCTTGGCATGAAGTTGATTTTTCATTTGATGCAATTGGTTAGCCTAGAGCAAGAACCACTCCCCAATCCGACGTCACCTAGCCGTGCGTAAGCAAGCATGCCAAGTGAAGCTCTTAGGTTGCCGAATCAAACTGCAGCAAAAAAATGGCGCCCACCGTGCAGGCTTTGTAAAAGAAGCCATATTGTAGTTTAGTTGATTAGTTTTTCAACAGTATGTCCCGGTATTGACATAGTAATTGTTGCCGCGTTGCGACTGTTTGGTCTTCTGAAAAACGAGACTACATTTTTAGTTCACTTTGTCTGACTCTTTCCGGAGGAAAAGTTATTGCAAGTGAATGCGTTACTAATTTTATTTTATAAAGTATGATCCATTGACTAGTTAGAATCGTTGGTCAATGTTGCTACTTTAAAATCTTCTTCTCAACGATCCAAGCTTCACACGTATTCTAAGAGTACAGTCCGTCCGATAATGTTACACAAAGAAAAATAAACTTCATATATTAACTGACTCGTTTTTACTTTTGAAATCAAAATAACATCTAGGCACAAACATAGTCAACCACTCTTACCCCAATACAATGTATGAAACAAAACAACAACAAAAAATTAAAAATCTAAAAGAATAGTTTTGAAATAAAAATCTTTAACTAAAAATTTATATAAAATGGAAAACACAAATACCCGAAACACTCGACAAAGAGGTAGACTGAATAGTTCTATAGGGCGAGCTTCTTCTAATGCTAATAGGAATTCTAATTCTAATAGTTTCCAGAATCGCTCTCAAAGCAACGCCAATGCACCCATTGAATCCAGACCATTGGTAAATAGAACACCTCCTAACAGCAATAATCTTAATCGTGATCAATTCGACGATCCCCAAAGTTCTCGGCAGTTAACTATACAAAATAGAGAGAACATTCATATTCCAAATAATGTACCTGATCTTGGTGACGATAATGGTAACCCTGATCTAAATGACCCAAGTATTCAGGAAGCTCAAGTTCAAAATGTTCAAGGAGCACAGGTTCAATTTGCTCAAGAACCACCTGCTCAACATGTTCAGAGACCAGCTTTTCAAGCAAGCAATGCAGGTATTGAAGCTTTAACTAATGCATTTAAGCTTATACTTGAAGCCAATCAGAAAGAATTTATAAAAGAGATGAAGGAAATTAAAACCACCTTAGTAGAACGCTTAGACGTTTTGAATAACCCGAATATAAGTCAACAAGAAGTTCGTGCAAATCATGTAAGACCTGCAAGCGCTTTCGAGCAATTTTTAAACGATGCGTCTTTTTCAACGCAAAACAGAGTAGTACCACCTATTATTAGCCAATCATCCAGATCAAATGACACGTTTTCATGCAACTCTAATTGTAAAATTCAGAAGTGGCAAATTTCGTTCGATGGTTCCGATAATGTCCATGATTTCCTGTTTAAAGTTGAGACTCTGAAGGAAAGATTTGGTTGCAGCTGGAATCATGTGCTCGCAAACTTTCATGTCCTTTTAAAAGGAAAAGCAGAGTCATGGTTTTGGTTCTTTTTGAAGAAAAATCCTTCAGCAACGTTTGAAAATTTGAAACATGCTATTATCAAAGAATATAGCAAGGTTGAGAATGACCATGAGAAGATCCTTCAAATGTTATCAAGAAAGCAAAGCTATAAGGAAACATTTGATGATTTCTTTTCAGATCTTTTGCGTTTAAATGCGCGAATGAAGGAACCACTTAGTGATATCAAAATGATAGATATGATTAAGAAGAATGCCAAACATAACATAGGTTCACTTTTATTTCCTTATCAGGTCACAAGCTTAGAAAATCTACGAGATGTGGCGAGACAGGCCGAAAAGTTTCTTAGCCACCAGATAACTCAAGGTTATCAAAATTACAGGAAAGTAAATGAGATAGAGGAAACAGCTATGGGCAAAAATAGAGATGAGTTCGAGGACCCTGAGGTAGCAGCTTTCTCAAATAGATTTAGTTCGTCTCGGCTTCCACCCGATACGAGTAAATTTCAATGCTGGAACTGTGACCAAATAGGTCATTCTTTTTACGATTGCCCGACAGAAAAGCGAAACTTATTCTGCTTTCGTTGTGGAGAAAAGAACGTTACGACCCCAAATTGTCGCAAGCATTCGGTAAACCCCAAGGTGAGCGAGATGGCAGCCGGGGACTCTCGTTCCATGCCTCCAACCCCGAGCCAATAAACAAAAACAACGGTTCCTTAGAAAGCCATAGGCAGGACAAGGAACCAAAACAATTCAAAAGTACAGTCGGACCTAATATTCTTCTTTCAAAAGCTACAATTATAGATAGTGAAACTGACACAAAATCAAACCAATTTTCGAAGCTATCTCTTCACCAGAGGATCTTACGGTATCAACAGGTGAGGAAAAGAATTTTTGGAACGACTAATAACCGGACAGTACCCAATAAAATTATGAAATGTAGAAAGAGATATAAAGTTAGAAGATTGCGGAAAAAGTCTTTAGAGTCAGCGGTAATCGATGATGTCAATGATTCAAGACCATATCTGAACATTAAGATAGGAAAGGAAAAAGTTTATGCTTTACTGGATTCAGGTGTATCAGTCAGTGTTCTTGGCAAAGATAGTTTAAGCCTTCTTGAGCGGAATTCAATACAAAGTAAACCGTTCAATTCTTCGATTAGCACTGCTGATGGCACAACTTTTCCGCTTACAATATATCGTTTTCATCTAACTATTGTATTCTTTAATAAAATATTCAGTTTGTGTTTAATGCGAGTAAGATCTTTATTATGATCGAGCTAGGTTACAACTCAAACTTTAATATAATCTATCAAAGAGTGAGACCAGCATGATAACACAGATATAGGGTCCTGATGACAATTGCAATCATACGTATATCTTAGTGTGTATAAATTATTAGGTGTTGCCAAGCTCAATAATACATCATCTCTCTTCTTTAAATAAATTAAATTTCATGTATAAACTTAACATTTTAAATATAATATAGAATTTATAATTTTAACAAGTTAATGAAAATATTATTTCAATTTAAAATAAAACCGATGTCTAGCCTGGACGGAAGAAATTAGGTTTCTTACTGATCCTACCATATTTGGTGACATAAGGTGAAGTAATCTCCTGATGCGATACATCGAGCTCTACATTGTTTTTACTGACCGAACCAGGAAATTCATTCCCATTGTTAGTGCCAGGATTTTGTAAATTTTTGTCTTTTGTATCCGATTCCAGATTTTCAGAATCATCTGGAGCCCTCGAAAACAATGGGTTCGTTTCAATTGTTCTAAATTCTGGAGCATGTTGTGACTTTCTTAAATGGAAAGTATTTCGACGGATAATTCTATTGTTCTCATTTTTCAGAATGTATGACCGAGGCGTATTATGCTTTTCAATAATACGGGCAGGTTTCCATATACCATTATTTCGATAAACTATATTTTCACCTTTTTTTAATTCAAGTTCTCTTCGAGGTCTAACCGGATTATTTTTCGCCATAATATTTTGTTGACGTTTTTCCAATTCATATGCTATATCCATTGGTACTTTTGGATAAAGTTCTTCATTTTTAATTGGGAACCAAGTCCTAAACTTTCGACTCATCAACATTTCTGCTGGTGAATATTTTAGTCCCGCGACAGGTGTTGTTCTGTATTCTAATAAAGCTGCTTCTAAATTACCTTCACCCCTATTAATTTTTTTTAAAATAGATTTCGTGATATGGACTGCTTTTTCTGCTAATCCATTTGATTTCGGATACCGAGGACTACTGTAAATGAAATCAAAGTTCGAATCTTTAGCAAAATTTCTCAATTCATACGAATTAAATGGCATATTGTCAGCCACAATTTTTTCGGGGATGCCATGCATAGAAAATATTTTGATTAAAATATTTTTTATAGTTTTCGCTGTTTTATCTGGAATCAAATAAAGTTCGATCCATTTCGAATAATAATCGATGGCAACAAAATATGATTTACCACCGTAATCCAAACAATCAACACCAAGTTTTTGAAAGGGAGTTTCCGGTGGAGGATGTGAAATAATCGAATTGTTTTTATTTTGTGGCCTAAATTTCTCACATTCACGGCATTTAAGAATCATGTTTTCAATATCTCTTGCCATGTATGGCCAGTAGAGAGTACCTTTGGCTCTATTAATAGTCTTTGTAATTCCCATGTGTGATTTATGAAGAAGGTTTAACGTCTCCTTAATTAAAGAACGCGGAACGAAGACACGATTTTCGTATAGTACTAATCCATTTTCAACATGAATATTATTTTTAAGTTGCCAGAAAAATTTTAAATCATCATCCAAATTATGCTTGTCTTTTGGCCAACCTTCATAGTAAAAATGTATAAGACAATGTAAAATTTCATCTTTTTTCGTTTCATTTTCAAATTGAATTCTTTTGGGCTCACTCAAATTAACGCTATGAACCAAATCTTTGAAAGTTTTTTCCATATTAACTGTGGGATCATCAATAAAATTCCTTGATAAAAGATCCGCTATATAAAGAAATTTTCCAGGGACATATTTTAAATTCAGTTTAAATTTAGAAAGTTTAATTTTCATTCTTTGCGATCGCGCAGAATGAACCTCACCTACATCTTTCTTAATAATTGCAACCAAAGGTTTATGGTCAGAGTGCACCGTAAAATGGTAGCCATATATATATAGTTATTAAATTTTTCACATGCGTATACCACAGCTAACAATTCCTTTTCGATTTGAGCATACCTTGTCTCAGTATCAGTTAAACTTTTTGAAGCAAATGCTACAGGTTTATTATCCTGCAACAAACAGCATCCAAGACCGCTTTGAGAAGCATCGGTTTGGATGATTATATTCTTACTAGGATCAAAAATCTGAAGGATTGAGTGTTGTGCTAAAGTATTTTTAATCTCATTAAAAATATTCCTATGGGAGGACGTCCATAAAAAATCACTACTTTTCTTTAACAGACCGCGAAGAGGTGCATTTAAAGTCGAAAAATTTGGTATGAAATCACGTAAATAATTAAACATTCCCATTATTCTCTCTAGCTCTTTTCTATCTTGGGGTTCTTTCAATTTGAGAATCGATTCTACACGAGTTGGATCAGGACGGATAGTATCCAGCGTTGCCGATGTGGCACGATCGTGCCATTTTGACACGGAAATTTTCTCGTGGCACGGTGGCACGAAAAGTTTCAATATGGCACGTTTTTTTTTTTTATTATTTTACCTAAATGCGTTTAAGATAATTGACTCAACCTTTTTAAAAAAAATAATCCAAACATACAAAGTATTTTGCCACACTTCAATATTTTAGTATCAGAATTTTCTCATCTATTGGAGTGCGAGAAAGATGTTCTTTTTGGCGAAATAAGAAAAATTTTTGAGATTGGACTAGCCGAAAGTATTTTTCTTGAAGATTCAAAAACGATCTAGGTTAAGTTGTACAAATTAAGAAACAATATTGACAAAGGAATGTTCATTAATATTTCAAAATTTATGTTGGTTCTTCTTAGTTTGCCACGGCAAAGCGAGTGTTTTCAAGGCTAAGTAATATTAAAACAAAAACAGACTGTCATACAAAACAATTAATTCTATATTGCCATATAATGAAATTATTAAGCCTAATAATTATCAAAATTTCAAACCTCCAGCTAATTTATTTATTTAACTTATTATAACAAAGCTTTATTACGTCTTTATATTTCTAAATAATAATAATAGGTACTCATCATGTGATGTGAAATAGGTAATTACATAATACATACTTATTACTTATAATTGAACTTGCCAAAAACTCTTGTTTCTGGAAAATACCTATACACGAATAGAGGAAGTGATTTTTTGTTTGTAATAGTATTTAATTAAACTTTATTTATAAAGAATAACTTGAATTTTTTTTTTCATATGGCACGAAAATGTCACAAATGGCACGTTTTTTCCAAGAGTGTGGCACGAATTTTTTTTTTTTTGCGGCAACGCTGAGTATCGCCAGTAAAAATATGCCCTAAATATTTTACTTCTTTTACGCAGTATTGAAGTTTATCCTTATTAAACTTCACATTTATTTCACGTGCCCTTTTTAAAACATTTTCGACATTTGTATCATGTTCTTCTTTTGTCCTTCCTCCAGTTATTATATCATCGATATAAATGAAGGTTCCTGGCAAATTACCAAAATATTTGGAATTTAGATTTTGAAATTTTTCAGCTGCTATTTTGACGCCAAAAGGAAGTACGTTGTACTCAAATGTTCCATAGCGAGTGCTAAACACAGTGAATTTTTTAGATGCTGAACATAATTCGACTTGCCAGAAACCTTCTTTCAAGTCAAACACAGTAAAATACTTAAAACCTCTCATAGCATCGCAGAAATCAGATAGCGTTGGAATAATACCATGCTCTTCTTGGAGATTATCATTCAAAGCACTTGGATCTAAACATAACCTCAAACTACCATTTGCCTTTTCCACAATTACTAATTGATGAGACCATTCTGACGGCTCCTCTCGCCTTCGAATGATACCACGTTGCTCCATATTTTCGAGAGCTTCCTTAACTTTATCTCGAATTCCAAGTGGAATTCTACGAGGAGGTTTACATACTGGTATAGCATTAGGTTTGAGTTCTAATCTACATTTATCTGGAAATCTACCGTCTCCCGAAAACACGTCATTATTATTTGTCATAAAACTACCGACTTCGTTTAAAGAATTGACTTTGCGGATTAAATCAAATTGAATACACGTTTTTAACCCAAGTAAAGGTTTGGAGCTTCCCTCAACGACGACGAACCTGACCTATCGCACCAATATAAGCTACTGACTCACCACTGTCACCACTCTCATCACCATCATCCTTATCATTACTATAAACTGAAGCTTCATTTATACAGTTAATCCCTTTGGATCTGCATACAGATGCAAAATGATTAAATCTTCCGCAAGCTTGACACCGTTTTCCAAATGCTGGACAGTTACCGAGAGCATGATGTTTATTACATTTGTAACAAACATTTGAATATTGGGAATTAACGCGTCTCTGTTCCATATTGTCATGCTGATCTCTGTTCTTTGTTACACGATTTCTAGAATTAGAAGAAGATGGAAAGTTTAAATTTTGGCGTAAATTATTATTAGATTTTGATATGAAATTATTTAAATTATTCCCTTTTTTAGTTTTCACAACATCAACAGCCGATCCTCTTTCTGCTTGCATCTCCTTTGCCTGCATATTTGCCTGTTCAGCCACACGACAAATTTCTTTAGTTTTTGTCAAATCCAAGCTATCCGTTTTTAGAAGTTGTAGTCTTATATTTTGTTCAGCTATACCCATTACGATGCGGTCTCTTATCATATACTCTTTTTGGTCGTTAAATTCACAGTTTTCAGCAAGTTGGACGATGTCAGAGAGGAACTGTTCAAACGGTTCACCTTCTTTTTGATATCGAGAAAAAAAAATATACCGCTCGTGTACTATGTTGCTTCTCGGTACGCAGTACTGTTGAAAGGCTTCAATAACCTTTTCAAGGTTATTTTTGTCTGCTTCTAAGTTCTAACATTGGAAGTGTTTGATATACTTCGACTGCTTTTTCCCCAGCGCACGATAGAAATCTCGCAGTTTGTATTTCGTCAGATTCAACATTTGTTTTTGTAGCGATAGAATAGATCTTCCACATATTGTGAAATTTCCGCCAATTTTCTTTTACATTCCCGTCCATCAACAACGGACCAGGTTTCTGGAAATCACTGGCCATTTTTTATTCGTTTTGATATACCAAAAAAATTCGTTAACGTTTTGCATGCACTACTTTTATGTTAAGTTTAAGGTTTTATTGCATGCACTTTTTTTTTATCACTTTTAAGTTTTACAGTTAGTACACTATATGCTTTCTTTATTAGCATGCATGTTCAAATATTTAGCTTAAGTTTTTATGCGTCTCTATATGGTCTATATGATTCGGTTCTTTTATTTTTTAAACAAGTACCGACTGCGCCATGTTGTATTCTTTAATAAAATATTCAGTTTGTGTTTAATGCGAGTAAGATCTTTATTATGATCGAGCTAGGTTACAACTCAAACTTTAATATAATCTATCAAAGAGTGAGACCAGCATGATAACACAGATATAGGGTCCTGATGACAATTGCAATCATACGTATATCTTAGTGTGTATAAATTATTAGGTGTTGCCAAGCTCAATAATACATCACTAACCCCGCAGAAAAAAATTATTAAAATCGTTGCAGATTCAAATTCAATCAATTTTCATTCTCATAGTGTATTGTTACAGAAATCAATGAAAATCACGGAGAACAAAATATCCCAACATTAATAACCATTTTTTGGAAAAATTGTTTGAAATTGCAATTTTATTGTTTCCGTCTCCGACGCAACAGTCAAAGTGAAATCGGAAGCAGATCTTTTAAAAACTTGAAGCTGCATTATGGATGTCTGGAAGAAAGTATTTGTATACCAAACTTAAAAGCTGTGCATGACCACTGGTCTTAGAATTTGCTTGTACGTTAGATTTCCTAAACGTACATTCTGCTATTAAAGATCCACTCCAGTGTTTTAAAACCAGGTTTCTGCAAATTTCTGCAATGCAACTGCCTCTGTTTGTTGATTTTTTTAAAAACTTTTTATAGAACTCGAAGAGTCTGTGGATATAAAACGACTACCTATAAGCGGATATAAATCGTGAGTCATCTGCATAAAGAAGGTTCTCATATTCAACTTGGACGGGTTGGTTTGGCTATAGATGCCCGGAAATAGTTTCGCGTTAGTAATAAAAAAAAAAAACAAAATTGTAATTAATTGGTTTCGAAGTGAAAGATTCCAGAATTGTAAGACCTTATCTCATATCAATTTTAAAAACTATTGAATGTTTGTTATTTCATTTTGCAAGGAAACGATGTGTTTATTTCGATGAAGCAAATGAACAAGATTTTTCTTTAATGTCAATATGTGTCAAAATGCGAAACGAGACCATACATTTCGACAATGGCCATACGTCGGATTGCGTTATGTACTTCCTTACTTTGAATGAACATACATCTAGGTACTATAGGGCAATACGTTTACAAAAAAAAGTATGTTACTCGAGATTATGATTAAACTTCACAATGACATTACGATGAAAGCAAAAATTGGTTTTTAAGTTTATTCTGTCTGTTTGTACCTCGACCTATAGCCTTAGCCAGTAAAACTATTGTCTTTTTTCGGAAATTAAGGGTGCTTGGTGATTCATACCCTAGAGGAGAATAGGTTTTGGAATAAGTTTACTTAAAACAATAATACGCACCTCGTAAAACTTCGTATAGTGCGCTCAGAACAATCGATTCCTGAAGTTCGGCGTAATGTTGATGATGATCGAAATGTGTCAATTCCTCATCGTGATTAACAATTAAGCCTATGCCGATACAACATGATTTATTGCGAAGAGTGTATGAAAATAAGACCTCTAGATTACGCCATTTATGTACCAGGCAGCCACATTCCCAAAATCGTATTAAATTATTAATGACACAAAATTATGTATCTCTCAAATAAAGCCAATTTCATGGATATCAAAAACAAACATCCTACTAAAGTAGGTTACATGCTAAATTTGTGCGTCAAGTCTTAAGCAGAAAAATACAGTTTTATTAGTAACAGGCTTCCTGCAACTGTACTTGAGACGTCGATTTTTTTCCGGATGCACTACATTTTCGAACCCGTACAGTTGATATAGAGTACTAAAGGATTTCAATATTCACAGATCCGCTGGCCCTGATAATACATATGTATATCACCAATTGTCTTGAAAATGTTTTCTTCCACTTTGGCTAAATCACTATCTAAGATTTTTTATATTTCCTATTCTTGCGGCCATTTTACCCTTGAAGAGAAGAAAAAGAAAAAAGTTTGTGCAACCAATTCCCATAAAAGGCGATTCAGTTACCGACTGAATGCTCTGCATCCATTCTTTCCAAGGTAAACTCATGAATTATCTTGAACAATAAAAGCCAGTACGGCTTTCGTTGCAACAGATCCACTGATGACTTAATGGCTTTCCTCACCGAAAAGTGGTTTCAGTCCCTACATCGTAGGTTAAAAGACATAAAAAGTGATAAAACGAAAGAAAGCGACTGAATGATGCACGTGTTTCTTCCAGGAGCAGCAACAAACGCAGAATGGGCACATTGCCTATACACTATCGATTGCCACTCTTGAGTTCAACATCATAGCATCAGTGAGTTGATGGGGCCACCTCTCCCTAAGATTGGTAAAATGCTCCTAAGAAAACGATCAGAACTTTCGACTTATCCAGCAATCCTGACCAAACAAATGGGCATATACACCAACCACTTACCTATTTCAAACTCATCTATCAGACGTTGTAATCCACATGCTCCTACGGATCTGATGGAGGGAAGATTTTTCAAGTCGGTGTAATGGAAAGCATCACGCTTTTAAAATGCTGATCCGACATTTCAGGCTATAGCTTGCTGAAACTCGTCAACATCCTTAACAGGAGTGAATAACATAGAATTTATGATTATTTTTAATACATATGAAAGATTGATGGTAACGAGAGAATTCAGCAACTCCTGGGGAGAATCCAGATTAGAGCCTTAAAACAGATATTATCGACGTTTTTTTTTCTTGGAGCACCGTCGATATTTCTCTTGCTTATCGCGTCTTCTTCAAACGTTGCTCTGTTGAATTAGACAGATGCATTTCTCCCAGTTACATAATTTCACAGGACTACCCACCCTGCTAGGAATTCTCATCGATATACCCTCGAGCCTAACTTCGGCCGTACCATCAAGTGTAGAGATTCTTTTTTTAGCCGCACAACACGAATGTGGAATTGCTTACCCGACTGTGTTCTTCTTTCCCATTTGAATATCCAGACATTTAAGACAATTGTATATCGTTATCTCCTACCCAATTCTTTCTCTATTTCCTAAACGCTCGCACTGTGTTAAGACATTTGAAGGGTATTCATAACCCTTGAGTGCGTGACAATGGTCCAAAAAAAGTGACTATATTTTATTTCAATTTAAAAGTTTCAACCTGTAAAAAAAACACCCGTTATTTACACGCAGCAATCAAAAGACAAATTTTCAAGTTTCGAAAAAAAAACTGTGTCAAATAATTGTCGGATACGGATACCTACAAAAAAGTCTAAAGTCAGTTGGTCGATTGTACAAGCCACAACTACATGATACCTTAAAATAATATAAACTTTCATGGAATCTCGAATAGCCACAATTTTCAGGAAAACAATTGTCCCCACTTTGGAAATCATTCACTTTCCCAAATTGCATTTTACCACAAACAAATTGGGATTGAGTCAATAAGCAAGTTCATTTCGTCCGTAACCACACTGTCATCGGTGCAATGAATCCAGAAAATAACATTTATTTGTTCTGATGTACAAACTTTTGGTAACGTTTTACAATTTTCCTTACAAAATAAAATTAAAAAAAAAAAAAACAGGATCGTCAAAAAAAAAAAAACAAACAAACAAGCAAAAAATTTCACTGAATGACTACTAGCAGCTTTTTGTCTAGGTGTAGGTACGTTCATCATTCCAACGACAAAAGTTTCATCCTCAGTGCCCGATGTATCCACAAACTTAATATCCAGGCACACGCCCGGTTCTCATATACCCGAGCCTTTGCTGTGGTAGGAACTTGTAATTGCCAACACAACAGAGCAGGGTGGCAAAAATAAAACCGCAAAAAGCAACAACACTAGATGGAAGAGAAAATATAATTAAATACCAGCAGAGTGTCCTTGTAAAAAGAAAAGTTTTTGCAGGACCTTCCCATCCCGTCCCACAAAAGTCCGAGGTACGAATTGGAGTTGGGTGGTGGGTTCTAGGAACGCGAGCACTGCGAAGACAAAAAATAATAAAAAAAGAAAAACAGGAAAACAGGAAAACAAAGTGCGGACCAGGATCAGCATCGGAGGACGAAAAAACAAACATCAGCAGAAATAAAAATCCTACTCTACAACCGAATTCGGAATAACAGCAATGAAATTGATTGAGTTTATTTGCTTGGCGATTCTCATTGAAATTTATCGAGGTTTTTATTTCGTTCGTTTTATTCGTATCTTTTTATGTATTTCTTGTACCTAGAGTAATACCAGCATGTACCTATCTATTTCTCTGTGTAAAATGTGTGAAGGGCTGGTGAGGAGGGTGGAACGGGGATGGGGCAGAACAAAAGCAGGTTGGTTTATTATTACTGCAGTAGTTGCTTGTAGATTTATTCTAAGGATTCTGAAGGATAATGTTGTCTTTGGAAGCTTTGTGGGAAATTTCAGAACAAAAAAAAAAAATACAAGACGAACAGACGAAGTGGCAGTTGCGAAAACAGAAATTACCACAAAATGTTTCCTTCTGTCTGTAAGTTGAGCAAACGGAATAGAAATACAGATTCAACTTAATGGTTTGAATGTTGAAGGTATGATGACAACTTGTGGTTTTGAACTCGCCTGGAGTTGTTATGCATGTCTTTATGGTTCACAGAAATAAGCTATTATACAATTTTAATTTGAGAGCTATGAAAAATGTATGTTTCGAAGCTTATTTGCGTCAAATTCGAAATCATTATCATTTTTCTTATATTTATGTTGCACTGAATTATTTTTAATATTATTAAAAATATTTAATCCGTTTAAGGCTTTGCCTATCAATGGATTTCCGAAATCATTAGTAGTGAAGGAAATTTTCAAGCATAACATTTTCAAGATATAATTGTAACTGCTATTTTGACACTTACTTTATACTTACTGACTTAACCGACTCTCGATCCATGAAGGGTCTCTACCTGAGACATGGCAGCTTTCCATCCTCTGCGATCCCGAGCACTCTGCTTCTAGTCATCTAGGCCAAGCACTCTGGAATCCGCGATGGTTTGGTCTTTATACCGGAGGTTCGGTCTTCCTTATCGCCCCTAACCTGGTGGCTGGGATTCGAAGATTCTCTTAGCTGGAACATTGTTTTCCATTCGGTCAATGTGGCCGACACAACGTAGCTAACGTGTTTTGGCTTTCTGGACTACATCCACATCTCGGTAAAGGTGATAGAATTCGCGGTTATATTTTTTCCTCCATTCGGCCTCCTTGCACACAGGACCAAATATCCGTTGAAGAATTTGTTTTTCGAAAGAGTTCAGTATCATCTGTCCCTTTCTGCTTATAGCTTAACTCTCGGCAACCCGTAAAGCGGAACTGGTAGTATAAGGGTGTTGTAGAGCGTGCACTTTGTGTTTTGAGTGAGGAGTTTTGAACCCGATGTAGCAGCGGTTTCCTAGGGTAATTTTTCGTCTGATCTCCACTAAGGTGTCGTTCGTGGTGATAAATTTCGAGGTAGATGAACTCCTTAACTACTTCGAAGCTTTCTTTTATATACTTAATTTTGTCCTCATTTACTTCAAGACCAACAAGTCTCGTCTTATCTTCAACAGCCGTGGAAGACTCTTTTAAAGAACATTGGGAACGGCCAATGATGACGATGCCGTCCACATGCCCCAACAGTTGGACAGATTTATTGAATATAGTGCCCTTCGAGATAACGCCTGCCCTGCGCACCATCTGATCTAGAACAAAATTAAAGAAATCACGGGATAGCGCATCTTCTTGCCGAAACCTTGTGCATGTTTGGAATAGTTCGGAGGAGTTGCTTCCCAGTTGCTCATTGCGCCGCGTATTTTTCAATGTTCTTTTGAACAGAGTTGGACCAGTTTTTCTGTGATCCCGAGTTCGGCCATCGCCATATAGAGCTTCTGACAATGAATGCTATCATATGCGTCGGTTAAGTCGATAAAAAGATGGTGAGTCTCGACTTGAAATTCATTGGTCTTTTCCAGAATTAACTCAATGTGAATATTTAGCATATAGTCGACATGGCGCACAGTGCGTCGATTGTATGGTCTATGGTGGCAGTGGACAAAAATCTGTTTTTCAAAAGTAAGGTAACTGTGCACAAAAATTGGTTGGTAAATGCAATAAATAAGGGATTTTACTCAATTTGAGGAATTTTCACGCCCCTTGCCACGTCCACTGCTGACGAAAAATTGGTTAAACTGAAACTTCCGTACGATAGTGAATTTAAATATTAATATTAAAGTTAGTTAAGAAATTATAAATTAAGAAAAGCGTAAAGTACGCCCACTGCCACGCCCACTTTTTCTATAAAATTGTTCTTTTTGTTTTTAAATTCTCGTACGATATTAAAAAAAAGTGTCCAGAATTGATGTGTGTGATAAAAAAATTAGTTTGAACCAAAATCCACCCACTGCCACGCCCACAATTTTATTATTATAAGTTAGAAGCCAAACATTGCAAAAAAATTATGATTTGTACGTTATACAAAAGTTTAATGGTTAGTAGGAATGTCCTACATGTTCCCAAAGCACAAAAACCACGGAATATATCGGCATAAAAGATTTTGCAAAATAGAATGAATATTTTTATTGTTCACAAAAATAGTATTATTCATATAAAAAGGAAAAACTGAAAAATAAACAATTACGAAGAAAGATTTTGATATATGGCCTGGGTAGAAAATCCTGAAGCTAAGACTCTTAATGCGATTGATAAATTTATGTATGAGTTCTTCATCAAGCCTTATTATTTCTGCAGTTATTTTCGAGTTCTGAAAAAAACTTCTTGCCGTGATTCCATAATTTGTTGACACAAAACCCAACTTAGGCTTGTCAACAATGAGACCCAAACTACTTTTGAATAATTTATTTACAAGATGAACGTGTCTGAGTTTAACGTGGATCCCTAGCTATTAAGCCTTTACCCCACGGGTGGCCTACCACCATCCGAAGACAGAATAGGAGAGCCCGAAGACGATACGCTATTGTTCACAAACTTCATGGATCGCTCGCTTTGTATGCGACGACTGCACTTCTCTATCGGAGATAGAATAAGAGAGTCCAAAGACATACTGCTCACTTTCCTTGGGCAACTATCTCCCGTGGCACCAGAATATAGCATCTGGTAAGCTTCGCAACCTCGTGGGTCACACTTGTAGATAGGTACTTCCATACAAAAGCCCCAAGACCTACCAGTCTTATTAGATATACGTTTTTCCAGACCTGATCGAAGTAGAAATCACGTCCAGATATGCGTACTCCTCAGGTGAGTTGTAACACACTCCTTAGCGGATTCCTACTTTTAATGGATACCGTCCCGTTTTTGTTCCCATCTAGTCGGTTCAGTTACTTTCGTAACCTATCCACGGACACCACGAGGAGGTCGACAGGAACGTGGAAAGACAAGCTAAAGGTAAGGTGCTATTCCGACTCGCTGGTAATTCAGCTGAGCAGGCCCCAAAGAACATCAACTAAAGAACTAAAGTTAACCTCCACAGCACCCAGGCGCAAAGGCCTGTCTGTGCAATTGGGAGGAAAACAATAGAGAGTTCAGTGAAGCCCTGGACATGCCATACCACTCAAACCCGCCGTACAATCCCGCCCGCATTTACAAGATGAAGAATTTTCCAAAAAATTAAGAATAATATTTGGAAAAATAAAAGAAGTTCTCAACCAGATTCCGTGGCGTCTCGCAAAATGATCGCCGTTTTGTGTTTCGTTTCGTTCACCTACGTTCAAGATTTTTGAAAAGAAGGCATACTTTTTCGACCAAAATCGTTCTCAGTTATAACCGGACAACCTTTAGTTTTTAAGTCATTCAATATAAATTCAAAAACACCTTCAACTTTTATGTTTTTATCAAAAGAAATCCATTTTTTTTTACAAAAAGTCAAATATTTTGAAGGTTAGCAAGAAGAAGCAAAAAAAGTAAACATTTTCTCAAAGCACAATAACAACAGACCATAATGACATAAAACATTTTGCTACAGCTTGCTAATATTTTCTTAAAAGCTTAACTTTATACAATTTGTAAGCCTCAAAAAAGAGTATTATTCAAAAAATCACAAAAATTTTAATTTATAAGAAAACTTCGAAACAACAACTCGTAACTACGGTCAAAGTAGATATCTATTATTAATATTCAAACAAAAAAAATTATACAGCGAAAATATCTTTCTTACGCGAGCTAAGCTAATTCGCACAAAATTGCAACTTGAAATTATATTGCAGCTTAAAGTATATCAATTGCTCACAAAATTCCCGATAATCAAGGAAGAAGAAGAAAACAAAAACAAAACAAAATTAAATTTAAGTAGTTCAAGATCTTCTTAAACAGGTTTAGAGCATAAACATAGTATTTGCATTTTTTTTTGTCCACTAGTCGACGCACTGTGTTCCGGGCCGGAAGCCAAACTGGTACTTGCCGACTAAATTATTTCAGAATGACTTTAGACGTTTACATAGCACGTTGGATAGGATCTTATATGCGACATTTACCAAGGATATGCCTCGATAGTTCTTGCCAGACATAGAATCATTTATTTTGTAGGTGGGGCATTATGGAGCTGATGGTCCAGTCATCGGACATGCTCCCTTTCACCCAAATTTGGTTAATGGTTTGATGCATGCACCCAACCAAAATATCTCCTCCATATTTGAAGAGGTCTGTAGGTAAGCTATCAGATCCTGTTGCTTTGTTGTTCTTAAGCTTATTTATAGCTATGCCTACCTCTTCTATCCTGGTTGGCAGAACAGTTTCTTCATTTATTTGAGGCGGGTTGTCTTCTTGCCCTATTAAACGCTCTTCATGACGACAACCCGCGTTTGACAAGAAAACACAATTGCAGCTGGATATATCAATCAAGCAGAGTTTCAGTAGAGAAGATGAGATTAATCTTTTAATAGTTAAAAAAAGAATCTAGTTTCCAGATCAAGTATTTTTATATATATTTAAAAATACTAATAAAATAAAAATAATACAAATTAAAAATAGTAACATGCAGATCAACAAGATAATCCAAATAACTAAAACAATTCTTCTGTCAAATATTGATTATGGGCTAGTAATATATGTAAAGGTCAAACCTGAAACTACTGAATTCTCCATACCGTGCAACAATAAGATCGTGTTTAAAAGCTTTTAAGATTGCTCAGCAAAGGAGGCTTCTCATCTATGGAAGACAGAATAGCAATTCTAACTTCCCAACTCATCCCAAAAATCTGCGAATCGTATTATTTACTCTCCAATTATCACAGATTCAATACCTTGAGTAAAACCCCTTCATTTTACCAAAAGTATTGGATTACAATAAAATCAAAGAGTTTGACTACTGATAATTCCCCAAAAACCATTAACGACAGCTTATTTAAATACAACATAGATACGACTCTGAGCAGATCTTAGAGGTGAATCATTTTCAACAGACTCCATTGGTGAAATTAACTTCTATTAACCAAATAAAAAAGACTTAGAAATTAATAAATAAACACTAGGAATAAAAACCTATTAAATCGAGCAAAAGGCACTAGAAATGCTACAGATTGCGGTAGCCCTTAAAAGTGTATGAAGCAGAATTGAGGAATTCCAAAAAATCCCCTGGACAATATTCTATGATAACATAGAAGAAACTTCCGAAGCATTTAGATAAAGAAAAATGCTCTCAACTAATATATGTGATGCCTAACTGCTTACAAAATGCTGATGGCTCATGGACTAACTCTTGCGAAGAATCGCCCAACTTTCTTCTAGTTAACCATTTCTCAAGAACACTAAAAATAGGTTGTCTAACCATTCTTTAACTTATCCACAAGGTTTGATAACATAAGAAAAATTCCGCTGGGTAATCAATATCTTCAAACCATATATATCAGCAGGATCAGATGGCAGAATACCAGCTGAACTTCAAAGGACTAGTCATACTATCCTGTCAATCCTATAGATGCCCTTTAATAACTGTCTAAATTTGGTCTATATTTTTTGTTATGGAGAGAAGTGAGAGTTGTATTTATACCCAAAGCAGTCACATGCTCCCATGTAGAACCGACAGAACTCAGACCTATGAAGCTATCATTGTTCCTTATGATTAATATCCATTTACTGAGCGACTGATTGATATCGCTTTAAGAACAAGCTTTGACACTAAGTTTCTGTCTACGGCTCAACAAGCGTACTGTAAACAGTCCTCTTCTTTGGAATATATATGGAAGCGAATGAGCTACCACAGAATGGCTTAATGACAGAGTGATTGCCTATGCGGATGACATTGATATTTCCGTATCAGGAAAGCATCCTAATACCCTAAAAGATCACTTAAGAGATGCTTTAATTGGTAACAAACTGAACCGATCGGTGTTGACTGTGTGCTTAAGCTCACAAAAAAATTCTTGTCCTCTTCTCTGGGAAACATAAAATTCTACATATACACTCCTTTCTATTAAAGGTATACCCCTAACATTCTCCGATGAAGCAAAATATATGGGGCTTATTTTAGATAAGAAATAAAGTTAAAAACCTAGCATTCCAGAAAGAGTTAAAAAGGCCACAGGGATAAAATGTGGGCTTGGGCTCCAATCTTGTATTACTCACTGGCTTTGATTAGTGGCAGCATAGTGGGCAACTCTAGACAAAAACACTAATTGTTTAATACCAAGCAAGGTCTAACGTTCAGCTTGTTTGTGCAACTTTGGACGAAACCCTCCCCTGCACTGGACATTCTGTTCCAACTAACACTCCTCGATATGTTAGCAAGCAAACGGTTGCAAACACAGCTATTCGTCCAAAAGCCCCCTTGCAGTGGATCAATAATGAAATTGATCCCTCCATCATTCTGAACTCATTCGGTTTCCTTCCAAGTAGCATCGGCGACCCAATGTCTCTATTCAATTTTTAGGTAACCAACCGTTCTACAGAAATATGGGAATACCATGCCTGGATGATGATTCAATCCATTTTTACATAGATGGATCAAAAACTAATGACGGAGTTGCTATAGGTGTACCTATACTCAAAGAGACCAAATTTAAGAATTTCTTTTTCTCTTTTTCAAGGCGCAACTTTTGGAACTTTGGCCAAGTCCTGACTTCTCTAATAGCCAAGCACCCATTAAATCTCTTAATTCTGTCTTTACTGTCTCTTATGGAGATGGCGCAGCAGTTTAACATTCACCTCTTGTGGATACCGGGCCACAGGGATATTTCAGGAAATTGTAAGGCTGACGAATTTGCCAAAAGTAAAATAATGATAAGGCATTCCCTCCGCTACATGAAAACTAATTCTAAAGCAAGATGCTTTACAGAAAATAAACCTTAGGTGCAGTGGCGTAGCGTGCCATCTCGGCACCCGGGGCGGGAGACCCATTTTGCCGCCCAATTCAATACTAAATTAAAATTAAATTTCGAGACATCATTTCACCACAGGCAATGAGGTATCTTTTATTGAAGGTAAAATAGGATCAGCGGTTTCATAAACGGATTCTACGGGCCTTACGAATGAGACAAAGCTGCATCTGCGCATTCATCGCCATGCATACGCTTTTTCCTGCGAATTCTTCTCGTTTTGAGTTCGATTCCGAGTTTTTCACAGAGAGTCTTAGAAAAGTCAATTGCGGCTTGGCCGAAACGGTCTCTGCTCTCCACTAGGAGAGCTTTTAAAACGCAGAGTTTCTGAGCACACTTATCCACACTCAGTCGACGTTGCTGCAGGTAAATCTGTGCGTCATCTACTTCAGGTAGCTCTGCAGCTGAAAAGCCAAGAAAAGTGAGAAAGTTCAATGACTGCATGACTGTCAGAAGAAGACTGGCTCCAGATCCGTCAATTCTTCCAGTACCCCAAAACTTCCACAAACTTATTTTTAAGCGTCTTTACAGCTTCATGTCTTTAGCAAGACCAGGTTCACTTCTTCTGCAGGCTTATGACTAGAAGCTTGAGGTACTTCTGGTGAGTCGACTTCGTCTTGACCTTGCTCTGTGTCGGGACCAGAACGACTTCCAACTTCGACGGCAGGCACGTCTTCTTCTTCTTGTGCCTGTAAGATCAGTTATGCATTCCCATGAATATTGGCCGCAGGACAGTTCTAGGCCACTCACGATTGTAGATGGAGGAATCATACTTACATTGAAATCACTTCCGCTGCTGCTGGTTTCCGCCGCCGAAGACATTAACGTAGCTTTCGAACCAGAACTAGAACTGAAAAATTTCAGTAATGCACCTGGAGACTTCTCCGCATATGCATCTTTTCTAGCGCTTTTCTTGCGGTATTCTGCGCTGCTTCCTTTAACTCTTTTGTCTTTTCATTTTCAAAAACTAGTTCAAAGGTTGAGTCAAGTACTAAGTGTTTAGTTTTAGAAGATTCAACAGTATTTAAACTATAAACACTACAATCAAAATAACTTTCTGTGATGTGGGAGGGAGCAAAAACATTGAGCTGGCTGAGACTAGAATAACGTTTCCGTTGAATCCTAGTTATCTATCATATCTCGCATATGTATATCATATGTTTCGGAACGCTCCCTTTCAGTTTCGCGAGAGTTTCGGAACGTTTTTTTTTAGTTTCGCAAGTCGCGCGACAATACGGAATGCACTCTTACAGCCCTACTCACCGTTTACGAATTCACGGAAATCAGCCGAGAGCGTCAACGATGAACCACAGATTTTCAAATTTACATCATTGTTGTTTGTTGACTTGTCAAGCGATCTGTCATGAAACATATGATTTCTACTCTACCCGCATCACCGGCGACATTTTGCCGCCCCCCTAGGCCTGAGCTGAACTGCAGAATAAACTTCAAATGCATATGGAGAGAAGTGAGAGCGAGATAAATCAAAGACATTCGCCAGACCTTCGTTCAGCAAAACTTTCAAAATTAAATTCAAAACTTTTGACAAAACTGTCAACGTTCTAATGAAAAATGATTGATTGCAATTTCCCCAGAATCATAATTGTTCACCAAACACGCAAAATTTCAGAGTACCATCCGTATAAATTTATGCCTATCTATCTACATATAGCTGATGGGATAAGACTCAGTTTAACTCTCTACATCGCATGCCAGTTTTCATTAAATTCAATTATGAACCATTCACAACTCAAGTGCGTTGTTGATCAAATTGAAAAAAAATATTCAATCAAATTAAATTTCAGAGCCCTTCTCGCGCCCATCCCTCTAGTTATCACGACACTGATAATCCTCCTACAACATCCGCACCCTAAGCGAAGGGATCAATCTTTTGTTCAAAATATCAAGGACAATAGACTTTGAATAATTGTAATTAAACAATGCCAAACCAATTATTGAAAAGTCATAATGTCATCGCGTTTGTATAACAATGACGACGACAAGAACAACAACAACACATTTCTAAATTGCAACATCATCGCATAGTGATGAATTAGTTTCACGACAGGAGTCCTAGTCCTTTTGGCTACCCTTATTCATCACCACCACCATCGCACTTAAGTATGTGAGGTGTACGAGTGGAGATATAGATAATCATCATGTATACGTGACTGATGGCAATTTTAAATCCACTTTAGCAACAACAGTGGTTCGTATTGGTTCGACTTCCGGCGCTTGCCGCCTTCACAGCAAAGGTGTCATTAGGCCACAGAATTATGAGATAATTGCAGAGCTCTACCAACAACCGGTGATTCAGGCATCGAAATTCATAGAACTGGATACAATGTGGCCCCGTAGGGTGGAAAAAAAATAAAAATATATTTTGAAGTGAAAGGGAAGGCATGACGAAAACGTTTTCATAGTTCCACCCAACATGAACAACCTGCAATCATTCTGACAACTAAACTCCATTCATTGCTGAATGGAGTGATGGAACCGTGCGCTCTTTTATTGGCTTCAGAAATGCCAGATTGAAAAAATAAGCACGCTATGTTCAAAAGAAACACGATTCGGCTCTTAAAATTGTAAATATTGTAGATACGTATTATACAATATATAAGGCACAGATTAAGCTTGTTTCATATAATCGCTGGTCGGATGGGTTGAAAAGAATTGAATTGATTTTACAGATTATGAAACATCTCCCCTTGTAGCAGAAACAGGATTATACTTTTGTGCTGGTGTTTTATCCACTTAATTCAAATCCACCCTCAGAGCTGCTGCACTAAGTCAAGCTAAAAACAGCTTAGTATTTAGGTATAAGTATGATACTACTTAACAATTTGCTAACTTTTAAGTAGATTACTAACTTTTTCTTAATTTTAAGCCATTTCTAAGAGTATCACACTTAAGCAATGTTCTTAATAAATTGCTTCTGAACACACCCAGAACATTGACAGTTCGTGCAAACAACTAATCAAACAGACATGTTTTGATGTTTGCAAATGTCAAAGAAGTATGAAGTAAGCACCATACTACAAAAATAAAA
Source organism: Chrysotoxum bicinctum (assembly GCA_911387755.1). Classification (NCBI taxonomy): domain Eukaryota; kingdom Metazoa; phylum Arthropoda; class Insecta; order Diptera; family Syrphidae; genus Chrysotoxum; species Chrysotoxum bicinctum. The sequence continues at coordinate 47,950,368 of OU426987.1, forward strand.
TAGGTGTTCGATGGTTTTAACCCAGTTTCATACTAAAACAGCTTTAACATTGTACTAATTCAACTAAAATTTTGGGCCCTTAATTTTAATTAAATGAAAAATAAATAAATAATTAAATTGAAAAATAAATTGAAATTGAAAAAGTTGGTATGCTTGGCATTTATACCCATGTCAAAATCAGCAAACAAGTTTAAATGAATAAAGAAACAAAACAGATAAGGGTTATAAATTATTTCTGAATTTATTTTAACAAATCATACTTATTTAGTAGATATTTCAGACTCACAAAGTGAGAATAATGTAAAAGCAAAAGAAAACGAAGGATAAAATATTTATCTACAAATAAACAATCCATTTTTGAAGTAGCTTAAGGATGTGCTGGAAAAGTATACGATATTGTACGTCAAGTTGAAATAGAGTTAAAATTGATTATGTATGTACATAACATAGGTAAAAAATAAAATTCTTAAAAAAAATCCCTTAAGCCTAGTACGCAGATCGGGAAAAATTTTGTCTCCCATACATTTTTTTGCTGGGACAAATTTTGTCTCGGATATTTTTCCGAGCAGTACGCAGTTCGCGCGCAAAATTCATACTATTGTGAATTGCTCTACAAAATGTCTCCACTAAATTTTGCCAGGAAAAAGAATGATACAAGCATTATTTTGCGGGACAAATTTTGACAGGCAAAAGTGATTTTTGTCAAAACTGGTTTTATGTAAAAGGTGCTGATGCTTTTCTTGAAAGCATCGAGAGGAGATTCCATAGTGATAGTTGATTATCAATTTGTTGATTGTCGTTTTGACCATCGCTCTCTCTATAATTCTTAATTGATATGATAGAGACAGCTATAGTCAAAAACGACAATCAACGAATTGATAGTCAACTATCACCTTACGCGATTCCACCCCAGGATGCCATGTGATTGAAGCAAATATTAGCTTATGAAAGAGCAAAAATTATAAGTCCGTACTGGTTTCTTAAAAAAATCAGCTTTTATATAAATTTTTTTTTATAACATTGTTAAGATTGTTAAATAATTTTTTTCTCAAATCGTGTAGATTTTATTTAAAAACAATTAACTGTCAAGTTTAAAAAAAATTGAGCATGGAGTTTTCCAAATATTGAGTGTTGAAAAAGAAATTTTGATTTTTTTTTTTAAATCCAAAAAAAACTATTTGGAAAATTTGAGCATACAATACCGACGAAACTCAAAGTTGACATTACGGTGTTAGAAAACACGAACAAAGTGGGTCCGGTAATTCCGTTCGTCTATCTTTATGTCTGTATCTCGACCAACAGCCTAAACTACTAGAAGAATTTTCTTCAAACTTGGTTTTAAAGGCTCGTCTTGAATTTTTTTTCTTAGCTCCTAAACTAACAATAACTGACATACAGTCGTAATGCAAAATCTTATTTATCTTGAAAACGACCCTAACGATTTTTATAAAAAAAAAAGAGTGTGTGTACTGACGTACGCGCGCTAGAAGTAATACTTCCTTTCTTTCAAGCAAAGCCTTTGTAAGATTTTAACATATAAATGCACAAATATTTTGTACAAACCAAAATAACAACATACCTAAATGTTGATTAAGATTATAATGAATTTATAAATTGTTTATACATAAAGGGTGGGCCATATAGTAGTTTCTTTTTAAATCTGGGTTATTTTGACAAGTCTTGGCGGAAATGAAGCATCCGCTGTTGGTGGGACTGCTAGTGGACAACACTCATTGTCCCGAGAGTGTGAGACTCAATTCACAAACATCAACTCCCTATCGAGAATTCTTCTCAAAGATCTCGGATTATTTGCTTACAAGGTCCAATTGACTCCAGCCGAGGCAGCCGAGGCAGCCGAGACAGACACTTGTATGACGTTGTGTTCCATAATTAATGGGAATGCTTGCTCTTGCTAATTAAGCCATAATACATTCACAAAATTTAATTTTGAATTTTTAAAAACAAACATGTATTTGGCCCACCCTTTATAATCAAAATAAAGTTGACGATTTTTAAGAAAGTCATGTTTATCGCTGTCATTTCAAAACAACTTGCTTCATTCGGATCATTGAAACGGTTTTGAGTTCCAATCTATGTAAGCTTCCTAACTTGTTTCGAAATTTCAATTCTAAAAGCTATTTCAAAAAATTCTATAAGGATTTAATTTTATCATTTTTCAATTTTCAAAAATATGACAAAATTACGAGTATACTTTCCGAGCGTATTTTTTTGAAATATTTGTTTAAATTGAAAATGGGTTTCAGAATAAGTTAGAAAACTCATATTGAGCCTCAAAACTGTTTTAGTCATCCGAATTCAGCAAGCAGTTAAGAAATGACAGCATGGTTTATCGATCACTTTCAAGAATATCATATTGTAATATTTTAACTAGGTTCGTTAAATAAACCTTATTACTCTTTTTACTATTTCTCCTTTATTTACACTTTCAAATCAAAACAATAAATCTCAATTTATAATCAACTCAAACACTTTGATTCAAATTTAAATCACATTTGTTTAATAACACTTTCCACAATCCAATAAGAAAACCTTTTGCACATTTTCATAATCAAAAATCAACTGTCCTGTGCTCACCGTGAACACTCCCTTTTATACTTAAATTGGTTGTTCTCGAAACTAAATCGCGAAGGTTCTCGTCTTAGAATGTTCTAGTTGGTTGTAATTATGGAAAATGCATATGACATTGGAAAAGAGCTTTTGGTTCCTTCCACAAAGTAGATATGTAATTTTTTTCCAACAGATGGCGCTGTAAGAGTATAAAGCTCTGTGTCGGTGTTGTGTGCTGTGCGTAACAATATGATTTTTTCATGAAATTCTTGAAAATGATAGATAAACCATGGTCTCATTTGCCAACTATGCTTACTTCATTTGGATTCTTGAAATTGTTTTCAGTTCCAATTTAAGTTTTCTCATTAATACTGAAAACTATTTTCAATTCGGAAAATTATTTAAAAAAAATTTTCGTTTTATTATTAAAAGAATTTTGTATACAAGAAATATCTTTGAAATTTTTCAGGAATAAAATTTGGGATACCAATTTTAAGTAATTACATAGTAGTATTGACGCAAAATTCTAAAACGACTAGAACAAAATTTTAAACAGTCTATTATTATTAATTTCTTAGTATAATATTACCTAACAATTTCCTAACTTTAAAGTAGTTTACTAACGATTACATTTTTTAAACATTTTCTAACTAGTATCGTACTACTAAGCCAATTTTCTTATTAAATTGCTTCTGAACACACATAAAGCAATGGCAGTTCATGGAAAAAACTAGAGATGCCGCGAATAGTGACTCGGCCGAATACCGAATATTCGGCCACATTATGTGAAGAGCTCTATAAAGTTAGTCATACATGTTATGAACTTAATATTTATGTGAACTCTAAATAATTATGAACCATTTATTGTACGGAACCTAAAAAATAAAATGTAGCATATATGGTCAGTTATACAGAGTCCATTAAAAAATCCTTCATTTCGCTCAAATATTAAAGTCGTCTCTTAATTTGATTGTTGGTAAGGCCCGATGTGTTGTGGTACTCGTATCTATCTCCTAAGTGACTTTTGACGAGGCACAACAGTTTCTGGGAATGTTTTGAGGAAGTTGCTATAGAAAAAATGATAAAGATGTTCAAAAAACTGCCATTGAAAACAAAATAGATTTTTTTAAAGAACTTTTCGCCGATCTCGGATGGCAGACCCTTACAAGTGGTTGTCAGCAAATACAAAACTGTTTCCCAATTTGACAACATTTGCTGAAATCTACCTCTCGTCTCCTAGTACTAGTGTATTAAACGTATGTATAAAACGTATGCTACCAATGAATGCTGAAAAAGCTGTTTTTATTCACCACAACTTATCATTAGTAGATTTTAAATACTAAAATAAAAAAATTTAATAAGAATACAACATTTTTTGTAAGATAACAAATCTTTTTTTATTCTCCATTTAATATTCGGTATATCAAAAAAATAGGCCGAATAGGCCGAATACCGAATAGTGGCCGAATACTATTCGCGGCATCTCTAGAAAAAACTAATTAAACAGAGCTTTTGTGGCGTTTGTAAATAGCTAGTACGATACTAATAAAATAAAATATGTATTCGATGATTTTAACTTTAATAAAGTTCGGTTAAAATTTGCAAGAACGTTATTTTAACCTAGTTTCATACTAAAAGAGCTTCGTAATAATTCAATTATAATTTTGAGCCATTGATTTTAGGAAATAATTTCAAAAAATAATCGTTCACACATTTTGAAGATATTGATTTTTCAAAAAAAAAAAAATATTTTTGCGAATGTTCTTTTATACAATATTATTTAAACTTCGGGGAGCTCCTGGTAAAAAAGCTTGGTTTAAATCGTTAGAGCCGTTAATGAGAAAGTCGAAAATAAAAAAAAAAAAAACCGTTCTATGACAGGTACCGTTAATAACATGTTATTAAAAATTTTAATGAACCAAAATATAGCTCAATATAGGGGGTGGCCGTGGCGCGATGGATGTCTGCTCGCCTGTGAACCTCATGATGACAGGTTCGATCCCTGCTGTCGTCTATGTCGTTTTAATTCGATTAAAAACCTTCTAAAATTGTCATCAATGGGTTGCTGGTTTACTCATTACATGTTGTTCAGGCATAACACTAACAACATGTAATTGAGGTAAACTAGTATGCCCAACAAGGATGAACACGAATAAACTAATGTGAATTATAAGCGACATAGAAATAAGACACGGCATTCTCCGCTTTAGTTCAGCCGCCATCCCTGGAGATAAAATATCTGAGACAACAACCTTCAGTCTCAGAACATCGTGCCACACATCTTTCCTATCCTTCTTTCTCTTCCTTAACTTCACTCCCGCGCTGTGTTGAAACATTTAAAGGGTAATCATAATCCCTTGAGCGCGTGTAGATTATAAAAAAAAAAAAAAAAAACTTAATTTTAATTTTATCAAAATCGTTAGAGCCGTTTTCGAGATAAATGAGATCTTACACTAAGGGTGGTGACACCGTTAGTTTTGTAGGTAAATGTAGGCAATCACCAAAGGCCCTTGAGTTCCTTAGGTAAATTTTTTCCAATAGTTTTTTGTTATTATTAATTTGACTTTTAAAACAATGGTTCATGAAATCGATTTAAGTTTTTTCCAATGAGTTTAATTTTTTTTAAATAATTTAATAATTAATAATAAATAATTTATTTTTTATTCTATTTTAATAATTTTTAAATAAATTAGTAAAATAAAACTAAACTGTTTCTTTTTGTAATCAATTTTTTTTTTGTGAACCAAATGTGATTTTATAGTTTTTTTTTTTTTAAGAAATTCAAGTCTTTGTTATTTTTATTTTCTTATTATTAAAGCCCTATAGAACAAATGTGATTTTTTCATAATAAGGACTTAAATAAAAACCAGAAGATATCACGCAACTCATCTGAAATGGACATAAGAATTGAAAACGTCCTTCGAAAACGCAAGGCAAAATATCTGATCTCAACTTAAGATTTTGGAAATTAATATAAAATTCAATATAAAGAAAAGCCAAACTATTTTAAGTCATATTTTTCCTTATAACGACGGAAATATTAAAAATATATTTTTGAAATTAATTTAAAAAAAAAAGATCATAAAATTTTACATATAAATGCTTTGCTGAATAAAAACTACATTTAAAAGATTTTTTGGGAGGCAGCTTTGAAGTGTTTTTTTGCTCTCCTGAAAAATCATCAAAATTGACTTAAGATACTTTAACTTTTCAGTCGAGATGTATGTCCAACAACCGCGAAAACCTTTAAAGTTATAAATATCCTTACTTTATTTATTTTTCAGGGATGTACTGCCTCTTGCGAGGAATTGAAAAATTCTCCAAGAGTATCTCTTGTCATGGAAAGTGCTGCTCGTTAGCCGTTCGGAATCGGCAGAAAATTTTAGGTCCCCTCCGTTCCTGGTATCACGCACCCAGGAATGGTTGAGAATTGTAAGTCACTAGGTCCTGGTTAACTCCGAGCTGTTGCACCACCAAATTTATTTATTTTTTTTTTATTTTAATTTATTTTTTACTTTATTTATAAATTTCACTTAATGTGACGCCGATCCAAAGGCTTCTTCTAATGGTATGGCAATGCTAATTTAAGTTTGACACCGAACTTGAAATTCTTCGCATATGGCAATGCTGTTTTATATTTGACAACAGAAAGTAGAAAGTTTATTTTCAAGTGCTTTTTTTATATTTTGAATAAATTATTTTGTAAATGTTGGTACTTAGGTTTTAAAATAAATAGTATAAAAGATTCAGTGTTGTGTAAATCATAAAAAAAAAATATTTTTTTTTTGTGTTTTTTACAAAGAGAAGTGGTTTTCGAGTGAGAAAATATTCTGTCACATAATTCATTAAAAAAGCTTCTATTGTGTGTTGTTTTAATGAAATTATGTTCTTAATTGTTTTGTGGTTATGTTTTTTTATAAGAACATTCCTTTTTGGCTATAAAATATATTTTTAAAATGTTTTAAGTAACCTCAAATACGGTTCGAACAATAATTAGAAAAAACTTGTCGCTGTCTTTGACTGATAACGTGTCATTTTGACATGTCACTGACAACTGCATAGAACATTTACCCCCCCCCCCCCCAACGCTGCCGTAAAAGAAGTTTAACTTCAAAAATAATTTAATATTTTAATTCAGAACACATTAATCTGGTAACACTTGTCGCGCGTGTGAAAGCCCTTAATAGCAAGCAACGACAAATTATGTCGTGTGTCTATAACTAATTGAAATTAAAAGGATGTGATTATTACTGCAAGAATTCTATCGACACAAATCGACATTAGACTTTTGTTACCTCTCGCGACGACAATTTTAGAATTATTACATGCCACCGTTTCATACCATCCACTCCATCACAACTTCCAACAACTCCAGCAACACGAAGAGGGTGTTTTAAAACGAAAATATTCCCTGGTAGATGTGAAAATTGTGAAGGAAGGGTGGCATTTTTGGTATTATACCTAGATATAAATCATTCTGCCAAATACTCAGGGTGAACTTTGTACAGAGCCATACACATACTAATTCGTTTAGCAATGGATAAATTACTGCCATTACTTTTACTATGGTTTAAATACAACGATAGACAACTTGTGGTTCTCAGCTTTTCGTCATCGTTTTCAGTTCAACCCGAAGCCAACGCGCCCAATATACATACACAACCGGAATTCAACTTCAAAGCAAGGAAGTTAGCAATTATGCAAATGAATTGGCAAATTTTGCAAAATTTACTTTCCGTCTTTTCACCCGACAGTGATATTATTTTTTAACTTAACTTTAGATTGAATTTTATGTTTAGTTAATGGAAATCACTCAATAAACAGTTTGGCTTTGATTTTATTTCGCAGAATTAAATCTGGCAATGGTTATTGTTTTGTTCAGTCGAGTGTATCTTAAAGATAACATTTCAAGTCACTTGTGGGATTTAAGTCCGTGGAATTTTTGAAAATGTGTCACAGTTTTCATGCATTAAATATTGTTTAATTATTATGATTTGCTTTAAAATTAAATATTTTTTTTTAAATATACATACATATTTATATAATGTAGGAGGAAATAATTTAGTTGTCTTTAAAAATAGTTTTGTACTTCAGCTCGTGTCTGGGCTTTGGACTGAATCACGCTAAGACAGTTGCCTGTATTTTGACTTTAAATATTAAAGGTATTTCATTAAGGGTTTCCTAATTATATAATAAAACGGCGAACATGTTTTTTGTGGTACACTTTTCGCGGCCCACAAAAACCGAAGGGGCATAAATTGCACTTTAAACGAAAGCATTTTTTGCATAGATGTGCAGAATGCCAAAATTATTTAAATATACTACACCGAAATTGTTTAAAACAATAAATAAAAACTGCAAAACAATGCCCGGAAAACAAAAACAAAAACCAATTAGAAATGTCAAATCGACTGACACATAATTCGAAATGTCAAATCCAGAATAAACCATTCAGCGAAAACCCAAAACCCAAAGCCAGAACCCGAAACATTCAGGTTTGTTCACAGTGGTGTTCACATTACCGCCAACACGACTGAAGTTGATGAAGATGTTGTTGTTGTTGAATGTGAACCTCCCTAAATGAAGAAATATTATCTATAGGCGTATTTTATTGCGAACTTATAGGCAGCGCAGCAATGCGAGTGCGAATAAAACATTATATTCACTATTATATACACTCTTATTTTAATTTTCAAAGTTGGTATCCATGGAATAAATTTTCAACATAATGTCAAAATCAGCTGTCACCAAAAATAAAAAGTATTTGGAATCAAAATAGAAATTAAAATGGAAAACGAAACAAAACATGTAAAAGTAATTATAGTTATTTTAAACTTCTCGTATTAAATCAGTATTCTATTACAGGTCTTATTGGAGTATTTATTAGATTCATCTTCAAGCAGTGAAGAAAGCAGTTCATCATCAGAACTTGAGAACTTAATGAGTTCCGAAGATTCTTCCTCTGATGAGGAAAAGCATGCCAGCGTGTCGAATTTTATGCAAACAATTGAAGAATATAGTGACATCGAATTTAAATCCCACTTCAGATTAAATCGGTCAACTGTAGAGCAATTAATAGGTAATCAACTTATCATTTAATTTATGTTTTTATAAAATAAAAGTGTCCTTTTTTGCCAGTAAAATATTCTCAATCTAAGATTACCTCATCGAATCATGGAGGAAAAACAAAAATGGAGCCCAGAAAAGAAGTACACATATTTGTATGGTACATAAGCAACACTCTGACATTTAGACAATTGGGAAACCTATTTGGAATTGCTACGTCATCTGCGTGGTCTGTAGTTGGACGTATCAGCAGCTGGTTGGTTTCTGTAGGCCATGAATACATTAAGTGGCCGCAAGGAAATGTCATTGAACAAAACTCCCGTAAATTTGAGTTAAAAAAGGGAATACCTAGTATAATCGGGGCCATCGATTGTACGCATATCACAATAGCTGCTCCGAAAATCAGCAAAGAGTGTTATTACAACAGAAAACACAACTTCACTATCGTTTTACAGGCAGTTGTTGACGCTGATAAAAAGTTCATAGACATATGTGTTGGCGAGCCCGGTTCCCTACATGATAGCAGAGTTCTAAGAAGATCTGCATTGTACAATAGAGCACAAACCCATTATACCCGGCTGTTTCCGTCAAGTACATTTCTTTTGGGTGATTCAGCATATATGCTTCTACACACTGGATAGTGCCGCCTTTTAAAGACTATGGCCAATTGAATGATCAACATAAAGCTTTTAATTTTATACACTCTTCAACACGAATGGTGGTTGAAAATGCTTTCGGTTTGCTAAAAGGAAGATTCAGGCGAATAAACAAGTTTACTGAACAACGAAACTTGAATTCTATAAAAAATATTGTGGTTAGTGTGTTGCGAATGTCGTATGGATTTCCATATACACATTCCGCACTCACGTTTGAATCACCCTGTTTTAGAAGAAAGTGAAAATAAAATGTCAAAGACAAGTTGCGAAATCAGCTGGGTGACCGGAAACTCAGGTCAAAATCCTAAAGCCTAAGTCTGATCTTCGTCATGTTTCTCACGTTCGTTCTTTCTTGGTGTAGCTTTCATCCTGTACGGATCACAAAAATCTGGTAACTATCCCTGTAGAAAAATCGAGATTGGATATTATATCCTTATTCTGTTTTAGCAATCCAACCGAAATCTGAGAGTATACCCATCACTGCCCACCAAGCAAAATACCAGAGGAGGGATTCGGAGAAAGAATAATCAGCAGAGGCGTTTACTCATTTCGAACTGCCTCGAGCAATCTCGATCATCCCGTCCCACGTAGCCAACTTGGAAAAACTTTGCATCCACCCTGTCGATGAATCCAATTTTCTTAATTGGATCTAATTGGATCTAGTTGGACCACGTGCTAAATTTATCGGCTTCAATCCAATTTAAGAGGCATATCTCGCATTCCAACAATCCAATTCACCACGCTGATCATCCTAAGATAAGAGCGAGGATTTTTTTTGTTTCTTGTTGGAGAAGAGCTCCAGACCACCACTACAGCTACTCGCATGGCGACAACCTGTCTATCACTTGCACTTGCACTTGCACGAGTCCAAAATTAGGTCAGTCGTCATCCTGGCCTTGAATAATTCACTTGCCGATCTACCACCACCATCGTTGTCGTGTCGCAGTGCAAAGTGGAACAAGAGAGTCGCGTAAGCGTCGCCGTCTAAGTCGTCGACGTGGATGGTAGGAGCGCGACGTGTGTGTTGAGATAGGGCGGGTGATTTCTACCCCCAGGAGAAGCCCGAGAAGGCTAAAATTTTTTTTGTGATTTAATAGCATACTCATATGTATAGCTCGTAGAATTTCCTTTTTTTTTGATCAAGCGTATGTGAGTTAATGTGGTTTTAAGAAGCATATAAGTAAAGAGAATAGTGTTAAAGTAAAAGAAGTCTAAGAAGGAAAGAAGCTAGATAAGGGAGGAGAAAAATTGGAGAAGTGAAAGGTGAATAACGATAAAAGAAAAAAAAAAATAAGACGATACAGTTTCGCGAGCGTTTGCGGTTTACAGAGAAAAAAATCAATGTTAATTTTTACAGCTATCAGAGAGCCAACGGAGAAAGGAATTGTGCACAATTGTCTGGACCGTAAGTGGTGAGTTTGATTACATGTTTACTATATTTATCTCGATAACATATTTCTCATGTGAGTCCGAGTGGGACGAATACAGTCTCGCTAAGCTAGATTGTCATTTTTGTTGTTTATTGACTCTTGCACTTCTTCCTTTGAATATAAACAAATCAACTAGAATTTAATTACCTTGACCTACTCAAGCAAAAATTCCACATGCCGTCCTTAAGACCAAATTAGAACAAATGCGCTGATTAAACTGATTTAACTGAATAAACAATTAGATTGTAAGAATTAGAACTAAGCTTAAGGTATCAATAAAAGAAGAAAAATACGAATTTTGAAATGTACTAAGCAGAGTTTTGTGTGGGGGCTATGTGTGATATGGTTTGGGGCATTTCGATGAGCAAAGAGTCAGCGTAAGCTTATCGCTGCAATCAGTCATGGGGCAACTAACTTCGCGGAATATTTGTCGAGTAGAAGTTGCCAACAGGTGTACACGATACAGTGTCATGTGGGTGGGTCATATCGCGCAAGCTACTCAAGGCGAATAATATCTCTCGTCTACGAAACTAAATAAAGAGTCAAGTGAAAGTGTTTGTCCGTCGTCCTCTGCAAGTTCGAATCTAGGCATGAAAACAAGATCTTTTGTTCGCGATTGCCTGCTCTCTGAACAAGAACCTCGCCCACCGACGTTCCTAGCCGCGCCCTGCCGCCAGCATGCCTAGTCCGGTTCAGATCGAGTAGTGTGACAAAATCCTTTTAATCTAAGATCACGCAACAAACAGAAATGGCGCCCAACTTCGAGGCTTAGGATTTAAGCTTCCTCGCAATGAAATTGAATCTTGGTTTTGACAGTAAGTCCCGGTATTCGCTTTTGATTGGCATCCGCGTTGCGACTGTAAAATCAATTTTCATTTTCACTGTGTTTTCGAGTTTATATTAGACCAAATTATTTTCAAGTTATGGAAATTTTGCTGCATATGAACTTTATTTATCTTACATTTTTTTAGTGTAGTCTGTCTTCTAGCAGTTTTGTTGGAATACATTGCCACTTCAACTTTCACTTGTCTTAAATTTTGTTTCATAACGTCCGTCCGTTTACAAAATATATCCTTTTTGAGAAGCCCAGTTAGACCAACCACACAAACCTCCACAGTAAATTTATGAAAAGAAAATCTATATTGTATCAATCTATCACTATTTTTTTCACACAATTACTTTAAAGTTTAAACTATATTTAGAACTTTGAATATGAATGGTAATAATAGACCGAACACTCGTGCTAGTTCAAGAGGAAAATTTAATAATTCGAGGGGTCAATACTCTGGCACTTCTAATAGGAATTCCTTGAATAATCTCGGTCACAATTCGCAAAGCAACTTGAACCAAAGACCTCGTTTGGTCCAACATAGTCCTCCAGCGTCAAGTAGCGTGCAAAACAGAGACCAACAATTAGTAAATCCGATAGGGAGTCAGGTACAGATTCAAAATATGAGTCAGGAACAGCTTCTTAATATTGAACAAAATCCTCAGGCAGGAGAACCAGGTGCTCAGAACCCTGATAGAATTTCATTAAATCCAGAACGACACCAAGAAGAACTAATTGATTCCGTTCATACAGAACCCCCTCATCTGAACAATCAAGCGGCACCACAAAATACAGAAAACGATCAAAGACATTCCTCTTTAAGACCCAACCAATATGATATTCAAACACTTGCTTCGGCGTTTGAACGTATTATGGAAGCCAACAATAAAGTTGTTGTCAATGAAATGAAAGCAATAAAAGATTCTCTGACACGGAAATTAGACCAACTCTATAATCCTTTAGCTCAAACAGTCCATCCCGGAAATGTGCATAATTTAAATCCTCGTGTTGATTTTGACCAATTTTTACAGAATGCTTCCTTTTCTACTCAAAACCGATTGCCACCTAGTCAAGACACATCCCCTTCTCAACCTTCGACTAGCAGCTCAAACTGCAAAATTGAAAAGTGGAAAATTTCTTTCGATGGAACGGAAAACGTTCACGACTTTTGGTTCAAGGTTGAAACTCTAAGGCAAAAAGCGCAATGTACTTGGGATCATGTCTTAGCCAATTTTCATGTTCTCTTAAGAGGGAAGGCAGAAACATGGTTCTGGTTTTTCTTAAGGAAGAATCCAGATGCGTCTTGCCACAGCTTGAAATATGCCATAATTAAAGAATTCAGCAAAGCCGAGAACGAATACGACAAGATCCTACGTATGGTTTCTCGTCGTCAAGGTTTCAAAGAAACGTTTGACGATTTTTACACTGATGTTCTACGCCTCAACGCGCGTCTAAGTGAACCTTGGTCTGACACTAAAATGATGGATTTAATAAAGAAAAATTCAAAAGAATGTTTAGGCTCATTGTTGTTCCCTTATCAAGTTACATCCTTGGAACAAATGAGAGACGTAGCTCGGCAAGGTGAAGCGTTCATACAACACCAAGCTTCTCAAAAGTTTTCGAGTTATAAGCGTAACATAAATGAAATAGAGTCTGAAATTCCTAACGATGAAAAATCAGTAGAGGATCAGGAAATAGCTGCCTTTGCGAAAGCAAACAAACAAAGCGCCAAACCCATCGACACTTCTAATTTCATTTGTTGGAATTGTCAACAAAAAGGCCATTCGTTTTACGACTGCCCTAATGAAGTGCGTAATTTATTTTGTTATAGGTGCGGTGAGAAGAACGTTACCACCGTTGCATGTCCAAAGCATGGTTTAAACCGGAAAGCGAGCGAGTCGACAGCCGGGGGCACTCGTTCCACAAATCAGACCCCGAGCCAATAAGTAAGACAAATTCATCTTCGGAATGCCATAGGCAGCCTGAAGATGCTAACCCAAAATCCCTTGATAACCACCAACCTGAAATTAAATATATTCTCAAAAGACCTGAATTTCAAAAGATAGAACCGAATTTTCGACCTACACCACCTACATCATCTTTTCACGAGAGAATGAGACGCTACGCGCAAGCTAAAAATCGAATCAAAGCCAGTCATGTCGGCATGAAAATCACAAAGTGTAGAGATCGATATTTAGCTCGCAAAACTCACCGAAAAGACATTGAGTCCACCATTCTTGACGATACAAATGACATGAGACCTTTTCTAAACATACAGATCGGAAACGAAAAAGTATGTGCATTATTAGATTCCGGTGCGTCGGTAAGCGCTCTAGGAAAGGATTCCCTTGACCTATTGAATCGAAATTCTATCTCTATGAAACCATTTAAAAGTACGATCAGCACTGCCGATGGCACAAAACGAGAAATTTTAGGTATATGTAAGATCCCTATTTCTTTCAATAACATGACCAACGTCGTAGACTTTCATGTTGTACCAGCCTTGCAGCAACAAGCGTATCTTGGCATCAATTTCTGGAAAAGTTTTCATATTGTTCCAAAAATCATTTCAGAGATATCGTGTTTTGAAGAGCAAAGCTCTGATCCAAGGTTACACAACCTGACCCCTAAGCAAAGAGAAGAGTTGAGTAGGGTCATAGATTTGTTTCCATCATACTTGAAATTAGGACTTGGTAGAACGCATTTAGAGGAACATGTCATTGACACGGGTGACGCTGTGCCGATCAAAACTAAGCACTATCCGCTCTCACCACCTCGAGAAGCAGAAGTATATGCGGAAGTAGATAGAATGCTTCAGTTAGGAATAATTCGAGAAAGCAATAGCCCATGGTCTTCTCCGATCGTTTTAGTCCGCAAGCCAGGGAAAAATAGACTCTGCATAGACTTTCGAAGGCTTAACAAAGTGGCCAAGGACGATGCGTATCCTCTTCCGCAAATCTCCGGATTATTAAGCAGATTAAAAGACACCCATTACATCACAGGGCTTGATCTCAAAGATGCGTTCCACCAAATACCCCTTTCAAAGTCGTCATGCGAGAAGACAGCTTTCGCTGTACCAGGGAAGCCATTAATGGAGTTTGTTGTAATGCCCTTTGGTCTCAAAGATGCATCGCAGAGAATGACTCGATTAATGGACAAGGTCATACCGTCGAAATACAGGGAAAAGATTTTCGTTTATATTGACGATTTGCTTATTTGCACTGAAACTTTCGAAGAACATTTGACGCTCTTGGCTGAGGTTGCAAAGTTCCTCCGAGACGCCAAACTCACAATTAACGTTGAGAAAAGCAAATTCTGTCAGAGAGAGATCCGATTCCTAGGCTACATTGTCGGTCAAGGTTGTCTTAAGACTGATCCAACAAAAATTGAGGCAATCACCGAATTTCCACCTCCGCAAACTGCCAGACAACTTCGTCGTTTCCTGGGTATGGCAGGATGGTATCGCCAATTTATCCCCAATTTTTCGAGCCTCTCTGCCCCACTTTCCGATTGTTTGCGCAAATCAGATAAATTTCATCTGACACAAGATGCTATCGATGCTTTTAAAAAATTGAAACATGTTTTGACAACCGACCCGGTTCTTGCACAGCCTGACTTCTCCAAACCGTTCGTTATTCAGTGCGACGCATCTAGTGCAGGAGTCGGCGGTGTTTTGTACCAATTGGATAACGAAGGCCATGAACATCCTATCGCTTACGTTTCACAGAAACTCAACAAAGCACAGAGAAACTATACTGTTTCAGAACAAGAGTGTCTGGCCGCGATTGTTTCTGTTGAAAAATTTCGAGCGTACATAGACGGCTTGCCTTTCAAGATAATCACCGACCATTCAAGTCTCAAGTGGCTCATGTCGCAAAAGAATTTGAATGGAAGACTTGGTCGATGGAGTTTGCGACTCCAAGCTTTCAATTTTTCAATAGAGCATCGCAAGGGTTCTCTTAACATTGTCCCTGATGCGTTATCGAGATCAGACATAGCCGAAATAGGAGTTGAAGATGAGAAGGAAATCGATTTGAGTTCGTCTCACTTTCAGTCTAAAGAATATGAAGAGTTAAAACAGAAACTAAGTGAAAATCTAGAAAATTTCCCCGACATAACTCTATCTGATGGATTCATCTACAAACGCGTTAAGTATCGAACAGGCTCACCCGATGAAGAAGAAAGCTTATGGCGTCTATGGTTGCCAAAAGAGCTGACAAGAAAAGCTATTGCCAATGTCCATAATACAAAATCAGGATGTCACGGTGGCATTGAGAAGACCTTGTTTAGGGTGAGGCAAAAATATTTCTGGCCAGGCATGGTCAAGGACATAAAGCATTTCATTAACTCTTGCGACATCTGTAAGCAGATAAAGCCACCATCCACGTCACTTAGACCTAAGATGGGCTCTCAGGTTTTGACCGAACGTCCAATGCAACGTCTTTACATTGACCTGCTTGGTCCATATCCGCGCACCAAATCTGGTAATACAACCATCTTCATTGCGATTGATCACTTTACGAAATTTGTCTTTGTGAAGACACTGAAGAAGGCTTGTGCGAAGTCAATATGTAATTATTTGGAAAACGATATCTTCCAAATCTTTGGATGTCCTGAATACGTCCATAGTGACAACGGAAGGCAGTTTGTCTCCAAAGAATTTAAAAATTGTACGGAGTGTCATAACATAAAACATATAACAACAGCCTTTTATTCGCCTCAGGCGAACAGCTCTGAACGAGTGAACAGAGAAATTTTAGCTAAGATAAGAGTCTTTGTCAAAGACAAGCATGATGAATGGGACAAGTACATCCCACTTATAGGTGCAATTTTAAGAAGTGACTTTCATTCATCCATAAACTGTTCACCTTACTATGCCTTGTTTGGTCAACACATGATGACCGGAGGTAAAGAATATGAGTTTCTAAGAAAAATAAGATGTTTAGATGAACCCGACTTGCTAGTCATTCCATCGTCGGACAGAATGCTCTTGATGAGAGAAAGAATAAAAAACAATTTAAACTCTGCTCACCTTAAAGCTGAGCGTAGCTACAATCTTCGAGCTAAAAGTGTTTCCTTTGTCCCGGGACAAGAAGTTTTCCGTAGGAATTTTGAGCAAAGTAGCTTTGCCAAAGCAAGGAATGCCAAATTTTCACCTAAATTCATAAAGTGTAGAGTAAGAAAGCGAGTTGGCAATTGCCTTTATGAATTAGAGGACCTTAAAGGAAAAATCATAGGGAAGTATCATGCCAAGGATATCAAACAATGACCGTTATGACGTGCATCGACATCTCGTTTTCCTTTTCGTTATCTTCGCGTGAACTCGAGAACGAAAAAGGTTTGTTGCGAATGTCGTATGGATTTCCATATACACATTCCGCACTCACGTTTGAATCACCCTGTTTTAGAAGAAAGTGAAAATAAAATGTCAAAGACAAGTTGCGAAATCAGCTGGGTGACCGGAAACTCAGGTCAAAATCCTAAAGCCTAAGTCTGATCTTCGTCATGTTTCTCACGTTCGTTCTTTCTTGGTGTA
The DNA here is from genome assembly GCA_911387755.1 of Chrysotoxum bicinctum. Taxonomy (NCBI): domain Eukaryota; kingdom Metazoa; phylum Arthropoda; class Insecta; order Diptera; family Syrphidae; genus Chrysotoxum; species Chrysotoxum bicinctum. The sequence goes on from OU426987.1 coordinate 47,967,453, forward strand.
GCTTTCATCCTGTACGGATCACAAAAATCTGGTAACTATCCCTGTAGAAAAATCGAGATTGGATATTATATCCTTATTCTGTTTTAGCAATCCAACCGAAATCTGAGAGTATACCCATCACTGCCCACCAAGCAAAATACCAGAGGAGGGATTCGGAGAAAGAATAATCAGCAGAGGCGTTTACTCATTTCGAACTGCCTCGAGCAATCTCGATCATCCCGTCCCACGTAGCCAACTTGGAAAAACTTTGCATCCACCCTGTCGATGAATCCAATTTTCTTAATTGGATCTAATTGGATCTAGTTGGACCACGTGCTAAATTTATCGGCTTCAATCCAATTTAAGAGGCATATCTCGCATTCCAACAATCCAATTCACCACGCTGATCATCCTAAGATAAGAGCGAGGATTTTTTTTGTTTCTTGTTGGAGAAGAGCTCCAGACCACCACTACAGCTACTCGCATGGCGACAACCTGTCTATCACTTGCACTTGCACTTGCACGAGTCCAAAATTAGGTCAGTCGTCATCCTGGCCTTGAATAATTCACTTGCCGATCTACCACCACCATCGTTGTCGTGTCGCAGTGCAAAGTGGAACAAGAGAGTCGCGTAAGCGTCGCCGTCTAAGTCGTCGACGTGGATGGTAGGAGCGCGACGTGTGTGTTGAGATAGGGCGGGTGATTTCTACCCCCAGGAGAAGCCCGAGAAGGCTAAAATTTTTTTTGTGATTTAATAGCATACTCATATGTATAGCTCGTAGAATTTCCTTTTTTTTTGATCAAGCGTATGTGAGTTAATGTGGTTTTAAGAAGCATATAAGTAAAGAGAATAGTGTTAAAGTAAAAGAAGTCTAAGAAGGAAAGAAGCTAGATAAGGGAGGAGAAAAATTGGAGAAGTGAAAGGTGAATAACGATAAAAGAAAAAAAAAAATAAGACGATACAGTTTCGCGAGCGTTTGCGGTTTACAGAGAAAAAAATCAATGTTAATTTTTACAGCTATCAGAGAGCCAACGGAGAAAGGAATTGTGCACAATTGTCTGGACCGTAAGTGGTGAGTTTGATTACATGTTTACTATATTTATCTCGATAACATATTTCTCATGTGAGTCCGAGTGGGACGAATACAGTCTCGCTAAGCTAGATTGTCATTTTTGTTGTTTATTGACTCTTGCACTTCTTCCTTTGAATATAAACAAATCAACTAGAATTTAATTACCTTGACCTACTCAAGCAAAAATTCCACATGCCGTCCTTAAGACCAAATTAGAACAAATGCGCTGATTAAACTGATTTAACTGAATAAACAATTAGATTGTAAGAATTAGAACTAAGCTTAAGGTATCAATAAAAGAAGAAAAATACGAATTTTGAAATGTACTAAGCAGAGTTTTGTGTGGGGGCTATGTGTGATATGGTTTGGGGCATTTCGATGAGCAAAGAGTCAGCGTAAGCTTATCGCTGCAATCAGTCATGGGGCAACTAACTTCGCGGAATATTTGTCGAGTAGAAGTTGCCAACAGGTGTACACGATACAGTGTCATGTGGGTGGGTCATATCGCGCAAGCTACTCAAGGCGAATAATATCTCTCGTCTACGAAACTAAATAAAGAGTCAAGTGAAAGTGTTTGTCCGTCGTCCTCTGCAAGTTCGAATCTAGGCATGAAAACAAGATCTTTTGTTCGCGATTGCCTGCTCTCTGAACAAGAACCTCGCCCACCGACGTTCCTAGCCGCGCCCTGCCGCCAGCATGCCTAGTCCGGTTCAGATCGAGTAGTGTGACAAAATCCTTTTAATCTAAGATCACGCAACAAGTGCTTGCATTTTACACAATTTATGCATTATCAATAGTGATAACATCACATTAATTGAAGAAACAACACCTAAAGAAAACAACTTGCAGCAAAATTCTAATCCCGAAACTAATGCACCTGGAAGTCGATGTGAAACACTATTCGCATACCTGTGTAATCATCATATAATTTAATCAAAAACTTGTGAATTCATTTTTATCTTCATTTTTATTTTATTTATTCATATTCATATTTATTTTATTTGCAAAAATAAAAATACTTCAAGTTAAAAAAAAAATAAAAAACTTAAATTAATACTTCAAAAAATAAATGAATCAATTGAAAACCTTTTAAGAAATAAACAACAATCATAATTTATTCAATTTGCGATTGTTTATTTTCTTAAAAGTTTTTCAATCAGTTCGTACTTTAGTTTTCTCGACTCGGCTTTATATTTTTGATGCCGCGCCTTTGCCTGTTGGCGTTCTTCGAAGCGGTTTTGAATAGCTTGCGCTTCCCGCTCTCGCTGTTTTATTTTTTCTTTGTAGTAATCTGATCTGGACATATTTTTTTGGCTGGCTTTGTTGTTGTCGTCGTTGTTGATGAAGTTGCAGCAGGAGTAGATGAAGATAAGACTGGCAACGGCGAGACAGCAACTACATTAGAAGAATTTGAAAGAAAAGCTGCTTCTAAGGATGCCGAAGCAAAGTCTTCCTCAAAAGCTTCCCATGTAGGTGCTTCTTCAACATCATGTTCCGCACAATTAAAACTTCTTGCCGCTGTCAGCGTATCGGATGACGCTAATAAAGAAACTGGTGCATCTGCATTCTGTGAAAAAAAATTGTAAATTCTTTTTGAAATTTAAATTTAAATTGAAAATTTCTCTTACACTATGAATGGATTCGGAGCAGCGTTGCCGCCAAAAAAAAAATTTTCGTGCCACACTCTTTGAAAAAACGTGCCATTTGTGACATTTTCGTGTCATATGAAAAAAACTGAAGTTATTCTTTAAAAATAAATTTTAATTAAATACTATTACAAACAAATAACAAACAAAAAATCAGTTCCTCTATTCGTGTATAAGTATTTTCCAGAAACAGGAGTTTTTGGCAAGTTCATAATAAGTAATAAGTTTGTATTATTTAACTACCTATTTCACATCACATGATGAGTACCTATTATTATTATTAAAAAATATAAAGACGTAATAAAGCTTTGTTATAATAAGTTAAATAAAAAAATTAGCTGGAGGTTTGAAATTTTGGCAATTATTAGGCTTAATAATTTCATTACATGACATTATAGCATTAATTGTTTTGTATATGACAGTCTGTTTTTGTTGTTTGTTTTAATATTATTTAGCCTTGAAAACAATCGCTCTGCTGATGCACTTCCGTGAAGCAAACTAAGAAGAATCAACATAAATTTTGAAATATCAATGAACATTCCTTCGTCAATATTGTTTTTTAATTGGTACAACTAAACCTAGAACGTTTTGGAATCTTCAAGAAAAATACTTTCGGCTAGTCCAATCTGTTTTTTTTTTTTTTCTTTTTTCGCCAAAAAGAACATCTTTCTCGCACTCTAATAGATGAGAAAATTCTGATACCAAAATATTGAAGTGTGGCAAAATACTTTGTATGTTTGAATTATTTTTTAAAAAGGTTGGGTCAATTATCTTAAGCGCATTTAGGTAAACTAATGAAAAAAAAACGTGCCATATTGAAACTTTTCGTGCCACCGTGTCACGAGAAAATTTCCGTGTCAAAATGGCACGATCGTGCCACATCGGCAACGCTGATTCGGAGCCGTCCGTATCCGAGGCTTGTTTTTGCTTAGCATCTAAGTCGTATTTTATGTGGCCGGGAAGTCTTCCCGACGGTACAACCCCTAACCTGGAGGGCCAGGTCCTTAGTATGACTCCAACAACGGGGAGCCGGATAAACCGCTCCTTACAGGCCTGAGCTCCGAATACGTCAGAGTAGCCCTGTAAGGTGTTCACTAAGTAGTTCAGCCTCACTGGAACTTTAGACGCCACCATTGACTCCATCTGGGAAATTCCTCCGCTATCACCTGGATGAAAGGACAGATGCCTTAGAGGAAACACCTCTTCCCTCCTCTCTCGTTTGCTACCCCCAACAGCCTTCCACTGGGGTTGTGACCCAATCTCCATTTGTGGAACTAGGCACCCGATGTTCACTGCGGGGAGGTAAGAGTAGGAGTCGATAGACAGATGTAGGTTTTTAGAAAAAAACTTGTGAATCCTTGTGTCCTCTTGGGAGCACGTGTCTACCATTCGAACATCTCGTCGATCAGATAGACTTCGAAAAAAAAAAAAAAAAAAAAAAAAAAAAAAGACTGGGACTTTTGAAGTAAATTCATATTTGGGCGAAGGAATGTAGCATATTCACCTTTTTATTTTTGACGAACATTGCTACAAACTGCAACATAAATGACTGTGGATTTGACACCGGCTTTATCTCTACACGTTAACTGACTTCGGCTTAACCTTTGGCCGAATCAACACGTAACTTAATAACCTCCTCTTAGTTGTAAATTGTAGTATTGAAACATAGGTATATTTACTTGAATTTAATATACTTACATAAATCTACTTAAAATAAAATAATAGACCAAAGTAAGCCTTTTCTTAAATCTTTGAAAATGATGTCAACATTGGAGATAGACCCATACTGCATAACGATTTTGTTCATAGAATAAGCCCTGCAGTCATTTCTTAAAATATTCTTGACGAATTAGGGGACACCCCGCTTAGAAACTGAATGACAATATGCAGTTGCTTATGGAACTTACTGCACATTTACTAACTATTCAATGTTGTCCACAAATACGAGTACATCTTACGTGAATGCACGGCTCATAACACACGAAATCTCGGCATTACCTGACGATTCAAATGAGATTTTCTCGACCTCACCACTACCATCCTGCGTGAAGAAATCCTCGTCTATTTTTATGACCCACCCTACATAAATCCTCAAAACAAAAACAAACAAAAAAACACACAAAGATCAATGTGATATCGACACAACCTTCTATTATTCTCCAAGTGTTTTCGTTCCTTAATTTCCTCGAGGCTCCGTATTAAGTGAAATACTCACAAATCAATTGATTTTTCATGATGCCCCCCAGACAAACACACTGCCATAAATTTCGAGTGCTTAATTACCACCATTACCCCATATATTTCTGGGGCTGTTTGCTTCCACATTTCATGTTATATTATACAAGCAGAGTGCGAGAGGGTGATCTATCCGTTTTCTCGATTCATTCTCGTCCTTGTAATTATTTCCTCGTCCTTGCCGCGGGCCAATGGGATATCCTCAGAGTTAAAAAAAAAAAAAATAACTCGTGCAGATTCAGCTCTCAGAATATTAAGATGGAAATTCCTATCTCATCTAATCCATCCAACTTAATGGTAGCCAGAAGAATCACCCGTTGATGCCCTTACAAATGGACCAACTCCCATTTATCCTTATATCTTACAATGCAGTGCACACACGTACTGAGCAGAAGGATTTGAACCTAGCGCCTTCGTGTGGTCTGGTAGGTAAGATTTAATGGAGAATTTGTTTTACCAGATTAATTAGTATTCATGGTCAATATAGAAAATGGGGGTTGTGTTTTTTTGTTTGCTTGGTTGCTCACAGAGTTGGGTACATCAGTCACACTCTAATTCTTGAGCATACAAAATATTCATAGGAGAAATTTTAGTTGCAATTGCAACCCGAGGAACATGCATCTCTTAGAAATGTGCCCTTTTGGTCTGGAATTCGAATAAAACACTTTTGGATGTGAAGCACACCAAACTTTTATCCAGACTCCAGGGTTCATGGTGTCAGTTGATTCGGTAAAGAGGAACGGCAAGTTAAGGTGGAGGTGACAATCGTGTGTTCTCCATTATATCCTACTCAGCCCGACAGAGAACCTGCACCAGCACCGGCACCAACTCCATTAACCATCACCCCGATTATTCCGACAAACCATCAGGGGGTTTCAGAATTGAGATGGATAGCTGATATGAGTCGGAAAAAGAGAAACTTAGTGGCGTGAAACGGAACGACTGACATTTTGAACTTTATACTCCGGAGTCCATATGTGATTTTTACTTACCCTCTAAGGGCTACGTATTGTTTTTAAACACTTTTGAAATAACTTATTTTGGTTTAAACCTCTTACTTAATAACAGTCCGAAGTAGATCAGAGCTCCAAAGAACAAACTTCTCCCAGCCAGCTCGTTCCCTAGTAACCTTCCTCTAGTTCTCCAGGTTAAGTTCGTTAGCTTCCACTAATTCTGTTGGCGATCTGAATCCGGGTTTCCCTCTACTACTCTGACAAGCTTCATGCCTCCTGTATCATATACCAGTACAGTGCCAGTACGTGTTTTGGTTGATCGAAAGAAGACTGTACTACTCAATTGCATTCCAAGTCCAAGAAAGCAGCGATGGGCAAGAGTTAGTCTTTCTTTGATCTCACTACTGGTATCGTTGGCTGAGCTTAAAGCAGTGTCTAGTTAAACAAGATCTCTACCTGAATCCAAGTAACAGTTATCTATAGTAACGCCCGCCGCCGTCCCAGGGGTCCTTGTTGGGTATCCTTTCTTGATCACAAAATATAATTAGTCTTGCTCTCATTGACCGTTAAACCCTTCGAATCCATCTCAATACTCATTAAAGTGCCACTTAGATCCCAGATGCCGCTTTCTACTTCTGATTAAATCAATAGCTCTGTCGTAAACTAGGATCAATACTTTTTTTTTGAAAGAAAAAGCTAGAGCTAGAACTGTTGGTGGAAGATTTGTGCCGTGACCAAGAAAGAGCATTGCATTGCCCAATACTTTTTTTGACATCAAAGGTATCAGCGAGATCTTTACTGACCTTGAGGGATCAGCGTTCATTATGCACCGTCTTACAGCTTATAAGGAGTCAATTTGAAGTTTCTTGGTTTTCTTCCGAGATTTACTGGAATTTCAATATTTGAATGCTGGAAGATGGACCTCCACACTATTAGGTCGCTTGTAAACGGTCTTGAACATAATAAGATCCTAAAGTTGACGACACTATTTCCCTAAAAATTAAGTGCCGTTCAATTCATCTGAGACATTTCTCCGAACATATTTTGATGATGGCCTGGTGCATACTCCTAACAAAGTCATACTATTTTTATTTTATCGGTGTCAGATAGAAGAAATTGTTGATCAACTTCATCTATGCTCAACAGAACAGTCTGTACTGCAGCAATTTAAATCTTGCAGAAATAAGTTTTCGATGATCCCTCTACCAACTTCAATTTTATTACGAAGTTCTATTGATCGTTCTTAAACGCTTGAGTTCAGGCGTTGTAACCTTGAGGGTTTTTTTTTTTAATTTATAAAGAACTTAATTCCTCCTATAACTTTTCCCAATTTCCGCAATCATGTGCTTCTTTTTTTTTTTTTTTTTTGTATAGATGCCGGTATTATTCTCTTCACCTGTGCTTGTAGAGATCCTAAAAATGTGTAGTCTTGCAGTGCGACATTGGGTCTTGTGAATAAAATAATAGTTAAAGCCTTTTTTGGGAGAAGCTACTAAAACCAACTAGTCATAGCTTTTACTAGCAGCTAAAGCTAGACAGTTCTAGCTTAAGCTATGTTTCAAGGGAATAAAAAAAATGATACCGCTAAATAGCTTATGCTAGAAAATTCTAGCTTAAGCTTCGTAATTTAAGCTGTGTATTCACATGTTTCGACTAGGTAGCTTTAGCTGGAACTGTACATGTATGACCAAAAGGAAGGTTGTTTTGCAACTGTTTGTGATTTGTTCTATAGGGCAAGTATTGGTTTCGGGTAAAAAATGTTTTTATCATATGGTCAGTCAGTCCCTGCGTCTATACGTTCACAGTCTTATTTTTGAGCTATTCCCTTACATTTAATTAACCGCTCGCACAAGGTCTTAGTATCTACCTGCTTCATAAGATACTGAAAATAAGCCCTATTCAAAGCTTTCTAGACAGGTCGAGGTAGCTTTAACTATAATATTCTAGTTTAAGCTATTTTTATACACTCAAATTGAAGCTTTGGCTTGGAAAACAAGCTAAAAATAAATGAATTGAGCGTTGGCTATTAAAATAGCTATTAATATTACTAAAGAACATCTTTAACTAGCTAGCTTATTTTTATTCACTAAAAATCCAGCTTTTACTAAAAAATCCAAGTTTTAGCTTCAGCTTTTTTTTTTTTTATTCACAAGGCTGTTTCTTGCGATGTCCTTGTCTGTATAGTTAAACGTGTTCAAATCAGGGGCTTCGTTTAAGTGGTCAAGTAAATCAAAGCACGTCAGAGGTGAGATTTCTGTGGGCTTCTTCGCAATGTTTTCTCTGGTTTTCAATACTTAATAGTGACAATAAAGTTGTTCCTCAGAGGTTATTAGGGACTTAATTGGGAAGAATGTGGGAATATCGTGGGAAGTCGTTGAACATCGAAATTTCTCACATAAACTTTTTTGGCATTGAAATGTATGTAATGATCAGAACATTCGTAGGAAATGATCCCAGTGAAAGTTGGCATTTCGGATCTTTCTTGATACTAGAAGAGGGTCTAGGCTCTAGAGGGTTGATCAAAATGGTCAGTCTAGTTGATGATTCATTGGTCCGCAGATTTTGCATAGGTTCCGTCACCATATAGACGGAGGGTGGAGGAGAAGATATAACCATGAAGTGCACGATCTTCACAGCGACACCAACCTTGTCAATCGAGTCAAAGCTTAGCTACTGACATGGCTATAGAGTGAGTGAACTAAAGGGCTTTGGGCTGGAAAGTCTTCGAATGCAATCCCGAGAGAGGAAGACTATATTGAATCAGGTTGCGCAAACAGGTGGGAGAGCACGTCAACCACGTCCGATCTGCATTAAAGATTCACCCTAAGTTAGTAAGATAGTAATTAAGATTAATGAAGTTAAGAATGTCTAAAATTCTAAAGAAACCGAACTGAATCATATATAAAAAGGTGGGTTTCTTTTCAAATCATGGGTTATTTTGAAACTGAAAATAGTTTCCCGTACGAGATCTTGACAGAAAGTCAGTATTATTCCTACATGGAACGAAATGAGTCGCTTCATGCTTGAACAACGTTGGGAAATATTGAAAACTCATTTCCAAAATGATTACTGTGTATGTGTAGCCCAATATGTGCGTTTTTTTAGAAGAAGTTTTGGCCGAAATGAAGCAACCACTGCGCCTGCTGTACGCAAGTTTGTGCAAGAAGTTCGTGAGACTGGTATGCTAGTGAACCACACTCATGGTGTACAGTGCGCACAGACGAGGTGTAGCCGATAGTGTGAGACTCAATTCACGAACAGCAACTCGCCATCGATCTCAACAGCTCAAAGATCTCGGATTATTTGCTTACAAAATCCAATTGACTCAGCAGTTGTTTGGGCCTTAGAAAAGTTTGAATTTTACAACTTTTTTGGGCGAAAAATCATCTTTTCTACCGAGGCTTACTTTCATCTCGGCGACTATGCTAACTAACAAAATTGTGCATCAGGTGCTCGGAAAATAAGTACGTTATTATCCAGAAGCCAATGCATTCACAGAAAGTAACAGTTTGATGTGGATTGTGGTGTGGTGGCATCACTGGACCATTTTTCTTCGAAACTTTTCAGTCAACGGTGGGCGTTACAGAGCCATGTTAACTGACTTTTTGCCTTCTGAAATTAAAGACATGGACTTGGACGATCTCTGGCTTATGGACGATGAAGCAGCATGCCGCAATCGATCTTTTGCAAACCAAATTCCCAAATCGTGTTAACAGCCATCTTGCGATATCAATTGGCCACCTCGGAGCGGCGATTTGACCCCTTTGGACTTGTTTTGTGGGAAACAGTGAAGGAGCAATGTTATGCCAACATTTTGAAAACGATTCAAGTACTTAAGGCCAATATCATCTAAGCAATCTGTGAGCTACAGCCCGAAACCATTAACAAGGTCTTGGAAAATTGGAGTAACAGAATAGGCTATTGCGAAGTTAGCCGAGGCAGCCACTTGAACGACATTGTGCTTCATGGTTAATGGGAATGTTTGGTCTTACTAATAAAGCTATATTACATGGACAAATTTAATTTCGTTCATTTTATTGTATTTTCAAAAAGAAACTTGTATTTGGCCCACCCAGTATTAATGTATACCATATCGAAGAAGAAATTTCATTCTTAGTCTCAGCATCAGCATCAGCAGTAGCACAACAAGACTTTGATTGGACCTGGCTCTATTTAATGCCAGGTCCACTCCGTCATAGCTTATCATTCAAATTCAAATTTCTGATCTTATACCATTAGAAAATATGGACTAGAAAGCAGATCAGCTGTCTTGTATTTCGTTCTACAAAGCGGGAACTCTCTTGTACTAAAATATAAACACCTAAACTTATTCGCAAAACCTAAGACCTTAAACAACGAGCAACTCCTTGCGCCCTGTACTGGTACACTTGACCACAGCCATGTTTTGTCACTGAACTGGGGCACGCACATCAGAAGATTTACTTTTATGGCCCCACGTCCGATCTGACGCTCCACTGATTTGGACCGGACCTGAACGTAATTAAGTCACAATAAATTTGCTCATAGATAAAATTTCATTGGCACAGTCATTCCGGGACTGATGTTTATCAAGGCCATCAGGACATCACCGTGTGTCGTCGACGTCTCCTCATAATGTATTATGCCAACTAAATACCTCCAAAACAAACATCAAAACCACAATTCACACACACGCACTCCTACATTAAGCCTACAAAATGATTATCCTGGCCAAATGACCGAGCCAATAAATTGACAAATTTCTTTGTCAAATTCATTTATATTGACGGACGGGCGAAATAAAATTGAATTTCATCGTCCCACTCGACAGCTGATTATAACCACCATTTTGTCCACTTTTACCATACACCGCCATCAGTCGATGGTATCCGAACTTCGGCGGCCGATATGGCTTAAACTAACAAATTCACAAATAAATTAGTTGTTTAGCGTGAATTATAATTAATGGGCATTTTTAATTGGTCTGCAGCATAGGCATTGGGCAGTTGTTGATTTCCAGGACCTTGCAGTGTTTTTAGTCTAATTAAACGTGTATTGAACTGAGTCATTCCACCATGAACGTCCATCAGTTCACATATCAGTCAGCGGTGATGGTTACTGCCATTGCCATAGGTCTCGAACTCCATTTAAGCCACATTTATTCAGTTTTCTATATGAACATAATTCAATCGTAGATAAAATTGCACGCGATGTTAATGACAATAATTATTATTGTTGTGATATTCACGGTATCTCGTTTGTATCAGTGTGTTTATTTTCGGATTAGGGGTGATTTGTTTTGTTCGAGTGTAAGTAAATAAATGGTTCATTGTGTGCGTCTGGAATTACTTGAAATTGTACTCAAATCAATCGTTTTTGATTTTTGTCGATGACGGCAGTGGGTGATTATGAACAAAATGGAGGATGTGCTCAATGTGAAAAAGCTAAGCAGGTGCTCGTAAAAACACAAGTGAGCAAGAATTCATTGAAATCTGCTTTCTGAGTTTTGAGCAGGTTCAAATCAAATTCACTATTAAATGGGTGGTTTGATAAAATGGAGCACTTACTCAGGGCAGATTCTCCTCACAAGAAACTGAGCAAGTGCTAGCGAAAAACAAATTCTATTCTTTCGAATTCTATTTATTCGAATTTAAACGAGCAGGTGCTCCCGTTTTTTCATCTAAAAAAAATTGGCATGAAGCTAAATTATAATAAAAATGCTCGACAGGATGACACGTTCTTGCTCCTATATTCAAGAGGCTAAGAATTTTAAACATGGTATTAGAGATAAGTACTCAAAGGAATAAAATTAATTTTTTTTGGTTTTGATTCCTACAACGACTCCCTTAATTTATTAATAGCCCCTGTAGCGCAAACGCTAACAGTCTTTTGAACGTTCTTAAGTTAATTAACATTTTACGCTTTGCCTAGTGCAGGCTACCAAACAATCAAACCATACGCTAAGAATTCGGACGTACCACTTCTGTGTACGTACACAAAAATTTCCGCAATTCCCAAATTGTTTGAAAGTATGGTTAAATAAACAATCCACTTTTGAATAAGCTAAGAGATGCGTTGGAAAAGTATACGTTTATGTATGAATAAAACCTACAGTTGTGGTTTATGCTGAATTAACATCACTGACAAATTTGTTGTCAAACAAGTGGCAAAATTATTAATAAAATCAAATCTTAATACCATGTACATACATATGTACACCACGTCAAATAAGGGCTCGAAGAATTTCGTTGAATTTCATACTCTCACGTGACAGATAGGGAACATGCACACCGCACACGCACTAAGAGGCAACATTTTGACCATTGACTATTAACGTTTACCTTCTAATCGTAAATTAAAATTTCAAACCACATAATTTTGGCTCTTGTGAATATTTACCCATGGTGGTCAGCCATCAGACAAATAGGGGAATAACATGTAGAATACGAAAACATGCACGTGCCGTAACTATTCGGGACTGGTGGAAGTCTGATCATAGCCTCTCCATGGCGGCCGCTAGAAACAAGCCTTTAAAAAGGTTTGGCTAATATGATCAGGCTGGTTCCTCAGGTTGGCGACAGGTGAAATCCCTGTTCCGTAAAACTAAATGAATTACGAGACCGACAACAAGCCTCGGAATCGGACTGATCACACGACGACAACCCATGCAACGAAAACTGAAAAACGGTTTACGAATTTTCTTATGGAACGTACGATCGCTCTATAGAGCTCTAGCTGCTCAGCAGCTTGCCGATGCCCTGTCAAAATATAAAGCTGACATAACAGCTCCCCAAGAAATCAGATGGACAGGGAATGGTGTTTTACAGAAGAAAGAATATGACATATACTACAGCTGTCATACAAAACACCATGTGCTCGTTGTAGGCTTCCTAGTCAGCGAAAAAATAAAGTCTACTATCATCGGCTTTAACGCTATAAGCGAAAGGCTATGCACCCTTCGCGTGAGTTAAAGGTCGTGGTTGCGGGTTTGCGTTAAAAAAATATAACTTTATTAATTGAAAGACAAAATGATAGTGCATGTACAATATGTTTGGCTTTAACATTGAACCTACTTAATAATTATTATTTGGTTAGGTGATTTCTAAGAATCGCCAGAAATTTAGCAGACGCTGATTAGGCGTTATTTCCAGAAATGCTTATTGTCAACTTTGCATTACAGTTTATTGCAGTTCATTGTTCTACATTATGTTTATTGAACTTGAGTGTATAGCTGATGTTGATATTGCTGATGTTGATACTGCTGATGTTGGGAGTTGGCGGAAATGAGGTTCGTAACTAGTGCGAGGCAAATTTACGAACATCAGCCTCATTAAGGTTCACGGACCTACGGAGGAGTCCTCAGACGAAGAAAAAGAGACTTATTACGAACAAGTCGAGAGGGAACTCAATGCCTGTCCAAGGTATGATGTTAAAATCATCCTTGGGGATTTGAACGCAAAAATAGGTCGGGAGCCGGTATTCAGGCATTACGCAGACACCCATAGTTTGCATGAGAACACTAATGATAATGGACTTCGAGTCTTAGAATTGGCAGCATCGAAAAACATGGTCGTTGCGAGTACCAGGTTCCCGCGTAAAGATATCTACAAAGCCACCTGGGTATCACCTGATGGAGTCACTCGTAAGCAAATAGACCACGTGTTGATAGACCGTCGCCACTACTCAAACTTGATGACGGTACGAACGTACCGAGGTGCCAATATCGACTCGGATCACTATCTTGTTGGTATGGTTTTCCGAGGGCGGATTGCCTTGCGAAGACGTATTGCATCCGCCGATCAGGTTCGAATCAACACGGCTGCCCTGCGCAATGGAAACACCAGTAACACCTTTGGTAATGCGTTAGGACTCGCCCTAGAATCACTTGATTTAGGGAGAGTAAGTCCTAGAGCCAGTATGCTGGGCGAGAACGAGGTCCGCACCAGGTGCGGAAGTTCTACCAATCCGTCCGAAACATGACGCAGTACACACCACGCTGCACATACTGCAAAGACGGAGAGGGAAATCTGATCACCGATCCTGAAAGCATACTGGAGCGATTGGAAGTCTATGCACTTTAATGAATTGCTAAATGGTCAGCTCACTGCAAAAGTGCAGGCTCCACTACTTCAAGAAGAATACCCTATGTTGCCGCCACCAAGCATAGAAGAGGTTGAGAAGGCTATAGGCCGGCTTAAACAGAACAAAGCCACGGGAGCCGATGGCATACCAGCCGGATTATTTCATCACGGCGGGCCAGCCTTACGTCAAGCAATTCATGATATTATAGTGCACGTGTGGGAGCAGGAAGAAATGCCAGAAGACTGGCGACAAGGCATAATATGCCCCATACATGAGAAGGGAGATGTCACAACGTGCAGCAATTATAGAGGTATCACGTTGTTGAGTACCACCTATAAGATACTCTCCACTATCCTACAAGACCTGCCAGTACCCCAGTGGCGGTTTAGCCACGAAGCAAGAGCAGCAAATGCTACGGGCCCCGCGTATTTGGGGGCCCCGCGCACGAACCTTTTCTGACCATAAAAAAGTATTATTTACATATTAGATTTAGTCACAATTACTCAGAAGAAAATATTTGCGTCAAAATGATCAACTAAAATTTTATTTTTCTATCTGCTAGTCTTACCAAAAATCATGTTTCGCACCGCACCAAACGCAAATTGGACAACGGTATGAAATTCAGGTATTTATTGTCACCATTGATAACGTACTTACTGCTTTAGGTAAACGTATATGAACAGTTATCATAAAATTGCTGGCATTTTCGGAATATTCCGAGAGCTAAAATCTCTTCCTGATTCAAAATAGCTTTTTTGGCCTTTAGTCCACAAAAACTGGCGTTTCGTCCGGGTGATCGCACATGGACTCATCAGTTGGATATGAGGACCTTGTCAATACGCAATTAATAGTGCTGAGTCTTCTACTTGGCTGATTTATTTCAGTAGTCTATAGAATTTGTATTATAAAAACCTTCATATAAAATCTCTTCCACCAGAAGAAATTAAAAATCTTCAACCATAGTAAGTACTTACGCAGATGATTTGGAGGACAGTCTGGGCAACGAATTAGTGCAATTCGCTTCAATGCTCAATTTTGATGTGGCTGGTATTATGGACAGCAGGAATCATGAGGCTCTGGAAATGCAGGTTTACAAGCTGTTGATAAATAATTCTTTACAATCTTGTTTTCCGAACGTTGAAATTGCTTTGCGCATTTATTTGTCTCTCATGATCACCAACTGCAGCGGTGAACGATCTTTCTCAACATTAAAACGTGTTAAAAATGAATTGAGGAACACGATGAGCCAATAACGTCTTAATCTCCTCACTTTAATGAATATTGAACATGATTTACTCCGAGAAGTCGATATCAACAGCATTATTTATAAATTTTCCCAAATTAAATCAAGAAAAGTTTGTTTGTAACAGTTTTGTTTTATTTAATACCATAAACTTGATAAGTGCCTAACCTAAAACAGTCCAAGGGCCCCTTGATAGAATTTGCTACAGGCCCCGCGCTGGCTTAATCCGGCACTGCAGTACCCACATATGGATCCGAGACTTGGCTGCTTAGCAAAAGGCACTCCGACTTCTTAGCTGCGTTCGAGAGAAAAGTCTTAAGGAGAATTGTTGGCCCCATATGTGTGGAAGGACGATTCCGGAGACGGTACAATCATGAACTGTACGCAATCTACCTTGAAGCAGATATCGTGATAAAAATTAAGCTCGGTAGACTCCGGTGGGAAGGGCACCTAGGTCGCATGAGCGAAGAGGAAACTGCTCGCAAAGTTCTTTGTGGTACATTCTATGGTGGACGACAGCGTGGTAGACCATGCTTGCGCTGGAGAGATGGCGTAGACCAGGACGCCCGAAGCCTTGGGGTGCGCAACTGGATAGCGTCGGCTAGAGACCGGGATAGGTGGAGAGACTTGTTGAAAGAGGCCAGGACCGGAACCCGGTTGTTGAGCCGATGATGATGATGAAAATTTACCATAAAATGAACAAATATCACCGAACACATTCTCGAATAATCAAAACCTGTCAACCTCACGAAAAATAAAACTTTTGCAACCAATTTGAGTGTCACTGTCATTCAGATGCTCCAAAACTTTATCAGCACTATTATGTGCACTCTTATTACTGCCTAGTTTATACGCACTATTCCTTTGTTGTTGTTTACTGTGTAAGTTACTGTGCTGCTTATACATTTACCAATAAGAAACGACTATTGTCTCGGTCTTTAAGTACATATTGCGAATGCTTATTATATGCGGACGATCTGAAACTATTTTTAAAAGTTTCAAGTTTGGATGATTGTCAACTCATTCAATCTGACATTGATTCCCTATCTGACTGGTGTCAGATAAATGGGCTTAAATTGAATATCAAAAAGTGTAACGCGATTTCCTGTTCCAGAAAATCTCAAAGTGTGTTATTCAACTATGTATTAGAATCTGTAACTTTAGATAGGGTTTCAATTTTATTAAAAACTTAGGTGTTATAGATACTTGATTCTTCACTTACTTTTAAAAATCATCTCGATTATTTGGTTCCATAGGCCAACTCGCTGGTGGGTTTCATAAAACGAAATGGAAAAGACTTAATAAGAGATCCTTTTGTGTTACTATCCCCGTTTACATCTCTTGTCAGATCATTTATAATGTTCATTCTGATCGGATTGAAAAAGTCCAAAGACGATTTACTAAATATATATTTAAAAAAATGGACTGGGATTTCAGCCCTAGTTATGAAGCTAGATGCCAATTACTTGGAATTAAATCGTTACAATCAAGAATGCAAATTCATAGCAAAATGCTTATTAGGGACTTACTATGCTACCATATTAAATGTCCAGCACTTCTTGCACTAGTTCCAATTTATGCTCCCGCTAGGTCTATGCGAGCTAGAGTCTTCTTATTCCAAAGAACTCATACGACAAATTATGGTTATAATGAAGCTTGATCAAGATCCATTGCTTATTTCAATGATGTATCTACAAATATTGATTTTCTTAATCTTAATCGTAATAAATTTAAAACCGAGATATTATATTTATTCACTTTTTTAATTTTGCTCTTGGAGTGCTCATATATCTGTTAGCTGTAATATTTCTTGTAGATAAATTTAATAATAAAATCATCTTCGATTGCAGGCCCCACTTTTGAATAAATTATTAACTACAGGCATCAAAAACTAAACAGGCCTTATTACATATTAATTTTTCCAGTTTAGTTTAGGGTCGAGCATAACTCCCAAATATTTTCCACTTGAAGACAAGGAAAGAATTTGGTCATTGAGTCGAGGTAGAGTTGAGTTTGAAGATTAAATAGCACTAGTTTAGTTTTTCCTTGGTAATCCCATAGCCAACAGTTCATGGCTCAGTTGCTAACTTTTCTCAAAATCATTTCCGAGATTTCACTTACTACGCGAGTACATTTTTCCGATACCAGTAGTACCAAGCCATCTGCTACTCAACCGCCTTCACACCATATCTCTCCAACTTAACCAAAATTTTGTTTATGACTAAAGGCCATAGAAGAGGGTACAGAATACCACCCTGGGGTGTTCCTCTATACTCAAGTGCTTAGTTCAGCTTGTATTATCTAACGTAGCTTGAATCCTTCAATCTATCATTATTATATTCTCTGATGTGGTCTTCTATACCGAAGTCAACGAGTGAATATTCGATGGATTCGGTCACGATATCATCGAAAGTTCGTTCGTTCGTTCGAGAGTATTCTTTGAAGTGGATTGTTTTCTCAATTGGACGCACTACCTTATGAAGAGCCGTCTTCATAGACTTACCTTTGACATAAGCTTATGTTAAAAGTTCTCGTGAGCATATTAATCTAGGATGCCTCTTATGAAGTGGTCTAGAATGCGCTCCATGCGCTCTTCCGACCACATCTACTATGTGCCAAGCTAGGCTGCTTATTGACTGGTGCTGAAACGGTAGCCAATCTGGACCATTTCGACGCTCTGAGAAAAGAGATCAATTCTTTGATCAAAGGGCACAGCCAAGTTCTGGCACTACACCCTTTTTACAGGAACAAACTCAGGCGACTTTTGACCCCTCCCTATCTTCAGTACCAATGAAGTCAGAAACTTGAAATTCCGAATATTTGCTAAGCTAGTCAGGCACAGGCGCCTCACCAAATTTCAGTTTTCTATTATAAGCGGTTCCTGAGATACTCGTATAAGGCCTCAAAAATCACAAAAACCGTAACTGACTGACTCACTGACTGACTGACAGATCATCAAAATTATGGAGCACTTCCCGACATCGTAGAATCTTGTAATTTTGCACAACCTTAGGTCTTGTCATGCCAGCAGAGGAAAAAATCGAAAATTTAAAATTTTCTATTCAGGGGGCGTGGTATCCGCTACTTTATCCGAATTTTGGAGCACTTCCCGACATCGTATTATGGAGCACTTCCGACTGCTATAAAACGATGAAATTTGGTGAACCGGTAGGGCTTATATTGCATATAAAGAACCAAAAATAGACACCAAGGTTTTCCTTTCAAGGGGCGTGGTATCCGCCCACTTCCTCAGAACTGATGTAAATTATATATGACAAAGTTCCGATTGCAGTAGAACAATGAAATTTGGTAGAGTGGTAGGGCTTAAATTGCATATAAGGAAACAAAAATAAAAATTGAGGTTTTCCATTTAGGGGGCGTGGTATCCACCCACTTTCACCGAATTGGTGTTGGTTGAATGGAGCACTTCCGATTCCGACTGCTGTAAAACGATGAAATTAGTAAAGTGGCAGTGCTTAAATTGCATACTAAGAAAAAATATAAAATTTGAGATTTTCCATTCAGGGGCGTGGTATCCGCCCACTTCTTCAGAACTTATGTAAATTATATATGGCCAACTTCCGATTGCAGTAAAAAAATGAAATTTGGTAAAACGGTAGGGCTCAGTTTGATTTATATGGAGCACTTCCAACTGCTGTAGAATGATGAAGTTTGGTGGAAGGGTATCGCTTAATGTACATTCAAAGCGAAAAATAGAAAATCTAAGATTTTTCATTCGAAGTGTCTTTTTATTGTCATTTTAAAACTATACATGCATTTTGAAATTTCATAACTTTTCTTAGAACTAGAGTGCTCGATTTGGTACTCTATGTTATGTTAACATGAATGAAAAAAGAAAACATTATGCATACCTGAAAAAATTATGAGTTTACATAAAAAAAACTCTTAACTGTGATGTGAACTACAATAAAACCACTAATTAGGCTGTTAATTGGTGGTCTACCTTCATTTAAAAAAAGGAGTTAAAATTGCAATAAAAAAATCATCGCATCCTCAACAATATATTGCTTTTGTATAGTTTTGAGCGGATGTAGGTACTAAATTTGATGGGCTTACTTGGCAAGTTTTTTTTTTATGCCCAATTCGAAAGGTTTTAAAAACTTGACCAGTGAACCCATCAAATTTTATTCAGTAATCATTAAATAATAAAATTTCTCTATTACATTGTAGCTGTTTCAATATTATTCTACTTTAAATATTCGGTATTAAACCTTCATGAAGTAAGAACTTGGCGCACTTTTAGATCTCAGTACTTTTCACGGCTGACTTATTACACAAAGGTTTTTGTATAGAAGAACTTGGCTTTTTTTTTTTAACATTTATGTTTTTGGTCTGATCTTAATATCCAAAAGTTCATCAATGTCGTCAAGAAATTTTCTTCCTAATGATTTTGCTCTAAATTTTGCTAGAGTAGGACATTTTCAGAAGAAATTGAATACTGTTTCCTTTCTCCACGTGTCCACAAAGCTATGACAGTGAGTGTTGTGAGGAATGCCTGGCTTAGCTTTATGCTAAGCCGGTACATTTAGCTACGATCCTTGCTATGTCTTGCCTGGTTCTGCATATCAGATGAAGTGTTCGGGATTTATTATAGGTGGGCCAAATCTTTCTAGATATGTATAATGCAGTTAGTTAAACCGCTCCACCTACGGTTTGCTTCGCTAAGATCCTTTCCTGGCCAGCCATCAATGCTACAATGACCCGGAAACCAGATAAGAGTGACATTGTGGTTAATATTGAGGCTAGCAAGTTCATCCCGGGATTGCGGGATCAGTTTGTAGGATGATGTAATAGAATTAATGGCTTCAACAGCCGCCTGACTGTCAGTAATTATATTCCGGTTATGGTTTGGATCTTGTTTGAGTACTTTGCATACTTTCCTAAAAGTCAGTCATTATGACAGACAGTCTGATAGCCCAAACGACCTGGGTATATCCAAAGTCACAGGGAATATTCCTGAACCAACACCATACTCCATCTTTGAGCCATTATTAAACATAAATTTGTCTTTCATCAGAAAGTTATCATCCCAGTTCTCTCTTGATGGGAATATAACCTTAAAATCATTACTGATGTCCATTTTAGGGGTACAGTAGTCAGTGGGAAACGAAAATATTTCGATTGAAATCAACGCCTTTAATATTGCTGAGGGCATAAGGTTTGGCAATCCAAGATATCTATTCCTTAAATATTGATTAAGGTAGGGAACCCATTAAAGATCATCTTCAGCCAAGGAACTTCCACGTCTTACAGTTTTTGCAGTATAATTGGCGGAAGTTGATTGGCTGTTGTGATATATTTGTTAAGTACTCGAAGACTGTCTTTGTAAGGTTGGTAAGACTTGTGATTGTGGCTGATATTAAAGGTTATCTAAGTCATTTTTCTAAGACTTGACAGGCATTAAAGAAAATCAGCCAAGCCGTCTAGACTTTAATTGAACAAACAGACATACACAATTGAGGCATCCATTTGTTTGGTCTTCCCTATCATTGTAATGTCAAGCCTGATCAAAATCCTGAGTTCAGTTTTTGTAACGAATGTATAACTTGTCATATACAGGATTTTCCATTCAACTTTTCCATCCTTAAATTTAAATAAAACACTGTGTGTAAGATATTATTGACGTTTTTATTTGTTTAAATATAACAAAGATGGCCGCAACTGCGCTTGCGAAATCAGGCTCACTTTGACCAGTGGCATTGATTATGTTGCAGTGGTAGTTTGTGGTTTTTTTGACGTATACCAGTGACTTAAGAAAACTTTACAAGAAAAAATCTTACGGGCTCAGATCGCAACATATCTGTGGTTAATTGATATTCAGAAATCGCTCGTGCAAAATGTCCATTGTGGCTTTGGCTGTCTGGAACGTATTATCTAATTCAGGCCAAAAGAAATTGGTTATCATTGACCAAAAGCTCTCGCTGTAATTCGTGATGTCGTGGTCAACGTCGTTCTCAAGGAAGTATGGACCGATAATGCCACCTCAAAATCCACACTAGATAATGATGTTCTCTGGCTACATTGCAGTTTGCTGGATCTCGTGTGAATTGTGATCGTCTCAAATTTGACAACTTTGCTTGTTGACAGATCCCTTCGTCGCTGAATATAATATTTTTAATTGGGGCCAACTTCCAACTACTCGAGGTAGTTCACTCTGAGCTCCTGGGTCAGTTGAAATTTGTACCTGGCTAGGCACAAGTATAATGGTGCGAAATTCGAAATGTTGTACTTTGCGACATGCGGATATCTTGCGCGCAGTGTGGAGTTGCCTACCTCGGATTTTCCTGCACACTTCTACGGACAGTGACGATATTTCCGTCAGATTTTCAGATTTTTCATTTCGATTACGTACGTTGACTCAAGATTAAACTGACGTGTCTATTTCACTAAAAATAGCATTGCGGCGGTGCTTAGGTGAGGCTATTTTTTCCGCTTTCTATCAATAATAAATTTTTATCTATATCTTACTATTCTTACTAGTCCAGTCAAGTTAGTATTTTATATCTACAAAAAATACTGCGTCGAATTTTTTTTTTGTTTCTTAAAGAGTACCTATTGGCGGCGCCCATACGTTGTCCGCCATTTTGAAAAAGGCTTTGGAAAGCGTGAACTCGATTTTTTCGACTCCTATCATATAAAGAGCTGTATTTTTTTTGCAGGTTTGTACGTTAAAATATCTTCTTTAACTTTTGTTGAAAAAAAAAATTGAAACCTCTTTTCAAAAAAAAGTTATCGACGAAAAACTGTCGAGATTTTGAAGTAAAAAATGTTTTAACGTTTATCTCGCCTCATGTTCATCTTATCGAAAAAATACTTAAGTTGTTTTTTATAGATCACTTTATTTCCTAAATTTTGCTAGGAATGAATGAACATCAATGATCATATTAACGTTGTTAGTGAGTAAAAGTCTTCACATACGTCTTCATCTTCCAGTAAATTTTGCCCGCCTAGCCCAAAAAAAAAAACGAGATAAGAACGACATGAAAAAACTATGTCACATTGAGCTATCGATAGGCTGATATAGAAACGAAAACGATTGAATCGTGGATTATATACCTCCTGGGGACACCACATTCAAAAAAATGCGCCGTAACTCTACCTAGGTGGTTGTGTGGAAAAGATTGTGAACTGTTTCTTTAAAAGTCAAATTTGAAAATTTTCAAACGTGAGTAATTTTCTTTTTTTTTTAATTTTCGCAGGATATTGGCCATTTTGACAGGTTATATTTCATACAGTTTTTGTCGCAAATAAAATGAAAATATACCAAAATGTAGGAAATAAAGTGATCTATAAAAAACAACTTAAGTATTTTTTCGATAAGATGAACATGAGGCGAGATAAACGTTAAAAACCATTTTTTACTTCAAAATCTCGACAGTTTTTCGTCGATAACTTTTTTTCGAAAAGAGGTTTCAATTTTTTTTTTTTAAAAAGAAGACATTTTAACGTACAAACCTACAAAAAAATACAGCTCTTTATATGATAGGAGCCGAAAAAATCGAGTTCACGCTTTCCAAAGCATTTTTCAAAATGTCGGACAACGTATGGGCGCTTTTTGTTCGAAATTTTTGGATTTACACTCTCCAATGGGTACTCTTTAAGAAACAAAAAAAAAATTCGACGCAATATTTTTTGTAGATATTTCGAATTAATTAATTTAATTTTAGATATTTCGAATTAATTAATTTAATTTTACTGGACTATACTCGTTATCGGCAAATCGGATAATCGCGGATTTTAAGGCTCTTAGTGAATGGATGACTGAACAAATTAATAAAATTATAAATATAAAAATGCGAAGTAAACCTAAAGAATGACTATCTCTCGTGTTGACATCTCATTGTCTCTCCTTATCGTTGATAGTTCTCGAATAAACACGTCAACTAGTACTTCCGTGGAGAGTAAAGGTGTGCGTTAGTGAGTTCGTAAATGCATAACATTTCCCTCTTATGAACTGGATACTCTTGAGTCGAAAGCCTACTCTCGGAAAGTCAAGCATTAAAGTTATTTTCCTATATCTGCTTACACGATCAATAGGCACAATTTTAAACTTTGATCTAGGAGTCTTTTAGATCTTTATAGTTACATCTGTTAAGATTTCTATAGCTCAGTATAGAGCTGTGTAAATCGTTCATTTCAAATGATCGAATCGTTCAACAATCGATTACGAAAAAATGATCCGATCATTTCAATCGATCGATCATTCGATCATTTTCATTTCATTGAAATGATTCAATACTGTTTCTATTCGATTTTAATTTCGATTTCGATGATAAGATTAACTTGTAGCTTTGATAGTTCTAACAAAATACTTCAAAATGTATCAGAAAATTAAAAAAAAAGAGATTTTATTTGTTGCTTTGGAAAAGAGCAATTTTAGGGCTTTCAGCTGACATTTTGTACGAAACATACTTTGTACGTACCTGTACGTGTATAACCGAATTTATCCTCTATTTGTAAAGTCAAAAACTGTCAAATTCCATCAATGGATGGCTACGATGTCGATGGATTAAGAAACGTCCAAAAATCCACATTCAACATACCGGATCCTAGATCGATGATCGGATCAAAAAAATCGAATCGATCCTGATTGATGACACAGCTCTTACTCAGTATGGTCCATACCAATCGAATTGAAGTTCTTGACAAAATCAAGCTCTCCCCTAAAGGTTGTGCAACCATACAAAGTTTTCAACCTGAAATTTAAGAAAAGTTAGCTTTTAAGTCATACCAATGAATATAATATGAGAATTATCTCTGTCATACCTACATTTCTAAATAAATTTTTAATAAATTGCTTCTAAACACTCCTAAGCCAATGACAGTTCGTGCAATTAACTTGGTTAACACTTTAACAGATCATTTATGACCTTTGGGAATGTCATATGAAATTAGTACGATACTAAAAAGTTAAAATAGGTGTTCGATGAATTTAGAGCTTATACAATGTTAGAGAAAGTACTAATTTGACTAAAATTTTGCCCCAATCACTCTCATTTAACACATTGTTTTTTAATCAGCACTGCAAAATAAGCTACTCTTAAGCTTATCCAGGCATTGATTGAATACAAAATAGAAGTTCATGAAGTTCATCGACTTTAGAGAATTGCACATTCATTATATAAAAAAAATTCTTTCCAATGGGTTAAAAGTTATTCTTTAACTTTATTATCGCATCTCCATGACCAGAAGAGAAGACTAGAAGTTGGGGTAGTCGTATGGACTGGAATAAATATCTTTGCCTGTTCCTCTAATTTGACTCTATTCGATTTAGATTGAAATCAAATATTTACCGTCGTCTAGGTTTTCTCGAGTCGCAAGGAGACGGAAGAGTTATTTCGGAAGTCAACGATGTGCGACCGAAAAAGTAATTATTCCAGTACCTTTGAAACAACAATAAAACTATACAGATCCAACTAGCGGGCTGTACATGGTGTGTAAGTGAGTGAATCTTTCAAGCCAATTAGAGAATCGTATACAAGGTCTTAAGGCCTTCAATCCCTACTCCAATTGGCCAAATATTCATTCTGACTGTCGAAGTAACAATAGGTACTGCTGTCACGCGAACTCTGTGAAAGAATAACCACAGCCCTACCGACTTATCTATTCCTTGTCCAATGGAATCTTTAAATTAGTTCTTATAAAATTTTAATTCATTCCTTGTTGATGTCGCTATTGTCGGGGTTGGATGTGAGAGGGTTGTAATTTTGTTTTGTTTGGTTGACTTTAGACAGGAGCAAAAATGTTGTTTTTTTTCGTTTAACAAAGTTTTGTAATTACGATAATCAATTCAAAACGAAGAAAACCAGTTGTTGTCGTTGTTGGTCCCCATTTAGAGCAGTATTCTTTGACGTCTTCCTTTTCCTTGTGTCAAGGAGTATACCTACCCACTCCTGCGATCATTGTCGCGAGAAAATCCTATTTTCTTTATAATTAAAATCATTTTCACGTTAATTAACCCTTTATGTTGGCTTTAGCGAAACATTTTAAGAGCCAAAGTCTTCATTTGTCGCGACTCGTATCTGCTCTACTCCATCACATCAGGCACGCTCTGTTTCTGTGTGTTACAGTAGAGTCTCTATATTATGCTGATGTGCGATTTTTTGTGTCGTGAATTGTATATATTGTAGAGAATTCAAAAGGAAATCATATTGTTTAACTTCATAGCTTTTGAACTATTAAATATATTCCTAAGACTTGTTTCATGTCTAAATGATATTTTCAAAGTTAGGTTTGATTAGGTAATGTTAAGTTGAAGAGACTGCCTGCCAATTTGGAGCTCCTTATGAAAATTGTGAGATTGAATCACTACATCCTTAGGAATATAGTTCAAATCTCCCTTAGTTGGAGAAGAATATATATCTACATACATATTAGTGCAAAAGTTGTCAACCTATTGGAAGATGCAAATGGCCGCAAAAAAATCTAAGCACTTATTCCACGTTTTTTAGGGGTATAGCGATTCATGTTTTGTGGCCGTGTATTTTGTACCTGTTTACTTCACAGATGTCAAAGTAGAATTTGACATTTGCCGCCGTTTGCAAAAAGTAAGCTAATCATATTTGCAAATAATATTTTAGCATGACCAACAAAAAATACTAAATCTCCCGAAGATAGGAAAGAATTGCTTAAACTACTACTGGTCTCTTTCCGAGTGGATGGAAAACAGCATTTGTCTAACCTATCCCTAAAAAAGGAAAATCTTCTTCTCCATTCAACTACCATCCAATTTTCCAATTCCACTTACATTATCAGCTCAAGAAATGTCTTGAATGCCTGGCAGCATGGCTTTCGCAGCAAAAGTTCCACTGGTGATCTGACGGTTTATCTCACCAACCAGTGTTACAAATCTTTAAATTGTTTTGGAGAAACTAAGATTATTGCACTTGATATTTCTAAAGCATTTGATAAAGTTTGGCACAAAGGTCTGAGAGACGGGTATGCTCATACCCTTATCATGTTTACGTAATTGACAGCTTACGAGGAAAACCTCCAGTTCTTGGACGTTAGCCATTAAAGCAAATTGTATTCTATAATTTATAATTATATCTATACTTATTATATAAAAGCGAAACCATTTTAAAGTTTGTAACGCACGATCTCAGAAAGTAGTCAACCGATTTATTTGAAATAAATTTTGTTATTTTCTATATTGTCATAAGAGTGTTTATGGCTATAATTTTTTTTTATTAATAATTTGTCAAATTTAAATATTATTAGTTTTACATTTTTTGTCCATTTTTTTCATTAGTTGACTTATACAACCACTCATATCTTAAAACCTATACAATAATCGACAAAGATTAGCATTGCTTCATAAAGTCAATATTATTGCGCAAATTTTAAGCCCAAAATCACTTCTTAGTAACACATACAACCTGAGAAATAAATAAAAACAAATTATAAAATTATAAACTTTTTGAATTTATTTTATCCAGGAATTAGATTTCATCACAATCGCGAGGTCGCTGCTTTGTTTCATTTCATTATCATTCCAACATTTTTAATTTTCTTTTCTTCCCGTTCCCATACTCTTTCTCTCTTAATATCTGTTCCATTCAATAGTTACGTTTTTTCTCTTACCTACCTACCTACATATTCAATTTTTCTGTATTGTATAGTTTATCTAACTAACCGACATACACACATTTTTTTTGTTTCTCTAATTCTATCGTCACATTGCTGAGCAATGTGGGGGTGGGCTGTTTTTACTTGCGATATAGGTAATAGGTACTAACTATAGGGCAAGTTCTGCATTTGAAAAAAAAATCGAACTCGAGATTTTGATTAAAGTTGAATAAAGTGGGTCCGACGATTCCGTCTGTTTGTCTGTATGCCTGTATGTCCGTATGTCTGTACCTCGATCAAGAGCCTAAATCACTGGAGCTATTTTCTTCAAACTCGGTACTTAAGGGTCTTCGGTGATTCCCTAGAGGAGAAATTGAAATTTTTTTTTAGCTCTAAAACCCGTAATGCATAATCTTATTTATCTCGAAAACGGCTCTAACGATTTTGATAAAAAAAAATATGCTCAGTCCCATTGAGAAATGTTTTCATATGCTAATATTAATATTAAGAAAATATTCGTAGTTACAATTTGCGAAGCAACGCGAGTACGGGTCGGCTAGTAATTTATAAACCGCTCATGTAAGTTGTGTTGGACGATTTTTAGTCTAAAGTTGATAAAACAAATGCTGCTGTGCCGCAGGGCTCTGTTTTGCCTCCGACTCTCTTTCTCATATTCATCAATGATCGTTTGTCTGAAATCCATTTAATTATTTAAAACTCAACTAGGAAGAGACAAATTTTCCTGTAAAGAGTGGAAATGATCAAGCTAGTCCTTGTTTTTTTTTTCCCCTAAATCGAAAACGGTTATTATTAAACAGGTTTTAGAAGGTCATATTGTTTTTTTTTCAACTATCACCGCACCGTGTGTCGTTAGTTCTTGAGTTATATTATTTTTATGGAATTGAGGGATGTTGTACTTGAGGCCTTTATTTAGAGTTTGTATTTCTTGTTCTGAAAATTGTATATTGGTGTTATTTATTAATCTGGCGAAAAAATAGTCCGTATAAAAGAAGAAATTAAATACTTATATAACAAAAAATCAAAACTCAATAATACGTTATACGAACTGCACCTATTAATATATAATAAATTACATTATACAGTCGCCGAAATTCACACTCACAACATACACCAATATACCAAACAAATCGCGAAAGAAATCACAAAAAAACAACAAATAAAAATACAAAAACTCACAACAAAATCAGTCACATACATACCAAAAACCAAACATATATTTTTCGCCAGATTAATAAATAACACCAATATACAATTTTCAGAACAAGAAATACAAACTCTAAATAAAGGCCTCAAGTACAACATCCCTCAATTCCATAAAAATAATATAACTCAAGAAGTCATCAACGCCGAAGCAGCCATCAAAGCTATACCAACACAAGAAACACAAAATGAAACCAGAATAACAGTCAACAAAAAATTAAAGAACATTCTTAAAAACAATAAAACACAAAATAAAATAAAAAACAAATATCAAAATGATATAATTAATTTAAAAACCATTAAACAAAAAATAATAGACAATAATGCATTCATAACAAAATCCGACAAAGGTAATACAGTAGTCATCATCGACCAACAAGAATACAAAGACAAAACTATAACCTTCATCAACGACAATAACATACAAAACTTACAAACTGACCCGACAAAAACATACGTCAAAGACATTAACAAAGCTATAAACAACTGCCGACATATTTTTGACAAAACCTACAAAATTAAATTAAAACAACCAAATGCAGAAGCACCACAACTCACAGGTCTTCCAAAAATTCATAAAATAGGAACACCAATTCGTCCTTTAATAAATTACACCACTTCACCATGTTACAAAGTTGCCAAGGCTTTACTAAGAATTATAAAAACAAATATAAATATAAAAAACAATAAAAGCATAAAAAACCACACAGAATTTATTGAAATAACTAAAAACATTAACATTTCACCTCAATCCAAACTAATTTCATTCGACATAACAAACATGTATACAAATATACCAATTAATGATACAATTAAAATACTGGAACAAAATCTCACAACCACTGCAAAAATAAATAAACAACAAATAGACGAAATCATATCTCTACTACACATCATACTTAAACAGAACTACTTCACCTTCGACAACAAATATTACATACAGAAACAAGGATTGGCAATGGGTTCCCCCCTCAGCGGACTTTTAGCAGACATATACCTAAACTATTACGAAAATAAATACATTCTATCAAACCTTAACAAACAAAACCGCAAAATAATTCACTACTCTAGATACGTAGATGACACTTTCGTAATCTTCGACGGTACTCATAGACAAATTGAAATTTTAAAAAAATACATCAACAGCATAAATGACAAAATAAAATTCACAGCCGAAATAGAAAACAACAATGCAATTAATTTCCTCGACCTAACAATATACAAAAACAACAATAAACTCAACTATAAAATCTACAGAAAACCAACAACAACTGATATCACTATACACAAGAATTCCCATCACCCACATGCACAAAAAATGGCTGCTTTCAACGCATTTATTAACAGACTTTTTAATGTACCTATGAAAAAAGAAGATTATGAAGACGAAATAGACACAATTAAACACATCGCAATAGTAAACGGATACACAGCTGAAATGATAAACAAATTAATATACAAAAAGAAAATTAAAATAAAAAACAAAAACAGAACCAACAACACAAACGCCACCGACAATAAATATATAGCAATAGAATACACAAACCTACTCCCACAAATATTAAAATACGAATTTAAAAAACTAAACATAAATATTTCATTTAAAACAAAAAACAACATAGAAAAAATACTTAAACAAAAAACTCAAAAAGAAATTAAAACATGCTCCGGAATATACAAAATAAAATGCAATGACTGTGACAACTTTTACATTGAACAAACAGGTAGAACCTTTTACGACAGATTTCTAGAACACAAACCAAAAACAAATACAAAATCGACATTTGCACTACATTTAATAGACAACAAGCACAACTATACGGACTTTGAGACTAACTTAACGCCAATGCACATTTGTAAAAAAGGAACAACTATGGATGCACTTGAGGAGTTCGAAATTTACAAGGCAAACAAATTAGAACGAGACAAAATAATGAACGACAAACTAACTATAAAGAACAACACACTGTTTGACACTGCCATCAAATATCAAACTCCACATCGATGAATAAAAGAGAAAAAGAAACAAAAAGCTCAACCAAAAAGACACCAAATAGCAAACACCAACATTGGCAAACAACACCATAGTACGACAGCATTAGCCCGATGATGGATTATTAAATCCGAAACGCGTCGCTATGTTATAATATTCAAATTGTTGCAATAAAATTAAACTTAAACTTAAACTTAATAAATAAAACAATAATTTTTCTTTTATAAAAACTAATTTTATTTGTTTTAATTTTATATTTAAATCAATATTTATCATAGTTCGCGCAACATGGAGACCACACCACAATTAAACACTAAACAGCTTTGAGCATATCGTCGCTGTAGATCGAATACCTCGTAACCTAGAAAAAACCGATTTTTAGGTAATGATGCAATTATATTGTGAAAAAAATTCCGGATCTAATGAAAAATATCCTGTGAACCTAAAAACTATAATAATTGTAGAGCCACGCGCATAATTAACAACACGTCTCTCATTGCCTCTCATTGATTTGATAATAAGTTTTTTGTCTCTCCTGAAAAATCGACTTTTCTGGGTTATGAGGTATTCGATCTACAGCGACGATATATTGGACTTCACCAAAAATACTGATTAGTGTTTAGGTTTCCTTCGACCATTCAAGAAATTTTTCACGGATCTGGCTGTAAACTATAAAGGTTATATGTATGTACATATGTTTATAAGTCCAAAGCACTATAGTACAGTATCCATATCCATTGCTACTTTTTATAAGCAATGTTCTAGTTTAATGCTCATCAGCTTAGACGTACTATTAAATTCAAAGATTCTTTCTTTTGCCGTACTACACGAATGTGGAATGCTTTACCCAGCTCGATATTTCCCTCTCATTATCATATTCAGAAATTCAAAACCAATGTGCATCGATCGGTATCATTTTTTAAATCCTGTCCAACTTTCCTAAGCCTTCACACTGTGGTTATATGGGAAGTTCTAAACATTTTGTTGGATATTTTTTTTTTTAGCTAGCTTTTACTAAATAAAATTTTTGGGAATTTTAACTTGCGACTTGTATATAGTACATATAAGTCGCAAGTTAAAATTCGTTATACATTCGTAAAAAAAATCGAACTCGAGATTTTGATCAAAGTTGATATTACGATGATAGCGAAGGCTAAAAAGTGGGTCTCGAAATTCTGTCTGTCTTTTCGACTACAGCCTAAATGGCTTGGCCGATTTTCTTTAAACTTGGTACATAGTATGTTTAATTTTTTCCCCCACACGTTTTTTTTTTTTTTTTATTTTAAGACCGAAAATAACGGTACCTGCAACACGATATTTTTTTTCGAAATTTTATAAATATTTGTTTTTTTAAAAAGTGTGTCACAGATTTACAAAAAAAAATCAAAAAATTTCATTAAGTTAAAGCTAGGTAGTAGTTGAAAAAATTTCCAAAAAATGGTTATTTTTGGTACCTCCCTGGAACCATTTTTTTTTGGTTTTTGATTTTCTCAAAAACGGTAGATACTACCGATTTTGATCATTTTTTTATTCTAAAGCTCCCCAGCAGTTTAAATATTACTGTGTATTTAAATTTTCCAAAAACTTTTTGTTGATTTAAAAAAAAATCTAATTTTTTTTAAAAACCTCCATCCTCGATTTTTTTAAAACTTTATAAATTAAAGTTTCTGAATACAATCTACAAGATGTGAGAAAAAAATGGATTTTACCTAAAAATAAGGGTACCCTCCATAAAAATGTTAAAAAATGATTTACGAAAATCGTATTTTTCTCGAAAACGGTTCAGAGTATTTTTTGCTAAAATTTTTGGTCTTTCAATTAATTTTTCCGATCTATAATTTAATTAAAAAAATTGAAATCAAGATATTACTGACTGTGCCTACCATAGAACGAATTTTGAATTTCTCATTATTTGCATAACGGATTTTGATGTAAATTTTGAAAAGATTGCATTTCAAAACTTTGAAAAAAAAAAATATTTTTTGAATTTTTGGAAAAAAAAATTATTTTTTTTTTGGAAATTTAATTTTTATTCGAACAAGTTAGAATAAAATCGGCCTAGTTGTGCACTCTTAAGTCTAATGGGCAGATCGATATATGCATAAAATTGCGAGACCAACTTTTTTAGCTTTGCACATCAAGTCACGTTATGTCAAATTGGTTCAAAATCTCAAGTTCGCTTTTTTACGAATGCAAGGAAAATAAAATGCACGACTGGGTCGCACGAACTTGCTCCTATGTAATAGACTAGGAATTTTAAAAACGAATGTTATTAAAGAAAACTGTCCATAGGGATAAAATTAATTTTTTAAATTCTTTTAGTAGTAAGAGATAAAAACAGAATGCTATGCAAATATGAATTTATTCAAGAACAAAAATTATAAGTCGTTGTAGTGGTTCCTTAAAAAAAATAAGCTTTTATGTACAAAATTTTTAAAACATTTTTAAGAAAAAATTTTGGTACGCCAACCTTAAGCTTTTATTATTGTACGAATAAAGGTCTAATTTCCAAAAAAAAAATAATAAGCCGTTCTTGAGATATCGAATTTTTCAAAAAAAAAAAAAAACGACTTTTTTTTTCTAAAAATTGAAAAAATATTTTTTCTTAAGTTTTTAAATGCAATGTTTTTTAAACTTTTTTGGCTTTTTTATAAAAAAATTTCATTAAAATCCGTTATGTCGATAATGAGAAATTCAAAATTCGAAAAAATCGTTCTATGGTAGGTACAGTCAGTAATATCTAGATTTAAAATTTTTTTTTATTAAATTATAGATCGTAAAGATTAATCAAAAGAAAAAAAATTTTAGCAAAATTCTCGGAACCGTTTTCGAGAAAAATACGATTTTCGAAAACCATTTTTTAAAATTTGTATGGAAGGTACCGTTAGTTTTAGATGAAACAAATTTTTTTTTCTCAAATCTTGTAGATTATGTTAAAAAACTTTTTTTTGTCAAGTTTGAAAAAAATCGAGCATGGGGTTTTCGAAATATTGAGTTTCCAAAAAAAAATTTTGATTTTTTTTTTAAAAATCCAAAAAAATAAAAATTGAAAATTTGAATATGCAATAATATTCAGACTTTGGAGGAGCTTTGGCATAAAAAAAAATATTTAAATCGGCTATACCGTTTTCGAGAAAATCAAAAACAAAAAAAATGGACCCAGGGGGTCTACCAAAAATAACAATTTTTTGTAAAATTTTTTTCAACCATTAGCTAGTTTTAACGAAATGAAATTTTTCAATTTTTTTTTAAAAATTCTGTGGGACAGTTTTTGAGAAAAAAAAATATTTATAAAATTTCGAAAAAAAATCGTATGGCAGGTACCGTTATTTTTGGTCTTAAAAAAAAAAAAAAAAAACGTCCGGGGGTAAAAAATTAAAACCCATATCTACCAAGTTTGAAGAAAATCGGCCAAGCCGTTTAGGCTGTAGTCGAACCGACAGACAGACAGACAGACAGACAGACAGACAGACAGACAGAATTGCGAGACCCACTTTTTTGGTCTTCGCTATCATCGTCATGTCAACTTTGATCAAAATCTCGAGTTCGATTTTTTTTACGAATGCATAACTTGCCTTATAGTCCCTATAAGTCGCAAGTAAAAACGAGTACGAAACAAGGAATTAATGTTTTTTTAAAATGGTTTGCACCACTTGGTCCCATTCTTATGGTAACATGAAAAGAAATGAGGACTTAGAAAAAATAGTTACCAGAATCTTGAACATAATTTTGCATTAGGATTATCACTTATTACTCCAAAAACATATTTCTTCAGTCAACTTCCTAAACGCGGGACCATTTGTTCCAAAATAAAAAAAAAAAACACGAACCAAAAAAACTAGGTTTTTCTTAGTGTAGAAATAACCACTATTCAAAGGTGTATCAATACTTTGAGTCTTCATTTCAACAATTTACACCTATAAAACTTCACTCATTTACAAAAAATCAATTTTTCCTATTTATTAATTAAAATACTTAAAAAAAACCGCAGCCCTTAACAATTTAGTTATTATTACTATTGTAACTATGTCTACACCAATATTTACTAAAATATTAAGTTAAAATTTGTCAAAAAAAATGTGTGTGTGTAAATTAAATCTTAGCTTACTTACTTTCTTTTCATTACTTTTTCCATCTTTCTTTTTAATCTTTCTCTACCGTAATTAACTTAATTGCAACTTTGACGGTATGTCTTCCAATTAATATAGTAAGACGGTTCAAATTTTCGCAATTTTTTACACACGTAACGATTTAAGTTCGCATGTAAAGATCATAAAGTAAAATATACATTTTATTTTTTATCAGCCGATATAACTCATTTAAGGTTCCGAGTGTCTGGAGCATTTCATCAAGCGATGAAAAATTTACATGTTTCAAGATCAGTTGAATACGAAATATGACTGATGTAAGAGAGAAAAAGACTAAAAAAAGGATAATCAGTATAGGCTTTTAAAATCGATTGGGAATTCTCAAAAAACCTTTATCTACTGTTATCGTAAAATTGAAAAGATTGGAAAAAAATGTCTAACCACTCATCAGAGGAAATGATTGCACTGGGCTTATTCGATGCAAATCTTGAAATAAATACAAAATCTACAATCGTGACAGTCTTGAAGGTAAATAGTTGTCACGGTAAAAGGAAGAAAGAAAAATGAGGGCAGAAATTGAATAAGGTGATAATATTGAAAAACTTGAACCAGAAAGCTCAGGGCTGTAGCTAGAGTTGAATTCAAGGTAGGGCATCGGTGATAACATGTAGGGCGAAAGTAAAAGTTTTACTTGATATGAAATATGATCTGATCTGGTAAAGGTAAAGCTGGTACTCAATCGTAGGGAGGAGGTGATAGATAAGTGCTAAACATTCATTTATATAATGGTTTATATTATTATTTCTCTTAACATATTATATTCAGTATACCTTCATAGATAACATTACAAAGTTCTTTCATTAAAATAACTGAATTCTTTGATTCACCATTTATATTAAAAATACGAAGGACTTCATCCAGATCAACTGACTTGGTTGGACGGAATCGCCGCTTGTCATAGACTTTGCTTTTTCCAAAATTTGATGATACATTTCTGATATATCTAAGTTTCCTTATTTTATTTTGGGTGAGTTTAATGATTGTTATGGCGTCTTTCAATCCTGCGCTTCGGGATTGTAAAGCTGCGTCTGTAGGCTGGGGCATGGATAATATTTTTTGGCCACAATCAAGGCCATTCGGAAGTCCAAATTGAGCATCACTTTTTTAATGTCCACACTCTTGGCGACGACGTCATCACCCTTAAATCTGTAATTTGTAACTTCATTCAAAGTCGTCAAAATCAATGAATAATTATCGTGTACAACTTTTTTGTTGACCAACTCTGTTCTAAGAGCCGGGAAATCCTTTTTTCACCATACGATTCAGCTTTTTTTCCATGCTAAAAGAATTCATGTTCCGTGATAACCCTAATGACTACCAAATGCAAGCGATAGTTAAAGCAGTGAACGTAAGTGATTTTTCGGCCCAATTTATTCTGGTTATGTTATTTAACGTTAATTAAGTAAAATTGGCTGCTTCAAGATTTTCAGTAGTAGTAACTGTCAGCAACGACTCATTGACAATTCCATCTTTAACGTAGCTTATTGCTATTGCAATATTCTTTTGGCGGTTATTTTTACCTCTCGTACCATCTTCCATTATAGTTAACCAGTTGAGGCCCGATTCATTAATATCTTTAACAATGGAACTTCGTACTGCTATAATCATTGCTTGAATTATTTGATTTTGAGTTTCAGGTGAACGATATGTTGCAATTTGTGTATATGAGTAAGATAAATTTGTATCATTCATGCAGGTGGTTTCAAACAAATTCTGAACTAATCCTTGTTCTTTTTCTTTCTCCAAAATATAATTTCCACACAAAGCTAATTCGTTGACAAATTATACAACCTCAATAATAGACCTAACGTAGTACCTATGTCTCTCTAAAGCTTTTTGATGTATCAACGTTTCAACACTGCTAGTTTTAGAGACTCTATTTAATTTATTCTGCAACGGGAGTCGTACGGAATCCCCAAAAAAATAAATCCCCATCGAACTTAAATCCCCAAACATTTAAATCCATTTAGCTAATATCCCCACAGACATAATGCACATGGACGAAATCCCCAAATGAAACTATGTTTTTGCCAAATCCCCAAATCCCCAATGTCCGTGTACATCTACATCATGTGAAAAATTCATCAGAAAAATTCTCATCAAATTCTTTTATTCTGATACTAAACATATTAATAAATGATAACGATTTACAGTTTCTAAACAGTAAATTACTATGAACGCATGATTGCATGCACTTTTCAGTCTAACTTTCGTATTCATGGGGAGTAGTGCTGTCTTAGTTTTGTAGTGTAGTGTTTTTTTTGTTTTTGAAATAAAAGTTGAAATGGATGATCATGACCTTATTTTGTTGTTTTGTATTGAAAATTTATTTTAACTTTAATAAATATTACAAACATTACATAATAAAGAATTTTATATTTACTCTTCGGATTACATTTTTGTAATATAAATTAAACCAAAACCCCCAAAACCATTACCTTCAAGTAGTGAATCATGCAATTAAATCGCGCGCGCGATTTAATTGCATGATTCACTACTTGAAGGTAATGGTTTTGGGGATATTGGCGTGGGGATTTTTGCCCTGGGGATTCTCTTTTTAGGGATTTTGCTGCTGGGGATTTTTCTTTGGGGATTTTGAATTTGGGGATTTTATTTTGGGGATTATAACTTGGGGAAAATGTCACCAACCCGATTTGAAACGAATTAGTTTTTCGAAACGGAACCTGGCAAATGGCTGTACAATGAGCACTAACTGACTTGTAATAATATCGTGAACAATTTAAAAATTCGCAATGACGTTGCGGAAAGAGAAGTCACATTGTCTCGAAAGTTTAATGCAATCCAATCAAAAAATGAAAATCAAAAGCAGGCAATAATATTTGGAGTACAAAAGCATCCAATGAATTTTCCGAAAGCAAACAAACAAAAACTATTATCGATGCCATTGAAAATATTTAAGTCTAAAGTCAATAAAATATTGAAAATTGTATTTATACGGTTTATAATTAGTTACCAATAATAATAAAGCTTATTTCTACACTACGACGAACGTAGTTTTTGGGGTTTGTGTTTTCTTTTATTTTGAAACAAATTGGCCAGCGTTAAAGAATTTGACTGAAGAAATATGTTTTTGGAGTAATTAGTGATAATCTTTACGCAAAATTATGTATATTCAAGATTTTTGTCGGCAATTTTTTCTTTGATGTTGAATTGAATTTGGTGGTGCAACAGCTCGAAGAGAACCAGGACCTAGTGACTTAGAACTCTCAACCATTCCTGCGTGTGTGTTACCAGGAATGGAAGAGATATACAATTTTCTGCCGATTCCGAACGGCTAATGAGCAGCACTTTTCATGACAATACATACTCTTGGAAGATTTGTCAATTCCTCGCAAGAGGTAGTACCCCCCGAAAAACTGTTTTTGCAGTGGCTGAGAATCGAACCCAAGAACTTCTGCATGACAGTCCAACGCACTTGCCATTATGCCAAGTTGTACTACTTTCATGTTACCATAAGAAATTGTACAAAACGTATTCCAAAAATACATTTTCTAACTCAATGCTCATTAATTAATAATAATTGATTAAACAATCATTTTCTGAAAATTTCACATCTCTATCTTCAAAACTCGAAAAGTTATTCAATTTTGAAGACTTAGGAAGAAATCCGATTTCCAAGCAAAAAGAATGTAAGAACGCTGGTAGCACTATCGAAGACATGTTCGATTTTTATAAAATCTTGAGGAATTTTTTTTTTTCGAGTTAGGCTTTGATACTTTGGCTTGCACTCCCTTAAAGGTGGAAATCTGTTAATTACCCATTCAATACTCTTTTGAACGAATAATTGAATCTATATGCCGGTCTTCCCCGTTCGTCCTGAGAGTAATTCTTTTTTTTTTTTTTTTCCTCGTATTAGACACTACTTTCTGACAGTACTAAAGTGGACTTCTTTTACTTTTTCCTTTAAGGGTATTCTGGCAGTTGGGTTATCTGCAAATTAATAAGTTATGTTTGAGGTATAGTCCGGTATGGACCAAGATCCAACCAACGAGCTTTTTCCAGCAGGTTTGATCCCTTGATACGAGTAGCTGTCTATAATTCCACACTCGAAATTTATTAAATTCCTTTTCATTAGCTTGTGCCTTCGTAATGGTGGTTTTCCTCAATTTTCACTCCCGTCTGGGTTCGATTTAAAGGTCTTATGCGCAGTAGCTTTTGCGCTTATTCGGCTTAAAAGACCCGGCCGGTCGGTATGTTCTAATGGAACCAAGTTCGATTAAATGAACCTATTATGTTCTATTGCAATAACAACTGGACGCCTAAAATTTCCTAAGGACTTTTTTATCGCTGCTTTCATGTTGACAGGTAATAAATCCATTTACTGTTCAGCCTGAGTTAACTGTATCACATCATGAAAAATATTACACTTTTATCTTTTTCCGCTTCGTCGAATTTCATAAGAGGATCACTTAAAATTATGTTATGGATCTTTTCAACTATATCCCCAGTACCAGCTGGTCTAATTATTGTTTGTCGTAGCGTACCTCCACAAATGCGGCTCTCTACTGTAACTCTGCGAAACATGGAATGCCACAAACTGATTTGTACCATCAGAGGATGCCAACAACCCTCTATTATACGCATTGTGTGTGCGGGTGAAAGGATTCTCTTCGTCGACGTCGCAGTCGTCCTTAAGAAAACTTTGCTGCGTGCTGGTTTTTTAAGTGGAAATTATTTTTGTATTCTCGAGCGAAATTGAAAATCCTTTTTTTTCCTTCACCGAGCAAAGAGTTTATTGGTTGATGGGCGCTCCGGGCTTCTGTGATTCACCCACCATTGCTCTTGCCATCATCCTACACAAATGTTTTGTGTTGTCATATTGGTCTCGCGCTGCCGATGTTCTTCCGAAAGTGATGCCAATTTTGATCTCGCGACGTCGACTTTTATCTGCTCTTCTCAATTCGAAAGGGGATTAAATTTACGCAGCAAGTTGGTAAATGATGGGGAAGTAAGTTTTATTGACTTCATTTCAACTGAACAAGACAAGGAACAGGAGGGGGCTTTCATGGTGTTTTTTTCGATTGCAAATGACGACGGTGGATTCGAAACAACAACAACAACAACAAAACCTAAGGACCTTATATACTGAATTAAAGTTCTTTGATGGGAAATAAAATGAATTTTAAAATAAATCAATAATGCGTATAACTGGTTTTTTATTCCATTGTGTGCTGCAGTCGTTGTAATTTTCAATGGAGAGGCGTCCCTTTCTTGTATGGGTATTTGGTTGAAGAGAATTTGTAAGTATTTTCTGTTTACATTTAAGGGATAAATATTTGTTTTGAGGAAAACATTCTTTGTCTTGATGTTGCTGGTGGTTTTTATTTGATAGAGGACTCCGAAAACCACATCCAATATGAACACTATCATCTGAGAAAACGAAGAGTCATAACTTCTGAAATTTCTGGTAAATAAGGAATTTTTGTAATATAGCCTTTGGTTATTGGAAGAGATAGTTCCTGAGCATGAAGTACATTCTGAGGCGCAAAAATG
Source organism: Chrysotoxum bicinctum (assembly GCA_911387755.1). Classification (NCBI taxonomy): domain Eukaryota; kingdom Metazoa; phylum Arthropoda; class Insecta; order Diptera; family Syrphidae; genus Chrysotoxum; species Chrysotoxum bicinctum. The sequence continues at coordinate 48,007,108 of OU426987.1, forward strand.
GATCTTAAAGTGTTATTTAAAGTGAAATTTGATAATTTGAAAATCAGTTTTATGTATATTAAAACCAATCGATTTAAGTTAGAAAATTTATTTTTAAACATTTCATGCTGCCTGAGGTACGGTTTTTTCCATCATTTGCTAGCCCCAGCACACTGCTTCCACTTTTTCCCAATAGCTTCGTCCTTCAACTGGATATTACTTGATGCCTCAAACCTATATGTCGAAGACTCCCTCTCATATAGTATTCCCTTGGTATGGCCTAGGAATTGTAGTCAACGTGTTACTACTATCTTGACAATACATTGATGATTAGTTGTCCAAGAATCGACGTTGTAAAGTTGCACTGGCTGTTAAAGATATTTTTTTTATAGCGTGGAGTTCATCTTATGCGTGGAGATTTTTCAAGCAATTTGCTTAAGCATTACGTAAGATTCTCCATTGCTCCTACTATTCTGGAATCTTCCCTAATTGAAAAAAAAAATTTCTCCAAGCTGATCCAAAAAAGGTGACCCTTCTACCCCCTACCGCCCAAGTTCATAGAATCCCTGATCAATCATCAGCTCAAGAAATATCTCGAAGATCGACATCTTCTGGATGAACGGCTACAGGGCTTTCACAACAATCCTTGGTTGTGATGGCATATGTCACCGAAGAGTGAAACAGATCTTTACTTTGTTTTTGGAGAAAGTAAGATTATTGCGCTTGATTTTTCTAAAGCATTTTATAGAGTTTGCACCAGGCTCCCTCATCGAAAATGTGTGCGTTCGGTATCGACGAAACCCTTATTCTTTGGATTATAAATTACCTTCTAGATCGGTCAATACATGTTGTATTGGACGGTCTCAAGTTGGATTCTTAAAAAATAAATGTTGGTGTTCCCGAGGATTTCGTTTTGTCTTCGACTTTCTTCCTCAATTTTACAAATGATCTCTAGTCTGAAACTTCTAATCTACTTCATTGTTTTGCCGACGACTCTTATCTTATCTTGTCATACTTCTTCTCAAATTCAGCGCAATCTCCTTCGAAGTGCAACTAGCTAATTAAATTCCGATTTTTACAGCATTGTTAAATGGAGTACACCAAATCGTGTGGAGTTTAATGTTTTGAAAACTCAGTGATGTAAATTGTCGTTAAAGTTAATAAAAGCAAAATGCCATTGTCTTCTATCGAAGAAGCCGAAAAGCCCGCGGTACTCGGGTTGTTTGTCAACGATTTTCTTCGTTGGTATGACCACATTCTCGAGACCACCAAGAACTCTGCTAAAAGCTCTGGATTTTCTTATTGCTGTAAGAATTGTTTCATCTCCTCTGATCAAGCTACAATTTATAAAGCGTTTATGGGTCTAAGACTCGAGCATAACTCACATCTTTGGGCAGGTGCAGCCCAAACTTTTCTTCATTTATTGGACATAATCTAGGAGAGAGTGTTAAAACTGATAGGAAACCGAACTATCATTTAATCATTTCGATTACTTGAACACCGTCGCAATGTTTCATGTCTTTCCTTTTTTATCCTTTTTTCACATGCCATACTCACTCCAAGTAGCGAGGTGCATTCCTCCATTCAATCAGTTCACCCGTGATACCCGTTTCGCTAGAAATGCTCATCAGAATTACCCTGTAGCCTAATTTTGGTCGTACCGTATAATACAGAGATTCGGTATTTAGTCGCACAAACCGATTTACAGAATAATCTACCCGGTACGGTTTTCCCTTGACATTTCAATTTACAAACATTCAAAAGAAATGTTCATTCAACCTTCACCCCCCTTCTTACTTCCCATCGCCTTTGCTGTCTTTAACTGTGGTTTCCTAGATTTTCGTAGGATCTTCACTAAAATGCCGTTCATGCTTTTTTCTTACAGCTTTTGCCATGAGCCAGATGAACTTCTTCCAAGTTGTTACTACACTATTTACAAAGTGACATTTTGTACCAGCTGGTAGTTCTCGTTTACTTGAAGACCAATATTCAAGTTTCGACCGTTCTTCAATCAACGTGAAGGAATCTGGAATCGAAATGGGAAAGGCCCATAATGTTGATATCTTTCACATACACAATCGTCCACAGAAAAAAATTGAGGACACCACACGATTGATTATATCTTTTCCAAAACCTTGTACATGTTTCTAATAAAGGGTTGCTAAATTTTAAGGGCCGATGTTGAATGTGAACCAAACTTAAACGTCAAGTTTTTTTCTGCATTTCATTTGACATTTCTCAATTTCAGACTAATTCAATTTGAACCATGGAAAGATACACAATCGAGCAACGCGTTAAAGTTATTCAGGCTTATTATGAAAATGGGCGTTCAAATCAAAATGCATATCGTGCACTTCGTGATTTTTTCGGTCAATTTAATCGTCCAAATGTGCATACAATCGGAAAAATCGTGCAAAAATTTAAGCAAACCGCGTCTGTAGGAGATATGAAAACACCAGTGCGTGCTCGTACAGCTCGTACTGCAGAAAATATTGCTGATGTTCGCGATAGTGTGGCTGAAGAGCCGTCCACCTCAACTCGTCGTCGTGCCCAACAATTGCACCTCTCACGCTTGTCATTGATGAACACTATGCATAAAGACTTGCATTTACATGCTTAAAAGGTGCAATTAACTCAAGAACTAAAGCTCTTGACCATTTCAAGCGTCGTCAATGGTCAGAATGGTGGCAAGAGATGGCGACAGTGGATGATCAATTTTCGAAGAAAATCATCTTCAGTGATGAGGCACATTTTCACCTCAGTGGATTCGTCAATAAGCAGAATTGCCGCATTTCGGCGAATGATAATCCAAGAGTGATTGTCGAAAAACAAATGCACCCACAAAGAGTGACTGTTTAGTGCTGTTTATGTGCTGGCTTCATCATCGGGCCGTATTTTTTTCCAAAATGGGGCCGGTCAGGCAGTTATTGTGAATGGTGTTTGCTATCGTGAGATGATAACGAACTTTTTATGGCCCGAATTGGAAGATTTGGATGTAGACGATATGTGGTTTCAACAGGACGGTGCCACTTGCCACACAGCTAACGAAACAATGGCTCTTTTGCGCGACAAATTCAATGGCCGTGTTATCTCACGTGGTGGCGGCGATGTCGATTGGCCGCCAAGATCATGTGATTTGACACCGTTGGACTTCTTTCTATGGAGTTATTTGAAAGAAAAGGTGTACGTCGATAAGCCAGTAACAATTCAAGAGCTAAGGGATTAGATAATTCGGCACATTAACGGCATAGAACCTCAATAATGCCTCAGCGTCATCGAAAATTCGAACCATCGGATGGAGGTGTGCCGCCGAGATCGCGGCGGCCATTTGTTCGATATTTTGTTCCATACATAATTGAATCATGCCAATATTATCATAATAAAAATAAATAACAATAATTTTCTAAATAATTTGTGTTTTATTCAAAATCAACATCGGCCCTTAAAATTTAACCACCCTTTATTTCGGAGAACTTATTCCATAGCTATACATTGCATCGCATTTTCTCCAATGTCATAGGACACACTAAGATCAGTTTTCCTAAAGGATCCCATCTTGACGATGATTTCTTTAAAATCGATATGATATTAAGGCTTAACAGAAACACCAGCCAGTTATAGGCTTAATCATGTGAGCTTCGTTCAACTATATGAGTTGCTTGAAAATAAAGGAATCAAACGTTCCAGGATATGCAGATACCAGTTGTTTATTTTAGACAAATTGAAAGGTAATCATTCCTACCACGAGAGAATCATCAAATACCATTCATGGTTGAATTCAGTCAAGCAATACCGGCCATTCGCCAACAATTTTGGTAGAAATGAATCGCTTCGTCTACCAACAGTGACTCATTTTCCCAGGTAGACCTGGAAGGTATGGATACTTGAAAGTTTTTATTAAATTTTGGATGAGGGGTGGTGTAATCGACGTTACTAGGTAGGGATCTGAACGAGTTCAGTATAGTGGAGTGGCTGTTCGTGGCTGTTCGTGTTCCAGCGCAGTCCATCATACTGTTACTCCATATGTAGGTATCGGTCTAATGACTGAGATGTATAGCCAGTGTGTAATATGAGTTTGTAGACCCCATTTGTTACCTTTGGCTTTTTTGCAAGATGATAGAGCTATGTTGGATTTGTTGATTCTCTCTTGTAAATCGGGCTTCCAGCTTAATTTCTTGTCCAAAATAAGACCCAGATATTTAGCTTTGTCTGAAAATTTAAGCGGCATACCTTTGATGTAGGGAGGGTTTATGTGTGGGATTTTATATTTCCTAGTAAATAGGACAAGTTCAGTTTTGTGGGGTTGACACCGAGTCCACATTGATCTGAACAGGTAGTAAGCTTGTTTAAAGCATTTTGTAGGAGTTCCTTCAGAGTGTTAGGATGATTACCAGATATAGCTATCGCAACATCGCCCGCATAGGCAATTTCCCTGTGCCCCTCCCCTTCTAGAATCATTAGTAGTTCATTTACGACTAGGTTCCAAAGGAGAGGAGAGAGGACACCGCCTTGCGGCGTACCCCTACTGACAGTTCTTCGAGTAGTAAAATCGCCCAGTTTTGAATTTATAATATCCTGCTTACCAGCATATGATTTATCAAATTACTGATTGACTTATCCACCTTCAGAGACCACAGCGCAGATGTGATTGCGGATGCGTAGACATTGTTAAAAGCTCCTTCTACATATATTTAGGAAAGCAACTAAGGTGAACTCCTAATGATGAAGGGAATGTTCGATAGTACGAACTAGCCTATATAGAGCGGTTTCTACAGATTTCCCTTTGTTATAGGCATGTTGAGCATTGGATAGTAAGGACTTATCAATTTTGCCTCAAATGGATTTCAATCAGACGTTCAAATGTTTTAAGAAGGAATGATGAATACTAATTGGTCTTAGATCTGTAGGATTAACATGGCTAGGTTTGCCAGCTTTGGGGATGAAAATAACATTGACTTCTCTCCATGATAAAGGAATGTGAGCCAGAGTGATACAACTATTTAGGATGTTGACTAGAATTGGTATTAAGATATCGGAATTTTTCTGTAATTCCGCTGGAATTATTCCATCTGGCCCAGCAGATTTGTGTGGATTGAAGCTGTTGATTGCCCATTTTAATTTTTTCTTTGTAATCAGACCTTGTGGAGAAGTTATACTACTGTCGATGTTGTAAGGATCAGTGTTAATAATGAAAGGAGAGCTATCTGGAAAATGTACATCCAGGAGCAGATTGAGCGATTCTTCGCTTGAGTTTATCCAGGAACCGTCAGTGATTTTTAGGCAACTTGGCATGACTGAATTTTTGGTGAGGATTTTTCTTAACCTTGATGCCTCTGAGTTGCCTTCTATATTGTTACAGAAAGTTCTCCAGGACACCCGCTTGGTTTTCCTCAGTCAGTCAAGTAGGCACCTACAGAAATTATTGCTAGAATATCTATATTTTTATAAATATCTTCATAATAAATAATTAACATACATAATACCTATTTGATTCTAAGAAAAAAAAAAGAAGAAGAAATGCCTTTTTTAATAATCTCAGAGGTCGGTAGAGGCCCAAAAGTATCCTCCGAGTTTTGATTTGTTTTTTTGTCCTTTATATGCTATTCAATACGCAACTTTTGCGTTACCTTTCGTTAAGATACTCCAAACAAAATTTTGATGGCACAGCCTAGTGGGGGCTTTTGGCCCAAGTGCTCTATTTAGACTAAGCAGGTATGCTTAGGCGTACAACATCGATATTCTTCTTGTGGGCAGTTTGAAATTTGTATTCGTTTGAAAGTAGAGCTTTAAATTTTTCCGCAATTAAAAAATGCTCAAGTTGACGTTTGTCGTTCAAAATTAACGCCACGCCTACGATTTCAGATACAAACCTTACTTCGATTAGCACATGTAAAGGCTTCCACTAGGAAGTCATAAGACTCTTCCTTCGAAGATTATTCATCTTCATCGGTAGAAAAGTTGTGTTAGAAATTGGCTTTAATGTGAGGTGTCCTCCGGGTGATCCCTATCAGCCTAAAGTCAACATCTTTGACTTTCTAGCTGAATTTTCACGAAGAATCAGAATCCCTACATTTTTAATCTTTTATAGCACCTTTCATAAAAGTCGAAAATTTTTCTTTTCATTATTCTGCACAGTACACAAATTTTCAGGATTAGGCTTTGCTATCTCCCCAGTTCTTTCGTTAATTAATTAAATTAATTAAATTTAACAGATATCGAATTTTGTGAGTTTATTTAGTTCTTTTTATTTGTGTTGATATTTTCATTATTACAACTCTTTTATTAAAAATATTCAGCTAAAAAAAATATCTTAATTTTAATCTTCAGTTTTCAGTCACTCCAATGTAATGCTTTTATATGTGCAAATGTAAGCTTATAACTAGATACGAAAAACGTTGAAAGCGTATGAGTAAATTCACACGTCCTTTGAATGCACCCTTAATGTTGCATTATATTCTTTAATTCCATTTACTTACATTGTTGTAAATTGGTACATTTAATAATATGCACTTTCCTTTTTGTGAAATTTAAAATAAGGTCTTATACTATTGTAATGTGGACTTTTAAAATTATCGCAGAATAAAGTTTAATTTAAATGATCCTTTGGGTACAAGCATAATGCATTATATTTCAAGTATGTAGTCATCTACGATATAAAATAACATATGTAAAGGGGTTTAAAAAATTTATATATGAAAGATAAATCTACCTTCAAGCTTTGAAGTTCCAAATACCTTTAATGTTGTTTTTTTATCGATCGTTGAATTGTTATTATATTATATATATTTACATCATGCTTATACTATTAAAAGCTTATAATATGAACACAGTGACTTGCAACACTCAACAATCCCTGTGTGCGTGTTGTGGGCAGGAATGGATGGGACCTACAATTTTCTGCCTTGTCCAAAGGGCTTAGATAAGATGAAAAGCACTTCGTATTTAAATAGTAAGTTTGAAGTTTTGCAACATGATAGACGGTTATAAATAAATAAATAAATTAAGAGATACTCTTGGAAATTTGTCAGTTCATTGGAAGAAGCAGTAAGAAATCGGTCGCACTGATCCGAGTGGTTCAATTTTCAATGACTCCATTATAGATCCAGCTGAGTTTGAGCGACTTCAGGAAACCTCACAAAATAAAATGCACGACTGGGTCGCACGAACTTGCTCCTATGTAAAAGACTAAGAATTTCAAAAATGAATGTTATTAGAGAAACTGTTCATAGGCATAAAATTCATTTTTTAAATGACTAAAAAAAACTTCTTTAGTAGTTAAAGGTAAGAATAGGATGCCATGTGATTCAAGCAAATATAGATTTATGCAAGAACAAAAATTATAAGTCTTTGTAGTGGTTTCTTAAAAAACAAGGTTTTATATAAGAAAATTTTAAAACATTTTTAAGAAGAAATGTTGGTACGCCAATTTGAAATTTTTATTATTGTATGAATAAAAATTAAATTTACAAAAAAAGTATTGAGCCGTTTTCGAGATATTGAATTTTCAAAAAACAAAAAATTGTTTTTTTTTTCAAAATTCAAAAAAATATTTTTCTTAAAGTTTTGCAATGAAATGTTTTTTAAACTTTTTAGAAACTTCTCTCTACGAAATTTCATTAAAATCCGTTGTGCAAGTAATGAGAAATTCAAAATTTTAAAAAATCGTTCTATGGTAGGTACAGTCAGTAATATTTTGTTTTCAAAATTTGTTTTATTTAATTACAGATATTAAAATATAATAGAAAGAAAAAAAAATTTAAGCAAAATTCTCGGAATCGTTTTCGAGAAAAATACGATTTTCGAAAACCATTTTTTAACATTTGTATGGAGGGTACCGTTGTTTTTAGGTAAAATGAATTTATTTTTCTTAAATATTGTAGACTACTTTTATTTATCAAGTTTTGAAAAAATCAAGTATGGGGTTTTCGAAATATTGAGTTTTCAAAAAAAATTTTGAAAGTTTTTTTAAAAATCCAAAAATTTTTTTTTTGGAAAATTTGAATACACAATAATATTCAAACTGCTGGGAAGCTTTAGCATAAAAAAAATGATCCAATTTGGTGGTACCGTTTTTGAGAAAATCAAAAACAAAAAAAATGGTCCCAAGGGGGGTACCAAAACTACTCATTTTTTGGATTTTTTTTTTCAACCATTACCTAGGTTTAACTAAATTAAAGTTTATGAATTTTTTTTAAAAAACTCGTTGGGACAGTTTTTGAGAAAAAAAAATATTTATTAAATTTCGAAAAAAATCGTATGGCAGGTACCGTTATTTTTGGTCTTAAAAAATCAAATCAAAAAACATCCGGGGGTAAAAAATCAAAACCCATATCTACCAAGTTTGAAGAAAATCGGCCGAGTCGTTTAGCTGTAATCGAACAGACAGACAGACAGACAGAATTTCCAGACCCACTTTTTTCGTCTTCGCTATCATCGTAATGTCAGCTTTGATCAAAATCTCGAGTTCGATTTTTTTTACGAATGCATAACTTGCTTTATAGTACCTATAAGTCGCAAGTAAAAAGTATATCGGGGTTAAATCGCATTTCTATCCTTGGTCACCACTGCGAGAGATAACATAATCCTCAAATCGTTTGTGCAGTATTTCAATCATGGTATCGGCTATGTGGAACGTAGCACCCTTCAGCTGGAACTACATAGCAGCTAGATTCTTATAGTTCAGTTTGGGCCATAAAAAAGTAGTTATCATCTCACCAAAGTCTTTTCGGAAAATTACGGACCAATAGCACCAACACGGCCGACCGGCCCAAAATCCACACAAAACTGTAACTTTATTAGGATGCACTGTCTTCTGGTGAACCAGGTATGAATTGGCGTTGTCCAATATACGGATATTTTGCTTAACATAGATTTTTTGGTCAAACTTATGGTCGTATTCTTAACGCTCCAAAGCCCCGAAGCAGCAAACAAACAGCGTTGTCTATGGTCATAAGGTTCAAGCTCCTAGATCAGTGGGATTTTGTACTGTTATATGCCCAAGTCCCAACGAAAGAATTCGTCAAGTTGAGATCTGCTAAAGGCCGAGTTCTTTTGCAGAACGAGGAATGAATTGCCTCGGGTTCTCCATTACACTTTCACGGACCGCGGTGATGTTCTTGGTTAATCTTGGGTCCCAAACCACCAAACATTGAAGAGAGGAAGGGGGTATGAAGGGCCACCACATCCACCCTAAAATGGGCGCAAAATTTGCACACAAGTTTTGATAATGAACCCTTATCATTTGGACGTTCTGTTCAATCGTGTTACTTGCCACGGTGATTTGCAACAACTGACAATCTTATCGCATTTGCGACAATGACAATCATTAGAGGGTCAACACTGAGATTAGGTATCGCATTTGTTTGAACGTGATTACAAAGGCTGTTATTTTTTCTTAAAATAAAAGCCTAAATGAAGCTTCTATCATAAGTACTAACAGCGTCATTACAGCTAACATGAGTCGGGGTACACCCAAAGTATGCCTTTTCTTAAATACCCGATATATGATATAAAAATTTTATAGATCCTTGGTGTAGAACGATTTTTTTCTAAGAATATATCCAAGAATCACAACATAAAATATTTTCAACGAATTAAGGGATACGCTGTATATTATGTCGCAAATAAAAAAAGTTAAATCTAATGTTCTTTAAGCATTTTCCGGAAGAATTTACCTCAAGGTCAACGCACGATTAAGAAAAAATGATAGGGCTTTGAAATTGGATATCTGAATACCTCAACAACTAGGCCTTTTCTTATGCCCCCAAAAAATTATATCAACTTTGGAGATAGACCCATACTCTAGAACATTTTTGTTTTTAGAATATACCCAAGAATCATATCCCAGAATATGGTTTACGAATTAGGGGACACCCTGCATAATCTATAGTACTGTAATATTTTTACTAGGTTCGTTAAATAAAACTTATTAAATTTGGTGGTGCAACAGCTCGAAGTGAATCAGGACCTAGTGACTTACAACTCTCAACCTTTCCTGTGTGCGTATTACAAGGAACGATTCTGCCGATTCCGAACGGATAATGAGCAGCAATTTCCAAGACAAGAGATACTCTTGGAAAATTTGTCAATTCCTCGCAAGAGGCAGTACACCCCGAAAAAAATTTTCTTGCAGCTGCTGAGAATCGAACTCGCGACCTTCCGCATGACAGTCCAACGCACTAACCATAATGCCAATAAAACTTATTATTCTTTTTATTATTTCTCTCGATGTTCTTTCATGCAGTCCATTCCGATGATGCACATATATCTGCACCGAAAATTTGTGTGACAATTCTAGATCTGCAATTCGAATTTCAAGACGGACTTCACCATAAACCCTAGCTGCTTCTCCTGTGTCAGTTCTCAGACGGTAGCTATTGGTGTTATGTAGCCAATTTAGGTGCACTAACTCTTGACGCACAATGGAGGCTGTGGCGCCGGTGTCGATGGTGACCACACATTTGTTACCATTTACAGTTGCCTCGATAGTCAGGCTTTTATTGTCTCGTTTAATCTGAGAATCCTGGATGGTGTTTCTGGAGCCATCGATACCAAAAACCAGCTTCTGCCCCTCGAAGTTGGTTTTTACTTGTTGGCAAACTGTTTAGGAAGTAACACTGGTGTTATTGTTACCTTGTTCTGAGTTTAAAACTTTGTGTCCACAATGTTGACAAGCTCTTCTTGGTGGTAATCGTCATTGACGCTGTAAATTCCCAGTCTTGTTGCAAGTCCTGCACTTAGCAAGTCCGTTTCGTTGGTTTATTTGGACATCAGTTCTTCGGCATGAGCATTCTTCGACGAAGGCTTTTCTAAGTCGTTGTACTCCGTGAGAAGCTTGCTCTGCTGCTTCCATTGTCAATGCAAACGCTAATGTTTCCGAAAGCGTTCGTTTTCCAGCAGCTCGCACGGCCCTTTAAAGATGTATGTCGGAAATGGCGCGAACAAATGCCTTAACTGCAAACTGGTTACAGATTGCCTCTCCAACATCTGGATATGCAAGATGAACAAGCCTTTCAATGTCCGCTTGTAGCTGTTGTAGAGTTTTACCCCTCTTCTGAACTCTGGAATTGAGTTGTACTTTGAAGACTTCCTTCATGTGGCTGTTACCAAAGCGTTTGTCTATAGCCAAAACCAAGGAATTGAAGTCGCCGCTCTTATCTGCTGATATGGTTTGCAATAACTCAGCAGCTGTTCCTCTAAGAGTAAGGGTTAAGGGTATATACTTATCAGCCTCATCCCAGCCATTTGTTGTGGAAGCTGCCTCAAATTGCTTCTTGTATATTGATCAAGAAGTTTGTCCATCAAAGGTTGGAGGTTGCATCTCTTTTTTTCTCAAAGTTTCCCCAGAACTTTCCCGAATCTTTATATTTCGACCATGGTCTAACTCTTTTTAAAGACTTGATTCTCCAGCAATGAAACACGTTCATCAAGTACAGATACATTATTCTCGATGTTAACAAGCTTGTCTTCTAGCATGTTTCTCTGCTCTTCGAGAAGGTCTTTTTCTTCGCTAAGCTGTTTCTCCAGGTCTTCGAGAACATTCTTCTGTTCCTCTTCGAGACGTTCGAGAACATTCTTTTGTTGTTGAAGCAGAAGACTAATCATATTTGAAACATCTACATTTTTACTTTTTTATATAATTTTTTATTAACTTCTTTGTAACAATATTATAAAATAAATATTTAACAAATTTTAAATATAAAAATAACAAAATCAATTAAATAAAAGTTAAAAAGAGAAAAAAAAAATAATAAGAAAAGTTCATCTCGGAATGACTTAGTTATATTATATTTAAGTGTTTTCCAATTCATAAATAAGAAGAAGGTACAGTCTGTTGCCTAAAGACAAGAATCGAAAGTACCGAAGAAATTAAAGCTAAATAATGATTTACACAAATATTCTTTAAAAAAATGTAGTGGGGTAAACACTTGAAGAGAATCAAAATATACATATATAAATTAATAAAAGAAATTAAAGGGAAATGAAGAGTAAGTTCAAAAATTAGATAAGGATTTTGATAATATTATTGATTTCATTGAGATCAAAGTTAAAGAGCCATTTTGTTATGTTTTTGTTGAATAAATGAGTAGAGCGAATTCTACGTACGTCAGAGGGTAAAGCGTTTAAAAGTCTGGGTGCTGCTGAAGTAGAAAAGCTTAAAAAATGATAAGTATTGTGCACTGGAATGAAGGCAAGGTTACTACTATTACTGCGCAATGAGTAAGTTGGTATATTTTGACTTAAAAGATAGCCACATCGCAAAAAATATATTTTTAAAACTTTATAGAAATAAAAATGTTTCAGAGGCAAAATACGAGAGCTGAAAAACAATGGAAAGCTATGTTCATATTTCCTTTTTTTTCATATGGTTCTTAAAATATTCGTTTGTGTTACTAGAAGAGGCTGTAAGAGGTTTTTGTAGCAACCACCCCAACAAATTATACCGTATTGTAGTTTCGATTGAACTAACCCATAATAAAAAGTTTCCATAAGTTTTCTACAGCATATTTTTTTTTAAATTAAACATAATATAATTGATTGAAGCTAAATATTTCTGTAATGGCTTAGTGTCCATTTTGCTGTCAATATGTATTCCAAGATATTTATATTCAGTAACTGTTCCAATATAGAAACAGTTTGGAGTACAATTTTTAACTAAAGCATTATCTAGAACTGTTGTACGGAAGTACAACATGAGTTACTACTTAGTGGTTTTTTTTGCAGTCATAACTATGCTGAATAAGAAGAGGAAGATTCAAATCTACTATCAGAGGTTTGAAAAACATAATTCTAGTTTTCTCACTAATAACGAGTTTATGAATGCCAAACCAATGTCTAAATAACTCTTAGTCATGATTAATATCAGAAATCATATCAAGAAAACTGGGGCTAGAATGAACGCAAGCTAAATCATCAGCAAAGCCCACTACTTTACCTTTTAAATTCAGACTGAATATGCTGTTAATATATATAAGAAACAATAGTGGACCTAAGACGGAACCTTGTGGAACACCTATATTAATATTTTTTACTTCACTATATTTATTACCTTTTTTGACCATTTGTTTTGTGTTATTAAGGTTAGAACAAAACCAGTTTAACATAAAGTCTCTGAAATTGGCTTTTTCTAATTTTCTAACTAATATATCATGGTCCACTGTATCAAATGCCTTTTTTATGTCGATATATAAAGCAGATGTAAATTTATTATGGTTCAAAATTTCATAAACTAAGCTACAGTGAGTTAAGAGTGCATCCTCTGTGTATTTTCCAGCTCTAAAGCCAAACTGTCTATCGTTGAAAAAAGAAATACTATCTAAATAGTTCACAACTATAGATTTAACAACTTTTTCAAAAAAATTTGAAAAAACCGGTAGAATAGAAATAGGTCTATAATAAGAGACACATTTTTTGTCCCCTTTTTTAAAAATTGGAGTAATTTCAGCTAGTTTTAAACTATCTGGAAAAATACCTTTATAAATAATTTTGTTAAATAAGTGGGGCAAGGTATCAACTATATTTAGACATACTTTTTTTTTTATAATCTACCCGCGCTCAAGGGATTATGATTACCCTTTAAATGTTTCAACACAGCGCTGGCGTGAAGTTGATGAAGAGAAAGAAGGATAGGAAAGATGTGTGGCACAATGTTCTGAGACTGAAGGTTGTTGTCTCAGATATTTTATCTCCAGGGATGGCGGCTGAATTAAAGCGGAGAAATGCCGTGTCTTATTTCTATGTCACTTATAATTCACATTATTTTTTTTTTTTATTCGTAGTCATCCTTGTTGAGCATACTAGTTTAACTCAATTACATGTTGTTAGTGTTATGCCTGAACAACATGCAACGAGTAAACCAGCAACCCATTGATGACAATTTTTAGCAGGTTTTTAATGGAATTAAAGCGACATAGACGACGGCAGGGATCGAACCTGTGATGATGATGACAGGCGAGCACACATCCATCGCGCCACGGCTACCATTAGATGTAGATGAATAGGAACTATCCAGATTTTGAATAACTCTAAAAATTTCAATAAAGGAAATAGGTTCGAAGAAGAAACTACAAGGCTGAGCATTATCATTGAAACAATCTTCAGACTAATTAAACGTAGAGTTAATAATCCCTGAATTAACAATTTTATCAGTAGCTATTTTAAAAAAGTAATCATTAAATGTTTTAGCCATGTCAGCATGATCAAAAATGTTTTGAGATTGGTGAGTCAAAAAAGGAGGAATATCAGAATATTTGTGTTTGTCGAATAAATCATTTACTATGCCCCATTCCTTTCTTAGGTCACCTTTAGCTTTATGAAACTTATCCATTTACAAATTGATATATCAAGTCTTATTTCTTCACATAAATTATCATATTTTTCGCGGTATATTCGGATGCTTCTTAAGCTTTAATCTTAGTTTATTTTTGTCCTTTATTTAATTTAATAAAAAATTTGACATCCAAGGCTTGATTTTTTTAAATTTAACTTTTTTGTTCACACGAACTACTGAATTCTGTTCAACATGATATTTTAATAGAAACACAAAGCTATCAAAAGCGACGCAAGCATCAGGAATGCCAATCGAACGTGACAAGTTTTCTAAAAGAAGAAAAGAATTTAGTTGTGCAAAATTTGTTTTCATACTCGACCTATTCATAATCTGATTCTTTAACTGAATTTGATAGTAGTCGTTGAAATTGAGACATAAACATGTCATAAGATGATCAGAGATCTTGAGGTCAGCAACTGAACTAGTGAGGTTTAAATAAATTTTTAAATCTATTCTAGCTAAGATATGATCGATACATGTTTTAGATGTGGAAGTTATCCTAGTTGCTACATTTATGCAAGATTTTAGACCATGCGATGAAATTAATGAAATGTAATTATCTACTGCAGACGTATTAGAAAGTAAATCTATATTAATTTCACCACAATGAACAAGTGCTTTGCATTGTTTGTATTTAGCAATAATTGCAATTCCTCAATAAAAACCTCTTCATTAAATTTATGGAATCTATAGAAACACATAAAAACCCTTTTTGTAGAATTAAAAACTAAAGATATCTCAAGCATATCAGAGCTCACAAGTTCCGTGTTACAACAATCAACATTTAAAATTTCATCTATAAATACAGCACTACCACCTTACGTCTGCTTCCTCAGCGTCAGCTTCAAAGAAGAAAATTTCCGGGTCTTCATTTTGTTGTTTCAAATATTCGGCCAAACGCAGAACAAGCTCATTTTTCGATCCTGCTCTAGAAAGTTCTCGCTTGCCTATTTCACTTTTTAGCTTATTGCAGTTAAGCTCTTTCAGCAACTTGCTCATTATTTTTTTTCCGCACACTTCACTGCACAATAAGTTTCATTCCACTTTTCTGACACCAATGTACTACTGTGTTCCGCTCACCATGAAAACTCCCTTATATACTCAAATTCGTTGTTCTCTAAGCTAAATCGAGAAGGTTCTCGTCTAAGAATAAAGTAGATATGCTATTTTCCAACAGATGGCGCTGTATAAAGCTCTGTGTCGGCGTTGTGCGTAACAGTACTATCATGATGATCATCGACTATTACGCCTATAGGCGGTTCCAAGACCGTTTAAGTGTTCATTGTGTTCGGTACGGTTAGTTGGGTTTTGAACTTAGGAGAGATGTGAAAATAAGAGGTAAGAAGCCGTGTAAGTTATTCTTTCAAAGAGACATTAGGTGTCTGACTAGTGTAACAGTAACACTGAAACAATTTTTTTTGGTTCAGTGGATGCATGAATACACATTAAATTACACAGCGTTGCAAAAGTTTTTTAGGGTTTCATCTATCACATTTATTTGGTAGATAGTAAGTAATTTTGGTGGAGGTTTTAAAATGAAAGACAGTAGGAATCGTTTTATTTGAAAGCACTCATCTTCCTCTTGACCAGTCAGTAACACTGCTTTATCTGAGCAGAAAACTTCCTTACCTATTCTTTATGGACATCACAATAGTTGTGGTCATTTTGGACCAATAAATAAAACTCGTCTTCTTTGTCTACGAGCCCATATATAATAATATCAAAAGTAAGAGTGAATAGTTAAGTTAAAGACATAGCTCGTACTTATAGATTTGAGCTTTAAATATATAAATAAACATACATTTAAGCCGGTGATTGATTGGGAAGTAAAACTTTAATATTTAATTTTAATCTACAAATTCCTACAAATAAAATAAATACCTACTATAAGGGTTTTTATGTGTAAGCATTAAATAACTTAACATGGAACAAGTTAAAATTATTTATTTACCGACTCACTGATTTAAATATTAAAATATTAATTTGAGGATAATCCATTAATCTTCTTTGCTCTTGATAGCTAATTCATATTGGTGACACAATTCCGAAAAAAATAAAACAACTCATATTAAATTCCCAACTTCGTACTTAACCACCCACTGTTGAGCAGATATATTAAGTTCCACGAGCCCACATATGTGACCATAAATGACCAACCAGCTTATAGCCCGTTTCCAAACACTTTTCACATTATTTCTAAGGCATATCGCCAGTTGAATGAGTTTTTATTATTATTTTTCTTTTTTGTTCTCTTCAAGCCTCATTACAGCGATATTTCAAAGATTAACACTCCTCTTGGCTGTAAGCCCTTACTCCATCAGAACCACGACCAGACATAATCCCAATGCCAATCCCAGTGGCCCAGTTTTGTTCTTCGGAAGCAAACTGTTACATTGATAAAAGTTCAAACAATGCTTATGGTCTTTTTTTTTTGGTTCCTACATTTCTTTATTTTTTTTTTCCATGCTGTTTCTTCTTTCAGCAACAACTCTGGTGAAAACCGAAAACTGAGGCCCAAAACGAACAAAGGAATCGATTTATCCATTGGGCAAACTTTACTACACTCAGCACTCAACAGCCCTGCACTTGGCCATTTTGAACGGACGAAGCGCTCTCAGCGGGTCTGCAACGGCACCTACTCCATATAACACTCTGGCCCTATACAAAAAGAAAATCATTGGAAAATCGCTGGTCATTAACGGATCGAAATAAATTCGTTTTCCTTTTGGATTCTTTAGCTATTTGTTTTTTCCTTTTTTTGCTGGTGTAAAAGAGAAAGCCCCTAGACCGCATAAATATGTTTCACGCTTAACTGTTACCGATATTGAAAGATTTTTGTGTTTATAGTCGGTCAGGGCTTGTTGGTGCAGAGAGGGGAGTGCGATTCACTGGAATTACAACCAATCCTCGACTGTTCATATTGAAAAACATAAAATATCAGATTTTCACGAGTTAAAATGAAATCCACCAGATGCATAAGGTTTAATCACGATTGCGAGTTGTATCCGGGGGTGTGAGTAGATATAGGTATAGGGGAACGAGGAAGGATGGGGCTCAATGTGTAGTCTATAGCCAGTCGAAGCCATCTCTTTTCAAATGCTACAAAAAGTTATGGAAACATGTGTAGCTCGTTGATTTCGAATAATAATGAACATCAAGGAACATCGAGTCCTGGTGCTGGTCCGGGTCCTGGGCCACTGAGTGGTGCAGTTTATGTTGAATGGTACTCTCTGTGTCAGCTGAAGTTGGTGCCTGGATTTGGGAATAAGAGCTGCCATCATCACCACCATTCTATACACCACGAGTGGAACATGCAATTTGAATTTGAATAGCGCAGACTAGGCTATTGGCTTCTCTGGATTATGGCAAAATGTATGTGCCTAAATAAAGAGCTATGTATGTATGTGCATTCGATCTCTGGTCTATAAATTGTTTCTGAATGTAAATTGAAATTTTACATTCAATGGACGAATATTTTGTCAGACGAAATTGCGGAAACGAAACTGTTTTTGCAGAAGAAGAAAGAGTTTTGTGTGTTGGTGGTGTAATTGAACAGTTTTTTCAGCAGAATATGGCTTTTCATCAAAAAATGTTTGACAATAAATTCAAAATTATTAATCAATAGAGAAAGACTATGTTTGCATATTTTTACGCGAATTCGAAACCAGTTTTAGCAGTCTATTAAAAATTAAAATTGAAATCTATCCTCGTCGAAGAATTAATTAATTAATAGTTAATTAATTTAGTTAGAAAATGAAAACTGGGTCATTGATTCTAATCATGTTTCGGTCTTTACGGACGGTTCCAATACATACGAGGTGGTAGGGTCAGGCATCTACTCATATAACCACCCTTTTAACAGATCAATAAAGCTTCCAAATTTGTGCAGTGGAAGTGCTTACACTTTGCGAAGCCAAAAGGCATCCATCTTGACTCACATAAAGTAGTTAACAGAAATATCGATTTCTTCATAGACAATCATGCGGCAAAAAAAGGCACGTCCCTAATCACTATTAAGTCGAATCTGATAGATCATTGCTTTAGACTTGACAAGCATGCGTTCACATTCTCCAATATGCTTGTCATACCCCCAAAATATCAAAATATTTTGAAATCCATCCAGCATGATTGACAAACCGCGTTCGCATTATTAAAATCAAGCCAATCTTACAAGCCGTGTTTGTGAAACATACTTGAAAATGTAAACGCCCCTAGTGGTGCACGAAAATATGATACTGCAATTTGACACTTGTAGTCTGATTACATGATTTCTTTTCGTTCGTTTCATCTTTTGGTTTTTTGACATTTTGGGTGTAGAAACGTAGATTCATTCAGCCAAACTTCTTCACATCAGAACCAAAATCTGAACTAAATCTCCCGACTTTGTTTCGACGTTTCAGTATTTTATCTCACTCCCTGTCAGAGATTTATAAGCCGATTGACATCATTCCCACCTTGTTAGATGAAAAACTAAAATTTTGAATCCATTAGAGCTGTGTCAATTGCGATTGATACGGTCTTTATGACCCCGTTCACCAAAAAGACTGATTGATTGCAATCAAAGTAGACTAAATCAATCAATGACTGATTCGATCTTTCAAAATGAACGATTGGCACAGCTCTAGAATCCATTGACATCGTTGTCATCATGCAGTTCACGGCTTGACATATGGAGATCGATCTATCCGCTGATCTATACGGAATATTCAATTCGAAATTTTGCATTATGTGGTTTGACAGATAAGTGACAGATTAAATTTTAACGTGCCGAGAATATTTTGTTGTAAATGATATACAATTGCCCTGAAAATTTATTTTCCGGAGCAGAAAATAAAAAAACAAAATTTTTCGGGTATTTTAAATGTCAAATTTGAAAATGCATTTTTCGGAGCAATAAATAAAATGCCATCGTCCATCACTCAATTTAAGTGTTTCTAGCTATCAATAGAAACACTTAAATCGAGATTTCAATCCACTAACAACATAAACGAACTTTTTTTGAAACGCGGCAAAGTTTCCAATGTAAACACAATGTAGTAAGTACGCAATTGACGCGTTGAGAGCTCATTTGACTTATCTGCAGCTGATATCAAGTTTATACATTTTACCCCCAAAATACAGTGGTAAAAATTTTTATTAAATTGGCAAAATGAGTCTAATGTCGACACTACCGTAAAAAAAAAGTTATCACAATTGACAAAATCAATTAGTGAAGTATTTTCAGAAAATTCTAAGCACAAAATGTTCATCTTTAACCTTAACGCTTCTGTAATGTTTCGATAAATAATATTAACTGATCAACACAAATACATATTTAAATTTGTAACAACGATTCGCCCTGCCTTCATAGTTGGAGGTTTAAGCGTACCTATGTTTGCGGTCATCCTTCAAAGTCGACTCCCGAACGTTTGGTGACCAAATTTTAAATGATCGGATTTTTTTTTTTTTTTTTTTTTTTTTGAATGTTTATTATTTTTTATTATTCCAATAAATTTACATTTGGTATCTGCAAAGCCTATAAGGCTTGTCTGCAGAAGACTTTACATATTTTTAAATTCAAATAGTGTTGAAAAATTTGATCAATTAAAAAATTCAAACAAATAGCAATATTTTTTTGTTGATGAATAAATACATATGCATAATTATGTATAGTTATGGACCAAGATACAGATTTTTAACTTCTCTCAACAGGTCATTCTTCGGTAGGTTGTGAAATTCTCTTGGGAGATCGTTTAGGACCATGGGTACTGCTACATCGAACTTCCTGCGCCCATACTCGTTACGGAACCTCGGTATTTCGTAAAAATGCTGTTGACTTCTTCTGGTGTTTACTTCTTGCTGAGTTGGTATTCTATAAGCAGTATCGTTGTAAAAATTTTTCAAGATATCTAGATTATAGATTTGAGAAATATTGAGCATCTTCACTTCCATCCTGTGTTCGGTATCATTGTATTGTCGATTATGAGCTCGAATGACTATTTTTCGAAGTCGTTTGTGTATGTTTTGCAAAGGTTGCATTTGTGATGCTTTTCCCCATGCAAGTATTCCATATCTTAAATATGATTCCACCAATCCAAAGTAGCATTGCTTAAGTACAGATGGTGTGCATACTGTGCTTAGATGAAAAAGTGCATACGCCGATTTTCGCAACTTTTTTGTCACTGATTCGATGTGATAGTTCCACTTAAAGTTGTAGTCAACGATTACCCCAAGATATTTGTATGTTGATACGTTATCGATGTACACGGAGCAGTTATCCTCGTTATTTAGATTCTGTTGCCCCGGAGTATTGTGCAAACAGTTGATTTCGTGCATTTTAAGTTTAATTTTAAATTTTGAAATGTGGGGTGGTCGAATATGCATCACTTTAGTTTTTTTTGAATTGATAATCAAACCGTGATCGTGACACCAAGTTGTAAGTGCATTGAATTCTAATTGCATTAATCGTTCAGCTTCTTCTACGCTCCTGTGGCTCACTATAATTGCTGTGTCATCCGCATACGCATAACCCGTCGCTTGTTTAAGAACTGACAGCATTTGATTGACATAAATAATGAAAAGAAGTGGGCCCAGTTTTGATCCTTGTGGGACACCATATGTTTGTATTTGTCTTTCACTAACCTCTTTTCCAATTTTCACCTCAAAGCTTCTATTCTGAAGATAGTTCGAGAACCATTATAAAATATTACCTCTCACGCCTATTTTATCCAGTTGTTTTATTATTTGCACATGACTCAGCGTATCAAAGGCCTTTTTGAAGTCGATGAATAGAACTATTGAATTATGGCTCTTGTGAAGGCTGGAGTATAGAGTATTAGAGAAATCTCCAAGCAACCGATTTATGCTCTTATTTTTTTGGAAACCGAACTGATTTTTTTCAAGAATCTGGTATTTTCCAACATACCCATAAAGCCTATTCGCCATTACCTCTTCTAAAACTTTGTCGACCGCTGATAAGATGGAAATGGGCCGGTAATTTAATATGTCACTTTTGCTTCCGTTTTTGTGTATTGGCCGTACAATCGAAGTCTTAAGAAGTTCAGGAACCGATGCTTGATCTATGCTCATATTCAAAAACTTTGTAATGACTGGAGCCAGAGTCTCTGAGTTAAGTTTTAAATCTTTTGACCTTATTTCATCTATTCCCGCAGATTTTTCCTTTAGCGAACTAAGGATATTTTTGACTTCTTGGACAGTTACAGGTTCTATATACATTGAGCGTTGAGTACTCATTTCAGCACCAATATAAGTCTGATAACTGCAATCGTGAACTGTGTTCAAGACTTCAGTTGAAAGTGTATCCGCGAATTTATTGGCTAGCGTTCGAAGGTTACTTTCACTAGCGAAGTTTCTTTTTAAAGTTTCTTCTAGATTTGTCTTCTTTTTTCCCAGTATTGAGTTGACTAGCTTCCATGTCTCTTTGGGGTTGTTTTTAGCACATTGAAATTGTTGTTTATAGAAGCTTGTTTTTGCCCTTGCAATTTTTTTATTAAGTTCGTTGCGAAACTTTTTGAACTCTCGTTGATAGTCTTCATTTAGCCTATTGTTTTTAAATCGTCTATAAAGTCTATCACGCTCTATGCAGTCTTTCTTTAATTCTGTGTTTATCCAGCTATGTTCTGTACTTCTTTTCTTTTTTATTACTGTAGACGAAGTGACTATCGTGTTCATTGCATGCATAATTTTTTTATAAAGTTCATTAACTTCAGTGCAGTTATTCAGGTTATTCCAATTAAATTCACCTATCTTTTGTTGAACAACGTGACTGAGAATTTGATGTTCTTCTTCTTTTACATTAGTTGTAGATGATGTTTTTTCAATGCCGCTATATATTGCATAATGGTCTGATATACACACTTCTAAAACAGCTGATTTTAATTTAGCATCTTTTACTCTTACCAAAATGTGGTCTATCAGGGTTTTTGTATTGCGAATTAAATCTACGCGTGTGTATGAGAGTATGCAGTTGCATAATCCCTTAGATGCTATCATTGTGAGATATCTACAAACAGAGCTATTTCTATCATCTATTACATCAATGTTTACATCTCCCATGACTATCAATTTTTTTCTGTCTTCAAACAAATCGACATGATCACCAAGCTCTTGAAAAAATAATTTACATTTAAACTAGGTGGTCTGTATATTGCAATTATTGAAGTATCAAATTCGCTTCTTTTAGCAATCAGTGAAATATTTTCATAGAAAGTGGTTTGCTGTTCTAAGGTGTGGTACGAGATATCATTTTTCAAATATATTGCAATTCCTCCACCTCTTAAATTGACTCTGTTAAAATACTCGCTGTTGTATCCTTCAATCTGGTACAGATGATTTTCTTCTTTAGATATATTTATTTCACATAAAACAATGACATCAATACTTGACAAAAATTCATGTACATATAACAAAAATGCATTCCAATTTTTTCTCATGGATCTTAAATTTAACGATAAGCAAGTAAATTTACAATTATCGTTTTTAATAAATGTTGTGGCTTCTTTTTTCGACGTAAAATTTTTAAAGTTTAAGTTTATTAAATTATTTATATTTTCGTAATTCATCATTTGGTGTATTTTTTTCGTGCACTAGTGTATTTTTGTAAGAAAAGATAAAACGTTAGAGTATTTTCTCTACATCAGTTGTTGTTTGTATTTCTATAATACGCTCTCCCTCGCTTTTTCTTGCAAGTACTTTATTACTACGAAACCATACATACATACTTCCATTTATTCTCTCTTGCTTTAGTTTTGGCAAGCCATATAAGTTTTTTAAAGTGTGCGGTTAATTGATTATTGATGTATATATTTTGATTAGCATATATCGGATTGTCATCTTTTTGTAATACTTTGCTAATTTCTCCATATTTGAGTGTTTGTTTTTGTTTTGCTCTCTCTAGTAGTGTCATTTTTGTGTGTTTTCTAGTGAAATTAATTATAATTGTATTTAATTGTTTATTTTTTCTATCTGGATAAGAATATATTTCTTCAATATCGTTTTCTGTTAATTCAGTGTTTAATGTTTCACCTACGGCTTTTACAATATTAAAAATATTATCATTTTTATCCATCGGAAAATTTTTTATTTCTATGTTCTTATCGATTCGTTGTTGTTCTAATGCATTGACTTGTGTTTGTAGATTTGTTATTTGTGCATCTTTTGTTTTTATTTGCATTTTATATTCTTCTATTTCTTTTGTTAGATTTTCTAGAAGAACGTTGTTCTTTGAGAGTGCACTGTTAATGTCATCATATTTTTTTGTTGTAAATTCAACCGCTTTAGCATAGCTTTAGCATCGGTAAGCAATAGGCCAAATCACCTCTTCGTAAGAAGAAACGCAGTCAATTCCTGGCCATGCACAAGAATTGATCCTTTTGCAGACCTTAGATTGGCGAATATTTTTTTCGGGGATTGATCCAACTGACCCACAGATAATGCCGTAAGTTTTTTTATAGGACTTTGGAGCGTTTGAATGAGGTGTCGTGAAATAGACCAAATTTTACTTAACTCCCTCTTGGCTGATCCATGTTTAGTCTTCAGGCAGGCGCTTATGTCAATAGTTGTGTAAGACAACACTACCGCCTTGGAACCCGTGGAGCGGGCTACTGTTGCCGAAAAAAAAACTGAATAACGATACCTGACATATGAATATTTTTCGAAATTTTATAAATATTTTTTTTTTCTCAAAAACTGTTTGACAGATGTAAAAAATAAAAATACAAAAAAAATTTTATTTTAATTTAATTTTAATTTCAATATTTCGAGAACTTTATGCTAGATTTTTTTTAAATTGATGAATAAAAGTTTCTTCATATCATCTACAAGATGTGTGAAAAAAAATATTTTACCTAAAAATAAAGGCACCCATACAAATGTTAAGAAATGGTTTTAAAAAATTGTATTTTTCTCGAGCGCCTAGAATTTCGATAAAATTTGTTTCTTTCAATTAATTTTTACGATCTTTAATTTAATAAAAAAAATTTAAATTAAGATATTACAGCTTGTGCCTACCATAGAACCATTTTTTTTTTAATATTGAATTACTCATTATCGACATAACGGATTTTTATGAAATTTTTTATAGAGATGCTTCTAAAAAGTTTAAAAAAC